>CM019071.1:88371843-88964325 GCA_009667805.1 Leptobrachium leishanense
ACACCACAGGATGCGCACACACACACACCACAGGATGCGCACACACACACACCACAGGATGCGCACACACACACACCACAGGATGCACACACACCACACAGGCTGCACACACACCACACAGGCTGCACATACACCACACAGGCTGCACACCGCACAGGCTGCACACACACCACACCACAGGCTGCACACACACCACCACACAGGCTGCATATACACCACACAGGCCACACACATACTACACACACACATACCACACAGGCTGCACATACATAATGAAGGCCTCCTCATTAAGCAGGGGGACCCTGGAGTACCCTCTCATTATCCACCAGCTTCGTGTGGGCGGAGCATGTCAATACAGGGCCGTTTTTTTTTTTCTCATCCCTTCCCTCCCCTCTGGGAAAATCTGCAGCTAAGGAGACCCAGGGCAGCCTAAGAGAAAATACTTACATTGGTGAGTGGAATCCTCTCTGCTGCCTCTGGGTCTGCCTGTGTCAGGGGGAAGAGGAGGAGCTCCATGCTGGGTACAGGCTCCCACTTCTACCTCAGCTCACCGGCTCCAGGGCCTCTGCGAGTCAGGGACATTAGGGGGCGGGCCACAGCCAGCTTCCTGCTATTGATGTCGTGTGTTACTCTTTACAAAGGCACGTGGTAGGGCCCTGTAAAGGGGGGGGGGAGGGGGCCGCTGTGCTGGCGACCTGGGCCCTCAGTGTCCATACTATTAGTCCGTCCATACCAGGAGCCCAGCAGCTTCAGGGTCCCCATGACAACTAGGCATAGCTAAGTTTGTCAGTGAACCTTCACGGGCCCCCTGGAGGCACCGGCCCCATACACCAGTAATACCTGTACCCCCCTGATGGCGGCCCTGGTATAAGGATGGTATCAAAGCTGCACCCAAGTAGCAAAACGGCACCTTCCAATGACACTAGTAGCTCACACACGATGCGGAACGGAGGGCTGGGTAATAGTTTGCACGTCATCTGCCCCCAGTAACTACATGGTGAAATAACTAAACCCATTATATCATGCAGAAAACAAACTAAGCATTCCCAGTGTGCTTGTAGGTGCCTCTATAGATCGTTAACATAAAATTATGAAAAAGCTGTCAAGATTGCACATGATGGAGACATTGTCTAGTGATACATGGGTTTGAAGAAACTCCTTGATACAGAATGGTCACATCACTGTTAAACTATAATAATCCTGTAAACGACAGCTAGAATGCTAGTGGCTTATTTAACATAAAGGCAATGCTATAGCATAAAAAGATCTTCTGTTTGAAAATAAATCACAATTGTTAAATATGCTGATACTGAACAAAAAAAATGTATGGACGACTGACTGGATGATTAGATCAATTTACTGTTGTGCATTCAATAAGAGATATTGTACACATTGATAATTTATGGAGAAGTAATCTAAATTGAAACGGACTGGTTATTTTTTTTAAAAGAGATATTGATGGTACATTGTCTCCTAAACTATAGAGACATAGTGGCAATCATATATTTAATTGGTAAATTAAATAGCATAAATGTATATCGGGAAAAAAATAATAATAATGTAAATGGAAGCCAGAGATCAAATCTATTAAACTGATCGTATACATTACACATATTGTGTGTCAGAAATTCATTACCATCTTGAAAGAAGAAAGACTAGCAAACATGGACTAAAAAGAATGTACATTACACGACTCAAATAAATGGGGTATAATTAAATTCCTCATTAAGATCATGAGGGTATAAATCCAAAATGATTCTCGGCGGCACAGGCGTTTATCAAAATTCCCCTTTCTAGGACCCAGGCGGATTTGTTCAATGGCTTGAAAAGTAAGGCGTGATGGCTTTGAATCATGTTTTGTTCTTACATGTTTGGAGACTGTTTCTAATAAATTGTGTACAGAATTGATATGTTGTTAGATTCTACGTTGCAACTCTTGGATCGTTTTACCAACATATTGTTGGCCACATCGGCAGGTAATCAAATACACCAATATTTTACTTGAGCAATTCATGAAGTCTCTGATCTTATACTTTCTCCCGGTTACGTTACTCTGAAAGGTAGGGATGCACCGATACCACTTTAAGACAGAGTACCGATACTTTTATTTAATGTAATGTGACGCTTTCCAATAAGAACAGACCTCATATAAAAATGCCCCAGCTCACATGTATATATCCCCCCCCCCAAGAATATGAATATAGATCTATATGTCTCTATCGTAGCTTGCCCCCAGCTCACATGTAGCTTGCCCCCAGCTCACATGTAGCTTGCCCCCAGCTCACATGTAGCTTGCCCCCAGCTCACATGTAGCTTGCCCCCAGCTCACATGTAGCTTGCCCCCAGCTCACATGTAGCTTGCCCCCAGCTCACATGTAGCTTGCCCCCAGCTCACATGTAGCTTGCGCCCCCAGCTCACATGTAGCTTGCCCCCCAGCTCACATGTAGCTTGCCCCCAGCTCACATGTAGCTTGCCCCCCCAGCTCACATGTAGCTTGCCCCCCAGCTCACATGTAGCTTGCGCCCCCAGCTCACATGTAGCTTGCCCCCCCAGCTCACATGTAGCTTGCCCCCCAGCTCACATGTAGCTTGCCCCCCCAAGCTCACATGTAGCTTGCCCCCCCCAGCTCACATGTAGCTGCCCCCCCAGCTCACATGTAGCTTGCCCCCCCCAGCTCACATGTAGCTTGCCCCCCCAGCTCACATGTAGCTTGCCCCCCCAGCTCACATGTAGCTTGCCCCCCCAGCTCACATGTAGCTTGCCCCCCCAGCTCACATGTAGCTTGCCCTCCCCGCTCACATGTAGCTTGCCCCCCCAGCTCACATGTAGCTTCCCCCCCAGCTCACATGTAGCTTGCCCCCCCCAGCTCACATGTAGCTTGCCCCCCCAGCTCACATGTAGCTTGCCCCCCCAGTTCACATGTAGCTTGCCCCCCCCAGCTCACATGTAGCTTGCCCCCCCAGCTCACATGTAGCTTGCCCCCCCAGCTCACATGTAGCTTGCCCCCCCAGCTCACATGTAGCTTGCCCCCCCAGCTCACATGTAGCTTGCCCCCCCAGCTCACATGTAGCTTGCCCCCCCCCCAGCTCACATGTAGCTTGCCCCCCAGCTCACATGTAGCTTGCCCCCCCCCCAGCTCACATGCTGGGGAAGCTGACTGCGTGCATGAAAAGCACGCGTTCTGCGTTCCCCTCTGGTGCGCCGCATACTCACCCATCCTGAAGGTCCGATCCCGTGGCCGCCGGGCGCATTTGTGACGCTGCCTCCAGCCGAGAGGAAGCGTCACAGGAGTGGCCGCTGGAACGCATCACTGCCAAGCGACCAGACCTTCAGGATGGGTGAGTATGCGGCGTGCCGGAGGGGAATGTTGGCTGCGTGCTTCTCATGCACGCGGCCGGCTTCCCCAGCCCCGCGGATACCGGCAAGCCGGCCCAGCGCCGGCTCCCGGTATCGGCGGGATGTATCGGACCGTTTGCACGAGTAACAAGTACTTATGCAAACGGCAATATCGATACCAATACTAGTATCGGTGCATCCCTACTGAAAGGTATTGGATTTTCTTACAAAGCTGCATGCTTTGCAATGCGAGCACTTATACGTGTCCTTTGGTTGCTGAAGCCAGGAACGTGGTGGTTTTTCTCCGTCTGTAAAAAAAACTGTCAACTGATCACGCTGATTTTTTTTTGCTCCTCTAACAGTAAACATAGGTTTAGCAGGAAGAATCGTATTCAATGGTTTCGCCATCCGGAGAATAGGCCAGAACTTTTCAGATGGATTTGACCTGGTGCCAGCCATTATCATAGCTGGCTATGAATCTGATTTTCTTTTTTGGTCGCTTTCCTGTTTTTAGGAGATAATTCACTTCTTGGAGTAAGTAGTGCTCTTTGATATGCCTATTTTTTTAAGACATTTTTTAGGCTAGCCTTTGGCCAGGAACATCTCTCTAAGATGGTCTGCTTCCCTTTGGAAGTCCAGTGTCATTGGAGCAATTTCTCCTGGCCCGAAGGTACTGGCCAATGGGAATGCCTCTCTTCAAACTTGTTGGGTGATATGAGGACCATTCCAGAAAATTATTCGTAGCTGTGGGTTTTCTATAATCCTAATCAATAGATCTAAAAACCTAATTTTTATTCCACCTATAACCAAAGTCAGCTGAAGGCCAATGTCATTTAGATTTAAATCAGAAAATAATTCAAATCTTTTACAAAACATGCCAAAATATTAGGTCATCTATGTATCTCATCCATTTTATGATATGAGCTGTAAACTTTGATCTTTCATGAATAAACACATGCAGTTTCTCCCAAGCTAAATAGAGATTGGCGTAACTCGGAGCACAGCATGTCCCCATAGCATTGCCCCGGATTTGTAAATATTTGCCATTTTGAAGACAAAATAATTGTGGTAACAGAAAATCCAACAGTAATAATACAAATTCAACCTCCCAAGGGTGAATATTTTTCTTTCAGAAAGAATTGTATAGCTCTTAACGTACATCATGAGGGATATTCTTGTAGAGCGAGACTACATCAAAACTAGCCAATATGGTACCTGGAGGAATTGGTATATCCAAAAGTTTTGATAATACATGCTGTGTATCTCTTACATACGAAGGTGTTACTTCGACCAATGGATGCAAGTAACAGTCAACAAATTCACGAATTCGCTCAGTGAGTCATTACCCGAGTTGATGGGTCGACCTAGGGGGAAACTTTTTTGACTTGTGTATCTTGGGTAAGCAAATAATGTAGGAATTGTAGGTGATGTGGGGAGTAAAAATTTGAAATTGTCCTCAGATAAAAGACCTGATGTCAAACCAATCTGTAGGATAGTATTCAATTCTCTAGAGAATGGAATAGTAGGGTCTTTTTCTAGAACCCTATAACCTGCTTGATCCCTCCTAAATGGGTCATACACATGGTGATTATAATTTTCTATATCCATAAGTACAAGATTACTTCGCTTATCAGATTGTTTGACCAACATTCTGGATACTACATAAATGTTTCAATGCTTTCTGTTCAGATGTCGATAAATTCGAGTCCCATTCAAGGTCCCCGTTCTTAAGATTCAATTTCATTAGTGACCAGTTTGACAAACACGTCAATATTTGAATGTTCTGAAAAAGGGGGGGGGGGTGAATTTAGTTTTGGATTTAAATTTCTTTTCTATGTTTAAAGCCTCTGGAGGACATTGATCCAGAAGTGACATCAGGGTTTGTAGATGTTCAAAATCTCAGATAATAAACCAAGATTTTTTTTTTTTTTTTGCCTCCCTTTCTTGTTTCTTATCCATGAATACATGTAAGGCCAGTTTGTGTGCAAAAATATTAAGATCTTTAATAGGGATGCACACCACTTTTTTAAGACCGAGTACAGATACTTTTGTTCAAGTACTCACCGATACCAATTACCGATACTTTTATTTTATGTCATGTGACGCTTTCCAATAAGAACAGACCTCATATAAAGCCCCCAGGTCTCATGGATATTGCCCCAGCTCATGGATATGCCCCCCCTGCTCATGGATATGCCCCCCCTTGCTCATGGATATGCCCCCCCTTGCTCATGGATATGCCCCCCCTTGCTCATGGATATGCCCCCCTTGCTCATGGATATGCCCCCCCTTGCTCATGGATATGCCCCCCCCTTGCTCATGGATATGCCCCCCCTTGCTCATGGATATGCCCCCCCCTTGCTCATGGATATGCCCCCCCCCTTGCTCATGGATATGCCCCCCCCCTGCTCATGGATATGCCCCCCCCCTTGCTCATGGATATGCCCCCCCCCCTGCTCATGGATATGCCCCCCCCTTGCTCATGGATATGCCCCCCCCTTGCTCATGGATATGCCCCCCCCTTGCTCATGGATATGCCCCCCCCTTGCTCATGGATATGCCCCCCCCTTGCTCATGGATATGCCCCCCCTTGCTCATGGATATGCCCCCCCTGCTCATGGATATGCCCCCCACTCTCCTCTCATACTTACCTTCCTTCAGCGCCGCCGGGAAAGTCTTCGCGCGCGCGCGCTCCTTGGAAGGACCCCAGCCGCGACCACGTGATCGCGGCTGGGGTCCTTCCAACGAGCGCACGCGGGAACTTTCCCGGCGTCGCTGAAGGAAGGTAAGTATGAGCGGAGAGCAGCTGCAGGGCCTGTCTGAATGCTCGGACAGGCCCTGCAGCTGCTCACTTTGTTTAATACTTACCTTCCTTCAGCGATGCCGGGAAAGTTCCCGCGCGCGCTCGTTGGAAGGACCCCAGCCGCGATCACATGGTCCCACGTGGTCGCGGCTGTGGTCATTCCAAGGAGCGCGCGCGGAGACTTTCCCGGCGGCGCTGAAGGAAGGTAAGTATTAAACAAAGTGAGCAGCTGCAGGGCCTGTCTGAATGCAGATAGAGCATTCGGACAGCCGCCGCAGCCCCTCGGATACCGGCAAGCCGGCTCAATGCCGGCTTCCGGTATCGGAAAAAAATATCGGGGGTACTGCACGAGTACCAAGTACTCCTGCAGTACCCGGTATCGGCACCGATATCGATACTAGTATCGGTATTGGTGCAACCCTAATCTTTAATCCAATTGAATTTGTTAAAATGGAGTTGGTACAAAGGAGCGGACTTTTAACAATACATTCTTATGTTTTGTGAGATTGAATTTTGACAAATTGATGATGGAATGAATCGAGCTATTTTGGACTACCGTCTTCTGTTTGCATAGTTGTTTCGCCGACCTCCCCTGTATCCCCGTTTTTGGTGGTCTCTTAAACGTTCTTCCGGTGGAGGATCTATTTTCCAACCTTCCTCCAAAAAAGACACGTCTATTTTACGTAGTATACCCTTATGTTCAATCGGTAGATGCACCGCATTAGTTTTAGATCTTTCACCTTCACTATCCTCAAATGAGGATTCCCCTTCAGTTGTAGAAGTTGTTTCGCGATTATAATTGTAATTAGATGTTTGATGCCTAGACCTATTTTTGGTCTCAAAGATGTTCTTGGTTTTAAAATCCTTCAGATCTCGTTGGAATTTAAAATGCTTTTTCTTTAGACAATTATAAAAAAAAATATTCTTTTGGAGCCTAGTCTCCATATGATTTTAAATTGTGGATCAGTTTTAAATTGTTCTAATATGACAATTTCATCTGATAGGTTATGATTGATCGTTTCTAGGTATTCTTTTTTTTTTTTCTAGGCGGCCTAAAAATTCATTTTGAACAATGTGTTCATCTTTGTTAGAATTTTTATTTTTTTGGGAGAAATTTCTGGTCTTAACCCTCTGGGAACTAGTTTTTGTTCGCTTTTATATATTTTTCTAAGCTGTTAATCTCCCAACTCTTAATTTTAATAAAGACAGGAGGCGAATATTTTGCATTCTCTTTTCTTTACTAATAAACAGCAGCAAAGGAAAGTTCACATAGCAACAGCAGTAACCAATAAACATCAAGTGAGTAGTCAGTCTTAGCCACGCCCTCTTTTCTTTGCTGCTGGCGACCAGGTGAGACGTTTTGCAAACTGCTCCTGGTTGCCAGGCTTATTTACACTTTTATGACTAATTTTGTATGTTTACTTGACTTATTTATATGTACTGTGTTTTCTTGTAAGCACTGCTTTCCTTCCTAGGTTTTCGTCCCTGCTGTGCGGGCACTTTCCCGCCTGCAGGCTGCGTTCGCTTTGCTTGCGGGTGTTCCCCGGTTTTTTCTGCATGTTACCCGTTTTTTGGGACCCATCTACTACTTGTTTTTTACACATTTTTCCGTTTTTTTATCGATAGCGCGACTCCTTGCGCTCCGCGCCTGCGCGGCTATTCCTTCCCTCAGCGGCGTGGAATCCCTACCGCGCTTGCGCACCCTGACGGCCATTTTACCATTCAAAGTTCCGTTTTGCCGCCATTCTGTGCTGTTCCCTGTGCGGGTTGCATCCTAGCCAGGTGGCGACTCTATTCACAAATCCGCTAAAAAGCCTCCGCTTGCTGAGACCTCTACTCGGGTGAGCCCCGAACATAAATATTGTATATTCCATATACCTTCACGGCGGCAGTTATTTCTGTCCGCGCACGATCGGGTGAGCCCCGATTCTAACACCAAGGCTTGAATAATCCACAATTTGACTCTATACTTTTTGAATACTAAAGAATGCCTTTGATATATCATTCCCCTCCTTTTGATCAAGGTAGGGGTTCAATTGAAAAAAAAGATGATCTTCTGCCCATTTAGCTGTGTCGCTAATTTTTTTTTTTTTTTTAAGCAGGTCCGACATGTCTGCTCTCTGTGTATAGACTTCAAATAACAATAATCTGGTTATAAAACAGAATAGATGGAGTGTAGTGCGCTTACAAATAGGAAGAGATAAAATGAAGGTCGCTATAAATGCCAAGCTAGGATATCTTCCAATATCTAAAAGGTGACCATAAACGTACATACAAGGCAGCGCTTCTTCACACTCAAGGGAAAAGGGCACAGGAGATGGGAATAGAATGCAGAGATACAGTAAAGGGATAACTGCTGGGATGTACCAATAATGCTTAAAAAGCACAAACAGTCAATGATACATTGATGAATTGATAATGTTCTGCTTTAGAGAAGAAAGTCTCTGTATGTAGATGTTCTTTCTTACATCAAAGGGTGGGTACCTCAAATACAAGAGACAGTACATCGTGCAATATTGCGTGTCCACAGTAAAACTATATAATTTTACTGTGGACACGCAATATTGCATGATGTACTGTCTCTTGTATTTGAGGTACCCATTGTACAAGTTGGATGCACACCCTTTGATGTAAGAAAGAACATCTACATACAGAGCCTATCAATTCATCAATGTATGTACCATTGACTGTGCTTTTTAAGCATTATTGGTACAGCCCAGCAGTTATCCCTTTACTGTATCTCTGCATTCTATTCCCATCTCCTGTGCCCTTTTCCCTTGAGTGTGAAGAAGCGCTGCCTTGTATGTACGTTTATAACCATAATCTGGTGTTTGAGAGAATGGGGTATTAAAACCCAAAGGATAAGACAAAACCAAAAACCAACCAACTATAGTGGTAACTGAGCACCTTTTTTAGTAACTAAGATATAATGATTAGTCACAATATACAGAAAGGTATTGAAACACAGAACGTTTATATATATATATAATTTAGCTGACCTGCTTGCACTAGGCAGACAAATCACAGGACATAAATTGTATATATATATGTGCCACTTTTTTTTAATAATAGAAAGCTCCACTCCTTGTAGTTATTCCTTGTAACTGAACACCCCAAATGTGTCCCTTTTTTATAATGCGCTTAGTGTTTATGAAAGAAATATTGGGAACACCACCCAACGAACAAGTGCGCTTTTTCTCGCAAGTGACATGGATTTTTGCACAAAGTCAAACTGCTAGGATGCGTGTATGAGATGTCTACAGATGTGATGCTTTCTATAGGCGGGAGTACAGGACACAGGCAAGCGTTAATTTGACACACACACACACACACACACACACACACACACACACACTTTAGAAGTTTGAGGAAACACAAGTAATTTTAATACATCGACTCTGAGGCTCCTATTGCTTCTCTTTCTTGCTTTTATTAACATAGTAGCAAGTGGCAACTAGCAAGAACTTTGAAATATGAAGCTTTTTATATTGAATAAAGAGAAAACATAACAGTAAAACAGGTATATGGTATCTTCCAACACCCCTTCCCCCTTTGGATCTGTCCTCTTTCCTGTTCAGTGGCCATCAAAACCGATCCACGTCCCTCCTACTTCCTCTTTCTTAGCTACTCGGCGACTAGATAAGTATATATATCTATTCTCTCGGCGATATTCCGTTTTTACCTATGGTTTAGATATTTATCTACAAATAGAGATTTATATTGCTAAGTGTTTACTTTAGCGAGCGCCCGGCTTTAACCGCGGCGTTCGCATTTTTTCCTCCAAGTTATTTTCTTTGATCCTCCTGGTGACCGCGGTGTGACCCCGTCTGCCTGCCTCTCCGAGGCGCCGCACGCGCTCGCTGGCTAGGTGGGCGGAGTGTGCCCGATAGGTCTGCGCACGCGGGGACAATTCCGGACATTCTCCCGGATTCATACAGCACCATGCCTCGTGGGAAGACCCCACAACGCGCAGCTTCCCCTGCCGAGATTTCAGCGCAATCCTCCGACGAGAGTATGGGTGAGCAGTCCCAACCTCCCGTACTTGTACAGGCGCAGATGGCTCCTTCCCAGACTCCCACTTTAGACCCTTACACGCAGGCTTCAATTGATTCTGCTGTTTTCAAAGCGGTCTCAGTGCTGTCTGCGGATTTTACCCGCTCTTTAAAAGAAATCATGGCCGAAAATCGCCAACCTGATATCCCCCCGCCGCCGGCGGTTTATGACATGGGCAGTACACTCACCGCGGTGAGGCCCCCCGAGCTCCCCCTGCACAACACGGGGAAACAGTCTGTGAAGAAAGCACGCCACATGACTGGAGGGACTGGCATACCCGCAACAATGCCGGGGCACGTGCACCCCTCCCCCACTATTGCACCCCGTAAACGGGCTCCTGCACATACGGCTGTATCTCACTCCAAGAGGTTTAAACTACCATCTGTCTCCAACCCTGACACCGCTATTGTCCCTGTCCCGCTTCAGGATTCTGTCCCTGATTCGGAGGAGGATGACACTAGCGATGTCATAGATTTATGCCTCGGATGAGGACTTCACTGAGGACACCGTAGAGGTGGATACGACTGCCCGTCCGGGCATTATCTATGATCCTCTGGGGAACCCCCTCTTCTGCCCAGAAGACCTGTCTCACCCAAGGTCGGCAGATTGGTCCCCATTACCCCACGTAGAGCAGTGGGTCGATGCACAGGTGCGTAAAGCCCTGGATAAAAACACGAGAAACCGCATGAAAGCGGAATGCCCTCGCCCTACCACGAACGGGAAAACATGCCTCACTCCAGAAGTGGATAAGGCGTTCGTGGACTTTGTCACCCCTAAAGGATGGTCGCCCAGCAAGGGCATAGACCATGCCTTTAAGGTGTGCCAAGATAAGCTGCTGGACACCGTGGGCCCTCTGATAAAACTGCTAGATACGGCAGAACAAGCCAAACTTTCTGGCGAACCCCTGGACCCAGTCCAGATAACTAACTGGACCCAACGGTCCTTAAGTTTTTGGGCAATGCCAACACGGCCTTAGCGTCAGAAAGACGTAAATGTATCTTATTAAAGATGGATCGCCAACTGGCAGGTGTGGCGGACAACGAATTAGGCGCTGCGGCCAATGGCGCTCTATTTGGAAAACCTTCCTGAAGGATATGAATGAGTACTCTGGAGCATTCAACACCATGGAACGAGTTTCCAATTCGCTTAAGAAAGTTTTCTCCGGGGTTTTTCCACGGGCCGGTGGATATCGGGGCCGAGCTACCGGCCGTGAAAACCCTTCACTTCAGGTCCCGCAGGAGGCAACCCCTCCACTGCAACGGCTCCCGCGCCGTCCCCGTTCTTCCCTTCCCGTTCCCGACCATGGAGGGGCAGAGGATTCCGGGGTTCCAGAGGCGGACATTCCTCCTCAACCTTCAGACATACAGGTACCTATGCACCTTATTCACCCGTCTACGACCAAAGTAGGAGGTCGTTTAAAATTGTTTCACACAGCATGGTGTCGCATTACGTCGGACCCTTGGGTCCTCAATACTGTACTAGGGTTTGTTCTGGAGTTCTCTTCTCCCCCGCTCCAACTGCAGATCCCTCTCCCTCTCCCCTTTTCAGGGACGGTCAGGCGTTGGTGGAGCGGGAGATTTTAGAATTATTCCAGAAAGGAGCCATAGAGCGGGCTCCACGGGGACCCCTCGGGTTTCCTAAGCAACCTATTCTTGGTCCCCAAGAAGGGGGGAGGTGTTCGTCCAGTTATCAACCTCAAGAGTTGAATGGCTCAGTGGTCTACCGCCATTTCCAGATGGAAGGCATGCACATGCTCAAAGATTTATTGAACCCCGCGATTGGTTGGCAAAAGTGGATCTCAAGGATGCTTACCTGACCATCCCGATTGCCAAGGAATCACGGGATTTCCTTCAGTTCCGTTGGGGTCCCGACCTATGGCGCTTCCGCTGCCTACCATTCGGCCTCTCTTCGGCTCCTTGGTGCTTTACCAAGATGCTGAAACCGGTCGTGGCATGGCTACGCGCAAAAGGGGTCCGTCTCATCATATATTTGGACGACGTGTTGCTGATGGCCTCTTCGGAAAATCAGCTACGCCTCCACGTATGTTGGACGATCAATCTTTTCCAATCTCTGGGATTTCTGGTGAACCAAGAAAATCAGTTCTCTCTCCATCTCAAACCCTGGAATTTCTGGGATTCGGGGTGAACAGTGTCATGATGACTATCACGGTCCCTCTACCCAAGTGCCGATCTATCCTGCGCGAGGTTCGGTCCCTTTTGGAGGTTCACACCCCATCCTTAAGGGACCTGGCTCGCGTGATAGGTCTCCTAGCGGCCACACGGCTAGCTGTCAAACCAGCCCCGTTACACTATCGGGCCCTCCAACGCCTGAAGGCCCTTTTTCTCAGACAGGGTCTCCCTTACTCCGCTCCGATCTCTCTCTCGGGAGAGGCCAGACTGGATTTGGAATGGTGGATCGCTCACCTCCACGCCTGCAACGGCAGGCCTATCCTGGTGCCACCCCCGACGCTTACGATCGACTCAGACGCTTGTGGGTCAGGCTGGGGGGCTTATTGCGACGGTGCCTCCACAGGAGGTCGATGGTCCATGCAGGAACGTCAATTGCACATGAACGGTCTGGAGCTCCTGGCAGGACTTTTTGCACTTCAGAGTTTCCTCAAAGACGGCACTCATCGTTCGGTCCTCCTCCGGATGGACAACTTCCCAGCAGTTCGATATATCAACTCCCTGGGCGGCCCTCGATCCCTGCTTCTGACAACAATGGCTTCCCGTCTCTGGGAGTGGTGTTTTCGGACCGGGATCGAGGTCCAAGCACAATTCATTCCGGGAATCTCGAACCAATTCGCAGATTGGAGCTCGAGACATACAGAAGACTCCGGAGATTGGCGTTTGAGCTCGGCAGCTTTCTCCGACGTGTCATCCCTTTGGGGACCTTTTCACGCGGATCTTTTTGCCAGCCGACTCAACGCCCATCTTCCGCTCTTCTTCAGTTGGCGGCCAGACCCACTGGCGGAGGCAACGGACGCGTTCTTTCAGGATTGGTCCGGGGCCCGCCAGTACGCCTTCCCGCCATTTCAACTGATAGCTCGCACACTGCGTCAGGTCAGGACGCACAGACACAGATTGTGATCATCACCCCCTTCTGGCAGAACCAATCTTGGTTCCCGGTACTATTGGATCTCCTCATGGATATCCCCCGCTTTCTTCCGGCTCTCCCGGATCTCCTGAAAGACGCCTCCGGGCAACCTCACCCTCTCCTGTCTCCAGGATCCAGTCGGTTATTGGCCTCACTGGTTTCGGGACGCCCGGAGAGCCGGAGAGATTTCGGACCGAACTACTACACTCCTACGCCAGGCGTGGGCCCCGGGTACTCGATCCTGCTACAAATCAGCGTGGCTCACCTGGCATAATTGGTGTCTGTCAAGGGATCAAGATCCCTTCCAGGCTCCTTTGAACTGTGTCTTAGATTTCCTTACGGAGATCTTCGATCAGGGCAAAGCGTATCGCACTCTTAATGTGTATAGATCAGCTTTATCAGCTTACCATGTGGGTTTTCAGGGAACACCTTTAGGCAAACATCCGTTGGTATGTCGTTTGCTTAAGGGTATCAGATCTGACCGTCCTCCGTTGCCTAGATATACGACAACTTGGGACGTGCATATCCTCCTTGATTTTTTGAACAGTGGCCCTTGAACAAGGATTTAACCCTACGCCAACTATCGGCAAAATTATTGGCCCTTCTTTGCATGATTTCTTGCAAACGGGTGGCTGATGTCAGGGCGTTAGACTTCAAAGCTCGTTCTTTCATACCAGAAGGCGTGCGCTTTGACATCTCCCGCCGTACTAAGACGTCCATTTCGTCCGCCTTCTACCCGGCTTTCCCTTCACGTCCAGCTTTGTGCCCGGTCCTTTGTCTTCAGGAATACGAATCTCGGACTACAGCCCTCCGAGGCACGGAGATTTCACCTCTCTTTATTTCATTTAAGTCTCCCTTCGCTTCGGTAGGTACAACTACGCTTGCGCGCTGGCTTCGTTGGCTCTTGGTGTTAGCAGGTGTAGATACCTCGTTTTCGGAGCTCATTCGGTGCGTAGCGCCGTTGCTTCTTCCGCTGTGTCGGCAGGTTGTCGGTTGGAGGACTTGTTGCGGTCAGCTGATTGGTCCAGAGAGTCCACCTTCCGCTCATTCTATTTCAAGCCTGTTGTTCATTGGTCATCCGCAGTTGTGGGTCAGCTTTGAACAAGCAATAGGAGCCTCAGAGTCGATGTATTAAAATTATAGAATTTAGCTAAGTATGACGGTAAGTTAGAATTTTAATAATAAGACTCTGAGGCGAGTATTGCCCACCTCTCCCGCCGCTATTGTGGTTTTGGTTGTTTCCTGGGTCTGCGGATCCAATGTCTTCCACTCTTATATTTTTTCTTTCCTCAGCCTCATAAAGGATTTTCTGGTTCCGGATGGATTGTCCTTTTTTTCCCTATCTACCTACAATGATCACCTCGTATGGCAAAGAAAGAGGAAGTAGGAGGGACGTGGATCGGTTTTGATGGCCACTGAACAGGAAAGAGGACAGATCCAAAGGGGAAAGGGGTGTTGGAAGATACCATATACCTGTTTTACTGTTATGTTTTCTCTTTATTCAATATAAAAAGCTTCATATTTCAAAGTTCTTGCTAGTTGCCACTTGCTACTATGTTAATAAAAGCAAGAAAGAGAAGCAATACTCGCCTCAGAGTCTTATTATTAAAATTCTAACTTACCGTCATACTTAGCTAAATTCTATAATTGTTTGTTCTTTATTGTTAGAATCTGAAGGTTCTCACGGGAAAAGCCATTCAAGTAGATCTGTTTGTGTGCGCAAGCGCTAGGGGACTTTTGTACACAATGAGCGTAGGCCTGTTAGTGCTCTGCAATTTAAGTGGGTGCAAAGTGCATAGAAAATCTCAGTTTTGGAGAGGAGCTACACGCAGCGAGGGAGTAAAAGCGTGCTGGACAAGGAGGGGGATCCACCATCCTCTGCCCAATTATTTAAGGGTGACAAAAGATACTTTGCTGAAGGCACACTGGCTGCGATGCAGAGACGCTGTTCTTTTTGTGTTGTTTACTGCTCCACAATCTCTACCTCACTTGCTCCTCACTTGGTGGCAATGGCCATAGAATAGAGTCTGTCGATCACTGTCTCAAACATAATTTGTATTGTGTTTTTGTTTTACACGGTATAATGGGAATAAGTGCAGATGCCATTTTCTTATCTTTTTATCTCTGCCTGAAGAATAACCACCTTACCTTTTAACATTCCCTCCGCCACCTAATTAACGGTTTACATAATGTAGCTAAAACAAGGTCGCACAGACTTTGGTAAATGCTTCATGGGAAAAACACAAACTTGAAACGAGATTAAAAATTACATTAATAATAAAAAAATACTAGCATGTGTTTAAGGCCGGGGGTCAGACGAGCATTTTTGAAGAGCGGAAGGAACGTCTGTGTGGACGTTCCTTCCACTTGACGCCCGTCTGGCTGCCTCGCTGAGCGCAGTTAGTGCGGCAAGGCGCAATCCTCCTATGGAGAATTGCGCTTTACAGCCCTGTCAACGCATGTCCTAGCCCTTTGATGGGGAGGCTTGCTGCACGGCCGCTGTTGCACGCGGATTTAGTTTGCACGCAACAGCCTGTGGCCGGCCCTGTCGCAGCATCACAACACTGCGACACACCAGTAGGCACATCAGTACAGGCGCACCTAGCGCCTTATAATGTGGTGTTATTTGTAATGCACAAGAAATCTAGTCACTGTTTATGGAAGTGGTAGTGTCCCTTTTAATCCTGATTTGGATTTTGATTCTCTTGCAGAAAGTACATTGGTAAAGTATCTCTCATCGATTCTGTTTTGTAGGTGACTGACATGGGGAAGGATGAGGGAATTCCTGTCAGAGTGGCCCTGCGCTGCCGTCCTTTGGTGCTCAAAGAGATGACCGAAGGTTGTAAGACATGCCTCACGTTCATTCCAGGAGAGCCCCAGGTGAGTGCCTTGTAGGTTACATGATCTAAACTTTGTTTTCTATGCACATGCCCTCACGTGTATGTATTTGCATGTCAATATTTTTTTTTCTTCAGTTGATCGTTGGCTCCGAAAAAGCTTTCACATATGATTACGTCTTTGATCCAGTAACTGAGCAAGAGGAGGTCTATAGTACAGCCGTTGCACCTTTAATTAAAGGCTTATTTAAAGGTGAGTGCTATCTTGCGTGTTTAAAGGTTGTTTTGCTGCGCAAAAAATCTGTTCTTCAGTGACTGTTTGCTGGTATTGCAGCACAGACAAATGCGAGCATAGAGCAACTGAAGGTTTATTGTGAAGTGCAATACCACCACTTTCTGCTCTCAAAGTGGAGCAGGTCTCCCCATCCAGGAAGCTGTCAGCTTTGTCTTTTCTAGACAAAAGAATGAGATTCAACTGCACACAGCTATTGCCTCTCCAGAGCTTTCACATTGAGAGCCTTTGGATTAGCTGGATACTTGTTGACAGTTTTAGGCTAGCACTTGGGTTGCGTGGCTGCGGAGAGAGGGCAAGTATTACGTTTAGGTGTAGAAAGGGACAATGATTAGAGATGGTCAGACGTGGAAAATGTTAAATCCGTCCTTCCTCCCTGTCTTAATCCTAAAGTGACCCTTTTGGCATATTGATACTGTACGTGCTTTAAAAGGATGTGGTCACAGCATCACGAGATGAAGCGGTGTGTCAGCCTGTCAGAAGAACTGAGGGCAGAGAGCTGCAGGATGGTTCCACAATCATCAGTCACGTACAGGTTTGCTATGTTGTAGGCCAGAGGATTGCAAGTCGATGTATGCTGATTAAAGTAATAAGGCCAGGCTTTATGTGAATATACATATAAAGTGCACCTGCCACCTGATTTGTCGTCTCTTAATTAAGCTAGTAAAGCTTTTTATTTTACGCCTTCCAATGGAGTTTGAGGTTTTGCAGCTGCTAATCTCTCATGAAGGGTGCTTTTTTTTGTTTGTTTGTTTTGGAGGGATTAAACTTCTTAACTGTGTCAACTGAGCCTGGGATTGCCCGATGGGAGTTCAGGTAGCAAGAATACTTCTAATAGTAACTCTGAAATAACCCCGAGCCACACTCTGTATACATCACCTCTCCCTGCGCTCCCTCTGTGTTCCTCAAGTCTCCTCCGGCGATCGTGACCTCATACTTCCTGGTTTCCTTCTCGCGAGGAGGGAACCAGGAAGTATGACGATCGCCGGAGGAGAGTGCGTGGACATCGAGAGTGCAGGGACAGGTGATATATCCAGCGGCATCCTGAGTTTTGCTCGGGGTTACCGCTTCCAACATAGGAATTTAACCCCCGAGCCAAACTCAGGAATACCATAGGGGGCCAAAATAAGGAACGATTCTGACCTCTAAAAGATGTCAGAATTGTAACGCCAGGGAGGTTAAAGAATGGTTCAAGACAATTCTAGAATTGTCAAGTTAGAATTTTAATAATAAGACTCTGAGGCGAGTATTGCTTCTCTTTCTTGCTTTATTAAACATAGCAGCAAGTGGCAACTAGCAAGAACTTGAAAATATGAAGCATTTATATTGAAATAAAAGAGAAAACACATAACAGTAAATAACAGGTATAAATGGTATCTTCCGACACCCCTTCACTCTTTGGATCAGTCCTTCTTCCTGTTAGAGCCCATCAAACCCGGTCATCATCCCTCCTACTTCCTCTTTCTTTGCTGTACGAGGTGATCAGTGTAGGGAACCCAAAGGGCAATCCACCGGATACCAGGAAATCCCTTATGAGGCTGAGGAAAAGGAAAAACGTGAGAGTGGAAGATATTGGATCCGCAGACCCAGTAATACAATAAACCGCGGGAGTGGTGGGCAATACTCGCCTCAGACTCTTATTATTAAAATTCTAACTTATCGTCATACTTAGCTAAATTCTATAATTTTAATACATCGACTCTGAGGCTCCTATTGCTTGTTCAAAGCTAACCCACAACTGCGGATGACCAATGAACAACAGGTTTGAAATAAAATGAACGGAAGGTGGATTCTCTGGAACAGTCAGCTGATCGTAATAGGTCCTCCAACCGACAACCTGCCGACACAGCGGAAGACGCCACAGCACTGCGAATGGAATGAACGCCAAACATAGGAGTATCAACACCTGTTAAACCCAGAAGCCAGCGTGCAAGCGTAGTCGTACCTACCGGGGCGAAAGGGGATTTATAGGAAATGAATAAAGGAGAAACCCCGGAGCGAAGCTGTACGGGACTCGTATCCCTGGAGACACAAGACCGGACATAACGCTGGACGTAAAGGAAACGCCGGATAAAACGCAGACGAAATTGTCGTCTTAGTACGGCGGGAGATGTCAAAGCGTACCCCCTCAGGTACGAAGGAACGTGCATTGAAATCCAACGCCTGACATCAGCCAGCCGTTTGCAAGATATCAAGCATAAAATTGCAGAGAAAAGTTCTTGAGTACTTATCTAGTCGCCGAGCAGCATAGAAAGAGGAAGTAGGAGGGATGATGACCGGGTTTGATGGGCTCTAACAGGAAGGACTGATCCAAAGAGTGAAGGGGTGCCGGAAGATACCATTTATACCTGTTATTTACTGTTATTATGTGTTCTCTCTTTTATTTCAATAGAAATGCTTCATATTTTCAAGTTCTTGCTAGTTGCCACTTGCTGCTATGTTTAATAAAGCAAGAAAGAGAAGCAATAGGAGCCTCAGAGTCGCTGTATTAAAATTACACAATTTTCCTATTACCATAACAGAGTTAGAATTTTAATAATGACTCTGAGGCGAGTATTTGCTTTTTTCTTGCTATTCTGCACAAAGCAGCAAGGGAGAAACTGAACAAGTGAAAAAAACCCTAACATAACTTCCCCCTTAACCCCCCGCCCCTTCCAGTCCATAACCCTTTGCAGTCAATGTCCAAATATATGTGAACCTGGAAATGCATCCTTTCTGGCTGTGAAAACCGGAAATGGCATTAGATAAATCTAATAGGTAATCCAACAGGGATGAAGAGGTTTGAGGTGCCGTAGAAGAGCCCGCAACCGTGATATGAAGATTTATAACTGGTCCTCAAGTCAGGTCAGGTTTTATGAATTACCTTGGACTGAATCCTGCATTCACTGTGCAGCAAATCCTATCACCTGTGCTGTGCTTCAGATATCTGGAAAACCTGGCCTGTTAGGGGTACTTGAGGACCGCGGTTTGGAACCACTGACGGTTTTTCAGCTTCCTGATTTGGTACTAAGCAAAAAACACAGACCAGGGATTAGAAATGGTTCCGTTACTGGCAGTAAACCACCAGAGACAGAACAGAATACACAAAGCTCAAGTAGATGAGGTAATCTTAAGCAGAGATGCAACATCCTTGACAATACGTGGAATAAAAGCAGTACATAGTTTAGTGTGAATAAACCTAGAAAAAACATTCAATAAAACATTCTACAATCTCCTAATGGGAGGGTGAGGAGGGAAATACTCGCCTCCCAGGTCATTAGAATTCTAACCTTCCGTTATGGTAATAGTAAAATGTAGTAATTTTCATGTACTTGGAGGCTCCTCTTTGCTAGTTTAAAGTTCCTCCAGAATCGGTAGACCAAACCTAATGTAAGGTGGATTCCCAGGCCAAGCCTGCGGCCCACATCAAATCCTCCAAACAACACCACAAAGAAACTGCGGATGAAGCCATTGCACTCCTAACAGAATGTGCTCCAAACCATGTGACCTCAATATCTGCCACCGACATAAACCAACATGCCCGGGGATACTGGATTATGAGGGGGTTTTAAAGGACAAAAACAGGAGAAACACAAGGGTGACACTGTCTCATTCGACTTTCGTTTTCTTGTGAAACCTCACCGGACACCTAAATGGATGATCTGTAAGGAACAGATAAAAAACAGGTAATAGACATATTTGTGCGTCGGGACCAAAGGAACGTGAAGGAAAATCTAAAGCACCTCGCCCACCCATTTGCAGGAGAAAAGGCGAGGGAAAACATCAACAATTTAGCAGATGCTTGTCGAAGGGATTGGCCATCGGACAAAAAACGCAGGACCACTGACACATCCCGGGTAGAGGTGTAACAAAGAACTGGAGGATGGATAAACAAATGGCCCGTAATGGGTCATCACCCATTGGTGTGCCTGCTATCGAACACCTTGAACCTAGTCCTACATGGGAAGCCGAGATGGCTGACCTGACCACATTGATCGTACGATAGGCCCAGCCTTTGTGAAATAAATCAGTGAGGAAATCGAACAGGAAATTCACAGGTGCGGAAAAGGGATCAAATTGCCTTTCCATACTCCAGCTGAACCTCATACAGATCAGTATGGCGAGGTTGGAACAGGTACCTGGAACCCAGGCCTACAAGAGTAGGGATCGAATTTGTTCTGCAATGCCAAGGAAAGGTCCAAGTCCCCCAAAACCAACCATGCCACCAATCTGGAATAACGGATGGGGTTGCCCCTCCGGGTCCAACAGTGGATTCGTGGGAAATCTACTTACAATTCCAGGAGGGATGGGAACCATGTTTGCCCTTTCCATAGGGGTGGTATCGATACTGCTGTGGCTATCTGGGACCGAAATTAGAAACGTTTTCTGCCACCATGGAGAATGAGGGAAATGCGTATTAACGTGGTCCGGTCCAGTCTTGCAGGAAGGTGTCCGTCGCTAGCGCCTCCAGATCCAGACATCAACTGAAGAAATGTGGCTGTTGGATCGCTTTGCCTCCAGGCTAAAAACACTCATGTCCAAGGGTCCCCAAAGAGCAGCATGCGCTGTAAACATCGAGTGCAACTTCCAGTCTCGAGTCCTCAATGTGTCTGGAATTTCAGTCCACTACGAGGTTCGTCATGCCTGTTATGAACTGGGCCAACATCGTCAGGTTGTTGATGATGCAGTGAGACCAAAATCTTCTACTGTAGCTATAGACAGAGGTTCTGACCTCGGGCTTCCTAGGTAGTTGATGCTTCGAGCCACTGATAGATCGTCCAGTTTGAGAAGGATGGAGCAGTTCTGCTGGTCTTTCATGGAACACTGTATTGAACAGGCCTGCTAGTAGTTCTAGGCAGTTTTATGTGGAGTGATCTCTCTGATGGGGTCCTTTGGAGACGGGAGGCCGGTGGTCCACATCATCGGGCTCCCCAACCGGTGCAGCAGTCATCCGACTTATCATTGTTGTTGGAGGGTCCAGAGGTCTCCCATTCCAAAATTGGAGGTTCTCCGTCCACCATGTCAGATCTGAGCGAGCCTCATCGTTAAGGCAGGCCCTCTTCCTCCTCATAGGACTTCAGGCGTTGGAGGGCACGATTTAATATAGTGGAGCCGGAGGTACAGCTAAACATGTGGTGGAGAGGAGACCGATCAGGCACCGGACTGTGTCGTCTCTTTTCGGAAAAGAATTCCCGCTTAGTTCGGGATGGAAATCAACTTCTGATGAGGAAGGCTGAGGGACATTAGTTGGAATCGATCTCCAAATGTTGCGACGGTGTCGTGTGAGACTTCTCCATATTGATAAGAAAAGAGGTCTTGCAACGTGTCCACTATAGATGAGCTGGAAGGATCAGTTCGGAATCTGCCATCACCAGGATATCGTCCAGATAGATGATCAGACAAACACCGTGTTCCTGAACGGATGTAACCACTTTTTATTTATTTTTTGGGTGTTTCGTGAAGGCCCATTGGGAGGCACGAAAATCACAATCATTCCCTGCCATCTGAAACGAAGCTGGTCTCGAAGATAAATTGATTGGCACGGAGAGGTAGGTGTCCTTGAGATTGACTTTTGCTAGCCAATCTCCTTGATGTAGGATTTAAGTGCAGGTATTGTACGTGGGAGTTGAGGTCTTGCAAAATGTTCACTGGTCGTAAGCTGCCCCCTTTCTTGGCGACCAGAAACACATTGCTGACGAATCCTGTAGAGTTGACCGGGCTGGTTGTATGGCCCCTATTTCCTTGTCCACCAGCATCTCCTGATCACAAGCAAATCAGAGATGGGGGGGGGGGGTCTGAACCGGTGTTGACCCAAACTAAATTGTGAAGACATGCACCATATCTAAAATCCATTGGTCCGCAGTAAGGACTTGCTAATTGTGTAGGAATAAACGTACACGGCCCCTGACTTTTATCCTCGTAGAGGGGAATATTACCAGACATCTTACCTGATGGGGTGTCTGCCGCAGAATGGGGTTCTAGATCCTCAAACCACAGGCATGCCATGGGGGGGGGGAGAAAAAGGAGCCCAGAGGGCTGGTACTCTGACTGTTGTAGTGTGTGTGGCCTGGAGGTGGCACCTTGGTGGCTGGTAGGGCGCCCCTGAATCTACCGACCCTGCCACAGCAAAACCCTTTTAAGTGATGCAGACATTTTGTCCATAGCATTGAAAGTATTGGCATAAGCTCTCCTGCTTTAGGAAGCACTGAGCAGCACTACCCAGGTCAGTGTCTGCTATAGCGGTAAGTTGATTGTCTTTCAATAGAATAAGTTTGGCGGCTATAATGGCATTGCCGAAAAAAAGTCAAAGCTCTTTGAACCCATTCACGGACATGGGTTAGAAAGGGTAGACCCACTAAGCTTAGCCTCTTATGCTATATAAAATAATTTTAATAAGGGGCCCTGCCATATCCAAAAGTTTTGTCCTCACAGGAACGAGAAGCATGGTCCAGACCAGTCTTGGGGGACCAACCATGTTTGGGAATATATTTTATATAGATGGATCAACCTCTGGGATGAGGCATATCTTGCTCGTTGTAGTAGGGTGTGGGCTTTCTGCCCACACATTTTGTCTGTTAGCTTTAAGTTAGCATCCCATCTTTCAATGTGTGGTAGGGGGTACCAAGCGGTGGATTGTGGATGGGCGAGGTCCTCTGCACAGAAGAGGGGGTACCCTTGGATTGTAAATAACGTTACCCTCATAAAATTGGGGCTCCTCCGATCCTCACAAATGTTATCCTCTAGTGCATAAAGATCTAGATCAGCCGGGGGTCATCATCATAATCATGTGGAGTGGCCAACACTACCTCTTTCCTGGTGGTGGTCTCCTCAAAGGGAACCATATCATAATTTGGTTTTATTCGTTTTTTGGGTAATCGCTAAATGCGTCCGAGATGGGGACTCGGCATCGTATATAGGAAGTGGTGTGGGGTTGGTATCCCCTGTCAATATATTTGGTCTTTTGTAAGGCCTTTTTCCCCGGGCCATAGGAAGATTGGGGATCACCGAGTGGACTGTGCGGGCGTACCAGGTACTGGCGCTACAACTGCTACCATAGCTACCTCCAAGGGACCGTGGAGATCAAAGTCGAAACCGCTGACTGGACAGCTGCCTCAATAGAGGCCTGAACTGAGGACGCCATAGGTGGGGAAACCTCCATGAGAGATGACGGGCACGGAAGAGTTTCCAGGGCTTCTTGAAGTTAGCCGCCATTTGGATGGGACCCTCCTCCGAATCTGAGCCCTCAGAGTGGGAGTGTTGGCGGGTCTTAGCACGGCATTTACTCATGTTGTGTGGGGGGGGGGCGGCAATGAATATCCAGCACATGACGCGTTTGAAAAAACTGGCTGCGAGCGGGGGAACACGCGCCTGCCACAGAGTGCAAAAACTCCTATTAAAATAGACTTTTATTGAAAATAAATAAGGTTGCAGAAGCCGGCGGTCGCCCCCTAGGTTGAATCCAGAACGGCCGACCAGCTGATGCAGAAACCTGAAAACACAGTAATGTATTTACATGCAACACTGAGGAGAAAACCATTGACTACTTATCTCATGCTGCAGCAGCAAGAAAGAGGATGCATTTCCGGGTTCGCTACTATATATAGACATGGACTGGAGTAAGGGGTTATGTTAGATTTTTTTTTTTTTTCTTTTTCCGTTTGGCATTTTACTCACAGCAGCAAAAGAGAAGCAAATAGGAGCCTCAGAGTACTTGAATTAGAATTCAAAATTTTCATCTACATGGATATAACTAACAGCACACTCAGCAATTCTTAAGGGTTTTCAGAATAAAACTCGGCACGACACATGGTATAGGTATGGGAGATATTTCAAATGAGCTAAAGTTGTCTTGGGTGCAATTGGTGCTCAATATATATCATATACACAGGTACTATTGCACCTTTTACTGATACCCATTTGGTTCTTATGATTATGTACATATGCACTTTATAGTTTGTGTTCATTGTTAAAGGTGTCTGCTTCAGTAGTGTAAATATTCTTATTACACTTGGGGCATTTTTTTAAAGTACTGGTGTTGCATATCCAAGCAAAAATTGTTGGTTCTCTGGCTTTTAGTTTTGTCTCTACACGATACACTTTGTTTGCCCCACAGGCTAAACCTTAAAGGCAGCCACTTGTCTGGCATCTGGATCAAGCTGCGTTGGGCAGCATGATTTTACCATCCCTGTTGTAGGGTTAAGTTCTGGTCTATGACTGGATTTACTTCGATCTTTAGGATCATTTGTCCTACTGTATCAATCAACTTCTTCTGAGCTTGAGCTGGTGTACAGCATGCCTGATACTATCCTGTAGGATATCTTTATAAATATAAACCTGGCACTTTTTGCATCTGCTTTCAAAGACTCCCTTCAATGTACTTAACCGTTGGTATGTGGTGCCCTTTTTATCATAGTGCAATGTGGTCTTCCCAAACAACTCCCTTAGTTTCATCAGTCCACAAGACACTTTCACAGTAGTGTGTCGAGCTGGTCTTTGGCAATCATCTGGGGCATGGCAATATTCTTAGCATAGCGGCAGCTTTGTTCATGGTGTCTTGTCATGGACACAATGCCTGTTCAATGGTTTCCATATCCTAAACTCTTGAACAGCGATATAACCCAGGTCAAATGATTACTATTCTTTAGTTGTCACTCTAGGTTTTTTTTTTTTTTTTTTTATAATCTAATGAGTTGTGCATTGTGCCATTTGGGTCATCTTGCCTGATGCCCACTTCTAGGGAGAGTAGACACCGTAAATGGCTAATCTAGGCTCTTTAAGATGGCTTTGTAACTAGTGACACACCAAAATGAAAATTTTGGGCAGAGACCAGTGACTAACTCGGTTGAAGACCGAAAATCCGTCATCTAGGCCTGGAGGCCGAGGCGGGGACTCGGCTGGCTTTCAGGACTAGGTGAGCTCTCGGCTCGGCCTGGAGGCCTGACTGAGCCTCCAGGCCCAGCCAAGCTGGGGGCTCCAGGGCTCAGGCTCGGGTGACCACCTACATTCACATCCTATACTTGCCTACATTGACAAATTTCAGTCTCCAACACAGTCCTCCTTCACACTCCCCTTGCACACACGGCACATGTCAGCGTCGCGGGATGCCAACATGGGACTGAAAGCCTTTGACTCAGAGGGGAGCGTGAAGGAGGACTGCGCTGGAGGAGCTTGGAGGCTGAAATTTGTGAATGGGAGAGGGAGTGGTGGCACCTATATTCCCAAACTTCCCTACCAATCAGTCATCTGGACCTGGGCCTTGGAGCTCCCTTCTCGGCTGGTCCTGGAGGCCTGGCCGAGCCAGGAGCTCACCTAGGCCTGGAGGCTGGCTGGCTGCCTCAAGTTCAGAATCCCTGGAGAAAAACAATTTACGTAAAGTACCTCTGCGTTCTGTTTTGTTGTTTTGTTTTTTTTAATCCTGGTCTTTAAGGACCTCAATCATACATCATACGATGCTAATCGCTTCTCATTATGGGGATATGTTAAAGGAATGGGAACACAAATGGCAAATAAACCCAATAATCTGTTGCCACAAAGCTTATGAGCCTGGAAAGATGGTGATCCCATTTGTTTTAAAGATTGAGAGATCCTGGTGTAAAGCTATTTCTTTTTCTGCTTTATGTTCATGTAGGTTATAATGCTACAGTGCTTGCCTATGGACAGACTGGTTCTGGGAAGACTTACTCAATGGGAGGTGCATACACACACGATCAGGAAAATGAACTAACAGTAGGAGTCATTCCCAGGGTTATCAAAGCCCTTTTTAATGAAATCGATCAAAGACCTGATTGGGACTTCCAATTAAAAGTATCTTACTTGGAGGTAGGTTATTATGTTTATATAACATTCAGTGTTGCATTGTACATGACTTTTTTAACTCGGTAAGGTCTTGAATACAAAGGTCCCTGATCACGTAATGTCGAAAGCAAGTGTAAGTCCTGATTTCTGTTTTTTGTTCTTTACTGTGGAGCATACAACATTATTAACCTTCTCTTTAGTGAGGAGTGCTGTCAAGACTAAAGTCCTAAATTTACTATTAAAATGTATGCCTGGGAATTATAGACTTGTGAATTTAAAATCTGTAGCCGGGAAAGTATTTGAGGAGTTACTAAGGGATAATATTCAGGAATTTATTGGGAGATATAATTAGCAAAAATCAGCATGGTTTTATGAAACACAGATCATGTCAGACTAACCTAATTACGTTCTATGAGGAAGTAAGTAGAAGTATAGATCAGGGGGTCGCAGTCGATGGGATTTTTTTAGTTGGATTTTGCCAAAGCTTTCAACACCGTTCCACACGTGGTTACTATTTAAGGAAAATTGGTCTAGATGAAAATACCTTTTTCTTGGATAGAAAACTGGCTAAAAGGGTACAGAGAACTGTCATAAATGGTAAATTTTCAAGATGGACATCAGTGGTAAGTGTCCTTCAGGGGTCTGTTATTGGACCAATTCTATTCAATTTCAGTCATGTGTCAGTGTTTGCAGATGACCCCCTAGGAAAAGTAATACTATGTGAGCAGGATGTTCGCTGCAAGCGCATTTTTCACGTTGTCCGTGAAAGTGCGTTCGAACGAATGGACATATGTTTCACGGAATACGCGATAGCGGTCATACGATGGGCATTTTCATCTATGATTTTGTACGGATCAATAAAACCATTTTTGCGTCGGGACGTTATGTTGGCCAGACATTAGCAGCCTCTGACGTCTCCTAATCATGCACACAGGCCGCTAGCGGACGCAGTGCACTCTGTACGTCAGTACTAGTGGTATCACGTTCTCTAAAAAAAATTAAAAAAAAAAATTTGTTTGCTGCTTGTGTTGCAGCCGTACTTCGTATATTGCCCGTCATTGGCTGTCTTTTGCTGCTACTACGGCCGTGATAAAGTGCATTCGCACTGCGTTCGTCTGACCCCAGCCTTAGATTGGGGGACTGGGTACTTAAATGGCAGATGAAATTTAATGTCGATAAATGCAAGGTTATGCACTTTGGAGTGAAGAACACACAAGCCACTTATACTCTAAATCAGACCTCAAAATTTCCACTCGCCAGCTCGCATTTTGCGAGTGGATATGACCTAAGTGCGAGTTGGAATGCAGACACAGGCAGAATAATCAATGTTGTGCTGCCTATTCCAGCCGGGCCGTGTTTTTTTTTTTTTTTTCTTCCTGGCACGCTCCTGACATCAGAGAGGGTGTGCCAAAGGTCTGCCTCCCATGTCTGCACAGTCCACTGCCAGTGAACGGACTCTCAGAGCAGGCAGGCAAAGCACAGCACCCAGCTCTGTCTCCAATTTTAATACATCGACTCTGAGGCTCCTATTGCGTCTCTTTCTTGCTTTTATTAACATAGCAGCAAGTTGCAACTAGCAAGAACTTTGAAATATGTTTTCTCTTTATTCAATATAAATGCTACATAACAGTAATAACAGGTATATGGTATCTTCTAACACCCCTTCCACTCCTTTGGATCTGTCCGCTTTCCTGTTCAGTGCCCATCAAAACCAATCCACGTCCCTCCTACTTCCTCTTTCTTAGCTGCTCAGCGACTAGATTATATATATATATATATATTTACACTTATCTCTGCTGCGATATCCCGTTTTTGATTGATTTTGGGATATACATACATATGTGTTTATACTGTTATTTATTTATATTTGTTTAGTCTCTAGCGAGCGCTCGGCTTTAACCGCGGTGTTCGCGTTTTTTTTCTCCACATTTCCCTGGTGACCGCTGTGTGACTCCGTCTGCCTGCCTCTCCGACGCCGCACGCGCTCGCTGGCTAGGTGGGCAGGGTGTGCCCGATAGGTCTGCGCACGCAGGGGAAATTCCGGACATTCTCCCGGCTTCATCCAGCGCCATGCCTCGTGGAAAGACCCCCGCAGCCTCCCCGGCAGAGATCTCAGCACAGTCCTCCAATGAGTGTGGGTGAGCAATCCCAACCTCCCGTGCTTGTGCAGGCACAGATGGCTCCTTCCCAGCCTCCCACCTTAGACCCTTACATGCAGGCGTCCATTGATTCTGCCGTTTTTAAGGCGGTTTCAGTTTTATCTGCAGATTTTACCCGCTCATTAAAAGATATTATGGCAGAAAATCGCCACCCTGATAACCCCCCGCCACTGGCGGATTATGACATGGGCAATACACACACCGCGGTGAGGCCCCCCGAGCTCCCCCTGGCCACCACGGGGAAACAGTCTGTGAAAAAAGCACGGCACATGACTGGAGGGGCTGGCATTCCCGCAACAATGCCGGGACACGTGCCCCCATTACTGCACCCCGTAAACGGGCTCCTGCACACACATCTCGCTCCAAGAGATTTAAATTACCTTCTGTCTCCAACCCTGACACCGCTATTGTCCCTGCCCCGCTTCAGGACTCTATCCCTGATTCGGAGGAGGATGACACTAGCGATGTCATAGACGTTTATGCCTCTTCACTGAAGACTCCAGTTCACTGAAGACACCGTAGAGGTTGATATGGCAGCCCGCCTGGGCATTATCTATGACCCTTTGGGGAACCCCCTTTTCTGCCCAGAAGACCTGTCCCATCCACGGCCGCAGATTGGTCCCCATTACCCCACGTTGAGAAGTGGGTTGATGCGCAGGTGCGATAAGCCCTGGATAAAAATACACGAAACCGCATGAAAGCGGAATGCCCTCGCCCCACCACGAGTGGTAAAACGTGCTGAACTCCCGAAGTGGATAAGGCATTTGTGGATTTTGTGACCCCCTAAAGGCTGGACTCCCAGCAAGGGCATAGACCATGCCTTTTAAGGTGTGCCAAGACAAACTACTGGACACTATGGGTCCTCTGATAAAGTTGCTGGATACAACAGAGCGAGCCAAACTTTCCAGTGAACCCCCTGGACCCGATCCAGATAACTAACTGGACCCAACGGTCTCTACGTTTTTGGGGTAATGCCAACACGGCATTAGCTTCTGAAAGGCGTAAATGTATTTTACTCAAGATGGATCGCCAATTAGCTGGTGTGGCGGATAACGAATTGGGCGCTGTGGCCAATGGTGCTTTGTTTGGGAAAACTTTCCTAAGATATGAATGAATATTCCGGGGCCTTCAATACCAGGGAACGAGTGTCCAATTCACTTAAGAAAGTGTTCTCCGGGGTTTTTCCACGGGCCGGTGGATATTGTGGCCGAGCTACCGGCCGTGCAAAACCCTTCGCTTCAGGTCCCGCAGGAGGCAACCCCTCCACTGCAACGGCTCCCGTGCCGTCCCCGTTCTTCCCTTCCCGATCCCGACCATGGAGGGGCAGAGGATTCCGGGGTTCCAGAGGCGGTCATTCTTCCTCAACCTTCAGGCATGCAGGTACCTTTAAACCTTCTTCATCCATCTACGACCAAAGTAGGAGGTCGTTTAAAATTGTTTCACACAGCATGGTGTCACATTACGTCGGACCCTTGGGTCCTCAATACTGTTCTAGGTTTTGTTCTGGAATTCTCTTCTCCCCCGCTCCAACTGCAGATTCCTCTCCCTCTCCCCTTTTCAGGGGACGTCAGACGCTGGTGGAGCGGGAGATTACAGAATTATACCAAAAAGGAGCCATAGAACAGGACCCTCGGGCTTCCTGAGCAACCTGTTCTTGGTCCCCAAGAAGGGCGGAGGTGTTCGCCCAGTTATCAACCTCAAGGAGTTGAATGGGTCAGTGATTTTACCGTCACTTCCAGATGGAGGGCATGCACAAAGATATATTGAGACCCCCGCGATTGGTTGGCAAAAGTGGATCTCAAGGATGCATACCTGACCATCCCTATTGCCAAGGAATCACGGGATTTCCTTCAGTTCCGTTGGGGTCCCGACCTATGGCGATTTCGCTGCTTGCCGTTCGGCCTCTCTTCGGCTCCTTGGTGCTTTACCAAGATGCTGAAACCGGTCGTAGCATGACTACGCGCCAAAGGGGTCCGTCTCATTATATATTTGGACGACGTGTTGCTGATGGCTTCCTCGGAAAATCAGCTACGCCTCCACATATATTGGACGGTCAGTCTTTTCCAGTCTCTGGGATTAATGGGGGAATCAAAAATCAATCCTCTCTCCATCTCAAACCCTGGAATTTCTGGGATTCGGGGTGAACAGTGTCATGATGTCTCTCACTGTCCCTCTACCCAAGTGCCGATCTATCTTATGCGAAGTTCGGTCCCTTTTGGAGGCTCACACCCCATCCTTACGAGACCTAGCTCGCGTGATCGGTCTCCTAGCGGCCACACGGCTAGCTGTCAAACCAGCCCCGTTAAATGATCGGGCCCTCCAACGCCTGAAGGCCCTTTTTCTCAGAAGGGGTCTCCCCTACTCCGCTCCGATCTCTCTCGGGAGAGGCCAGACTGGACTTGGAATGGTGGATCGCTCACCTCCACCCCTGCAACGGCAGGCCTATCCTGGTGCCACCCCCAACGCTTACTATCGACTCAGACGCTTGTGGGTCAGGCTGGGGTGCTTATTGCGACGGTTCCTCCACGGGAGGTCGCTGGTCTGTGCAGGAGCGTCAACTGCACATGAACGGTCTGGAGCTCTTGGCAGGACTTTTTGCACTTCTTCAGAGTTTCCTCAAAGATCGCGTTCATCGTTCAGTCCTCCCTCCGGATGGACAACTTCTCAGCAGTTCGATATATCCACTCGCTGGGCGGACCTCGCTCCCTCCTTTCTGACAATGGCTTCCCGCCTCGGAGTGGTGTTTTCAGACCGGGATCGAGGTCCAAGCACAGTTCGTTCCAGGTATCTCGAACCAATTCGCGGATTGGAACTCGCGACATACAGAGGACTCCTGGGATTGGCGTCTGAGCTCGGCAGCTTTCTCCGTGACATCCCTTTGGGGACCTTTTCACGTGGATCTTTTTGCCAGCCGGCTCAACGCTTATCTTCCGATCATCTTCAGTTGGCGGCCAAACCCACTGGCAGAGGCAACGGACACTTTCCTTCAGGATTGGTCCGGGGCTTGCCAGTACGCCTTCCCGCCGTTTCAACTGATAGCTCGCACACTGCGTCAGGTCAGGACGCAACAGGCCCAGATTGTGATCATCACCCCTTTTGGCAGAACCAACCTTGGTTCCCGGTACTATTGGATCTCCTCATGGATGTTCCCAGTTTTCTCCCGGATCTCCTGAGAGACGCCTCCGGGCAACCTCACCCTCTCCTGTCACCAGGATCCAGTCAGCTATTGGCCTCACTGGTTTCGGGACACCCGGAGGAGCCGGAGAGGGTTCGGACCGAACTACGGCACTCCTACGCCAGGCGTGGGCCCCAGGTACTCGATCCTGCTACAAGTCAGCTTGGCTCACCTGGCATCATTGGTGTTTGTCAAGGGATCAAGATCCCTTCCAGGCCCCTATGAGCTTTGTTTTGGATTTCCTTACGGAGATCTTCGATCAAGGCAAAGCTTATCGCACACTTAATGTGTATAGATCAGCTTTATCAGCTTACCACGTTGGATTTCAGGGGACACCCTTGGGCAAACATCCGTTGGTGTGTCGTCTGCTTAGGCTAGGGACAGATGAGCGCATTTTCTGCGGCCACCGTCAAAATGTACGTCGATGCGTGCGCACGCATTTTTTCACGGAATACGCTTAAGTGGTCAGACGATGCGCAATTCTGGACGTATTTCATGACGGTGGGGTAAAAAGAAGTCTAGGGAAATCCGGCTGTTTGAACGTTATGTAGGCCGCACACTAGCAGCGTCTGACGTCTCCTAATCACGCACACACGCTGCCATGCGGCCGCAGCGCACTCTGTACGTCAGTAGCAGCGGTTTCACGTTCTGAGAAAAATGCGTTCATTTGCTGGTTGCGTGGTGTCGGCGCACTTTCGTACGCACGTACTTCGTATATTGGCCGTCATTGGCCGTTATGTGCTGCTACTGCCGCCGTGATTTAGTGCGTCTGCACGCGCGTTCCGACTGCCCCACTCTGACCCTAGCCTTAAGGGTATCAGATCCGACTGTCCTCCGTTGCCTAGGTATACGACAACTTGGGACGTGCATATCCTCCTTGACTTTTTGGAACAATGGCCCTCTAACAAGGATTTAACCCTACGTCAGCTTTCGGCTAAATTATTGGCCCTTCTTTGCATGATTTCTTGCAAACGGGTGGCTGATGTCAGGGTGTTAGACTTCAAAGCTCGTTCTTTCATACCAGAAGGCGTGCGCTTTGACATCTCCCGCCGTACTAAAACGTCCATTTCGTCTGCCTTTTACCCGGCCTTCCCATCGCGCCCGGCTTTATGCCCGGTCCTTTGCCTTCAGGAATACGAATCTCGTACTGCCGCCCTCCGGGGCACGGAGGTTTCACCTCTTTATTTCATTCAAATCTCCCTTCGGTAGGTACTGCTTCGCTGGCTCTTAGTATTAGCGGGTGTAGATGGCTCATTTGGTTCGTAGCGCTGTTGCTTCTTCCGCTGTGTCGGCAGGTTGTTGGTTGGAGGACTTATTGCGATCAGCTGACTGTTCCAGAGAATCCACCTTCCGTTCATTTTATTTCAAACCTGTTGTTCATTGGTCATCCGCAGTTGTGGGTTAGCTTTGAACAAGCAATAGGAGCCTCAGAGTCGATGTATTAAAATTATAGAATTTAGCTAAGTATGACGAGAAGTTAGAATTTTAAGACTCTGAGGCGAGTATTGCCCACCACTCCCGCCGCTATTGTGGTTTTGTTTGTTTCCTGGGTCTGCGGATCCAATATCTTCCCCTCTCATGTTTTTTCTTTCCTCAGCCTCATAACGGATTTCCTGGCTCCCGGTGGATTGCCCTTTGGGTTCCCTATATACCTACACTGATCACCTCGTACAGCAAAGAAAGAGGAAGTAGGAGGGACGTGGATTGGTTTTGATGGGCACTAAACAGGAAAGAGGACAGATCCAAAGGAGTGGAAGGGGTGTTAGATACCATATACCTGTTATTACTGTTATGAAGCATTTATATTGCATAAAGAGAGAACATATTTTTCAAAGTTCTTGCTAGTTGCCACTTGCTGCTATGTTAAGAGAAGCAATACTCGCCTCAGTCTTATTAAAATTCTAACTTATTGTCATACTTGGCTAAATTCTATAAGCGTGAAAGACAACAGGGATGATAATAACAGGCAGCTGAGCTCAGTCTGCTGCGGGTCACTGGCCGGAGCCGCTGTCTGGAAGCCTCTGCACAGAAACTCATGAGGAGGGTGGGAGACGGCCCAGAGTCCCTGCACACGCACTGATGGGGAAGAGGGGGGTAGATGAGCAGCAGATGGTGATGGTTTAATTGCAAAAAAGAGAAACCCATATTACCATTCTAACAAATATCTCCCTTTGTTTTAAGTGGGCTTTCTCACAACTCCTATCACTCTCATCTGCTCCTTTTTATTCCGCTTCCATGTGTCCCTATTCAGTAAGGACTGGTTTTATTTTTTTATAATTTCCCAAAATATTTGTTTGTGGATCTATAAATCAGCTGAAAGTAATAAAGTCAGAGTTACTCAGGAAGTGCCAGAGTAGATTGTAAGCTCTGGGGCAGGGTCCCCTCTCCTACTGTTCTGTGTGTATGTATATTTGTTACTCTGTCTCTCCCATTGTACAGCGCTACAGAACTTGTTAGCGCTTTATAAAGACTTGTAACCGTAACACTGCGCAGTTGCAACAGCAACAGATTTTGAATTCACTTTTGTGATGGTGAAAAGCCAAACAATGGTAGAAGTTTCATCAATGAAGCTTCTCCTGCCACTGTGAACTTCCCTTTTGTTAAAACGATGAAATTTGCTGATGATGCAACTACAGCTTTCTAAATAACCTCCACACTAACGAGTCTATAAAGTACAGGGGTGCATATATAGCCCTGAGACCCGCACACCCTGAATATATGGCAGAACCTCAAACACACCCTGACTGGTTTGGTTGGCGCAGTTTTGGGAGGCAGAATTTCTTCCTTGGATCCAGGCAGCACAGAGACGTACTGGGTCAGGGAAGGCACCGACTCCCAGCATCTGTCACTGGCAGGGGAGGAGCGGAAGAGGAAATACAGTGGTCCAAAGACCCTTGTGCCTCCTTTAATGAGTTTACATCTTCCAGTCTGCACGGTGGCAGGGAGCAGCTGCCTTCCCTGACCCAGCAATTCTGTCACTGGCAGAGGGTGTAGAGGCATTTTGCTGCCTCCTCACTCTGCTCACACTAGGGTCTGATGTCTGCGTATACATGTATCTGATAATATAAAAGTGTGTATTTTAGGGGTTGAGTTAATGGCAGGGTAGGGGTTAGGTGGGGCAACTGGTGGCGAGTAACTCTTAAGGCCTGGCTAGTAGATTGGGACTTGAAATTTTGAGCCCTGCTCTAAATGGTACAGAGTTGGGATTCCAAAGCAGAAGGATTTGGGAATAGTCAGACTTCAAACTAAGTAACAATGTGCAATTTCAAACAGCCGCCGCCAAAGCCAACAAGGTATTGGCATGCATTAAAAGGGAATTCACTCTCGGGATAAGAACCTTATTTTGCCTCTTTATAAATCAATGGTAAGACTACACCTTGAATATGCTGTGCAATTTTGGGCACCGGTCTTAAAGGCTATTATAGCGCTAGAAAAAGTGCAGAGACGGGCAACTAAATTAATAAGGGGAATGGAAGGTTTAAGTTAATGGTTTAACTTTAAGACGGAGCTCCTACTTATTCCTCCCTCCAATGCCTCCCCACCTCCTGACTTCTCTATCGCGGAGGGTATCACCATCTCCCCATCAAACCAAGTTCGCTGTCTTGGAGTTACACTTGATGTGGGGGATGAAGGAAAGAGCAGAGTCAAGTCTCTTTCCTCCTCCTGCCGATACCAACTGCGTAATATTTCCAGAATTCGGCCATTTCTTACCGCTGTCACCACAAAACAACTCATACACGCCCTGGTAATCTCCCGACTCGACTATTGCAATAATCTCTTATCTGGCCTCCCTCTGTCCCGCCTCTCCCTCTCCCCCTCCCCCCCCCCCCTACAATCCATCCTGAACGCCTCCGCCAGGCTAATTCACCTCACCTGCCGCTCTGTCTCTGCCGCTCCCCTCTGCAAGTCCCTTCACTAGCTCCCCATCCACTACAGAATTAAGTTGAAAACCCTCACTAACTCAGCTCCCCACTACCTGTCCTCACTAATCACCAGATACACCCCAGCCCGCTCCCTAAGGTCAAACACTGACCTGCGCCTAGCTTCTCCCCGCATCCCCTTTTCCCATGATAGACCGCAGGATTTCTCACGCGCAGCCCCCACTCTCTGGAACGCTCTCCCTAGTACTGTCAGACTTTCCCCCAACTTCTCTTCCTTCAAACGCTCCCTGAAAACGTTCCTATTTAGGGAAGCCTACCACCCAACTCACTGACACAACCATCAATCACTCTCACCTTACAGTCCTCTCCTCCTGTTTCCAACCCCAACCCTCTTAGATTGGGAGTTCCTACGGGAATAGGGCCCTCATCTCCTCCTGTACTGTTTGTCAAATGTTGTTCAATGTATTGTAACCCTGTCTATACTGTGCCTATTGTACAGCGCTGTGGAATATGCTGGCGCTTTATAAATAAAGAATAATAACAATAATAATAATAGCTCCATATACATATATTTGTCTGGAAACCTATTCGTTAACAAGACTATACACCGGACACTAGGTCACCCATTTAGACTGGAAGAAAGGAAATTCAGCCTGAAGCATAGTATGGGTTATTTTACGGTGAGAACGGTAAAGCTGTGGAATTCTCTGCCGGTTGGGTCAGACTGTACAGACTTTTTTAAAAAAAAAAAAAGACTTCCTGCAAAAAACATATTACGAGTCCTAATCTTTAATATGCGGGTAAAAACTTCTTGCTCAAAGGAGAAATTTAACTGCCATTCTAGGGTCAAGAATGAATTTGTTCCCAGTATGTTGCATATTGGCAAGCGCTTCAGACTGGGGTTTTTTTTTTTGCCTTTTGGATCAACAGCAGTAGGTGGTTGTGAGACAGGCTGAACCTGATGGACACGTCTTTTTTCCAGCCTATGTAACTAATTAAATCATAAACTGCTTACGTATGCCTTCATTCTGGGTTTTAATATCTCTGCAGCATGTTGTGTGGAAATTTGATGTATCAAAAGGTTTTTCTTTTCTATCCTTGCCTAAACGTTTGTGCATTACTGGTACTTCACAGCCAAGTCTCTTGTTTCTGTGTTTTGCGCAGAAGTTTCTGAACAAAGGTTCTTTTATTTTTTTTATTTTTAAAAGTGAGACACGTCTAGATAAGTTGACCGTTTATTTGATAAGACAATTTAAAGAAAAATAATACCTCACCATTCAGATTGCATTTGATCACCTAGCTGACTGAGAATCCGTTTGTTCTTAGAATTCCAATAATCTCCTTTTCTGCATGTGAAAAGTCATTCCAGGTGTAAAAACTCACCTCTGAATACAACCACCCTCCGGTCTACTGTATACTAATTTCAAAAGACGGCAAGACGTGACCAAGGCCTTGATTTCCACTGGGCAGATTGCGTACGTTTGGTTTTCTGCTAAAAGTCACAACTGCAACCTGCCCCTTATCGCCCACTTTCCTTCTCAAAATAACAAAGGACACGAAACTTAGATCATAAGTCATATGCTAGAAGTTTTCTATAGGGTGAATCACCATTTTAACGATTTCAACTATATTGGAAATTAGGGATGCACCGATACAAAGTACCGATACTTTTTATTTAATGTCATGTGACCGCTTTTCAATAACAGACCTCATATAAAGTGCCCCCAGAAATCTTGGTGCCCACCACTGTTAGTGCCCCCAGCTCCCCCTCCATCGCTGCCTGGCTCCTCCGGCATCTTCTTTCTTTGAGTGGCCGCTGGCAGAGGTTGTAGCCTGGCTGCTCGTTGCGAGACTGCGGCTGTGCTGGTGGATTCCGAGATCGCGGCTGTGCACATGGTTCTCAAGCGGCCGGATTACAACCTCTGCCAGCGGCCACTCAAAGAATAGGCTGGAGGAGCCAAACAGGGTGCCCTGTACATTGCGCCGGCTTCTGGTATCGGTTTAGGTACCGGGGCCCTGCACGAGTATAAAGTACTCATACAGGTCCCGGTATTGGCACCGATACTAGTATCGGTGCATCCCTATTAGAAATCATCATTTTTACCCTTCATTACACTTGTGAACTGCATAGCTGTAATGTAATACATGTTAATGCACGCAAAGCAATGGAAGGAGTCATTGCAGTGACTTAGCTGGTAAGGAAAGAATATATTCAGGTCAGGGGGATGTCTGTGAACCTATTTTTAAATAGTGAAAATTTGCCAGGTAAGAAATGGGGAAATGCATTGGCACTAGCATGCCAAACTTATGCTTTTTTTTAACCATTAATAAAAAAATATAAATTTTATTTGAAGGTATCAGCCAGAGCATGCACTGAACAATTTGTTCATAACTGAATACATCTGTGTAGTTCTATATAAGGAGCCCTAAGATAATTAAAATCCAAATCTGATCAAATGAGTGAATTCTGAATAAGAATTCAGCTGTTAAAGGGACACTTTAGCCACTATGACCTCTTATACTCTAACCTCCCATGTCATTATTTAAATCTTCTTTTATGGTTGTCTCTCTAGTTAACTTTCCTCTTGTGGTGGTTGTGTGTGATTTTGTTCTTCTCCTGTTCCCCAAAAATATTTACTTATTTCATCGGTTTACCTCTACTTTTTAGATCTACAATGAAGAAATCCTTGACTTGCTGGACTCTCATAAAGACAAAAGTAGTCCAATTAACATACGTGAAGATCCAAAAGAGGGAATTAAGGTAGGGATATGGGCAAAATAAACCGCAAATCTGTATTAACGGAGTTCTTTTGAGCAGTGTTTTCAGGCTCATGGATTTATGTATTCAACTTAACGTGGGGCTAGGCAATTATATAACCTCACAGCTAGTAATTTTCAAAGAATTCTAAGATTTGGAATCTGTAAATTTAATGTTGTAAACTCTCTCGGCTCTTGCGGTTGGTGGGATTTTTAATTTTACAACCACTCAGAAGTAGGGCTGTGCAATATTGACAAAATAATCATATTGCGATTTCTTGAATGAATATTGCCATTTTATTTGCGATTTAGCCAATTGTTTTTGCTGTTTCAAACATGCTACATACATTCTAAATGTATTCAGTATTCAGCACATGGATACGCTGCCCCAGCACATGGAAACGCTGCCCCAGCACATGGAAACGCTGCCCCAGCACATGGAAACGCTGCCCCAGCACATGGAAACGCTGCCCCAGCACATGGAAACGCTGCCCCAGCTCACCTCTGTGCGCCACGTGTTCGGCTCCCTGTTAACTTCTGGCGGCATGGAGCTTGGGCGCTCGCCTGGGGGAACCATGTGACAAGCCGCGAGAACGTGGCTCGTCACGTGGTTCCCCCTGCGAGCGCCCAAAGCAATATGCCGCCGGAAGTTAACAGGGAGCCGAAAATTGCAGCCTTATGCGATTTAGAAATTGCATGGTCGGAAATCGCGATTCGATTGTAATTGCACAGCCCTACTCAGAAGTTTACACCCGACCTGAAATTGATAATCGACAAAATATTGCACTGCATACTGGTATAATCCATAAACTTAAAAGTGCACTTTCTAGAGGCTTCCCCGAGTTGACTCGCATTATGTTGACAAACGAATTAAAGAAATGCACATCTAATTCAATAAAACTTTCAAACTTTATTCAAACCATATAAAATAACCTGTTGCCCTCATTACTGAACGGTGCGTATATACTATCAAAGGATTAATGCACCAACTTAATGTCCTATAGAAGATCGATAGACTTTGAGTCACATAGAAAACTCTTAAACCAACAGATAATGTAACCGGCTGTGAAAACTGACCAAAGAAAGACAAATACCAGAAGTAGCAATAAACAATTACATAATTTTTAATATACCCACTGCACTCAGGTGGCTGGTGTAAATGGCACGAACCAGGGTACCATAAACCTTTTTGGGCTGGTAAGAATTTATCAAGGGATAAACGTTTACTTGCATTTCTGGAGCTTACATACATGCAGGTGTAGTGTTTGTCTAATGGAATCCACCTTTCAGAATCACTCCAAAAAAAAGTGTCTTTCAATCCCACTGGCAGCCGCCACGAATGACGTAAGACACAATCCGCGTCAATGCCTGTAACATTGATTTTGGGAATCACTGAGCATGCATATAAACAGAATGGTGCATACACTCTAGTCCTGGAAAAATTAGATGGGCACATTCAAATGTCCGTGAACTCTCACACATTAATAAAAAAAAAGTAGGGATGTACTAGTATCTGTGCCGATACTGGGCATTTGTACTTGTACTCATGCAAATGCACTTGATACTTCTATCGATGGCAGAAGCTAGCACTTAGGCTTGCTGGGTGGTATGTAGGGGCTGGCAGAATGCTCAAACGGCATTCTTTCAGGCCCATCTGGTTGGCTGCGTTCCATTGTCAATACCTTGTAATAAACTAGATGTGAGTGTAGATTGGACGGTGAAGTAAACAATTTTAGCATTAGGTGACGACAAAATTAAAGCCGCGATGGGAATATAAATCTATAGAGAAATGCAATTTTCCCTTTAAATCTACGCCCTCACGTATACATTCACATTACCCACAAGGGGTAAATGTGCATGGTGTTAATGCTCAATGTGAGAACTGTGAATTAATGTATGGGATCACATGGCATTCCGTGGCTCGCTTTAGCTGCATGATGGAAGGACCCAAGAGCACAGCTGCATACACTTACATTCTGCTGAGCTTCACTTTGAGGTCCTGGCCGTGCCGATTTTATGCTTGATTGCATAAGCATTCTCAGAGGGTGGCATACAAGTTGTTTTGGTGGATTTTATTCCACAAAGTTCTTTGAACTGTAGTTCTCCCTGCCGCAAATCAAAGCAGTCGGCAAGTGGATGACTTTGGCAGATACCTGTCAGTATTGAACACCTGCTAGAATTCTAGCTGCCAGGGACAGTCTTCCTGACACCTGGCTATAGTCAAGCCTTGACATAACTGCTGCTTTTGACCCTGTACTACAGTTTGGTTTCATTCACTATTGTGTGTATGGTTAGATCTCCAATTGCTACCACTTTTTTGTGTATTTTCAGATCTTTGGTTTGATAGAGCGTGATGTGAAGGCTGCCTTTGATACGGTGCGTTGTTTGGAGCAAGGGAATAATTCTCGGACCGTAGCATCAACAGCTATGAATTCTCAGTCATCTCGTTCCCATGCTATTTTCACAATTGCAATTGAACAAAGGAAGGCTGGAGAAAAGTAAGCGTAAAATGTGTCGTTCTCCCCCCCCCCCCCCCCCCAGCTGTTTGTCCTTGAGTTCCTTAAGCATGTTATTGTCACTGTAGGTGCCATCACTCTTGGGCAAGAAGGCTAAGAAAAAAAAAAATCCTTGTAAAAAAAATTTTAGATCGCTGTCTGGGAACACACGAGCATAAAGTAATATACTTTTTTCAGAGCTATCATTGATTTTAGCGTTCTGTGTAATAACAGACCCAGGATGCATAAAAGTGAGATAGGGGTCATTTGCATATCCTACCCAGAATTCCTTGCTACATATGGGGAATGTGGCACAGGAGCTCTGGGATGCAATTCTTTGAATTGCTGTGATGTGCAGGTGGCTTCTGCAATAAAAAACACACACGTGTAGAGCTTCTGTGCCACATTCCCCATGCCATATATATTGTAAGCTTGGAAACCACCTCCAGAGTTTTACCTGTATTACCCACGGTGGAGGTGGAAATACCACTTTAAGTTTGGTTTTTGGTGTTATGAGAATGTCCCCACCCCACCTCTAAATATCAAGGTATTCTGCGATGTGGCTCAGTGAAGCTTAAATACATGTTGTCTTGAAAGGGCAACCACACTGGTCAAGGATCATGGAGGCAGAAACCCCTAAGGGATAAATCAATAAACACTCATGAGCTGAGGCATGCAAGGACCATACTGAAGTCCACTAAAGGTTGTTGGTATCTCCCATGGCTGTGTGAGACTCAGGTCTGCCCCCACTTATCGTGGTAGCTCACAGAAGGTACAGACTTATTGTACAGCCAAGAACCTGAAGAGCAAGACAGCAGGCCACATTATTTAGAAAATGCCATTGGAGAAACGACCACACTTCGCTGTACGCAGAGGGGCTGAGCAGAATATGTTATCGGTGGAAGAAAACAATAATCAAACTCTAGAAGGCGCAAGACCTGTGCGGGTAGCGCTTTATTGACCTCCTACAGAAAACGCAATAATGTAGATGGCCACCTCTAGTGCGACCAGTGGCAGGGATGCATAGAGCAAAACTAGACTAAGTCGTAACTCCTTAGGTACCACCCTGTCCTTTGGCCAATGAGCTGGAAGGAAGCTGGTGGAGTGATAGTACCGAAAACCTGTGGTAGGTTTAAAAATTTGAGGAAAGGGGGGGGGGGGATAGGATATACAAACGTAGGACAACTTGGATGAGGGGAATAGCAAACCACTTCTGGCACTGTTCCCCCATTGCTATGCATTGGTTGTGTGTGTTTTTTTTTGTTTTTGTTAGTTCTATGTTGATTTGGTGTTAATGATTCCTCAACAAATCCTAAGAACGCTTAATACTCTTCCCCATGACCAGTGTTTACAACTTGCTTTTAGAATTCTAGACGCAATAAAAGTTGCCGTGTAATATTAAGTCTCCTTTCCTAATTGTTTTCCTCAATTTTATCAGAAATAGCAGCTTTCGTTCAAAGTTGCATCTCGTAGATCTTGCAGGCTCAGAACGACAGAAAAAGACCAAAGCTGAAGGGGATCGTTTAAAGGAAGGTAAATCTTAGCTCCAACGGTATTGTGTGACTACCCGTAATCTGTAGTTCCTCAGTCAAATCTTTCCTGCTCAATTTGCTTCAAGAGGTAATCCTTTCAAGATCTGGTACGGTTTGCTCTTCAGTTTCGTTACTGCACAAGTGCTTTTGCAATACTCAAGCTACTACGGCAGAAGTCCAAAAACTAAATGTCCAGGGCTGGTTTAGGTCTCTGAAATGCTTGTCACCAGTGGCAATAAGAGCCCAGATAGTTATTGATACTGAATATACAATATAGTGGACTCTGGTCAATTTTGTCACGGTCTGGTGCTCGAGTATCACATTTAAATACTGTTTTTTTTTCTGTGGTCTCTCTCCCCCCCCCCTTATGGAGAATCACGCATTGCAGCCCCATTCAACGCGCATCTAGTGTTTTGACGGTGAGGCTTGCTGCACATCCGCTTGTAGTGCACACAATTCGTGCACATGCCGCAGCGTGTGACATGCCCCATCAAAGTGTAGCGCTCACTCCCGGAGGAGCTGCTGAAATTGAACCTCGGGTCAGTCTCCCCGCACTAGGGAATAAATATACTCCAGCACCGTTGTGGATTTTATAAATTATATAGTTTACTAGAATAAATGGCGTATAATGAATAACACGGTGTTCGTAGATATATTTACAGTACTTCGTAATGCGGGAAACGCGCAGCGGAAAAATACGATGCTTCGTAATTCGAGAAACGCGCAGCGGAAAAGAAAAGGAAAAATAAATCTGTCGTGTGTGTGTGTGTGTGTGTGTGTGTGTGTGTGTGTGTGTGTGTGTTACGGTACCCGGGTACAATATTCAACTGGCCAGTGAATTGCTTAAGAGGTATCTTCGACTAGTCAAGTTGGGGCCCTGTGGGTTTTGGAAACAAACAGCAGCGTGCTTTATTTTCACAACGGCCTGGAAGGCCTCTCACCCATTCGCCAGATACTTGGTGCTCCGCTCGACCCAGGACGTCTCTCCGCTCGATCTTGACTGGGATTCTCTGGGCTACCGGATCCGCTGTCTTGCCTTTCTGTAGCTGCTGCAAGATATCCAGCTCACCGCCTGCTCTCCCTGTCCGATCGATCTGCGGTGCTCCTAACTCGGGGTCCTCTCGCTCACTTGGTATCAGCGTGGGTATTCCTGTGAATCACTGGGTCTTCCTCTGGTAAGGCTGAATAACCCAGTCTTTAGCTCTGTCAGGCCCCAGCTGCGCTCCGGCCTAGTCACTGTCTCGTTCTGCTGCTCTGCGTCTTGCTCCTCTCACTCCCTGGCGCGCTCTCCCAGCTCTCTCCACTCCAGAGGCTCAGGATGTAAGGGTCTGTGTCCCACCCACTTCCTGTGTCCGCTCCCAAAGCATACCGGGAAATGTAGTCCCAATGTTCAATGTCTCGTATCGTGCTTGTCTCCCTCCGGTGGCCAAAAATAGGTACTGCCATGACAGGGAATTAAAACCAGCGCTACAAAAGCATCACAACACTGGACAGACACCGGGAGGCACGTCAGTACAGGCGCACCTAGTATGCTCGTCTGTCTTGGTGTCTTAAAACATTTTTCGAGTTGTCCCAAAAGTAAACAAAAGAAAGCTTTCCCTTGTTTGGAGTGTGTGCTGACTTTTGCAGCTTCATGTTAAAAACTGAGTGGGACTTCAAACAGCCAGGTGTATAATCTCTTTATTCGTGGGAAAGCCGTCTAATCCATAACAAGTGACGTTTCGGCCATGACAGCCTTAATCATTCTAAAGTGTACAGACTCCACTCCCCTATATATACATACAAATTCCTTCAATTACATCCCCGCACATGCAAGTCATTAATCCATTCATATGTTAATTCCACTTCTGATCATGCTGTTTTTTGCTTCTACGTGCAGAATACCTTAAAGACATTTCAAAAACCACATATGCATGTGTGGATAGAGGTGATATCAACAAACATAAATAAATTTTGTATGTATATATAGGGGAGTGGAGTCTGTACACTTTAGAATGATTTAAGGCTGTCATGGCCGAAACGTCACTTGTTATGGATTAGACTGCTTTCCCACGAATAAAGAGATTATACACCTGGCTGTTTGAAGTCCCACTCCGTTTTTTTACAGTATGTTAGGGGTATTTCGGCATCCCCTTTGAGTGGTGACTTTGCGCTGGTGTGGAGGGCTCCCGATACAGTGCGATCACAGCATGTGTGGATATTATTTTGCAGCTTCATGTCATTTCATTGCTCTTATTTCATAAGACAGCTATTAAATTTGTATTCTGGTTTGTTAGGAAGATTTTAGGGAAGATGCTCCGTGCATGTAGTAGTTGTTGTGCAATCTAGGTTAAAGGGACGTTTTAAGAAGTTAAAGTGGTCAGTGTGTAGAATCCCTCCCTTCAATGCTGTTCTGCTGTAATCACAAGGTAACGTTTGCTATGCCTAAACCAGTGTCACCTAGGGTTCTCACCCATCTGGGTTTCACCCAGACAGTCGGGTTTTTGAGTATGGTGTCCGATTTTCAGATCCCCCCCCCCCCTGCCACCCGGACACGTGACTCGCTCAGATCCGTGTGCTGCATTCCTCATACACATGCCACGTTCCCACAGACCGCCCAGCTATTCCGTAAGTGGCAGCAGAGGTTTGTACTGTGTGCTGCTGCTCCTTGAATGTATTCGAGTTGCACAGTGGCTGCACGCAAGTGATGAGACGCTCCGCTGATTAGTGGGGGTGGTCACGTGGTGTGCCGTGTGGTTGGTGACATCTCTTCCTACCAGTCCCCACTCTGCCAGGTCTGCCGCCTCCTCCCATCAGACCCTTTCCCCTGCTCAGGCAGTTGCCCACATGACGAACTGCAGGGACCATGCTGTTATTTGGAGAGGCTGCAGCGCCGGCCCAACTAAACTAAGATTAGTTATGGATCCATTTCCCTCAGGCTCCAAGTATAGAGGTAACAAGTCTTAAACAAATTAATAAATTAATCTGATCTAATCTCAAGGAAAAATAACCCCCCCCCTCCTCCTCACTGGCAGTAGTGTGCCGTAACACAAGTCTGCCATGCCTTGCATCAGAGAGGCAGCAGCCATCCTTCATACTCCGTGTATATACTCTACACAAACGTCACACGGTATTTTTTTCTTAAGTGGTCGTGTTTCACTTTAAGGAAAGGTGTCACCAGCAGCTGGGATTTTGAGTTTCCCAGCTGCCAGTCTCTAGTGCCGTCAGCATGCCCTTCACGATGACGAACCCTCTCTGACTGCCAGTGTCCTGAGAGGCAGCTGATTGGTTCTGTACATGCGTGCCCACAACTTCAATCCATAGTTTCATGCATGCAGTACGGAACTTGCATATGGGAAGTGTACAAGTCCTGAGCAAAGTGCTAGTTGTGTAGGTGCTCAAATTGCATTGGAACCTGCAGAGACCGTTTTGGAAGCCGTAGAGCTTAAGGGGGAGGACCAATGCTCCAGGAGAAATGGTGAGCAATTTCACCAAAACCTTGAAATAAATATTGGGCAGATTTTATCCGGAACATCTGCCCAATTATTTAAGGCAAACGGGGGGGTTATGAAGTATCCCTATTTGATTTTATGTTCCTTTGGTAATCTAACATATCTCTGTAGGTATAAGCATCAATCGAGGATTATTGTGTTTGGGAAATGTCATCAGTGCCTTGGGAGATGAGCATAAAAAAGGCAGCTTTGTGCCCTACAGAGACTCCAAGCTAACTCGTCTGCTGCAAGGTAAGTCTTTAACAGCCAATTGGTTGAACAAAGTGTCCTAAAACGCAAATGACTATTTCCCCAATGCTTTCTGTTTAACCTTTTGTGAAATGCAGTATATCAATATCAATTCTAGTGGAGAAACGAAGTCCTGGATTAAAAAGTGTCTAGATCAGCGTTTTTCAACCACTGTGCCGCGGCACACTAGTGTGCCGTGAGATATTGTCTTGTGTGCAGTGGGAAAAATTCCAACTTCATCCGCTTCGGCTCACAGCTCATGGATATGACTCCGCACCTGCCGCCGCGTTCGTCTCCCTCTGAGCGTGCGTCCGGCGGCAAGGAGCTTGGGCACTCGCCTGGGGGAGCCACGTGACCGCGATCTCGCAAGATCGCCGTCACGTGGCTCCCTCAGGCTAGTGCCCAAGCTTCCGGACGCACGCTCAGGGAGACGAACACGGCGGCAGGTGCGCGGAGTCATATCCATGAGCTGCTGGGCATATTCATGAGCTGCTGGGCCATATCCATGAGCTGCTGGGCCATATCCATGAGCTGCTGGGCCATATCCATGAGCTGCTGGGTCCCTATCCGTGTGTGAGCTGGGTCCCTATCCGTGTGTGAGCTGGGTCCCTATCCGTGTGTGAGCTGGGTCCCTATCCGTGTGTGAGCTGGGTCCCTATCCGTGTGTGAGCTGGGTCCCTATCCGTGTGCGAGCTGGGTCCCTATCCGTGTGCGAGCTGGGTCCCTATCCGTGTGCGAGCTGGGTCCCTATCCGTGTGCGAGCTGGGTCCCTATCCGTGTGCGAGCTGGGTCCCTATCTGTGTGCGAGCTGGGTCCCTATCTGTGTGCGAGCTGGGTCCCTATCCGTGTGCGAGCTGGGTCCCTATCTGTGTGCGAGCTGGGTCCCTATCTGTGTGCGAGCTGGGTCCCTATCTGTGTGCGAGCTGGGTCCCTATCTGTGTGCGAGCTGGGTCCCTATCCGTGTGCGAGCTGGGTCCCTATCTGTGTGCGAGCTGGGTCCCTATCTGTGTGCGAGCTGGGTCCCTATCTGTGTGCGAGCTGGGTCCCTATCTGTGTGCGAGCTGGGTCCCTATCTGTGTGCGAGCTGGGTCCCTATCTGTGTGCGAGCTGGGTCCCTATCTGTGTGCGAGCTGGGTCCCTATCGTGTGCGAGCTGGGTCCCTATCTGTGTGCGAGCTGGGTCCCTATCCTGTGCGAGCTGGGTCCCTATCTGTGTGCGAGCTGGGTCCCTATCTGTGTGCGAGCTGGGTCCCTATCGTGTGCGAGCTGGGTCCCTATCTGTGTGCGAGCTGGGTCCCTATCTGTGTGCGAGCTGGGTCCCTATCTGTGTGCGAGCTGGGTCCCTATCCGTGTGCGAGCTGGGTCCCTATCCGTGTGCGAGCTGGGGCCTATTCCATTATTACACTATTTGATTCAGAATATTTATTTTCCTGTTTTAACATTTTCTAATGGTGGTGTGTCTCGTGATTTTTTTCATGAAAAAAGTGTGCCTTTGCACAAAAAAGGTTGAAAAACACTGGTCTAGATACTCCTTTAATTCTAAAGTTGCATGAAGAGTAACATTTTGAAATCCCTGGAAAGGGGTTAGGAACCCCTTTTTAACTTGATAGTTGGCACATAGCCGCATGATGAAGCACAACAAATGGCCATGTGCCAAGGGATAGTCTTTTTTTTTTTTTTTTAATTTTATTTTTTTCCCTTGGGCTAGGGCCATACGAGTGAGAGTACGTCTGTTGTGACTGACATACTTTGCAAAGGTTCTTGTGGGCACCGCACGATGCCCGGGAATTTTGATGTTGACAATAAAAAAAAAAAACTCTGGAAATATGGAAAGTTGAAGCCATTGCATTTTGTAGTCTTTAATACACGCGTGATGTCAAATGAGAGCTGGTCTGGTGTCCTTTACTCCTGCCTATAGAAAGCATCACGTCCTTAGACATGTCTCTATGCATGTCCTAGCATTTTGACGCTGACCAAAAATCCACCTCCATTTTCACGTGTGTGAAAAACAGTGCCCGGACATTGGGCGTTCCCTATATGATCTGTCAAATCTATGACCTCATGGTGTGCGTTTTAAAACTGGCAAATGTAGTGTACTCGTGTGGCCTCCCCTTGGACCTTAGCAAGGGTTACATGTGGGGCTGTCACTATTATGTTTGTGACAAATGCAAGTAATTTCCACTCAAACGAGAAATCTCATTGTATCCTTCCTTGTAAAATCATAAATAAAATAAAATAAATTTCATAACCTCAATGGTTTGTCTCTTTTATAGCGCATGTGTAGTGGGAATACACACATTACTAGAGTTATTCAAAGAGCATTGAATTTCTCTGCAATTTCGTGACCAGCTATTCAAAAAGCTGGCAGTTCGCCAAATATTGGCGAATTGGGAGCGAAATACAGTAATATCTTTGGCAGTGAAATCGCTATAGAGAAGCAATGGTTTAATCTATTCAGAGAACATCAAACAGCACAGATGTTACTGGAATGCCCTGATTCTCAGTTTCGTTCGACAGGTTTAATCAGGTGAATCCCATAGGTTTTGATGCAAAAAAATTGTATATTTTTCGTGGGGGGGGGGGGGATAAAATGCCTTTTAAAAGTTGCTGTGGTCAGGGGGTTACACGTTCATTTGCTTAAGTGTGGGGAGCAGAGCACCAAAATGTGTTTTTTTTTTTTTTTTCCTTCTCAGTACTCTCTGAATAACCTTGTATGCATATTTATACATATGCACACAGTGGGTTCTTCACGTTGCCATTTCTTGCTACTGAGACAAACTGTAGTGTTCCAGAGAGAAATTCAAATGATGGCAGCAGAAGCTTCATCAATGTATATTCTGCCGCTGTTTTAATTTGCCTTATGGGGAAATACAGATGTTTCTTGTAGTTGCAACAGTAGTAAACCTGGCACTTGGTGAATAAGTCCCTTGCTAGTTTGCCACTTACACCACTGTGGCTTTTCATATAATCCCTTACTCCTTTCTTTCAGCCCCCGGTCTGCCCTTTGACCTCTACATCCCTGTGCTTCCTTGACCCATCCATTTGCTCTTGCCCATAATCTTCCTTCCAGTCATTCTTCCCTGCCTGTGTCTCCTTTTACAGGTTGTCCCCTGCGTCACGCGACATGCTTAGAATCTGTCTCCTGCCATGCCTCACCTCAAACAGATCTTAAAAGCACTTGAGTTACATATTTTGCCAGTATGATTGTAGCTGTGACCCCACTATAAATTGACATATCTTTATATTGCCTATTTTTGTAGACTCCCTTGGAGGCAACAGTCACACATTGATGATTGCGTGCGTCAGTCCTGCCGATTCCAACATGGAAGAAACGTTAAACACACTGCGTTATGCAGACAGAGCCAGAAAGATCAAGAATAAACCTATTGTGAACACCGATCCACAGGCCGTGGAGCTGCAACGTCTAAAGAAACAGGTAATCGTAGGCCCAAAAATAGTAATGTAATATATTGAAGTGTAATATTTTATTTTTATATGGTAATCTGCTGGAGGATGTAGGTGGATCCAGTCATTAATTGCTCATTCAACTTGTCAATGGTTAAAACTTAGTGTGTGTGATTACTGTTAGGGATGCACCGATACCACTTTTTTAAGGCCGAGTACCGATACTTTTTATATCCTGTGACCGCTTTCCAATAAGAACAGACCTCCTATATAAATGCCCCCAGCTCACATGTATATAATTTATTTGCCCCCCAGCTCTCATGGATATGCCCCATCGAACACTGGGGAATCGGGCGCGTGCATTAGCACCGTGGCCAGCGTTCCCCCTCCAGCGGCTGCAATACTCACCTCTTCCGACGGTCCGGTCGCGCTGCTGTGGCACGATCACGTGGCCGCCGGGCGCATCTGACGCTGCCTCTCTGCTGGAGGCATCACAGAAGCGCCCGCAGCCACATGATTGCGCCACAGCTGCGCGACCAGACCTTCGGAAGAGGTAACGCTGGTCGTGTGCTTTTCATGCACGCGGCCAGCTTCCCCAGCCCCGCGAATACCAGCTGCCGGTATCGGGCCATTTGCACGAGTACTAAGTCCTTGTGCAAACGGCAGTATCGGTGCATCCTTAAAGGGATATTCTAAGCAACATGACCACCTAAGCTAGTTTAGGTGGTCATGATGCCCGGAGTATCCTGCCCTCTGTCCCCCCTCCCTCCGCTCAGCCGATCACCTGAAAATGCTGAAAACAGCTGAGAGGCGGAAAAGTTTACTCCGCCCTCCCAGCTGTCAGTCAGCAGAGCGGGAATCCTATTTCCCGCTTCTGCCGACTTTTGCCGAGTAGGAGACGTCATCGCGCTTTCAGCGCGATGACGTCTCCAACTCACCGCAGAAGCTGGCGGTTCCCTCTGAGGGTTAGTGTTGCGCGCATCTTCTTGCGCGCAACACTAATCCTCAGAGGGAGCCGGGAGGAAGCCTGCCGATTGGCTTATGTGAGAGGCGCGCATGCCTGTTGTCTCCCCGTGCGTGCGCACCCTTTCTCTTCCCTCAGTGTAGCGCGGCATTCGTCTGCACCTACGTCCTAGCGGCCATTTTAGCTTTCAAACTGCTTGCCGCCATTACATCACCGCCTCTCGTGCCCAAGCCAATGAAGACAGGCGGCTGCTCATTTTCCGTTCCGGGTGACCCATAACGGCCTCCGCTTCCCTGTACAGACCCTCCGGGCACTACTGGCTCCGCAGGTTTTTTCCTTTGCGCATATTCTGTCAGGGACTTACTAAGCCTGCAAGCATCGGGTGAGCCCCGATAAGCAACGCAGTACAAAATCTATATATATAACGGGTGATCCCCGTTAAGTTAAATTTTTTTCCTCATGGATCCTCCACAGCTTCCCTCTAAACAGGAGGAGCTCAAGGCTTGGCTCCTTGCAGCGATTTCTGAAACGCGGCCCTTCCCCAGCAAGAACCACCGGTTCTCTCTAGGGCCCAGTCTCTGGCCTGTTCGGAGGGCTCTCACTCGGATCAGTCTGACTCTGCCGAGCCATCGCGCAAGAGACCCTGGAAAGGCCAGTCAGAATCTGCTGGTAAGGGGCCTGCTAGGAAATCCTCCCGCGTTTCAAACCCCAAGGGTGAGGAAACTTATGACCTTGACTACCAGGCTGACTATCTTTAGGAGGAGGAAGTAGAGTCTGCCGGTGACCCGCCAGCTACTCCAAGCTCAACGGGTGAGCCCTATTCTGACACCATGGCGGTTGTGCCCCTTTCTGCCACGCCAGCGCCACCACGCTCCCTGGTGTCCGCAGATACTCCATTACAGATCCTCAACACTTGAGGTATACCTTTTTTTTTTTTTTTTTTTTTTTTTTTTGACCCGCGCACCACTACGCACCCTAGGTCTTCCGCTTGGCTACCTCTGGACCACATAGTGGAGGTTTTGCGATTTTTTTTTTTTTTGGCTAAGCAGCCCCCTAGAGAAGGCCAATAGGGCGCGCTTGCCGGCTGAATGTCCTCGCCTGACCTTTACCGGACAAGGTGTCCCTTACCCCTGAATTCGATTTCGTCATCTTCATGGGGAAAGGCTGGCAGGGACCCTCGTCGAGGTTTGGAACACAGCCTCCGCGGCAGCTGGATCCTTATGGGAATCCTGGGCTCCTGGCACGCGAAAGAGCTATTGTTACACTTGGAGATTTTGGTGTGCAACAACAAGCTGATCCCACTTCAGCCCCTCTACCTTTTTAATCCTCAACTTTTTGGCAGACCTTTCCAATACTGGGAAATCATACCATACAGTTAATCTGTTCCGCTCAGCAATTTCGGCAGCTCACGCGCTCCTGTGGGTCAGGACCCTTCCGTGTGTCGTCTCCTCTGAGGCATTCGACTCGCTTGCCCGTCGGCCCCTAAATGTTGTGCTGATGCTCGAATTCCTGCGTAGCTGGCCAGACAATGATTCACTGCCCCTCCGTCAGCTCTCGGCCAAATTAACAGTCCTTTTGTTTGGTGTCCTTTCGCCGTGTCAAAGATGTTAGGGCCTTCGATGCGCACTCCGTGGCTTTCTCCCTGGGGGTGTCGTTTTCACACTTACCAGGCGTACTAAAACACTATCTCATGAGGTTTTCTACCCTTACTTTCCCTCCGATCCTCTATTGTGTGTTGCTCGTGTGTTACTACTTACCTCTCGTTTGCGTCCTTTGCGCTCCTCTCCGACAGGCCAACTTTTGGTCTCTTATGTCTCTCCTTACAAGCATGTCTCTTCACCTACCCTCTCTAGATGGGTTCGCTGGCTGCTCTCCCTAGCTGGCGTTGCTCCCCATTTTGGCGCTCACTCCGTGCGGGGCGCGGCGGCTTCCTATGTTGTGGACGCCGGGGGTTCTCTGTCCGATATACTAGCAGCTGCTGATTGGTCCAGGACAGTTACTTTCCGTACCTTCTATTTTCGTCCCCGTTCCCATGCATCTGGGGCTCTAGTGCAGCTTTAAAACTGCAAAATATGAAGCCTCCTGACTTGATATAAAATTGGATTATTCCAGCCTTGGTGTTAGAATAATTTTAATAAAGACAGGAGGTGAATATTTTTCCCTCCCACCCATGCCTGGGTTGTTCACATTGTACCGGATTTTTCTACTGTAGTCCTTTAACAAATAAATAAATTACATTTTCAAATTATAGAATTTAGCTAAGTATGACGATAAGTTAGAATTTTAATAATAAGACTCTGAGGCGAGTATTGCTTCTCTTTCTTGCTTTATTAAACATAGCAGCAAGTGGCAACTAGCAAGAACTTGAAAATATGAAGCATTTATATTGAATAAAAGAGAAAACATAATAACAGTAGTAACAGATATATATATATGGTATCTTCCGACACCCCTTCATTCCTTTGGACCGGTCCTCCTTCCTGTCTGTACCCATCAAAACGAGCAACGCCCTTCCTACTTCCTCTTTCTTTGCTGTACGAGGTGATCAATGTAGGAGAGTAGTAAACCCAAAGGGCAATCCACAGGAAACAAGGAAATCCGTCACGAGGCTGAGGAAAAAGAAGACGTGAGAGTGGAAGATATTGGATCCGCAGACCCAGCAAACAACAAACCACAATAGCGGTGGGAGTGGCGGGCAATACTCGCCTCAGAGTCTTATTATTAAAATTCTAACTTATCGTCATACTTAGCTAATTTCTATAATTTTAATACATCGACTCTGAGGCTCCTATTGCTTGTTCAAAGCTGACCCACAACTGCGGATGACCAATGAACAACAGGCTGAAAGTAAAAGGATTGGAAGGTGGACGCTCTGGACCAGTCAGCTGATCGCAATAAGTCCTCCAACCGACAACCTGCCGAAACAGCGAAAGACGCCATAGCGCTGCGAATCGAGAATGAGCGTCAAACATATGTATTAAGCCTGACAATCCCCATAGCCAACGCGCAAGCGTAGTCGTACCACCGGGGCGAAAGGAGATGTAAACGCAACGAAAAATGGAGACGGGTCAGGACCCCTAAATCGTAGAGGGACAGGATTCATACACCTGGAGACACCTAACCGGATAAAAAAGTTGGGCGTGAGGAAAACGCCGGGTAAAAGGCAGACGAAACGGATGTCCTAGCATGGCGGGAGATGTCAAAGCGAACACCCCCAGACCTGAAAGAATGGACCCGGAAGTCCAACGCCCTGACATCAGCCACCCTCCTGCATGATATCAATAATAGAAGGGCCAACAACTTAGCAGAAAAGTTGACGCAAAATTAAATCCTGATGATAAGGCCATTGTGCCAGGGAATCAAGTTAAAGGATACCGTCCCAAATAACCGTATACCGCGGTAGCGGAGTACAATCAGATCTGATATCCCTAAGGAAATAGCAAACCAGAGGGTGTTTGCCTAGAGGCGTTCCTTAAAACCTACATGATAAGTGGATAAAGCCAATCTATAAACATGAAGTGTGCGGTAAGCCTACCCTGATCAAAGACTTCCATAAGAAAGTCCAACACGAATCACACAAGGGGCCTGGAAGGGATCCTGATCCCTTGACAGACACAATGATGTCAGGTGAACCAGGTAACTTGTAACAGGAGCGGAACAGAGGAGACCTTTTCAGAGAAAAGGGGGTCCTTCGGGCGATGGAGGGCCCGATATTGCAGGGATGCTGGCTTCACAGACAGTCTCGGGACTGCCAGAAGGTCGCTCACGCGAGGACGGTCCCGTAAGGGAATACGTTTCCAAAAGGGACCGAACGTCGCGGAAGAGATCGACCCTTGGGCAGAGGAACTATCAGCGACATCGGAACCCTGTCCACCCGAATCCCAGGAACTTTCAGGGACTGAGAGGGAAAGCGGACCGATTTTCCTGATGCACTAGGAAAACCCAGAGATTTAAAAAGGTCGACCGTCCACTGTACATAGAGATGCAGTTGATACTCCGATGAGGCCATCAGTAATACGGCGTCTAGATACACCATAAGACGGATACCCTTGGCGCATAGCCATGCCACGATTGGCTTCCGTACCTTGGAAAGTCCCAAGGGTGAAAGACAGGCCGAAAGGTAGACAGCGAAATCTCCAGAGATCGGAATCCTAAAGGGATTGAAAGAAAGCCCGCGAGTCCTTGGCAATCGGGATGGTCAGGAATGCGTCCTTGAGATCCACCATTGCCAACCAATCGCGGGGTCCCAACCGATCCCATAGCATATATGTGTAACCTCCCTCTGGGAGTGCCTGTAGATCACTGATCCATACAATTCTGAGGGTGATGACTGGACGACTGCCGCCGTCCTTCTTGGGCACCAGGAACAGGTTGCTCAGGAAGCCTGTGGACCCCTGTGGAACACGTTCTATGGCCCCTTTCTGGCCTAGTTCCATAGTACCCCACTAAGAATAGAACTCCAGAGCAAACCCTTGTACAGTATTGAGGACCCAACGGTCTGATGTAGTGCGACACCATACAGCGTGAAAATATCGAAAGCAACCCCCACGGTGGTCGTAGACTGGTGTAGACGGTGTAAAGGTACCTTTTGTATGTCTGAAGGGTAAGGATGACCGCCTCTGGCACCCCGGAATCCTCTGCCACGTCACGGTCGTGAACAGGTAGGGAAAAACGAGGGAGGTGCTGGATTAGCGGTAGTGGAGGGGTTGCCTCCCGCGGGCCGGTGGTGATGGTTTTGCATGGCCGGTAGCTCGGCCCCAATATCCATCGGCCCGCGGAGGAACCCCAGAGAATACCTTTTGTAAGCGAATTGGACACTCGTTCCATAGTATTAAAGGCACCGGAATATTCATTCATGTCTCGCAGGAAACCTTTTCCGAACAAAGCACCTTTAGCTGCAGCACCCAATTCATTATCCGCCACACCAGCTAGTTGGCGATTCATCTTTAACAGGATGCGTTTACGCCTTCCGAGTCTAGAGCCGTGTTGGCATTGCCAAGGAAGGTATGACCTTTGGCCCAGTTAGTAATTAGAATGGGGTCCAGGGATCACCCGATAATTTAGTCTGCTCTGCTGTATCCAGCAATTTTACCAGGGGTCCCATGGTGTCAAATAGTTTATCTTGGCAAACCCCAAATGCGTGGTCTATGCCGTTACTGGGGGTCCAGCCCCTAGGGGTGAATTTTATATCAACGGAAAACTCTTATCCACTGTGGGAGTTAAGCAAGTTTTACCACTCGTGGTGGGGCAGGGACTCTCCGCTTTCATGCGGTTTACGAGTAGCTTTGTCCAGGGCTGTACGCACCTGTGTATCGACCCACTTCTCAACGTGGGGTAATTGGGACCATTCCGTGGATCTTGGATGGGAAAAGACGTCGGGCAAAAGTGTTGGTTCCCCATAAGATCATAAGATCATAATAATGCCCGGGTGGGCTTTGAAATGAACCCTTAAAGGGGTCTCAGGGAATTCCTCGTCAGAGGCATATACATCAAAGACGTCGCTAGTGTCCTCCTCCTCGGAGTCAGGGTATGAGTCCTGAAACGGAGCAGGGACAACAGCAGTGTCTGGATAAGATACGATAGAGACCTTAACTCTCTTGTGGAAGCTGTAACCGGGTGTGCAGGAGCACGTTTACGGGTTGCAGCAGCGGGGATGGGTGCACGCGTCCCGGCAATGTTGTGGGTTGCCAGCCCCTCCAGTCACGTGTCGTGCGTGTTTCACGGACTGTTTCCCCGTGGTGGTGGCCAGGGGGGTCTCGGGGGGCCTCACCGCAGTGAGTGTATCGCCCTGATCAGAAACCGCTAGCAGCGGGGGATTATCAATGTGGCGAGTCTCATCCATCACTTCTGTTTGAGAGCGAGTGAAGTCAGCAGACAGGACTGAGACGGCCTTAAATACTGCAGATCATTAGATGCCTGCATGTATGGGTCCAGGGTGGAAGGCTGGGAGGGAGCCATCTGTGTCTTGACAAGAACGGGTGCTTTAGGCTGCTGCTCACCCGAACTGTCTGAGGAATTATTATTATTTTTTATTATTGTTATTATTTATAATGCGCCAGCATATACCGCAGCGCTGTACAATAGGCACAGTTTTGTTCAGAATCCTCTGGGGAAGCTGGACGTTGCGGGGTTTTGCCTCGTGGCATGGTGCTTGTCAGAAACCCCGCATGTGCAGACCTTGTGGACTAAACCTCCGCCCACCCGGCCAGCGAGCGCGTGCTTCGTCTCGAGCAGGCAGGCAGATGGAGGTACGCCGCGGTCACAAGTGAAGGAGACACAAACGAATGAACGGGACATGTGAACGCCGTGTTTAAAAACGTTTGAGGCATGTTCAGAATCCTCTTGGGAAATTAGACGCTGCGGGGTTTTGCCTCGTGACCTGGCGCTGGGATCTATCGCTGGCGCCGGACAGAAAACCCCGCGTGTAGACCTCGCAGACTGAGCCTCCCCCCCGCCCACCCAGCCAGCGAGCGCGTGCAGCGTCTCGAGCAGGCAGGCAGACGGAGGTACGCGCGCGGTCACAGTACAGTATAATAAATGAATGAACTAATGAGAAAATGCGAACGCCGCGGTTAAAGCCGGGCGCCCGCTGAAAAGAGCACAAATAAACAAATATATATATATTACACATCCAGTGTCTTTAAAATCTATGCAAACGGCAGATAAATGAACCGAGTATTATGGCAATATACTGAACTAGGATGCGAATTCCGCGGTAAAGCCGGGCAAGCTCAGAAAAAGTACCAAATGAAATTTATACATATATATTTAACCCAAAATCAATCCAAGTCTATGCAAACAGCAGATAATATCAGAGGCAATTTGTTATACTTAACTAGTCGCCGGAGCAGCAATGAAAGAGGAAGTAGGAAGGGCGTTGCTCGGTTTTGATGGGTACAGACAGGAAGGAGGACCGGTCCAAGGAATGAAGGGGTGTCGGAAGATACCATATATATATATCTGTTACTACTGTTATTATGTTTTCTCTTTATTCAATATAAATGCTTCATATTTTCAAGTTCTTGCTAGTTGCCACTTGCTGCTATGTTTAATAAAGCAAGAAAGAGAAGCAATAGGAGCCTCAGAGTCGATGTATTAAAATTCATCGACTGTGTCCATGATTTATCTAACGGTTTTCCTTCCATTAGTCGGCTTGGCTGTTTGCACGTCTAGTTAGTCTAGTCTAGGGCTAGTTTTCTCCACCTTGCTACTATTTGTTAGCTCTTCGCTAGTGCGTTAGTTCACTGCTGATTGACATGTTTCCATCACATGGTACTTTCACGTATCCCATTTTCTTCTTAGCTTGATTGGACTCGGCTGGTCTGCAGTTCTGTGGCTCGCCTGTTGAACTCCGGTTCTTCCTTCGTTCAGCCTGTTGGCTTAAAGTTCACTTCGGCTTCTTAATCTTAAATTTTCCAGATTATCGGTTTCATGGACCTTCCTGCTCGTCCCGCATGCAAGAAAAGAGGCCGTGGGAGGGGCTTACTGCTCTCTTGTTGGAATACTATGTAAAACTCTTTGCTGCTATGATTTAGTAAAGAGAATGCAAAATATTCGCCTCCTAACACCAAGCTGGAATAATCCACACATTCAGAATGTGAGGAGAATCACGCAGGACATCTGCATTGATGTCAGGACGGGGCAACAACGGGGAGGATCTGGCTATTGGCAGACAACGCTGTGAATGAGCATGGCTACTGGAGCGAGAGGTCAGAAAACTAGATCTCCCGGCGTGATTGGCTTAAACTGGACGTGCTCTCTGGCCGTGATGGATCCGACCTCTTCCGAATCCGGAAGTTCCTGAAGTGTTTGCGGGTTTTGGTACCCCTTTCAATTCAGGGAGACTCCCGGAACTTCCCGGGACGGTTGGGATCCCTGAGCAAATAAAGTGGGGTTTTTTTGGGGGGTTTTTATACACACAATGCAGATGTCTCGACTATAACGTGACCCCCTTCCAATTTTAAGGTAAAGGTTTTTTCACCAAAATCTAGCGGTATACTCGCGTATCTACATCGTCTCTGCCTTTTTAACATGCTTATATTGATACAAAATGTGAGTATTTTGTCAGAAAATACAAATCTAAGTGAAAAATCTGTTTAGCTTGAGAAATAGCTGTTCAAAAAATTGTGATTGTGAGTGTTTATATAATTTAATATTATAATACAATCTAATTTAATTATATTTATTTTATTTATTTTTAGGTTCAAGAGCTGCAGGTTCTGTTGCTCCAGGCTCATGGAGGGACTATTCCTGTTCTGACAGGGTAAATATTTTGGCCCCTTTTGATGCAGACGTCTTGTGGGAGACGTTTGCATGCTGTGACATCTTCCTCATGTTGTTAATTATACTTACTGTTCTGTTCGTTTCCAATGAGCCCTTGCTTGACCTTGTGGGATGAAAGAATTGTAGATAAAAGCCGCAAACTTCTGGGTTAGGTATTCACTGAGCTGAAGCGGTGCTGTGCGTGGTGAAGGCCAAAAGGAGTAAAATTGGACAAAGAAAATAAGCCGCATTCTCTGCCCAATTATTTAAGGGCAATAGTGGGGCGTCCACTTTTCAATGGAGTGTTCCTTTTTATACAGGGTTGTTAACCCCTTCCCTGACGATGACCAGGGCAATTCCATTCACTTTTCTACACTCGTTAGAACTTCTTGTTCCACCGAACGGCTGCTTTCCCCACCCCATAACAGCTGATTGTCTGGGCGATCCAGGAGAACCAGAGGATTCACTGGTCAACTGGTTAAGATTTTCATTGCACCCCCTTAACACTAGAATAAGTGGAGGTGCAGGGTCCTTTGCATCCCTTTCTGTGCAATTTGTGCTTCCTGCACTACTTGATGACGAAGGAACCACAAAATGCACACCAACGGGAATTGAAAATTTACATCCACAAGTCTTCTAGTGCCTGCGCAGAACTAGGAGTCATGTGCAGCTCTGAGACCAATCACGTTGGCGATCAGTCTCCGAGTTGGTCGGCTCACTCCCTGCATGCTGGTGTCAGTACTAACTGGCAGATGGGAAATTTAAATTTTCCTAGCTGCTGGTGACGCTCAGTGGGGTAGAGAACTATATAAGGCCAGTCTCGCACAAGCGTTTTTCAGAGCGGAAGGAACATCCATCGTGAGAGTGGATGTTGCTTCCGCTGTCGCCAGTGTGGCCACCTCGCTGAGCGCAGTTGGTGCAGTCAGCCCCCCCAAGGCTTCATCCTCCTATGGCAGATCCCGCTTAGCCTCCCCGTCGCAACGCTATGATGGGGTTGCATTCAGCACATTGGCTGTAGCGCACGCAATTGGTGTGCGTGCTACAGCATGTGGCTGGCCCTGTTGAAACCTCTCAACGCTGCGATGGGTGTCGGAAGGCACGTCAGTGCGGGGCCATGTAGTGTGCCCGTCTGACACAGGCCTGAAGTGGACAGGATGAGACTTTTCCTTTTTTAAAGTTTAGTCACCCTCAATAAAACAGTAACATTTGCATGATTTGACAGACGAATCTTAAAATTCTTAGACTTACAAATAGTATTCCACATCTGTGGCATAAATGTTCTGTATTGTGGCCTTCAGTTTGTTTTTCTTCAGTTTATCAATGTTTTATTTAATTTTAACAAGCTAAAGGTTTTCGTTTTTTTTATGATCTGTGTATGCCCTTAGCATTGAACCTTCAGAGAATTTGCAGTCTCTCATGGAGAGGAACAAGACTCTAGAGGTTGAGAATGGAAAACTTAGTGGAGAACTGGGTGAGGCTGCAGAGCATACTGCCCAGATCCTTGAAAGGATTATTCTGGTAAGTGTAATTTAAAGCTAATATGTCTTCATCTCTGTAGAGGTTCCTCTCATTTTCAGATTAATTTAATGACACATTGTATATAGTGTGATGCGCCATAACTTTATGTAACTAGAGAAGGTTCAGGGATTAAAAATGAGTGATGGAATGGACTGTCATGCTTTTATTTGCTTGGTTCTTTTATACAGACGGAACAAGAGAATGAAAAGTTGACCAGTAAGATTGATTCGCTCAAGCATCATGCAGCGTAAGTGTCTTGCGATTCAGTATATCTTTTTTTTTTTTCCTGTTCACTTGACAACTTGAGGATTTTATTAATCGTTTATGCAATATTACCCATTCCACTCTTAACTATCCCAACTGACTATTTTAGGTGCAAAGTAAATCTAGAGAGGTTGGTGGACACTCTAGAGGATCAGGAACTGAAGGAGAATGTGGAGGTGATCCGTAATCTACAGCAGGTTATAGTACAACTCCAGGTGAGATGGTATTAACTGGAATCATTTAGTTGTATTAAAGAACTCCAGCATTTGGTAAATCGGGCACAGCAACGACTTGCCACACGGCATATTGGTGAGAAAAATCAATAAGCATTATATATAGCTCTCCAAATACCCTGAAGTGTCAAATCCTATTGTGCTATATCGAAGTCAGTGGCTCCCAGAATTTTCTCAAAGTGGGCATTTATGCATTGGAGATTTTAAGGCAGGACGTCGGAGGCTCCTATTTGCAATCCCTTTCTTTATTGCACCCACAGCAGTAAAGAACAGTGACAATAAAGAACAAGAAAAAACAAGAAAACCAAGCCCCCAATGTGGGGTACACTCCCAATCTGTAAGCCCCGCCCCCAAGTCTATAAATGGTCTGGGCTGGAGCAGTCACACCCTCTTTCTTTACTGCTCCTGCTGTTACCGGAGTCAATCAGGTTCACTTCATTAACGGCGCCGGACCAGACACAAGCAAGGATTGTCCAAACACGAGTCTCTTCAGGAAAGGCAAGATTTTATTGTGTCGTCACACAAGTGCTCACACAGGATTGAATCTCTAAGAGTGAGCCCCTCTTTCACCCCGTGCAAGGGGTCTTATACCCAAACATACGTAATTAGGTACATCCCAATTAGCCCACCTCCCGCTGACACTTTATTCCACCCCACGTGGGTTGATACCTCCCATCATTAGCATGAACACAAAGAACATTCCACATTTAACTATAAATTGATACACTTCATGTTAGTTTGACAGTCTGTGATTTGTTTGTGCTGTCTTTCTCCGGCCAGCGCCTCCCTCCCTGTTGGCTTTGTTTATTCAGATAGCCAGGGACCTAGTCTGTTTTCTATGTTCTCTTTGTTCCTCGGCACATCGTACTGACCTCGCTTCATTCATAAATCTTTCTGACTCTCTGTGCCAAGAGCTGGCCGGATCCTGCCTGGATTTCTTGTTAGCTTTTCTAATCTACCACGCATTCCTTAAATTCTACGTGAGCTCAGCTCTTTTCTTCTAAATGAAATCTATTCTATTTACTTGGTGAACCAATATTCTGAACAAGATGGCTGCCTGGCTCATAGTAGCAACCATCTTCCAGCCTGATTCTCCTTCACTGCTACAGACCAGATAAGTATCCCTAACCTTTTACTTTCTGGTAGTTATTTATTGATTTATCGGTTTTTTACCATTTTACATACTTGTTTTTTATTTTCACGTGTGTATATATATAATAGATTAAGATTGAGTTACTCTGCAGGGTACTGACTTTCCCCGGCTCTAACTGCGGGGGTCAGCTGACCCGATTGGGGGTAAAATCCGGTGGGTCTTGGATCACTGGGATTTTACTGCCCTTTACTTGCCTTGTTTGTTTTCTCCTGTTACTTATTAGGTTTTGGTTGCGACCATCAGGCTTCAGCTGCGGCTTTTGTGTGTTTTCTGCTGGGAGCTTTGGCTGCTTGATGGAATTTACTGACACTTAGGAGGTTTATGACCCGGAGGAGGATTCCCCGGTGTCTGACCCTGTGCTCCCGTGTTTTCTCGCTCTCTGGGGGATGGCAGTGGCGCTTCCTTGATGCTCACATTGATTTGACTATCGGTGTATATTTTCCTTCCTCTGGGGGGTCACCGTTTATCCCGGGCTTCGTGCGCTGCTCCCGCTCGCAGGGGGGGGGCGCACGGCTCACGGGCTGATTTTTCGCGCCATTTGCCGCATGTCATGTTTCCCTGCACGATGCTGCACTCTTTGAAGTTCCCTCATGTTCAGCCTCCCCCGCTGAGAGCTCTGATTACAGAGAGACAGCTCCTGCACCTCCCGGTGATTGATGAGCGGACTGTTAATCCTCTGGTTTGTGTGCCTGATCCTTTTAACCCTTTAACAGCTGGTTTTTCTGCCCTATCCACTAATTTTAAAGATCTCTTAAAGAGGCAGTGCCTGAGTAACTTTCTGCTATGAAGGTGTCCCTATATATATATATAACATTCTGCTATGAAGGTGTCCCTATATAAAACATTCTGATAAATATACTGATGTCCCTATATTACATACTGATAAATATACTGTTGTCCCTATATTACATACTGATAAATATACTGATGTCCCTGTATTACATACTGATAAATATACTGATGTCCCTGTATTACATACTGATAAATATACTGATGTCCCTGTATTACATACGGATAAATATACTGATGTCCCTGTATTACATACGGATAAATATACTGATGTCCCTGTATTACATACGGATAAATATACTGATGTCCCTGTATTACATACGGATAAATATACTGATGTCCCTGTATTACATACGGATAAATATACTGATGTCCCTGTATTACATACTGATAAATATACTGATGTCCCTGTATTACATACTGATAAATATACTGATGTCCCTGTATTACATACTGATAAATATACTGATGTCCCTGTATTACATACGGATAAATATACTGGTATATATAAATATACAGGGGTATTACATACTGATAAAATATACTGGTGTCCCTGTATTACATACTGATATACAGATGTCCCTATATTACATACTGATATAATATAAGATGTCCCTATATAACATACTGATATAAGATGTTCCTATATAACGTACAGATAATAATATAAGCTGTCTCTATATATAACATATTGGAAAAATATACAGATGTCCCTAGATTACATAATGATAAAGTATACAGAGGTTCCTGTATAACATACTGATATAATATAAGATGTCCCTATATTACGTACCGCTAAAACGTACAGATGTCCCTATATATCACGTACTGATATAAGATGTCCCTATATAACGTACTGATGTCCCTATATATAACATATTGATAAAAAATACAGATGTCCCTGTATAACATACTGATAAAATATACGGATGTCCCTGTATAACATACTGATAAAATATACGGATGTCCCTGTATAACATACTGATAAAATATACGGATGTCCCTGTATAACATACTGATAAAATATACGGATGTCCCTGTATAACATACGGATATAATATAAGATGTCCCTGTATAACGTACCGATATAATATAAAGCTGTCACTACATCTCATACTGGTAAATATAAAGGTGTCCCAGGAGTCACATACGGATTATAAAATATACGGATGTCCCGGTATCTAATACGGAGTTTGAGATACAAGGTGTCCCTGTGCTCCTTTCTATAGAATTACTTGTGAAATAAACCACTCTGAGGTTTTGGATTTCTTGCATGGGCATTAAAGTGTAAGCTCATCTGCCTCGGTAACCTCTCGATTAAGAGGAGTCCTTCATAATGAGACCAGAAGCCGCTCCTCTGAACGACCGCACATTCACACGCTGCTTTTCAACCATGAAGTTAAATGCTGGATTTTATATCCTCACCATATAATTCCACTTTGTGTATTGAAACACGAAACTTCATCTGATTTTTACATCCATTATGGCGGATGCCAACACAGAATTGCTGCTACGAGCGGATGGCTTCCCGGGCAAGTTACTCACCACGGTGAGGCCCCCAGATGCACCTCTGCTATGTGCCGCGGGTATAAAGTCAGATGGCGAGGCCCAACACCTTTCCAGAGGGGCTGGCATCCACTACCTGTGGCCTTAACCTCCGACACTAACCCTCATATGGGACCCCACGATGCCCTCTGAACTAACCCAGTGGGCTCCAAGAAAGGTGCTATGGCAAAGCACATGGATAATCCTCCTGGAGGGGCTGGCATCCCCGATACTCTGCCCTCTGAGATTTGCGAGGTGACCTCGCGTAAATGAGCCCCTGACCGCGGGGCCTCAGTAGCGGTCTCTAAGATCAGGCCTAACCTTCTGGGTTCTGGCCGACTCCCCACGACCACTGACTCGGCGAGTGAGGAACCCGAGCACGGGGAGGATGACGGAGCACTAGAGATCTATGCTCCACAAGATAATGGCCTGTTGGCTGAGGAGGAATGACCCCCGCCACCACCTTTCATTTCCGATAAAGAGGCATCTCTGCGTCACGGAGGTGGAACTGGTGTTTGTGACACCGCTCTGACGGTCCCACCCGTGGTTCCCTCTATTTTGGAAACATGCAGTGGCACCTCCCAGGTCGTTGCCGGAGTTGAATGCGCTGTTGACAGGACCGGACGGCCTTCCACATCTGCTGTTCTCAGCGAGACGCCTGTCTCTGGTGGCGTGGTTGGTTTTCGGTCCTCGTTGAGGGCTTCTGACTTTTTGTCAGGAACTGAGGTGTTGTTACATCTTGCATGGGCTGCTTGGCATGGGGGTGCCTTCGCCGGGGAAACTATTCCACTTCTGCTCCTTTAGGTTCAGTGTTGGATTTCTTGTCCTCATTGTTTGAGTCAGGTTGGGCTTTCCACGCTATTCACGTCTGTTGGTCTGCCTTGTTGGCCGGTCGTTTGGGTTTTGATAGTGGGTGCTAGTCTTTCTCGGCCCGGCTCCGAGATCTTCGTTCTACTAGGGATGTATCCCGAGTTGTTGCGTTTCTTCGATCGTGGCCAGGACAACCCATCCTTGTCTCACCGACAATTGTTGGCAAGATGGCCGGTATTGTTTTGTTTCGTTTCGTACTTTATTTTAAGCCGGTCTCTCATTGGTCACGGGCACTGATGCGTTGAACATGCAAATAGGAGCCTCCGACGTCCTGCCTTAAAATTACCAAATTTTCCTATTATATTGACGGAAAGTTTGGATTTTAATAAGGACTCGGAGGCGAGTATTTCCCGCCTCTCCCGCCCTGGGGGGGGTGTGTTCTCGACCGGCTGGGTTATTGCTGTGGAGGGGCGCAGCGCATGATTTTCATTTGATTTTGTTCCTCATATCTGGGGTTGGGTACCAGTGTTTTACTGTCCGCCCTTCTTAATCTTTGGCTTCGTGTTATATGTTTCTTACAGCCATTTGAATTCCTATGGAGTGGATCTTTGTGTGGACTTGACGGGCGCCCTGGACTTAGTTCCTGTTTGTTCCTGGGCCTCCTTCCGTTAGTCGCATGAAGAAAGAGGGTGTGACTGCTCCAGCCCAGACCATTTATAGACTTGGGGGCGGGGCTTACAGATTGGGAGTGTACCCCACATTGGGGGCTTGGTTTTCTTGTTTTTTCTTGTTCTTTATTGTCACTGTTCTTTACTGCTGTGGGTGCAATAAAGAAAGGGATTGCAAATACTCGCCTCCGAGTCCTTATTAAAATCCAAACTTTCCGTCAATATAATAGGAAAATTTGGTAATTGCGTAGGTAGGAGGAAGAACCTTAGAACTGCTTGTTCACGTGTCCTGCACTTAACGGAGAAAGGACACTGTGGATTATTATTTTCATTGGATCCTGAGGTGACAGCAATTATTTTATTTTCCCCTATGTGAATTTATTTTGCAGGCACAAACTCCCTAAACTGCAGTTAGTGGGAACCAGTAATTTTTAAAATCTTTGTTCTTAAAAATCCTAATATGAATAGCGAATGACTTGCAGGAACTCAAATATTTGCCAGCTAGCTCCTACACTTGCCCTTCCTATACAAAGCATAGAAAGTGGAAATGCACGTTATCATTTTGTAAGCCACAACGTGGAAGTCATTCTTGGGCTTTGAATAGTGGAGCTCTTGAGGTATACTTCTGTACTTAAAAATTTACGAGTGTACCATGGAGTACTTGTGCTTCAGCTGTAATCTGATCCATAGGGTTTTGATCAAAAACCATAGTTGCCTGCTATAAATAACAATGCTGAAATAACTGATTTTATAAAGTATTTTACCAGGAAGGATACATTTAGATTTCTTTCCTGGGTTCAAGAACATTGAAATTTTAGTCGTTACAGAAATACAAAGTAATGTAAAATATTAAAAACAAAACTCCTTAAAAACAAAACTCCAACAGATTAACACAGAAAATAAATATGTAACAGTCACTGTTACATGTTTACAGGTGCATTCCGTATTAAGGTATGTTAATAGGGAGCTCTTGAGTGACCGAAGACTGGGGAAAGATTTGATTGTCTGGTAGGTTATTCCATAACTGCGGTGCTCTGTAGGAAAATGAGGATCGAGACCCTTTCTTTTTGCATTGTGGAATTGCAAGTAAGGTGCTGGTCCTGGATCGGAGGTTATAGGAGGGGAAGCGGCCTATTCAGGTAGGGTGGTAGCTTCCCAGAAAATCACCTTAAACACCAGGTTGGAAAGGTGAAGAGTGCGACTAGATTCCAGCGATAGCCAGTTTAGCTCTTTTAACATGTCACAATGGTGGGTCATGTAGTTACATTGTAGCACAAAGCGGCAGATAAAATGTTTAGCGACAGGACCCCCATCTCACATATACATTGGAGACCTCCGTTAATTCAAGGGCGTCCTTTCTTAACGTTCATTACATTTAATGTGCTGACATTTCTTTTAGTGAATCATCATTCCAAAATTCTGGTAAAATCGTATTTAGCTGCAACTTGGTATGTTTCATTTTTTTTTAATATTTATTCAGCAGTAGATGCACATTGCAAACATGTTCTCATAAGCCTCGTAATTACCCCTGCACATCAATTAGTGTTTAAGTCAAACGAAGGGGGATGGACTACATTGCTCTTTGTCTTTTAATGACTATCCTGTGGGTTGTACAGTGATTCACAGCCTTGAACAATTTTGATCTTTAAACTTAAATGGAATTGGCTGGAAGTTCTTGGTTGTTGGAATGCACGTGTCTATTGATAGAATCACCCAGCAACAATTGCCTTCTATCATAAGAGGTGTTGAGCTGGAGAGTGGTTTGGTGAGATTTCTTCCTGGGGCTACTGCTCGTAGAGACAGACGTATTCTCAATATTGTCAAACAAGCAAAGCAAGAAGGGGAAGTGGACGTTCTAGTCCATCTAGGGACAAATGACTTGGCTAGCAATGAGGTTTCTGAGATTAAGGAAGATTTTTGTGTTCTTGGAGGTGAAATACAGCAGATTGCGTCCACTGTGTCATTCTCTGAAATTCTGCCTGTGCATAACATTCAGGATAGGCAGATGCGCACTAGGGAATTTAATTTGTGACTTCGGGAATGGTGTCGGGAGCAAGGATTTGGCTTTGTGTCCCATGATAGCTCTTATTGGAGCAGAAAGGAACTGTATAAAAAAGATGGTTTGCACCTTACGCATAGGGGAACATATGTTCTCAGTGAGAAGTTCAAAGGTTTCACAAAGGAATATTTAAACTAGGAGGGGGGGGGACAAAAGGGTAAAAAACACTCTGCCCGATTGTCCCCCAAAAGTAAATCTGAGGGTGCAAGCAACATGCGGGGTAAAAAATGACAAGCTCAGAGTCGTTTCTATAAATGCTCGCAGTTTAGTCAATAAAATCAATGAACTGGAGGCAATGATGGCAGCTGAAAAAGTAGATTTAGTGGCGGTTACTGAGACATGGTTCAGTGAGAAAAATAACTGGGACATAATACCGGGGTACTCTTTATATAGAAAAGACAGAAGGTAGGAAAGGGAGTGGCCCTGTATGTGAAAAACCTAAAAACGAACCAAATAAAAGTGAGCGAGGTGAACATAGTCAGTTTGGGTTACACTAACATTTGGGCATCATACAGTAGCTCGTGTAGGTGTGCTCTATAGACCCCCTGGACATCTAGAAGAGCTAGATAATCTGCTGTTTGAGGAAATACCCAAAATGACAATGAAGGGGAAGTTATTATCATGGACTTTAATCTTCCTGATGTGAACTGGAAAACCAAAATAGCTGGGTGCACCATGGGTACAAATATTCTAAACTCCCTACTGGGATTATTTCTAACACAAGTAGATGAGGAGCTGACCCGTAAAGAGGCCATATTGGATTTAATACTCACAAATGGAGGTTTGGTATCGGACGTTGTTGTAGGTGAAAATTTGGGATCTAGTGATCACCAGTCAGTGTGGTTTAATATAAGAACAGGGATGGAGCTGCACCACACAAACAAGTTTTTTTCTAAAATGAGATTTTGCGTGAATGAGTCCATATCAGACTGGAGGAGTTTAAAGGGAGTCAAGGAGAAATGGGATTATTTAAAGGAGGCATTATTGAAGGCCACAGGCAATTGCATTCGGCTTGTTAGCAAAAGGAAACCACTGTGGTACTATGCAGAAGTGGCCAAAATAGTGAACAAAAAGATAGCATTCAATAATTATAATAAACTCAGTGAAGAAGATAGGCAAATCTATAAAATTAGGCAGAAAGAGGAAAAGCAATTTATAAGAGCTTCCAAAGCACACGCAGAAGAGAAAATAGCTCAGTCAGTAAAAAAGGGGGACAAAACATTTTTTAGATACATAAACGAGAAAAGTAAAACAAGGATTAGTTGGATTAAAAACAAAGGAAGGAAGGTGATGTAGAAGAGGATAAAAGTCTCGCTGACAGCCTCAATGAATATTTTTGTTCAGGCTTTGCAGAAGAAAAGGAAGGAAAGGGACCTCAGTTAGGAGGAAACCCTAACGAGACATTTACATAGGAGTTTACAGAGGAGGTTCTACAGCAGCTGTCTAAAGTAAAGACAAATAAGTCAGGGTGGAACCCATCAGGCCCCATTAATAGCAAAACCGTTAACGGGAGTCGTCCCAGAAGACTGGAAATTAGCAAATGTTGTGCCCATTTACAAGAAGGGTACTAGGGAGGAATCGGAACTATAGGCCAGTTAGTCTTACGTCAGTAGTGGGGAAATTAATGGAAACCATGTTAAAGGAAAGGATTGTTGAACATCTAAAAACACATAGATTACAGGATCAGAAACAACATGGGTTTACCTCGGGGAGATCATGCCAAACTAATCTTATTGTTTTTTTTTGATTGGGTAACAAAAATAATAGGCACAGGTGGTGCAGTAGACATTGCTTATTTAGATTTCAGTAAGGCTTTTGATACTGTTCCGAATAGAAGGTTTAACAATAAATTGCAAGCTTTGAGCTTGGATTCCAATATTGTTGACTGGATTAGGCAGTGGCTGAGTGACAGACAACAGAGGGTTGTGGTAAATGGAGTTTATTCGGCACGTGGTCTTGTTACCAGTGGGGTACCTCAGGGGTCAGTACTTGGACCCATTCTCTTTTTAATATTTTATTTGATATTGCAGAAGGTATTAATGGTAAAGTATATTTTTGCTGATGACACAAAGATTTGCAACAGGGTTGACGTTCCTGGAGGGATCAGCCAAATGATTTAGGTAAACTTAAAATATGGTCGGAGCTTTGGGAATTGATTTTTAATGTGGATAAGTGCTAGATAATGCACCTGGGACGTAAAAACCCAAGGGCTGAATATAGAATATTTGATACAGTCCTAACCTCAACATCTGAGGAAAGGGATTTAGGGGTTATTATCTCAGAGGATCTAAAGGTAAGTAGTCAATGTAATAGAGCAGCAGGAAATGCTGGCAGAATGCTTGGTTGTGTAGGGAGAGGTATTATCAGTAGGAAAAGAAGCGCTCATGCCACTGTACAGAGCACTGGTGAGACCTCACTTGGAGTACTGTGTGCAGTACTGGAGACCGTATCTCCAGAAGGATATAGACATCTTAGAGAGAGTTCAGAGAAGGGCTACTAAAATGGTGTACGGCTTGAAGGAGAAAGGTTACCAGGAAAGGCTTAATGATCTTAACATGTATTGCTTGGAAAAAAGACGAGACAGAGGAGATATGATAGAAACATTTAAATACGTAAAAGGAATCCACAAGGTAGAGGAAGGGAGTATATTTAAAGGGAAACAAAATAGCAAAACAAGAGGACATAGTCTTAGATTAGAGGGGCAAAGGTTTAAAAGTAACATCAGGAAGCATTGTTTTACTGAGAGGGTGGTGGATACATGGAACAGTCTTCCAGTAGAAGTGGTAGAGGCCAAAACAGTGACTGAATTTAAGCAGGCATGGGATAGGCATAAGGCTATCCTAAACCAAAGATAAATCCAGGTTAAGTATCCATGTAATTGGACAGACTAGATGGGCCGAAAGGTTCTTATCTGCCGACATTTTCTACGTTTCTATTAATGCATGGGGAAACTGCTACAAATCATGGTCCTTGAATGAAAGGCAGGCTTGTCTAAAATGCATTTTTGTTTCTAATTGGAAAGGGAGAGATTTAGAAAGAAAAACATAGTTTGTATATTAAAGTAAGATAAACTCCAATATTAAGTCAATACTAATATGACACAAGATCTTGTACCCCTTTTTGCTTCTAAAATGTAAGTTTTAGTTGTGATTGTCTCTTCCTCAACCTCCTTTTTAGTGTATACTCCAATGTTAGGTTATGATGGATCTACCTATAAAGGTCTATTCACAAAGCACTGAAATTGCATGCAATTTTGTTGCGCTGCGTTTTGGCCCATTTTCGCAATTTAATTTCGCCAAAAATAGTTCCCCATCTAGGGATTGGCCACCGTAGTTCCCTGATATTGGAGTCCCTGAAGCAATTATCGAACATCTGTGAAAATGGCCAAAGTGCAGCTGTAACCGCTGTATTAGCAACAGCTAATTCTGCCTAACTGGGGGGGGGGGGAGGCTCCCATTCTCCTAATGGGAGGATTAATCAATAAATGTGTCAATAGTTACCAGTATTTAAATTAAAAAGGTCTGTTACAAAATAGTAGTCGTTTATTTATTTATTTCTTTATTTTTAATGGGGTTTTTACAGAAGTATAACCTGGTTTTTATTTTATTTTTAAAGATGTTTTACGGTGAATCCTATGGAATTCACCTGATAAACACAAATTCTGGTAATTTTGGTGTAGTTTGACGTTCTGTCACAATGTTCTCTGGGGGCAATTTAGGTGCAAAATGCTTTGTAGTTTGCTATAAATACTCCTATATTTGAATAGATGAATTGGCCTGACATTGCACCGAGCAGTAAAGTTCACCATCCGGTGCATTTAGGGGTTTGTTAAATAAGCTCTCCTAGTGTTAATATGGATTCAATACTACACGATCTCAAGAAAACCTGAGGTTATTTTTTTCCTTTAAAGTATTCTTTAACAGTAATGCTTAAATTTCAGCTGGATTATAACTGCGTCTATAAAGAAGTCTGCATCGTTAAATTTCGAATCATAGTGGGGGACCGATACGTCAAATGCTTGCAAGTAATTGGACTCCTGCTGCCACGCTGGAAGCTATATGAAACGGATCTCTCATTGTTCTCACCCTTTTCCTGATCCCATGAATGTGGATGAAAGAAATGATTTGGCTGAATCTGCAGCCTTTGCTTAGAACTTCATATCCTCTCAGCTGGAATACAGACTCAAATCCTGTGCCTGCAAAGATAGATTTGTAGAACTCCATCTTGCGTTCTGAAACAATGTGTTTAGGTTGTCTCCCTCCCTCTTTACCCCCTCTAGGTTTGTTTGTTTTGAAGCTCTCTGGATCTGACTTTATTTATTTATAGGATGAAAGCTCTGGCATTGCTGCTTCAATTGAAGAAATGGCAGAAAATGCAGTAAATTCTCCTGAAGCTGAGGTAAGGAATTTCTGCACAATACATTTGCATAAAATTTCCCACCCTCAGAATAATCCTAAAACCATATTGTAATTGAAGTATAGTTTTGATGGTGTAAGATTGTTATGCATTCTTTGGGTTGGAAACGCTGACCTTATAATGCGTGGAATTTTAACAAGCTCTCGCCATTGCTTCACTAGAGCTTATGTAGCTCACAAAATAGATTTTCCTTTTTCAGAGTTGGCTTGTATTTAACTTTTTAATGTGAGATTGAGATTGGGCTGATCTTTTAAAATGGATCCTTTTTTTTTCTTGTGAAAAGCAGTCGTGAGCCAGTCGCTCTCCCTAACCAGCAATCCATTCAGATGGCCTGCGCTCACTTCTACATGACTTTCCAGAATGGACACAAGCCTCCGCACAGAGTGGCCACCCAAAACATTTTTTGCCACGCGGGGGCCCCTTATCAGAAAACAAAGATGGGGTTAAATAGAGACCAATAACTACAAAAAAGTCACTGGTATAAAATAGAGAACTTTATTTAATGCCTATTGGCAAACACAGAACCGATCATTGTTAAAAACATGTGTGAAATGAAGGCGGCCGCTATATTCAAGTTGCGTTCATATACGCAAAGATTGCCACATTGTTCTGCACCTCAATAGTTTATACACACAACAGAAGAGCCCCTCCATAGAGTTGCAATATGATAAATCACATTACTTACTGGGTACCCAAATGATTCTAGACTGTATAGCTCAAACCTATATCAAGGTTTGTATAAAAGACCAAACCGATTCAAGCAATCCTTTAGTGCTTCCGCACACACTGGGTGACTCCTTCTTAATTGCTATTGGATCTAATTCAGGAGTTTAATTAAGGTTGTATTTATAAAGTCTACAGTACCTGCAGACTTTCCCAAATGCAATAAAATGTGATCCGCTTTTCTGAATGGCATGAATCTTTGGTTCCAAATAAGGGGTTTTCACAGGCATTCCTTCTACTAAATGATCATTTATCATGGTACAAAGATGGACATGGAGCAGCCACACCTAACCAGGAACAGGCATGTCCTAAACGTGCTGGAATAAGTGTTGCCAGGTTTCACAAATATTGCCAGGAGGTACTTGTTGAATTTGAAAAGCCTGCAATACGTAATGGCTAGAATGTATAGAATGGCCAACTATAAAATATACATTAAAATCTGCCCTTCTTGCTTATTACACTTTCTGGTGATGGTACTAGAAATATGGATTATGTAATTCTAACATTGTGGTGTGTAATATATATATCAAACGTGTTTTTGTACAGTTTGCATTGGTATGTCAGACATGAGTTGGTTTCTTAAAACATGCATTTACTATTTTTTTTTTTTTTTTGTTCTGTATTTTTGCAGACAGTGGCTAATGGAGAAAAACGCTCCTCCGATGGCTTCACGGCAGATCATGCCCTTAGACAAGCGCAGCTTTCCAAGGAACTGATTGAATTAAATAAAGCACTGGCATTGAAAGAAGCCTTGGCCAGGAAGATGGCTCAGAATGACAGCAAGCTGGAACCTATTCAGACTGAATATGTGGTATGAAATCTCCTTTTGTTATCCATTAGGCTCACTGTGACGAGTCAAATTGAACTTGGGGTACATGGACCTAGGTGCGAGCCTAATGTTCTATATTGTCTTCCTGTTCACTCTTATGTTGCGGTCACCCTTTACCTAGGAATAGTGCAGGGTGTTTGATATGTATGAATACTGTAAATGCTTAGCTGTTACTATAGTAGGATTACAGTGTGGATCACTGTAGCCTTTCCCAACTCCCCCAAATCTGGAATGTGTTTGCATCGGTTAAAGGTTTGGTCTTTTTTGTATGGAGAAGTGTTGGTCACTAAATCTAGGTATTTGCTCTGACAATTTAGTTGTGAATTTTTACATAACTCTGGACTGGACCACGGTCTGATTTTTAATTCCCTTCCCTGCAGCAGCCTAGATAATAGTGTGTGATTTTAAAGTTGTGGTGATATCAGACTATAGCCCTTTCCCCTTACACTAGTTGACAAATCTGCTATGCATCCCCCGCACTCTCCAATTGTAACTGGTGGGGGAAGGCGTCCATCCAATCAAATGACTGGGAATAAAAGAGGTGGGAACTAAACTGGTTCGGTCTTCCTGGTCTTGGAGCCTGACTCTCAGGACTGCTCAAACGCCTCCTGTGGGAGGGCTGAATCAGCAATGCAAGAGCCCCCCGTTGGGAGCAGGGTTATGATGCTCAGGGCTCTGTTGCCACTCAATTTACATTGGGTGGACACCGTGTAGTGTCATAATAAATATTCCTGGCTGTTGGGATATAATGTCATGTGAAGTTGTATCTTTCTTGACCTGAACAATTTTTTATTTTTTTACTTTGGCTTAATCTTTATTTATCGCTATAATGTATTCTTCAGCAAATGTTTGGCTAAATCTCACTAGGAGTGTTTTTTTTTTGTTTGTTCTTTCTTTAAAAATACCCAGAACAACATAAAAGCACTGGAGTCCGAAGTGGGTACTCTGCAGAAAGAAAAGGAAGATTTGATCCTAGCGCTGCACACTGCCAAAAAAGATGGTAACCAAGCAAAGTGAGTTCCTGGTCTCCTATAAGCTGACAGATCACAGGTGGACAGGCTGCTATATATTTCTGAGGTTGTGTGTGTGTGTATGTGTGTGTGTGTGTGTGTGTGTGTGTTAATAATAAGACACTGAGGCGAGTATTGCTTCTCTTTCTTGCTTTTATTAACATAGCAGCAAGTGGCAACTAGCAAGAACTTTGAAAATATGAAGCATTTTTATATTGAATAAAGAGAAAAACATACCATATACCTGTTATTACTGTTATCTTCTAACACCCCTTCCACTCCTTTGGATCTGTCCTCTTTCCTGTTCAGTGCCCATCAAAACCAATCCACGTCCCTCCTACTTCCTCTTTTCTTTGCTGTACGAGGTGATCAATGTAGGTATATAGGGAACCCAAAGGGCAATCCACCGGGAACCAGGAAATCCGTTATGAGGCTGAGGAAAGGAAAAATATGAGTGGAAGATAATGGATCCGCAGACCCAGGAAATAACCAAAACCACAATAGCGGCGGGAGTGGTGGGCAATACTCGCCTCAGAGTCTTATTAAAATTCTAACTTATCGTCATACTTAGCTAAATTCTATAATTTTAATACATCGACTCTGAGGCTCCTATTGCTTGTTCAAAGCTAACCCACAACTGCGGATGACCAATGAACAACAGGTTTTAAATAAAATGAACGGAAGGTGGACTCTCTGGACCAGTCAGCTGATCGCAATAAGTCCTCCAACCGACAACCTGCCGACACAGCGGAAGAAGCAACAGCGCTACGAACCGAATGAGCTCCAAAAATTGCGGTATCTACACCCGCTAATACTAAGAGCCAGCGAGCGAGCGTAGTTGTACCTACCGAAGCGAAGGGAGATTTGAATGAAATAGAGGTGAGACCTCCGTGCCCCGGAGGGCGTCCGTACGAGATTCGTATTCCTGAAGACAAAGGACCGGGCATAAAGCCGGGCGCGATGGGAAGGCTGGGTAAAAGGCAGACGAAATGGACGTTTTAGTACGGCGAGAGATGTCAAAGCGCACGTCTTCTGGTATGAAAGAACGAGCTTTGACGTCTAACACCCTGACATCAGCCACCCGTTTGCAAGAAATCATGCAAAGAAGGGCCAATAATTTAGCCGAAAGCTGACGTAGGGTTAAATCCTTGTTAGAGGGCCATTGTTCCAAAAAGTCAAGGAGGATATGCACGTCCCAAGTTGTCGTATATCTAGGCAACGGAGGACAGTCAGATCTGATACCCTTAAGCAGACGACACCCCAACGGATGTTTGCCCAAAGGTGTCCCGTGAAAACCAACGTGGTAAGCTGATAAAGCTGATCTATACACATTAAGTGTGCGATAAGCTTTGCCTTGATCGAAGATCTCCGTAAGGAAATCCAAAACAAAGCTCAAAGGGGCCTGGAAGGGATCTTGATCCCTTGACAGACACCAATGATGCCAGGTGAGCCAAGCTGACTTGTAGCAGGATCGAGTACCTGGGGCCCACGCCTGGCGTAGGAGTGCCGTAGTTCGGTCCGAAACCTCTCCGGCTCCCCCAGGCGTCCCGAAACCAGTGAGGCCAATAACCGACTGGATCCTGGTGACAGAGGGTGAGGTTGCCCGGAGGCGTCTCTCAGTAGATCCGGGAGAAAACGGAACATCCATGAGGAGATCCAATAGTACCGGGAACCAAGGTTGGTTCTGCCAAAAGGGGTGATGATCACAATCTGGGCCTGTTGCGTCCTGACCTGACGCAGTGTGCGAGCTGTCAGTTGAAACGGCGGGAAGGCGTACTGGCAAGCCCCGGACCAATCCTGAAGGAAAGCGTCCGTTGCCTCTGCCAGTGGGTCTGGCTGCCAACTGAAGATCGGAAGATGGGCGTTGAGCCGGCTGGCAAAAAGATCTGCGTGAAATGGTCCCCAAAGGGATGTCACGTCGGAGAAAGCTGCCGAGCTCAGACGCCAATCCCCGGAGTCCTCTGTCTCGAGATTCCTGGAATGAACTGTGCTTGGACCTCAATCCCGGTCTGAAAACACCACTCCCAGAGGCGGGAAGCCATTGTCAGAAAGGAGGGAGCAAGGTCCGCCCAGCGAGTTGATATATCGAACTGCTGGGATGTTGTCCATCCGGAGGGAGGACTGAACGATGAACGCGATCTTTGACGAAACTCTGAAGAAGTGCAAAAAGTCCTGCCAAGAGCTCCAGACCGTTCATGTGCAGTTGACGCTCCTGCACAGACCAGCGACCTCCCGTGGCGGAACCGTTGCAGTAAGCAACCCAGCCTGACCCACAAGCGTCTGAGTCGATAGTAAGCATTGGGGGTGGCACCAGGATAGGCCTGCCGTTGCAGGAGTGGAGGTGAGCGATCCACCATTCCAAGTCCAGTCTGAGAGAGAGAGACTGAGAGAGAGAGACTGAGAGAGAGAGACTGAGAGAGAGAGACTGAGAGAGAGAGACTGAGAGAGAGAGACTGAGAGAGAGAGACTGAGAGAGAGAGACTGAGAGAGAGAGACTGAGAGAGAGAGACTGAGAGAGAGAGACTGAGAGAGAGAGACTGAGAGAGAGAGACTGAGAGAGAGAGACTGAGAGAGAGAGACTGAGAGAGAGAGACTGGAGAGAGAGACTGAGAGAGAGAGACTGAGAGAGAGAGACTGAGAGAGAGAGACTGAGAGAGAGACTGGAGAGAGAGACTGAGAGAGAGAGACTGAGAGAGAGACTGAGAGAGAGAGACTGAGAGAGAGAGACTGAGAGAGAGAGACTGAGAGAGAGAGACTGAGAGAGAGAGACTGAGAGAGAGAGACTGAGAGAGAGAGACTGAGAGAGAGAGACTGAGAGAGAGAGACTGAGAGAGAGAGACTGAGAGAGAGAGACTGAGAGAGAGAGACTGAGAGAAGAGACTGAGAGAGAGAGACTGAGAGAGAGAGACTGAGAGAGAGAGACTGAGAGAGAGAGACTGAGAGAGAGAGACTGAGAGAGAGAGACTGAGAGAGAGAGACTGAGAGAGAGAGACTGAGAGAGAGAGACTGAGAGAGAGAGACTGAGAGAGAGAGACTGAGAGAGAGAGACTGAGAGAGAGAGACTGAGAGAGAGAGACTGAGAGAGAGAGACTGAGAGACTGAGAGAGAGAGACTGAGAGAGAGAGACTGAGAGAGACTGAGAGAGAGAGAGAGAGAGACTTCAGGCGTTGGAGGGCCCAATAATGTAACGGGGCTGGTTTGACAGCTAGCCGTGTGGCCGCTAGACCGATCACGCGAGCTAGGTCTCGTAAGGATGGGGTGTGAGCCTCCAAAAGGGACCGAACTTCGCATAAGATAGATCGGCACTTGGGTAGAGGGACAGTGAGAGACATCATGACACTGTTCACCCCGAATTCCAGGGTTTGAGATGGAGAGAGGATTGATTTTTCTTGATTCACCAGAAATCCCAGAGACTGGAAAAGACTGACCGTCCAATATACGTGGAGGCGTAGCTGATTCTCCGAGGCTGCCATCAGCAACACGTTGTCCAAATATATGAGACGGACCCCTTTGGCGCGTAGCCATGCTACGACCGGTTTCAGAATCTTGGTAAAGCACCAAGGAGCCGAAGAGGCCGAACGGCAGGCAACGGAACCGCCATAGGTCGGGACCCCAACGGAACTGAAGGAAATCCTGTGATTCCTTGGCAATACGGATGGTCAGGTACGCATCCTTGAGATCCACTTTTGCCAACCAATCGCGGGGTCTCAATATATCTTTGTGCATGCCCTCCATCTGGAAATGACGATAGATCACTGACCCATTCAACTCCTTGAGGTTGATAACTGGACGAACACCTCCGCCCTTCTTGGGGACCAAGAACAGGTTGCTCAAGAAGCCCGAGGGTCCCCGCGGGGCCCGTTTTATGGCTCCTTTTTGGTATAATTCTGTAATCTCCCGCTCCACCAGCGTCTGACCGTCCCCTGAAAAGGGGAGAGGGAGAGGAATCTGCAGTTGGAGCGGGGGAGAAGAAAATTCCAGAACAAAACCTAGAACAGTATTGAGGACCCAAGGGTCTGACGTAATGTGACACCATGCTGTGTGAAACAATTTTAAACGACCTCCTACTTTGGTCGTAGATGGATGAAGAAGGTTTAAAGGTACCTGCATGCCTGAAGGTTGAGGAAGAATGACCGCCTCTGGAACCCCGGAATCCTCTGCCCCTCCATGGTCGGGATCAGGAAGGGAACGGGGACGGTGCGGGAGCCGTTGCAGTGGAGGGATTGCCTCCTGCGAGACCTGAAGCGAAGTGTTTTGCACGGCCGGTAGCTCGGCCCCGATATCCACCAGCCCGTGGAAAAACCCCGGAGAACACTTTAAGTGAATTGGACACTCGTTCCATGGTATTGAAGGCCCCGGAATATTCATTCATATCTCTCAGGAAAGTTTTCCCAAACAAAGCACCATTGGCTGCAGCGCCCAATTCGTTATCCGCCACACTAGCTAATTGGCGATCCATTTTAAGTAAGATACATTTACGCCTTTCAGAAGCTAAAGCCGTGTTGGCATTACCCAAAAAACGTAGAGACCGTTGGGTCCCGTTAGTTATCTGAATCGGGTCCAGGGGTTCACCGGAAAGTTTGGCTCGCTCTGCTGTATCCAGCAACTTTATCAGAGGACCCATAGTGTCCAGTAGTTTGTCTTGGCACACCTTAAAAGGCATGGTCTATGCCCTTGCTGGGAGTCCAGCCTTTAGGGGTCACAAAATCCACGAACGCCTTATCCACTTCGGGAGTTGAGCACGTTTTTACCACTCGTGGTGGGGTGAGGGCATTCTGATTTCATGCGGTTTCGTGTATTTTTATCCAGGGCTTTTCGCACCTGCTAATCAACCCACTTCTCAACGTGGTTTAATGGGGACCAATCTGCGCACCGTGGATGGGACAGGGCTTCTGGGCAGAAAATGGGTTCCCCAAAGGGTCATAGATAACGCCCGGGCGGGCTGCCGTATCAACCTCTACGGTGTCTTCAGTAAACTCCTCATCCGAGGCATAAACGTCTATGACATCGCTAGTGTCATCCTCCGAATCAGGGAGAGTCCTGAAGCGGGGCAGGGACAATAGCGGTGTCAGGGTTGGAGACAGAAGGTAATTTAAATCTCTTGGAGCGAGATGATGTTGTGTGTGCAGGAGCCCGTTTACGGGGTGCAGTAATGGGGGATGGGTGCACGTGTCCTGGCATTGTTGCGGGGATGCCAGCCCCTCCAGTCATGTGTCGTGCTTTTTTCAGACTGTTTCCCCGTGGTGGCCAGGGGGATCTCGGGGGGCCTCACCACGGTGAGTGTATTGCCCATGTCGTCATCCGCCAGTGGCAGGGGGTTATCAGGGTGGCGATTTTCTGCCATAATATCTTTTAATGAGCGGGTAAAATCTGCAGATAAAACTGAAACCGCTTTTAAATACAGCAGAGTCAATGGACACCTGCATGTAAGGGTCTAACGTGGGAGGCTGGGAAGGAGCCATCTGTGCCTGCACAAGTACGGGAGGTTGGGATTGCTCACCCACACTCATTGGAGGACTGTGCTGAGATCTCTGCCAGGGAGGCTGCACATTGCGGGGTCTTTCCACGAGGCATGGCGCTGGATGAAGCCGGGAGAATGTCCGGAATTTCCCCTGCGTGCGCAGACCCATCAGGTACACCCCGCCCACCTAGCCAGCGAGCGCGTGCGGTGTCTCGGAGAGGCAGGCAGACGGGGTTACACCGCGGTCACCAGGGGGATCAAAGGGAAACTTGAGAAAAAACGCGAACGCCGCGGTTAATGCCGGGCGCTCGCTAGAGACTAAACAAACATAAATAAATAACAGTATAAACGTATGTATGTATATCCCAAAATCAATAGTCAAAAACGTGATATCGCAGCAGAGATAATATATATACACTTCTAGTCGCCGAGCAGCTAAGAGGAAGTAGGAGGGACGTGGATTGGTTTTGATGGGCACTGAACAGGAAAGAGAACAGATCCAAAGGAGTGGAAGGGGTGTTAGATAACATATACCGGTTATTACTGTTATGAAGCATTTATATTGAATAAAGAGAAAACATATTTTCAAAGTTCTTGCTAGTTGCCACTTGCTGCTATGTTAATAAAAGCAAGAAAGAGAAGCAATAGGAGCCTCAATGTATTAAAATTAACGTATGTAAGGTGTGTATTTTGTGCTGAATGTCAAGGGCGGCATAGTTGAAGTAGTGTGTCCTTGCAGTATAGCAGTGTAGGCATAAACGCAGGGATATTCTTGTATGGCGGTCAGTTTGGGGATTTGTTCACTTTTTTTCCTTGTTTCTCAAACAGGCAGTTTTAATTTCCCTTTCTGGATTGCTAAAGCTTTATTGTGCTTACTCATTTTATAACTAGTATATAGCGATGCTGATCTAGATGTCAGATTATGAGGAAGGAATACATTTTAAAACTGGTTTATTGAAGTGATAGCGACAAATTGTCTAGTGGTTGAATTTCTATGACTTCCCTTCCTTGCAGACTGAGTGAGCGGCGGCGGAAGAGGTTGCAGGAGTTGGAAGGAGAAATGACAGAGCTGAAGAGAAAACTTATTGATCAGTCAAAACTACTGAAGCTTAGAGAAACGACTGAAAAGACGGTCACAAAACTCAATGTGGATATCCAGGTAGACTACTGCCACTTTGCAGATATGAGTGTCATTTATCTTAAGTCTTTAGTTTTGAGTCGTGAGATCTTAAACCTTTGTCCTTCTGTTCAGTCAATGAAAGTGCAACGTGTACAACTTATGAGACAGATGAAGGAAGATTCTGAAAAGTTTCGCACATGGAAACAGCAAAAGACTAAAGAGGTTATTCAGCTGAAGGAGAAGGCAAGTAGTGTTGTCCCCTTCCCCTTGGGCTACAAGTGTGATGCTTGTGAAACTCTTTGCCTTTGGCCTTGTTAGACTCTTTGTGTAACTCTATATAACCAGTGTTTGTGATCTGTTCTGTTGGGAGGGTTTTATGCATTGTCATTCTCTTTATAGGACCGTAAGCGCCAGTATGAGCTTCTTAAGCTCGAACAAAACTTTCAGAAACAAGCAAGTGTCCTTAGAAGGAAAACTGAAGAGGTAAGTATTCATGTTTGTATGGTGCCATGTTTACTCCAGCGTGGATACTAAACTTGTATTTTCCTGGTCATTGTTCAGGCGGCTACTGCTAATAAACGTCTAAGAGAAGCCCTGCAGAGACAAAGAGAAGCCATGGACAGACGTAAAGATGCGCCACACAGGGGAGTGGAAGGGGCAGCTGCCAGGGTGAAGGTATGTGGCACATGTAATGGTACATCTCAAGGACAAACTAGTTAAGCAGCCAATCGTTTGCATTATTTAAAAAACAACAAAACAAAAAAAAACGTGTTTTTGGATCTGTAGTTGTATTTTATTATTCTTTATTTATAAAGCGCCAGCATATTCCGCAGCGCTGTACAATAAGCACAGTATAGACAGGGTTACAATACATTGAACAACATTTGACAAACAGTACAGGAGGAGATGAGGGCCCTATTCCCGTAGGAACTCACAATCTGGGAGGGTTGGGGTTGGAAACAGTAGGAGAGGACTGTAAGGTGAGAGTGATTGATGGTTGGGTGGTAGGCTTCCCTAAATAAGAATGTTTTCAGGGAGCGTTTGAAGGAAGAGAAGTTAGGGGAAAGTCTGACAGTACGAGGAAGAGCGTTCCAGAGTGAGGGCTGCGCGTGAGAAATCCTGCAGTCTATCATGGGAAGAGGTGATGCGGGGAGAAGCTAGGCGCAGGTCAGTGTTTGACTTTAGGGAGCGGGCTGGGGTGTATTTGGTGATTAGTGAGGACAGGTAGTGGGGAGCGGAGATAGTGAGGGTTTTGTAGGTAAGGATTTTGAACTTAATTCTGCAGTGGATGGGGAGCCAGTGAAGGGACTCGCAGAGGGGAGCGGCAGAGACAGAGCGGCGGGTGAGGTGAATTAGCCTGGCGGAGGCGTTCAGGATGGATTGTAGGGGGGAGAGGCGGGACAGAGGGAGGCCAGTTAAGAGATTATTGCATTAGTCGAGTCGGGAGATTACCAGGGCGTGTATGAGTTGTTTTGTGGTGACAGCGGTAAGAAATGGCCAAATTCTGGAAATATTACGCAGTTGGTATCGGCAGGAGGAGGAAAGAGACTTGATGTGGGGGATGAAGGAAAGAGCAGAGTCAAGTGTAACTCCAAGACAGCGAACTTGGTTTGATGGGGAGATGGTGATACCCTCCACCGTGATTGAGAAGTCAGGAGGTGGGGAGGCATTGGAGGGAGGAATAAGTAGGAGTTCAGTCTTTGACATGTTGATATTTAGGTGGTGGGAGGCCATCCAGGAGGAGATGCCAGATAAACAGTCACTGACTTTTGAGAGGACAGGGGGAGAGATGAGGGGTAGCGAGGTAGATCTGCGTGTCATCAGCGTAGAGGTGGTAATCAAAGCCAAAGCTGTTGATGATTTTGCCCAGGGAGGAGGTGTAGATGGAAAAGAGCAGAGGACCAAGGACAGAGCCTTGAGGTACACCAACAGATAGAGGCAATGAAGAGGAGGAGTTACCAGCAAAGGACACACAGAAGGACCTGTTGGATAAATAGGAGTCAACCCAAGCAAGTGCAGTGTCACCGAGACCCAGAGAGTTGAGGGGGTGGTCAACAGTGTCAAAAGCAACCGAGAGGTCAAGCAGGATGAGCATTGAATAGTGGCCGTGTTTTTTAGCAGTTAGTAGGTCGTTGGTGACTTTGAGGGCAGTTTCAGTTGAGTGTAGGGGACGGAAGCCAGATTGCAGGGGGTCAAGTAGAGAATTGGAGGACAGGAAGAGGGAGAGGCGGTTGAAGACTAGTTTTTCTAAGAGCTTTGATGTGAAGGGAAGCCGGGATACAGGGCGGTAGTTGAAGAGTTGGGATCTAGGGATGGTTTCTTTTTAGTAAAGGGGTAACTAGCGCGTGTTTGAAGGCGGATGGAAAGGAGCCAGTGGAGAGAGCTAGGTTGAAGATGTGTGTGAGAGCAGAGGGGAGGAATTAGATGTGAGGGAATGGGGTCGAGCGGGCACGTGGTGAGCTATGAGGAGGACAATAAGGAATTGACTTCCTCCTCAGTGGCTGGGAGGAAGCGGCAGAGGGGACCTGTGGGAGTGGAGGTGGCGGATAACTATCTTGTGTTGGGATGTTGCTTCTGATAGTTAGTTTTACTGAGGAAGTAGTCTGCCAGGTCTTGAGCGCTGTAGGCAGCTGAGGGGGGAGGTGCAGGTGGGTAGAGTTGAAGGTGGACCAGAGCCGTTTAGGGTTGGAGGACAGCATAGATATAAGAGATGAGAAGGATTGTTTGGCCAAGTGGAGGGCAGAGGTGTATGACCGGAGAATAAACTTGAAGTGAACAAAATCAGCTTCATAGCGGGATTTCCTCCAGGCACGCTCTGCGGTGCGGGAGCATCTTTGCAGGTAGCGAGTCTGGAGGGTGTGCCAGGGCTGAAGCTGGCGGCGTGGGGCCTTACAGAGTCGAAGAGGAGCAAGAGTGTCTAGAGCAGAGATAAGAGTAGTGATTAGTGGCAGCATCAGGGCAGGTGAAGGATGAGGTGTGAGGGAGGTGAAGTAGGTTGGAGAATTGATGGGGGGTGTGTGTGGTGTGTGTGGAGCAGGGTGTTTAGGAAGTCCAAATAGGTTGAAAGAGAGAAGGTGGTGGTCAGAGATGAGGAAAGGGCGACATTTGAACTCAAATGGAGCAGAGGTTGGAAAAGACAAGGTCAATAGCGTGACCATCGCGATGGGTAGGGAGGATTGTGTGAGTCCAAGGGAGGACGTGAGTGAAAGAAGTTTGGAGGCAGCAGGGGCGGAAGGATCATCAATGGGAATGTTGAAGTCCCTGAGAATTAGGCATGGAAGATTAGAAGACATCTATTAGATTAGTGAGAAAGCCAGGTAGCAAAGTGGTCAAAGAACTGGGAGGTTGGTCCCGGTGGGCGGTAGATGACTGCCACCCTGAGAGCCAGAGGAGAGAACAGGCGGATGCAGTGTGTCTCAGAGAGGGATGGGGGTGGAGGGAGATGCTGGTAGGTGCAGGTGGGAGAGAGCAGGAGTCCGACCCCGCCACCATTTCTCTCACCCGGTCTGGGGGTATGGCTCAAGTGTAGACCGCCATTTGAGAGAGCAGCAACGGAGGCAGTGTCAGAGGGAGTTAGCCAGGTTTCAGTTAAAGCTAGGAGGTTGAAGGAGTTTGAAAGGAAGAGTTCATGGATTGCTGTGAGTTTGTTGCACACAGAGCGAGCGTTCCAGAGGGCGCAGGAGAAAGGACAGGCGCTGAGGGATTATGGGAATGAGGTTGCTGGGCTTGCAGGGAGGTGATTTATGTGCGATGGAGATAGGATGAGAGGGAAGTATTGGATGTGTTGTGGGGCCAGGGTTAGGGGTTATGTCACCTGAATAGAGTAACAGCAGGAGGGTGGGAATGGGATTTGTGGGAGTGATTGGCAGCACGAGAGTTAGAGGGAGACCATGTTCTGAGGAAACAAAGGAGCTCATGTGAGGCCATCATGTGGGACGAGAGGAGGGAGGGAGAGATGCAGATAGTGTAGGGGTCGGTGGTAGAGGGGCAGGAGTTCCATTTAAAGAGAAAGGTAGAAGGGATTTGTGAGTTTTGTTTCAAATTGCACTTCTACAAAGGCGCAGGAACTTTTTATGCACACTGTGTAAATGGTGATTCTAAAGTAACATGTATTTTTTTTTTTTCTTTACCTGTAGAACTGGCTAGCGAACGAGGTTGAGGTTCTTGTTAGTACTGAAGAGGCTCAAAGACATCTTAGTGACTTGTTGGAGGATAGGAAGATCTTGGCTCAGGATATAGCACAGCTGAAGCAGAAGAAAGATGCAGGGGAACCAATCCCACACAAGATAAGGGTGAGCTTGCAATGTGGAACCTCATTTCGGGGACTCCTTGCACTTTTTATTTAATCCCACTGACTTCATATTTTTTCTTTCCCCTCTAGCGTCGAACTTACACAGTGGCAGAACTGGAAAATATAGAGGAAGAGGCCTCAGTCACAAAGCAGATTGAGAGTCTAGAGACTGAGATGGAGCTTAGGTGATTTATTGCTTTAATTCAGGCCTTGAACGATTGCTCATTATCTTGTGAATGTTTGGTGCTTTGAGGATCACATGCCTTCAAAGAGACATGGAAGGCTGCCAAGCACCTTGCCAACGTGGCTTATTTTTTGATCACTAGGAGGTGGTTTATATTTATAAAAACATTTCAGTTCCCGAATAACAGCAGCGGTTTTCATGGTTCTTTTGAATTTAAGATTATTTACGAGCAGAGGGCCACAAGTCGACCAGTAAGGTGGGCCTCGCAGGGCCAGATTTCGTAGACTTAAAGAAAACACATAGGAAGGGGAGGGTCACATAAAAAAAGACTGCGAAATATCAACGACAAAAAAAAGGGGGAGGGGGAACACCAAAATAAAGAGAAATGAACACAAGTCTTCAAAGATCGCAGAAACAGCCAAAAAAAAAGGCAAAATGAACAATACAGGCAGGGCCACGCTTCGTAGGCCAGGTCGGTCAGCAACACACCAGGGGACGGAAAGCAAGGACCACACAACAGTCAAGTCCACATGGCGGGCATGATGGACTATCAGTCCCCATGTCGGCTCAGTAACCGCTCCAGCCACACCGTGAGACCGAAGCTGACCCTGCCTCCCCGCAGCATCAGTCCCATCCAGCGCAGCCCATGGTGAAAGCTCTGCCGCCGCAGCTCCAGCCTCGGATACATGCCGCTCAGTCACACTCCCTTCCGAACACAAATTCAGGCCTGCCGGCCCACTTCTCTGCGGGTCAGCGACGACGTCAACCAGGCTCAGCCTCTCGACATCTTTTCTGTTAGGCCTCCGGGCTCCCGATTAGCTCCTAGCACCCATCAGCCACCTCCGCGGGTAAGTGGACTTTCTTCCTCTCCCGTTAAATGCTACAGGCCGCAAACAAGATCTCCATACCACATGCTGGTGGGGGGGGTGTGTGTGCCATGCGGCATCCCTCCCTATGCTTCTCTGCTTTCCACCCAGGGTGGACATCAGGCACAGCCGGAGGATAGGGGCCCTCCATCCCCAGTCTGCGATCGACAGGTCCCCATCCGGGCTGTGTCACTCAGAAGGGGTTCTCCAGGCGTCAAGGAATAGGCCTCAAAATGGCCAGCCAGTCGATGCCGCTGGGGAAAACCTCAAAAGTCGGCTGTGCTCCGGAGGGGGGGAAAAACAGGCCACAGAGCATCCCTGTAATGGCCAGCCGCGCAGGGTCTCCACTTGCGAGCGATTCCGAAAAGAAAAAATAACAAATCCCCCGATAACGGGAAGATACCACAGAGCTCCAGAGAAACACGACTGCTCCCATGCAGAGCCGGCCACGCCCCCGGTTTTCATGGTTTAGTCAGTTTTGGTTGCAACCAGATAGCAAGGCACACTTTCCCCGTGAAAGCTGTGAATTAGGTCTGTCCTCCTGTGGCCAGAAGGACACGGTTTATTTTTATTGCCCAACTAATCCTGCTACCTTAGCTATTAAAGGGACGCTCTGCACATTCTGACCACTTTTTAACATTTTCATGATGTGTATCTCGTCCCCCCTTTCTTCCTGCCTGCTTTGGCAGAAAACACAATGTGAAGCTGCAGAGTTCCCCCTGCCCTCGCCCCAAGGAAGCTGGGATTTTGAATTTCCAGGTGGGTCTCTGATCCCTGCATGCTCGATGTGCTGACATCACCCTCTGAGAGGCAGCCAGTCGGTCACATGCAGCTCCAATCTATAGTTTTGCGCAGGTGATGTGGAGCCGGTGTACAGAAAGTACCCATTTTCCAAGCAATGCACATTTTATCTACCCTACCACATTCAAATTGTATAATTAAAAAAACTGCAGGGACTTCTGAATTTCAGAAACTGAGCTGACAGACAAGCAGCATGGGGTGGGATACTGAATAGTGTTACTTTATTTTAGTGTATTTTATATAACACAAGTCCTCAGCTCCTGTAAGACTAAATTTGCAAACACTGTTGTGACTAAAATCCTTGACAGATTTGTCTTCTCATGATGTAAGCTGTGTGTTTTTTATTTCTTGCCATAGGAGTGCACAGATTGCTGACCTGCAGCAAAAGCTCTTGGACGCAGGTAGTGAGGAGGAAAGGGCCAAGCAGCGATGGGAGACAGTGTCAAGTCTCATGGAGGCAAAATGTGCACTCAAATACCTAATGGGAGAGGTAATTTGCCTGTAATTTGGAAGTGTAACGTTTCTTTTACGTAACCTATAACTTTAAGTTATAGAATTTAGCTAAGTATGACGATAAGTTAGAATTTTAATAATAAGACTCTGAGGCGAGTATTGCTTCTCTTTCTTGCTTTATTAAACATAGTGGCAACTAGCAAGAACTTTGAAAATATGAAGCATTTATATTGAGTAAAAGAGAAAACATAATAACAGTAGTAACAGATATATATATGGTATCTTCCGACACCCCTTCATTCCTTTGGACCGGTCCTCCTTCCTGTCTGTACCCATCAAAACCGAGCAACGCCCTTCCTACTTCCTCTTTCTTTGCTGTACGAGGTGATCAATGTAGGAGAGTAGTAAACCCAAAGGGCAATCCACAGGAAACAAGGAAATCCGTCACGAGGCTGAGGAAAAAGAAGACGTGAGAGTGGAAGATATTGGATCCGCAGACCCAGCAAACAACAAACCACAATAGCGGTGGGAGTGGCGGGCAATACTCGCCTCAGAGTCTTATTATTAAAATTCTAACTTATCGTCATACTTAGCTAAATTCTATAATTTTAATACATCGACTCTGAGGCTCCTATTGCTTGTTCAAAGCTAACCCACAACTGCGGATGACCAATGAACAACAGGCTGAAAGTAAAAGGATCGGAAGGTGGACACTCTGGACCAGTCAGCTGATCGCAATAAGTCCTCCAACCGACAACCTGCCGAAACAGCGAAAGACGCCATAGCGCTGCGAATCGAATGAGCGTCAAACATATGTATTAATCCCTGACAATCCCAATAGCCAACGCGCAAGCGTAGTCGTACCCACCGGGGCGAAAGGAGATGTAAACGCAACGAAAAATGGAGACGGGTCAGGACCCCTAAATCGTAGAGGGACAGGATTCATACACCAGGAGACACATAACCGGATAAAAAGTTGGGCGTGAGGAAAACGCCGGGTAAAAGGCAGACGAAACGGATGTCCTAGCATGGCGGGAGATGTCAAAGCGAACACCCCCAGACCTGAAAGAATGGATCCGGAAGTCCAACGCCCTGACATCAGCCACCCTCCTGCATGATATCAAGAATAGAAGGGCCAACAGCTTAGCAGAAAAGTTGATGCAAAATTAAATCCTGATAAGGCCATTGTGCCAGGGAATCAAGTTAAAGGATACCGTCCCAAATAACCGTATACCGCGGTAGCGGAGTACAATCAGATCTGATATCCCTAAGGAAATAGCAAACCAGAGGGTGTTTGCCTAAAGGCGTTCCTTGAAAACCTACATGATAAGCGGATAAAGCCAATCTATAAACATGAAGTGTGCGGTAAGCCTACCCTGATCAAAGATTTCCATAAGAAAGTCCAACACGAATCACAAAGGGGCCTGGAAGGGATCCTGATCCCTTGACAGACACCAATGATGTCAGGTGAACCAGGTAACTTGTAACAGGAGAGGAACAGAGGAGACCTTTTCAGAGAAAAGGGGGGTCCTTAGGGCGATGGAGGGCCCGATATAGCAGGGATGCTGGCTTCACAGACAGTCTCGGGACTGCCAGAAGGTCGCTCACGCGAGGAAGGTCCCGTAAGGATGGGGAATACGTCTCCAAAAGGGACCGAACGTCGCGGAAGAGATCGACCCTTGGGCAGAGGAACTATCAGCGACATCAGAACCCTGTCCACCCTGAATCCCAGGAACTTTCAGGGACTGAGAGGGAAAGCGGACTGATTTTCCTGATGCACTAGGAAAACCCAGAGATTTAAAAGGTCGACCGTCCACTGTACATAGAGACGCAGTTGATACTCCGATGAGGCCATCAGTAATACGGCGTCTAGATACACCCTAAGACGGATACCCTTGGCGCATAGCCATGCCACGATTGGCTTCCGTACCTTGGAAAGTCCCAAGGATCAAAGACAGGCCGAAAGGTAGACAGCGAAATCTCCAGAGATCGGAATCCCAAAGGAATTGAAAGAAAGCCCGCGAGTCCTTGGCAATCGGGATGGTCAGGAATGCGTCCTTGAGATCCACCATTGCCAACCAATCGCGGGGTCCCAACCGATCCCATAGCATATGTGTAACCTCCCTCTGGGAGTGCCTGTAGATCACTGATCCATTCAATTCTGAGGGTGATGACTGGACGACTGCCGCCGTCCTTCTTGGGCACCAGGAACAGGTTGCTCAGGAAGCCCGCGGACCCCTGTGGAACACGTTCTATGGCCCCTTTCTGGCCTAGTTCCATAGTACCCCACTCCATCAGTATCCGCCCATCCCCGAAAAGAGGGAAAAGAAGGGGGGAAACTGACAGGCGGAGCGGGGAAGAATAGAACTCCAGAGCAAACCCTTGTACAGTATTGAGGACCGAACGGTCTGTTGTAGTGTGACACCATACAGTGTGAAAATATCGAAAGCAACCCCCACGGTGGTCGTAGACGGTGTAAAGGTACCTTTTGTATGTCTGAAGGGTAAGGATGACCGCCTCTGGCACCCCGGAATCCTCTGCCACGTCACGGTCGTGAACAGGTTAGGGAAAAACGAGGTAGGTGCTGGATTAGCGGTAGTGGAGGGGTTGCCTCCCGCGGGGCCGGTGGTGATGGGTTTGCATGGCCGGTAGCTCGGCCCCAATATCCATCGGCCCGCGGAGGAACCCCAGAGAATACCTTTTTGTAAGCAAATTGGACACTCGTTCCATAGTATTAAAGGCACCGGAATATTCATTCATGTCTCGCAGGAAACCTTTTCCGAACAAAAGCACCGTTAGCTGCAGCACCCAATTCATTATCCGCCACACCAGCTAGTTGGCGATTCATCTTTAACAGGATGCGTTTACGCCTTTCCGAGTCTAGAGCAGTGTTGGCATTGCCAAGGAAGCTAAGTGACCTTTGGGCCCAGTTAGTAATTTGAATGGGGTCCAGGGGATCACCCGATAATTTAGTCTGCTCTGCTGTATCCAGCAATTTTACCAGGGGTCCCATGGTGTCAAAATAGTTTACCTTGGCAAACCCCAAATGCGTGGTCTATGCCGTTACTGGGGGTCCAGCCCCTAGGGGTGACATTTTATATCAACGGAAACTCTTATCCACTGTGGGAGTTAAGCAAGTTTTACCACTTGTGGTGGGACGGGGACTCTCCGCTTTCATGCGGTTTACGAGTAGCTTTGTCCAGGGCTGTACGCACCTGTGCATCGACCCACTTCTCAACGTGGGGTAATTGGGACCATTCCGTGGATCTTGGATGGGAAAAGACGTCGGGCAAAAATGTTGGTTCCCCATAAGATCATAAATAATAATGCCCGGGTGGGCTTTGAAATGAACCCTTAAAGGGGTCTCAGGGAATTCCTCGTCAGAGGCATATACATCAAAGACGTCGCTAGTGTCATCCTCCTCAGAGTCAGGGTATGAGTCCTGAAACGGAGCAGGGACAACAGCAGTGTCTGGATAAGATACGATAGAGACCTTAACTCTCTTGGTGGAAGCTGTAACCGGGTGTGCAGGAGCACGTTTACGGGTTGCAGCAGCGGGGGATGGGTGCACGCGTCCCGGCAATGTTGCGGGGTTGCCAGCCCCTCCAGTCACGTGTCGTGCGTGTTTCACGGACTGTTTCCCCGTGGTGGTGGCCAGGGGGGTCTCGGGGGGCCTCACCGCAGTGAGTGTATCGCCCTGATCAGAAACCGCTAGCAGCGGGGGATCATCAATGTGGCGAGTCTCATCCATCACTTCTGTTTGAGAGCAAGTGAAGTCAGCAGACAGGACTGAGACTGCCTTAAATACTGCAGATCTTTAGATGCCTGCATGTATGGGTCCAGGATGGAAGGCTGGGAGGGAGCCATCTGTGCCTTGACAAGAACGGGTGTTTTAGGCTGCTGCTCACCCGAACTGTCTGAGGAATTATTATTATTATTATTATTTTTTATTATTGTATTATTTATAATGCGCCAGCATATACCGCAGCGCTGTACAATAGGCACAGTTATGTTCAGAACCCTCTGGGGAAGCTCGACGTTGCGGGGTTTTGCCTCGTGGCATGGTGCTTGTCAGAAACCCCGCATGTGCAGACCTTGTGGACTAAACCTCCGCCCACCCGGCCAGCGAGCGCGTGCTTCATCTCGAGCAGGCAGGCAAATGGAGGTACGCCGCAGTCACAGTGAAGGAGAAACAAACGAATGAACGGGACATGTGAACGCCGTATTAAAACGTTTGAGGCATGTTCAGAATCCTCTTGGGAAATTAGACGCTGCGGGGTTTTGCCTCGTGACCTGGCGCTGGGATTAATCGATGGCGCCGGACAGAAACCCCGCGTGTAGACCTCGCAGACTAAGCCCCCCCGCCCACCCAGCCAGCGAGCGCGTGCAGCGTCTCGAGCAGGCAGGCAGACGGAGGTACGCCGCGGTCACAGTACAGTATAATGAATGAACTAATGAAAAAATGCGAACGCCGCGGTTAAAGCCGGGCGCCCGCTGAAAAGAGCACAAACAAACAAATATATATATATACACATCTAGTGTCTTTAAAATCTATGCAAACAGCAGATAAATTAACAAAGTATGATGGCAATATACTGAACTAGGATGCGAATGCCGCGGTAAAGCCGGGCAAGCTCAGAAAAAGTACCAAATGAAATATAAATATATATATTTAACCAAAATCAATCTAAGTCTATGCAAACAGCAGATAATATCAGAGGCAATTTGTTATACTTAACTAGTCGCCGAGCAGCAATGAAAGAGGAAGTAGGAAGGGCGTTGCTCGGTTTTGATGGGTACAGACAGGAAGGAGGACCGGTCCAAAGGAATGAAGGGGTGTCGGAAGATACCATATATATATCTGTTACTACTGTTATTATGTTTTCTCTTTTACTCAATATAAATGCTTCATATTTTCAAAGTTCTTGCTAGTTGCCACTTGCTGCTATGTTTAATAAAGCAAGAAAGAGAAGCAATAGGAGCCTCAGAGTCGATGTATTAAAATTGCATACATTTTCAGGCAACTTGGTCTAAAACAAGGTTTCTTTTCTCTTGTATAAAAGCACAATTAATGTGACTTTTGTGAGAAAAGGCCCATCCTCTCAGTCTGAAATAAAACAGATTGGCTGTAGAAAGGTGTTGTAATGAAACCAATATCTTGCCCCCATCAACGGTCAGTTGACAAAAAATCTCTTTTCATTTATAGGTTTTTGACAGTTTACAAAATAGACATTGGATGTAAGGCTTGGTTCATGAATGCAGGAGCAGACATTAGAAGTCTTTGCATTCTCTCTGCCTCCTCCTCCTTGTTGAGTGACCATGTACACGTTAAAGGAAGAAATTGATAAAGTAAAACTGTTTAGCGTAGCAATTCACCCCAAAAATTTAGTTTGGCTTTAATATGAAACTGTGTTTCACATGTTATAGGAATGAGCACAGATGACACTTTTTTATTTTTTTCCTTATGTTTTATACATGTTGCTGGGCTGGATACATCTGGTGGTTGTAGCTGCCCCAGTGGGGAATAGGCGGGACACCGCTCTTGTACTATTTATAATGAAACTGCCCAGTTTTGGGGGGGGGGGTTTGTGTGAATGTTCATCGTTGATCTGCTTCTGTTTTTTTTTTTTTAGTTCCTCTATCTATAGTATATTTAACCAAAATCATTTCTCCAACTTTCCAGCTTGTTTCTTCCAAAGTACAAATCAGTAAGTTGGAGAGCTTCCTGAAACACAACAAAGCACATGCTGCTGATCTTCAAAAAACCGTCTTCGAGGAGCGAAATCAAATGGCTGAAATGGAAACGGAGCATCAGAGCCAGCTGGTACAGCTAGAACAACAGCATCAAGAGAAGGTAGCAGCCCCTCATCTGTATACATCACTAGCTTTGCTCGCGTGTATTTTAGGATTTGCCAATTTTTTTTTTTAAAGAAACATGAGGGTTTTTTGGTAGTCTTTCCCCCCCCCCGAGTTTTTTGGAAAATTGTAAAAACACGTGTTTTTTCTTTTTCAAGAAGAATGTAAGTGCAAATTTCACACCTGTAACATCTTTGGTATTTGAAATATAGGTATACTGATAAGGGGGGTGGGGGAAAGGGATGTGAATACTTAACTGGATTTTCAGTAAATGCTAAAACATGTATCAAATTTCACACCTGTAACATCATCGGTTTTTGAAATCTAGGTATACTGATAAAAGTATTCAACCCCCCTTTTTGGCCCCCTGAATTTTTTAAAAATGGTAAAATAGGTGTTTTTTCTCAAAACGAATCTAAATACCAATTTTCAAGTATGTAGCATCTTCTGTTTTTGAGATATAGGTATCCTGTTTAAAAGTGTTTCACCCCCCCCCCCCCCCCCTCTATTTTTCACCCCCTACTTGGGATTTTTGGAAAATGGTAAAACAGTTTTTGTTTTTCAAGACGATTGTAAATACCAAATTCCACGTCTAACATCTTTGGTTTTTGAAATATCGGTATAATGATAAAAATATTCCGACCCCTTCTCTCCCCCCCCCCCCCCCCCCATTGGATTTGTGGAAAATGGCAAAAATCAAGTTTCACACTCGGAACATCTTCGGTTTTTGAGCTATAGGTATCCTGTTTAACATATTCAACATCCTTAGGGGCGGAGTTTCCAAAAATCCTTCCTTAGTGGGCGTCCTCACTAAAACAGTGCACCTTCTAAATTTCACGTTCCTAGTTTAAACTGTTTCAGCTGGGCGTTGAGTCAGTCAGGACCTTCGCGTTTATATATGTAGATAAAGATTGGGGAATTTTCCTAGTCTGTGCCGGAAAGTTCTAATTTTAATAAGGACTCGGAGGCGAGTATTTTGCCATCTTTCTTTACTTTCTTCATAGCAGCAAACTCTTCCCCCCCCCCCACAACAGGGGATGATCACACCCCAAATCCTCTCCCAGCCAATCAATATAGTCCCGACCAGACTCAGCGAAGCTGAAAGGGAAAACCAACACGGTCGGGGTTAGAACCGAACCATCAACTGCGTGCAACGCAAGCGCACAGGTGATAAAACACAGATCGCAAAGGCGACAAGTTTATTCGGCAACATGCGCGTACAACGCAGCGGAGTACAACGCAAGAGCACAGGCGATAAAATACAGGAGATCGCAAAGGCAAAAAGTTTATTCAGTAACATGCGTGCACAACGTAACGGATTACAGCGCAGACGCACGCAGTAAATAATACACGGACAAACCACACAATGTTTATTGATTAATCAAAAGATAAACAAACATGGGGGGGAAAATACTCCCCTCCGAGTCCTTATTAAAATTAGAACTTTCCGTCACGGACTAGGAAAATTCCCCAATTTTTTTTACCACAGGACTCAGAGGCTCCTATTTTTTGCCAATTCAAAGCTGGTCAATAACTGTCCCTGTCCAGTGTCGCATGGGACGTATATAGAAAAGGCAAGCAGTAGACTCTCTAGACCAGTCTACAACCAGCTGCCACCGCCGAGGAGGCCATGGCGGTGCGGACCGAATGGGCACCAAAGGAGGTGGTATCCACCCCAGCGAGACTCAGTAACCAGCGCACCCATCGCGCCAAGGTCGAAGACACGGGTCGATGAGGAGCACGGAACGACAGGAACAGAGGAGAAACCGTACCGACACGGAACCCCACCAGGCGGTTCTCATAGACCCGAAGGCATCGAACCGGACACAACAATGGACGATCAGGATAGGCCGGGACAGACACAGACGAAATGGAAGTCTTAGTACGTCTAATGACCTCAAACGACACCATCCGGTCCGAAGGAACGAGAAGGATAGTCCAGAGCCCGGACATCACCGACACGCTTACAAGAGAGCAAACAGAACAGCATCACTAGTTTTGCCGACAACTGCCGCAGGGACAGCTCCCCATTGTCCGGCCAGGCCTCCAGGAAACACAGTACCAGGGATACATCCCATGCCATCGAGTACCGAGGAAGGGGGGGGCGTTCGAACCGAGCACCCCCCCCGCAGGAGACAGCAGACCAAAGGGTGCTGCCCTAAAGCTACCCCTGCAAAACCCACATGGCCAGCGGAAAGTGTCGAGCGGTAGACATTCAGCGTGCGGAAAGCCAGACCAGAGTCAAAGACGTCAGGAAATCCAAGACCGCACTCAGAGGCTGAAACGGGATCCTGACTCGGTCCCACACACCAAGCAGCCCACTTGACCCAGGCATATTTATACGCTCCCAGGGGCCCATGCTTGCAGCAGTAATTCTCCAGTCCGGATCGAAATGTCTTGGCTTTGCCAGGCAAACCGGAAACTAGCCACGCCAGCAGGTCCAGGTTGCCTTCCGACACCAGGGGGTGAGGTGTACCCTCCGCGTCGGAGGTCCGGTCAGCAGGGTAACATCCTGGGAACGTCGATCGCGATCTCCAGTATGGCCGGGAACCACGGATGAGCGGCCCAGAACGGAGTAATCAATACCAGCGTCGCCATCTGAGTCCTGACCTGCATCACTCAGCAATCAGGGCAAACGGGGGAAATGCATAGTGGCACACCCCCGACCAATCCTGAAGGAATGCATCCGTGCCCAACGCATCCGGGTCTGGTCTCCAGCTGAACTCCCGAAGATGAGCGTTCAACCTCGAGGTAACCAAATCCCATCGAAGAGGTCCCAGAGTGAGCGAATGACCTTGAACACTGAAGGCGGTATCCGCCAGTCTTTGTGATCCGCCAGGTGTCGAATTCCAGTCGGCGACTTGATTGGAGAGCCCTGGAATGAACTGGGCCTGAACCCAGAGACCGTGTCGGAGACAATACTCCCAAAATTCCATCGCCATGAGTGCTAGCAGTTCCAAACAAGGACCCCCCATGGCGTTGATGTACCGTACTGCCGGGAAATTGTCCAATCGCCGGAGGATTCGGTGATGTGAAGAGTCCCTCGTGCAGCACCGAACCGCAAACAGACCCGCCAAAAGTTCCAATACATTGTGATGGGTCCGTTCCACAGGAGACCACTGGCCCCCTGTCTCCACGCTGTCGCAGTCTGGCATCGGAATCGATGGTGAGAGTCGCAAGGAGGAAACCATTCCACGACGTCATCTGGGAGTGCCACCACGACAGGTCTGACCTGGCGTCCTCTGTCAGGAATACCACATCCGAGTAATCCAAACCCACCCGGAGGGAATGGGCCTTCAGGCGATAGTTCCGGCTCCTCTCCATTATTGGGCCCTCCATCGCCAGACGTGCCGCTGCCAGAAGACCGATGACCCTGGCCAGCATCCTCAGAGTAGGCGCTGAGTGCCGGAGGAGAGAGGAAGTCTCCTTGCGTATGTCCCGAATCTTGGAGGGAGGCAGGAACAACGGGTCGCGGGCGTCCAGGAGGAAACCTAGGAACTCAATGCGGTGTGTCAGAACCATTTAAGGATTTTTTCACATTGATTAGGAAACCCAGTTCTTGAAGGAGGGAAATGGTCCATCGGAGGTGTAGCAGAAGCGTGTCCCTGGAACTGGACGTCAGGAGGATGTCGTCAAAGTATATTATGAGGCGGACGCCTCTGGCTCGTGGGGAAGCAATCACCGGTTTTAACAGCTTCGTGAAGCACCACGGTGCTGACGAGAGGCCGAACGGTAGGCAAGTGAAGCGCCACACTTGATCTTGCCACATGAACTGGAGGAAATCTGTGGGAAGAGCAGACCGGCACCGTCAGGCGTCCTTCAGGTCCAGCTTGGCCAACCAATCGTCTCTCAGGATGTGACGCAGCGTGTGAATGCCCTCCTTCTTGAAGTGCCGGTAGACGACCGATAGGTTCAATTCCCTTAGATTGAAGACAGGGCGAGAGCCCCCACTGTTCTTGGCGACCAGAAATAAGGTGCTGAGAAAACCCCCTGAAGACAGGGGGGCCTGTTCTATTGCCCCTTTGGCCAACAGGTCCCGAATCTCTGCACCAGTAAGTCTTGCGCATGCGCAACGTGGAGCGGCGTGGGGATTCGTGTCTGTGTAGGCGTGTCCACAAAGTCTTTGGAGAAACCCCATATCGTGGCCAAGACCCACGCATCGCTAGTGAGGCGCGCCCAAGCGAGAGCAAAATTGGCTAGGCGGCCCCCGATCCTCACCCCCGAATGAGGGATAATGTGAAAGGCGCTCACCTGAGTATCTCCTGTAGGAGGATTTGACTACTCTGTAGGATCCGCCGCTCTGGCTCTGCAGGGGTTGTCGGCAGCATAGCGAGCTGAATCAAAGGAGCCTGATGAGCGGGAGGGACCCCTGCGGCCGGCATGAGTGACCCCTGCCTCTACCGGCCCTGCAAGAGACCTGTCCCGGAACCACTCTTCATTGTAGCCTCAGCCTTGTCCAGCATAGAGAAGGACCCCACATATGTGTTAAGCTTTTTAGCAAAAGGGTCACCGAGCTGGCCGTCTGCTTTGGCTCCCAGGTCGGTCGGTGGCGGCCATGTGTGTCAAGTTAGTGTCCATTTTTGAGCAGGATAGTTTTCCTGCGCTCTGATGCTATCGCAGCATTGGTGTTCCCTAGTAAGCAAAGGGATCGTTGGAGCCACTCCTCGTTCTGAGGGGTCTAACGGGGTATCAGACAGTTTGGCATGGGTGACAATATCTAGGGCCTGTCATGTCAAGTAATTTATCCTGAAATGTCTTCATGGCAAAATCTATGCCCTTTTTGGCCGACCAACCTTTATTGGCGACATTGTTGGAAGGCCTCATCCACCTCAGGGGTGATGCATGTCTTGCCAGCTGTGGTGGGCCGAGGACATTCAGTCCGCAGGTTAAATCTGGTTCCCTTATCAAGAGGGCAGTGCATAACGCTGTCGACCCAGCATTCGACATGGGGTTGAGGGGACCAAGCAGTGGACCTTGGGTGGGAAATCTCACGGGGATTAAACATGGGATTTCCCGCTGGGTTGTTAATTGTATCCCCGACCTGCATAGGGGGCGGCTCCACCATCAGGTCCTCATGGACCGGGGCGTATAAGGTTATGGAGTCATCTCTGTCATCGCCCTCAGGATCGCCTTCCCCTGCATTTGTCCCTCTTGGGACGAGACTCCAGGCTGCCGCCTTAGGTCTCTTAATCTCGGCTGCATTGGTTGCCCCGCGGTCAGGGGCTCGTTTGCGAGAGTCTGGCTCGCGAATCAATAAAGGCAGTGCTGCGGGGATGCCAGCCCCTCCATAAGCACCTGGGGATGAGATAAATAATCACTAGGCCCTGAGCCCAGGGGGGTCTAAAACCCTGGGAGGGGAGGCGTCCTGTGATAGCTCCTGGGAAGGTACGTGTGCCTGGGATACATTCCTCTGCAATGCTGCAGAGCATGAGGCTTGTACTTCACACGCTCCATGGACGAGGCTGTTAAGGAATAGTGGAGGTCTGCGACAGCCTCCGAGACACTCGGTTATGGATCTACGGGAGGCTTAAAGGGCTGCGAGTTTCGTGGAGCGTTTTTTTTTTTTTTTTTTTTTGCTGCTGGGGGAAGGGGGTGGGTGTGAAGGGTAAGTCCCTTCAGAAATGGAAGCCCTAATTTGAGAGGGTCCCTCCGACCCGGAGCCCCGGGCGGGGGAACGAGAGGGGCTGCGGTGAGATTCGGACATCTTGCTTGTGAAATCGGTATCAGAAATGGCGCCGCGCGTGAGGAATCCTGGGTGCCACGTGCGGGAAAATGCCGCGATCCGAGCACTAACCACACTGCGGCAAAGAAATATGCCCAGCGCGAGTGTTCAACGATCTGAACAGGTAAACAAGAACCAGATCTGACCGTGAGGACCGCAGTCCTCAAGTCAGATCCGATGGGAACACCGACCCCGCGGCTAAAACCGGAGGGTAGCGGCGCCCTAAGCGAGCAGTATTGATAACAAAAGAAAACACTGCAATTAAATACAAAATGCATAAAATACCATAAAATACAGGAATTTTGCAGAGCACAATAAAACTATACTTATCTGCTCGAAGAGCAGCAAAGAAAGAGTCTATATGTGGGCGGGACTATATTGATTGGCTGGGAGAGGATGTGGGGTGTGATCATCCCCTGTTGTGGGGGAAGTTTGTTTTTCTTATTGTTAACTCTTTGCTGCTATGAAGAAAGATGGCAAAATAGGAGCCTCCGAGTCCTGTGATTAAAATTAATGTTCTTCGGACTTCAAAGTCCCCCCTTTTCGACATGGTTTTAATTGACACAACTTTATGTAATGCGATGAGCATTGAATCAAATTCTAAAATTGTTAATGTTTCACCAGATTCTGTACTTATTGAGCCAACTACAACAGAAACAGACACCTGCTCCTGTGGAAGTTGAAAATAGCATAACAGAGCGAGGGACGCAACTGATGGAGAGGCTGAAATTTCAGGTAATCTTGGAAATATGCATCCCCCACCCGTCTCTCCTCGTTATTTTATTGGGTTCTTCTGTGGTTTTCTGATCTCCATATTCCCTAAAGATGCAGTGCTCGGTGATGTATGTATGTATGTATGTATGTATGCATGCACTGGGTTGCATCTTTGAGTCGCTTGTGCCATTGGGAAAGACAGCGAAATGGTGTTTCTTGTTTTGAATCTCTTGTGTGACTACCCTTTGTAGGCACAGAGGGAGTAAGGGGTGTTGGTAGTATGTTTTCTCTTTCCTAAACTAATTCTAGTATGTTTTTATAAAATACAGTTCAGTGCAGGGTGTTGTGTACAAGGAAGGGATACAGATTTTTAACATTTCAGTGAGACACACATACACCCGCAAACTCTTAGCCTTCATAAATTTCACGGTTGAGTTAGAAAGCCGATTTGGGCAATCACAAGAGCATAAATCTGCTTTTAATACTTGGGCAGACCATGTAATACTGCCCATATGATTCTGCATAGTATCAACATTTCAGTCCCACAGCAGGGCTATTGTCAGGACCCCATCTGAAATACATAGATATCGGAGTTCTGTTTTTAAAAGAGCTGAAAGGATCATACTGTGTCCATTGTTTACACACAAGTCTGAATGTCAGGCGCCACCTAGTGGTTTCTTATGAGAATGTCTTCCCAATGGATTTCACTGAATACAGTGATAGTGAGACGGATAGGGATTGTGGTGATGAAACCGTTCAGTATGTTTATTGTGGACCTATACAAGTCCTGGGTGGGCTAGATCAGCAGCTCATCTCCACTCACTAGAGGAAATATCCCAATACCTCAAAGAGAAGCATATGAAAAAAACAGTGTGGTGGGACAGGCGCTTCTTCCAGCCAGTGGGGGTGTTCTTTAAGATGTTCCCTCTATTTAGATGGGGTCCAGCCCTCAAATAAAAACAGAAACAAATATATGAATAAACCCCTTTAGGGAGGAATGACTCACATTTTTCAGTGTCTCAAGATCAGACACTAGATGTAACAGCAACCGGCCGCTTTAGGAATGCTGGATTCCCCTTACAGTACTCCAGCGCCTTCTTTCCACTCCTCAGCAGCAATCCAGGATTGTAGCAGTAAAAGTGAAGATCAGCACGCAGGGGGTGTAAGATTAATTAAGGTAAAAGATATAATTTCAATATAAAAACTGCATCTAAACGCGTTTCGCGGTATGAAGCCGCTTCCTCAGTAGATGCCAAGTTTGTCTACGGAGGAAGCGGCTTAATACCGCGAAACGCGTTTAGATGCACTTTTTATATTGTTTTTATATCTTTTACCTTAATAAATGAATTAATCTTACACCCTCTGCGTGCTGATCTTCACTTTTACTGCTACAATCCTGGATTGCTGCTGAGGAGTGGAAAGAAGGCGCTGGAGTACTGTAAGGGGAATCCGGCATTCCTAAAGCTGCCGGTTGCTGTTACATCTAGTGTCTGCTCTTGAGACACTGAAAAATGTGAGTCATTTCTCCCTAAAGGGGTTTATTCATATATTTGTTTCTGTTTCATTTGAGGGCTGGACCCCATCTAAATAGAGGGAACATCTTAACACCCCCAGTGGCTGGAAGAAGCGCCTGTCCCACCACACTTTTTTTCATGTGTCCATTGTGTGATACTTTCCTCCACTTAAATTCTAAACATATTTTGGAATGACAAACCTTAACATCCCTTGTTATTGGATGATGTATTTGTTCTAGAATTACTCAAATTGTATTAATGCTATAAAACACCTTTTTATATTCTACGGTTCTGAAACTGCCAGGATGTGGGGATTGTTTCCGGCCAGTGCTGCCACATTTAATTGTGCATAATAAAATGTCTTTACAATCTGAACCTACAGTTTAACATGTCCAACTACATTCTACAGACTGTATTGTTTGATTTGGAACTGAACGACTAGGAGTGTCCCGTTTTTATCAGGTTGCCAGGTAGCTCTAATTTCTGCAACTTCTGTTAATCCCTCACCCCTTTTAGGCTATTGATAGAAGTCTTTGTCTTTCTATATCTCAGACACATACATTGGTTTGTGGGTTTTTGTTTGTTTTAACCAGTATTTGGAAGTACCCTTAAATTATATTCTTATGTGTTTCCAGGATGAAGAAATTGAAAAAATGAAGGAGTTGTGTGATAAAAATCAGCAGCTTTTTCAGGAGAATGAAATGTACAAACAGGTGAGGAAATTGTTAATGAGAACTTGCTGAAACAGTGATTCATACTTCTAGTTACCACAAAGCAGAATATAATTTTATTTTAGGGCTGCAACTAACTATTATTGCCAAAATCTGTTTCCCCCATTAATAAACTCAGTGTTACAAATATAAAACTTTGGAATAGCAACGCATTAAACTTTTATTTAAAATTATTTTATTAAAATATTAGAAATTGTATATTAAAAATTATAAACCAAATCTTATGTGCAGTACCCCAGCCTTGGTTAGTCTGCTCCATTAACCCCTTGCAACATCAAAAACTCTGGCATTTTAGGGGACTTAATGGGGCAGTTGGAGACTGTCTACTACATTAACCCCTACAGAGGCTGTAGGGCAGAGTTTTGACTGGCACAGCAGAAATTATGTAGTAGATGGAGACTGTAGGGCAGTTTTGGACTGGCGTAGTAGGGGTTAATGGAGCAGTTTGAGGCTTTGGCTGGCTTTTAAATGGAGCAGATAGAGGTTGTAGGCCCCCCCCCTTCCCGGGCTCCATTAACCCATTGCAATACCAGAAATCTGCACAGCAGCCTTAGCTTCATTAAACCCACGCATTGCCAGAATTGATGTCGCTGCATGGGGTTAATGGAGCAGATGGAGACACTGGGACTGTTTCAGGCTGGCACTGCAGGGGGTTAATTGATAAGGGATGTCCGTTTTTTTTTTTGTTTTTTTTCTCTTCTGCCTCTGATCACTGCCAGAAGGGGCTTAATCACTTACAGTGAGTGTCTGCCAGAGGCAATAGCCATGTGCTGCAGGGGTGGGCTCAGTATCTCACGTTAGTTCAGGCGAGATTCAGGAAACGTCAGGCAGACTAATCATTATGGTAATACAGGCAGCTCCTGCGGTGACTCGCGATCGCAAAGCCTGTGAACAGCGCGCAACAGTGCTAACTGAGATTCATTGACGACAAATTTTATTATATTTATTATTTTTATCGCTATTTAGTTGTTGAAGCCAGAATTTTTTTATTTTTTTTTTATTAGCAAGAAATGATCTAATGCAAGCAGAGCAAGCCACAACTCAGAATAAGCCATCTGTGGGGGGTAGTAGCAACAAAATACTTTCGGGATCAGTAGTCCAATTGGACCAAAGCCAGTAGATTGCTTCCAAGGGGGAGAAAAAATAAACTGGGATGGCAAACCACCTAGAAGATACAGTGTGATACTCCTTGCTCACCCTTGGGTCTCCTCAAGGGGGTCAGAGGGCCACAGAGTTAACCACTTGGCCAAGGCTGCCATAAGGCACACCAAGCAGGGTATAGGTCGCCACTGATTCAGCACACCTATAACGTGCCCAGAATTCCGATAATAAAAAAGATCCCCTTCCATGAAAATCCATCAAGGTACACTCACTCCTAACTCCCCAGATGGTGGTGGTAATGATAAACAAGAGAAAAATGAACAGCAGCCTCCGGCTCTTCCAGTCGTTGGTGATGCTGCCATCGGGTTGGCAAACCTCTTGGCGACACTAACCAGAATGGCTGCCTCTAAATCGCTTCCACCAGCAGAGCCCAGAAATTGATTGTAAACACCGTCTGGAGGGGTCACCCGTCTGGATCCAGAGACAGTCTGCATTGTCTCCGGGCAAACAGCGAGCCAAAAATCAGCCGCATTCAGGAAATCCACGCTCTGCCCGATCCAATGTCCAGACATCCCTTCCCTTGCAAACTTATATTGTAATGACCTAACGTAGTTTAGAATAATTGTACAGGTATACCCTTCTTCATGCCTGTACTTGTGAACGAATACATTAAAAACCACTTCATTCTTCACTAATCTCCAAATTGGCCCTGAATTGTACCGGAGGGTGAACTTCACCATATGGTGCAGTTCTGGACCAAATAATCTATTCACTAAGCTGTCAGTTCGCCAGATACTTGCAAATTGGTGGCAAACTGCAGTGCAATTTTGGTGGCAGCAAAATCAACCCAAAGACCACCGTGTATTCACAGCATGTCGAACTGCACTGAAAATCCGACGAAATTACCTGATTTTCAGTTTTTGTTTTTTTTTTAGTTTGACGGGTTTAAACAGGTCAATCCCATAGGTTTCAATGTAAACGCATGAGTTTTGTTAAGACTTCGATTTTCAGCAAAAACCCTTTAACTTTTTTTTTAACACTTTTTTTTTTTTAATCTTTTTAGTTGGATACATTTTTATTGGTATAGACTTTCGGTTTTCACTAACAACTGTATCCATTCTCTAAATGGTGACTTCTACCATTTTTGATGTTTTGAATAGACTCTTTATTCTTTTTACTAGCAAATGTTAGAGCTTTAACTGGTCAAGCCTAGGGGCGGACTGACAAGTAATGGGGCCCCCGGGCAATAGGAGGTCATGGGGCCCCCTTATTCTGCACCCACAGGAGGCCACACCCATACAAAATCCCTCCCCTTCAACGCAACACCCACTTGTACATTATTGTGCTAAAGAATTTATTTCTGAACTCCTTTTAAAACAACCTTTTTTGAAAATTGTATGAAGAAAATCCACTTGGAGCCAGCAGCGAATTGGAGAATCCATTGTGCCCCCTTCAGTCTTAGAGATGGTCACCAGACTGCTGCAGCAGCCATCACCAACTCACTACAGTTAAAACTGCACTGCGGCACAGAATGTCCCTGTGACAAATGTGGGTAACTGACCATCACTTTAAAAGATACTGTACATTACTGACACACTGCACATTACAGAGCTCCACAGCAATAAAACTCCCTGTAATGTGTAGCATATGCTGAGCACGTCACCAGCAGCAAAAAGGTAAAAGGAAAAAAGGGAATAAAATTTGTGCATGGTACCCATTTAACCTCTTGCTGCTCTACACCAATATTTAGTCTCCTACCTGTACCTCACGATGCTGCCAAGACGCTCACTGTCATTCTTACTTTGTACAGTGCAGGCAGCAGATACTGTGGTGATTCTAGGAGCAATACCAGCCTTTTGGGTACAAGACAAGGTTGCAATGCCGTACTGCAACAAAGACACAGGTGCAGAATTTCACGCACAGCAACCTGTTTAAAGACAAATACATGCATTTACACACACAGCCATACCTTCGCTTACATAACTATCCCCTACACCCGGGGGTATGTAGCAATAAAACTCAATGTGACGTGTGTATGAGCGTATCACAGAGCTCCACAGCAATAAAACTCGCTAATGTAATGGATTTAGTCAACCCCCGCCCCCCCCAGCACATCGATTCATCACCCCTGAAGGATATCAATTGTCATGTTATTAATCCCCTCCCCCCCCCCCCCCCCGGACTGAACTGCGGGCAGGCTCTCATGGACAGACCACTGTGGATGCCCTGGCAGTGAGAGGTGATGAAATGGCCCTCAAGTCTTCGGGAAGGGGGCCAAGATTGTGGTTCTGGGAGAGTGTAATGCTGCTGTGGGAGGACGACCGACCTGAGGTGACATGAGCTGCATTGACTGACGGCTGCAGGGGAGCGAAGGTTCCTCGTGGAAGTATGTACCGCGTTTGTCACAACGCGTGGCGTGCACACGTCATGTGCGGGGGCGGTGCCAGTGCAGCGTGCTGTGCTCTCGTGGGAAGACTGAGGCAGGCACGCTGGTGCTGCAGCACCGCCCCCACAGTGGTTTGGAACGGCCCTGAGCCGGCTGTCTCACTGACAGATAATTATAGCTCCAGTGACCAGAGCTGAGGGGAAATGGAGGGGCCCACTGTCTGCTTTCCAAATCCGGGCCCCTACCAACCCGTGGGCCCTTGGGCAGCGCCTGAGTGCCCGACGGGTCAGTCCGCCCCTAGTCAAGCCTTGTGTTGCATGGGTGCAGACCTGTCTCTGGCTTTGACCTTTCAGTAATTACATATTTTGAATGCTGTAGGTTGACTCCGTAGGCAGGGCCGGATAGCAGCTCCAGGCCCATACCTCAGAATAGGCTCAGATAAAGGATAAACATGTCTGCAGTTGGACCCCTGTATCTCCAGTTCCATAGAAGCTACAGGGCCATCTCGGGTATCCCTGGAAAGGCTGAAGCATTACCTTCCCAATGATGCCAAACGTTAGGTAAGAAAAAATAATAAATCTTTAACAGCAATATTTTTCACTTTTCAATAATAAAGTGAAAAATTATGCTGCACTAACTAACCATCTCATTTCTCATATTACCAAGTGTGGAGGTGATGGCACAATCCATTGTTACGAATTGTTACATCAAAAACCCAACGCACTGCAGCAAAGAGCACTGCGGGGGCTTTGCCCTCCTGCTTCACTAATCTTTACACCTCACAAGGTCAAGCGAGACCTTGTCATTGGACAGGTCAGTCTGGCCTTCGCATTGATATCAAACGTGACCATGTAAAATATAAAATATATATATCTATATATCCTTTTTTTAGTTCCAAAGCGATGGCATTGTCCATTTGTCACCTATAAAATTATAGAATTTAGCTAAGTATGACGATAAGTTAGAATTTTAATAATAAGACTCTGAGGCGAGTATTGCTTCTCTTTCTTGCTTTATTTAAACATAGCAGCAAGTGGCAACTAGCAAGAACTTGTAAATATGAAGCATTTTTATATTGAACTAAAAGGAAAACGCATAACAATAGTAACAATAGGTCTAAATGGTATCTTCCGACATCCCTTCATTCTTGGGTCAGTCCTCCTTCCTGTCAGAGCCCATCAAGCCCGGTGAACATCCCTCCTACTTCCTCTTTCTTTGCTGTACGAGGTGATCAATGTAGGCGTGTAGGGAACCCAACGGGTAAGCCACCGGAAATCAGGAAATCCTTCATGAGGCTGAGGAAAAAGAAGACGTGAGAATGGAAGACATTGGATCCTGCAGACCCCGTAATACCGTAAACCACAATAGCGGCGGGAGAGGTGGGCAATACTCGCCTCAGAGTCTTATTATTAAAATTCTAACTTATCGTCATACTTAGCTAAATTCTATAATTTTAATACATCGACTCTGAGGCTCCTATTGCTTGTTCAAAGCTGACCCACAACCGCGGATGACCAATGAACCACAGGCTTAAAATAAAAGGATCGGAAGGTGGATTCTCTGGACCAGTCAGCTGATCGTAAGAGATCCTCCAACCGACATCCTGCTGACACAGCGGAAGACGCAACCGCACTGCGAATGGAATGCGCGCCAAACATAGAAGTATCAACCCCTGTTAAACTCAGAAGCCAGCGCAGCCAGCGTGCAAGCGTAGTAGTACCGACCGGGGCGAAAGGGGCTTTAAAGGAAATGAACAGAGGAGAAACCCCCGGACCCCGAAGCTTAGCTGTACGGGATTCGTATTCCTGGAGACACAAAATCGGACACAACGTTGGACGTAAAGGAAACGCCGGATAAAACGCAGACGAAATGGCCGTCTTAGTACGGCGGGAGATATCAAAGCGTACCCCCTCGGGTACGAAGGAACGCGCATTGAAATCCAACGCCCTGACATCAGCCACTCGTTTGCAAGATATTAAACATAAAAGGGCTAACAACTTAGCAGAAATTTGACGCAAGGTCAGAACCTGGTTAGAAGGCCATTGCTCTAGAAAGTTCAGTAACAGGGTCACATCCCACGTTGCCGTATACCGCGGCAACGGGGGACGGTCAGCCCTGATACCCTTAAGCAAACGACATACCAACGGGTGCTTACCCAAAGGTGTCCCATGAAAACCCACATGATAGGCAGAGAGAGCAGATCTATAGACATTAAGAGTACGATAAGCTTTACCCTGATCAAAGATTTCCGTAAGGAAGTCTAAGACGAAGTTCAAAGGGGCCTGAAAGGGATCCTGATCCCTTGACAGACACCAATGATGCCAGGTGAGCCAAGCTGATTTATAACAGGATCTAGTACCTGGGGCCCATGCATGGCGCAGGAGCGCCGAAGTCCGTTCCGAAATTTCTCTGGTTCCCCCGGGCGTCCCGATACCAGCGAGGCCAACAACAGACTGTGGCCTGTAGATAGTAGCGGGTGAGGGCGCCCGGATGAGTCCACCAGGAGATCCGGGAGAGACGGGAGAGACCGTGGAGTATCCATTAGGAGTTCCAACAGAATCGGGAACCAATGCTGGTTCTGCCAAAACGGGGTGATCAACACCACCTGGACCTGCTGGGTCCTGACCTGTCGCAGCGTGCGAGCAATCAATTGAAATGGCGGGAAGGCGTACTGGCGAGCTCCGGACCAATCCTGTAGGAAAGCGTCCGTTGCCTCGGCCAGTGGGTCTGGCCGCCAACTGTAAAAGAGTGGAATATGGGCGTTGAGACGGCAAGCGAATAAGTCCGCGCGAAACGGTCCCCAGATGGCCGCCACGTCGGAAAACACTGACGATCGCAGCCGCCAATCCCCGGAGTCTTCCGTGTGTCTCGAGTTCCAATCTGCGAATTGATTCGAGATACCCGGAATAAACTGCGCCTGGACTACGATCCCTGCCTGAAAACACCATTCCCACAGGCGGGAAGCCATTGTTGTCAGTAGCAGGGAGCGAGGACCCCCCAGTGAATTGATGTATCGGACCGCCGGGAAGTTGTCCATCCGGAGAAGGACTGAGCGATGTGTGCGATTCTTGAGAAAACTCTGGAGTGCAAAGAGTCCTGCCAGGAGTTCCAAGCCGTTCATATGTAGATGACGTTCCTGAACGGACCAGCGTCCTCCTGTGGAAGAACCTTCGCAGTAAGCACCCCAACCTGACCCACAAGCGTCGGAGTCGATAGTAATCGTTGGGGGCAATACCAGGATAGGCCTGCCGTTGCAGGAGTGGAGGTGATCGGTCCACCATGCCAGATCGAGCCTGGCCGCTTCTGATAGGCAGATCCGAGCAGTGTAGGGGAGACCCTTCCTGAGAAAAAGGGCCTTCAGGCGTTGGAGGGCCCGATAGTGTAGGGGGGCTGGTGTCACGGCCAGCCTTGTCGCTGCCAAAAGGCCAATCACGCGAGCCAGATCCCTTAGTGATGGAGCCTGGGCCCCCCGAAGGGATCTGACTTCGCGTAAAATAGATCGACATTTGGGCAGGGGAACGCTGAGAGACATCCTGATACTGTCCACTCCGAATCCCAGAAATTCCAGGGTTTGAGATGGAGAGAGAATCGATTTGTCCTGATTCACAAGGAATCCTAGAGACTGAAAAAGGTCGATCGTCCATTGGACCTGGAGACGTAGCAGACTCTCCGATGAGGCCATTAGCAATACGTCGTCCAAGTACACAATGAGGCGAACACCCTTGGTGCGTAGCCATGCTACGACCGGTTTCAGCACCTTGGTAAAGCACCAAGGGGCGGAAGACAGGCCGAAAGGCAGACAGCGAAATCTCCAGAGGTCCGGACCCCAGCGGAACTGGAGGAAATTCCTCGATTCTTTGGCAATCGGGATGGTCAGATAAGCGTCTTTGAGATCCACCTTTGCCAACCAATCGTGGGGTCTCAAGAGGTCCTTGAGCATGTGCATGCCCTCCATCTGAAAGTGACGGTAGACCACCGTCCCATTCAATTCTCTGAGATTGATGACTGGACGGACGCCTCCGTCTTTCTTGGGGACCAAGAACAAGTTGCTCAGAAAACCCGAGGTCTCCTGTGGAACCCGTTCTATGGCTCTTTTTTGATACAGTTCTGAGATCTCCCGCTCCACCAACGTCCGCCCCTCCCCGAAAAGGGGAGAGGAAGAGGTAGCGTTGTCTGGAGTGGGGGAGAAGAGAACTCCAGAACAAACCCTTGTACAGTATTGAGGACCCAAGGGTCCGATGTAATGCGACACCATGCGGTGTGAAAATATTTTAAACGACCCCCCACCTTGGTAGTAGACGGGTGTATGAGGTGTGGAATTACCTGTGTGTCTGAAGGACGAGGACGAATGACCTCCTCTGGCACCCCGGAATCCTCTGCCACGCCACGGCCGTGAGCGGGTAGGGAAGAACGGTGAAGGTGCAGGAGCAGCGGTCGTGGAGGGGTTGCCTCCCGTGGGGCCAGAAAAGGTGGGTTTTGCACGGCCGGTGGCTCGGCCCCGATACCCACCGGCCCGCGGGAAAACCCCAGAGAATACCTTCTTTAGAGAATTGGAAACGCGTTCCATCGTATTGAATGCCCCTGAGTACTCATTCATATCTTTTAGGAATCCTTTCCCAAATAATGCTCCATTAGCCGTAGCACCTAACTCGTGGTCGGCCATGCCAGCCAGTTGGCGATCCATTTTTAAGAGGATAGATTTACGTCTTTCGGAGGCAAGAGCCGCATTAGTATTTCCCAAAAAACTGAGCGACCTCTGGACCCAATTGGTGACCTGAACGGGGTCCATGAGGTCACCAGATAATTTGGCCTGTTCCGCTGCATCCAGCAGCTTAACCAGCGGACCCATGGTGTCCAGCAATTTATCCTGGCACACTCTGAATGCGTGGTCAATGCCCTTGTTGGGGACCCATCCCTTGGGAGTGACGAAGTCCACAAAGGCTTTATCCACGTCAGGCAAGTCTTCCCACTCGTGGTAGGGCGAGGGGATTCCGCTTTCATGCGGTTTCTAGTCGCCTTATCCAAGGCTTTGCGCGTGTGCGCGTCCACATAGAGTTCTACATGTGGTAGTGGGGACCATTCGGCAGACCGTGGGTGAGCAAGGTCTTCCGGGCAGAACAGTGGGTTGCCCAATGGATCATAAATAGTGCCCGGTCGGGCTTTGGAATCTACGTCTACCGGGGCTTCGGTAAAATCCTCATCTGAGGCATACACTTCCAAGGCATCGCTGTTAGTATCCTCCTCCGAATCCAGGGTTGTGTCCTGAAGCGGAGCAGGGACAACAGCGGTGTCAGGGTTTGAAACTTTAATAAGTTTAGGCTTTTTGGTGTGTGTTAACACTGGGAGTGCAGGAGCCCGTTTACGGGATGCAGGGGGTGGGTGCACGCGTCCCGGCATTTTTAGGGGGATGCCAACCCCTCCAGTCGAGTGTCGTGCTGGTTTCACTGACTGTGTCCCCGTGGTGGTGGCCAGGGGGGTCTCGGGGGGCCTCACCGCGGTGAGTATCGTGCCCGTATCAATAGCCGCCAGTGGCGGGGGTTCATCAGTGTGGCGAGTTTCCACCAACATTTCTTTAATTGAGCGGGTGAAATCCGCGGACAAAGCAGAGACAGCTTTAAAGACTGCAGCATCAATGGATGCTTGCATATATGGGTCAAGGGTAGCACTTTGAGAAGGAGCCATCTGAGCTTGGATTAAAACGGGTGCATCGGGTTTTGTTGCAGCTCAGCCTGACTGTCTTCAGACGAGTGCTCAGAGTCCTCCGCTGGGGAGGCTGGGCGCTGCGGGGTTTTGCCTCGTGGCATAGCGCTGGTGAGACGGACTCAGGCGCTGGGAAACCCCCTTGTGTGTGGAGTGAGCCGAGGCCCCGCCCACCCGATCAGCGAGCGCGTGCAGCCGCTCGTGAACCCAGGCAGAGGGAAGGACGCTGCGGCCAGAAACACTCGGTTATATAAATGAAAATAAGATCGAACAAACGCGGACCCGCGGTTAGAGCCGGGTGACCGCGAAATAAATAATTAATTAAGGCTAATAAACAGTCCCAATACGTAATTCTAAGAATTATAATGAAAAAACGCAGAGGAAAGTTCTTGACTACTTATCTAGTCGCCGAGCAGCATAGAAAGAGGAAGTAGGAGGGATGTTCACCGGGCTTGATGGGCTCTGACAGGAAGGAGGACTGACCCAAGAATGAAGGGATGTCGGAAGATACCATTTAGACCTATTGTTACTATTGTTATGCGTTTTCCTTTTAGTTCAATATAAAAATGCTTCATATTTACAAGTTCTTGCTAGTTGCCACTTGCTGCTATGTTTAAATAAAGCAAGAAAGAGAAGCAATAGGAGCCTCAGAGTCGATGTATTAAAATTGGCAATACCACTGCCATTACTCACCTTTTAATTTCTCCCACTGGGAGTAAGGTCAGACTATACATAGTCATAATATTCATAAAAAAACATGCTCCAAAACACTAGGGAAATATTTCGTTTTTTTGGTTAAAATTATATTTTCTCAGATTCCCATTTCCCTTTTTTTTTTTTCTCTAACAAGAATTTCCTATAGAATATATAACAAAGGTTTGGATGATATAGTGTGTAAAATTATTACAAAGAGAATAAAAGTCACTGCATGTTCAGGGCCGATTCGGCAATCCCATTTCGGCAACCCTGCGGTGTATTCAAGCACCACAGGGCCGTCGACGCGCAGGGAAAAGCTGCCGCAAACTCGGCGAATGCACACAAACCCACAAAAACATCTGGATTAACCCGCCGCAGACACCGGAAAAACCCGAGTAGGAGCCGATCACACACAGCGCAGCCTCCGGAAAAAAGCTGACACCGCAGATGAGTGAAGTGAATAAATTTGAAAAACCGTACGCTTGAATGTTTGAAAGGTGAAACGCTGTTTGCAAAGAAACTGAGTGAAAATGTCTGAAATTTACATATGAGGTCCAATGAATGATAATAAAAAGGGCTGTTACAGAAAAAATAAACTTAAAAAAAAAAATTCAGAAAAATACTTAGAATATCCAAAAAAAATTATAAATACTCTATACTGCAGAATTTTATAATGAACGCTTTTAGATATTGAATTAAAACGGGTATATTTTTAACATTAAAGCCTATGGGATTCGCCTGAATAAACCTGTCGCATGAAACCACCGAATTTCAGGGCATTTCGGGAACCTTTCACTGCTGGTTTGTGTTCTCTGAATAGCCGAAGCATTGCTTTTTTTTTTTTTTTTATGGGGATTTCACTGCCCTCGAACAGGCACCGAATGCGCAGGCAATTCGCCAGGATTTGGAGTATTGCCTGCTCTCTGGATAGCCGAATGGCCAAGAAAGGTAACCGAACGCTGAATTTCAGCGTTCGGTTTCCTTTCTCCAGCCATTCGGATCTCTTTGAATAACCCTGTAAATGATTGAAATCTGTGTGGAAATTTACACCCACTGTACCTGGTTAGATATATCTGTATCTGCAATATTAAATAGCCTAAAATATGTTTTCATTTCGCTAAATTTTAAAAAAAAAAAGCCAAAATATTCCGCTCCAGAACCATAGAGATCTTAATCCGGCCCTGTCTGTAGGACTTGAACAGTTTAAAGACTTTTGGGGGCACGATACACAAAGGTAAGTTGAATCTTGATGACTATTAAATGCCAAAAAATAATCCGTTGTAAATGAATAAAGTAACATTTACACGTTTTGTATTTAAATGCTGTTCCACTATTAATCTGTCATCTGAAATTGGATAAAATCATTTTAATTTGCCAAGTGGTGAGTCTCCTTGAACAGTCACGGCGCATGTCTTCTGAAAATGTCTAGCCCCTAAGGAATGTATTCATCTCCTTTTAAAGAACAGAATGGTAATCTGTAAATTGAAGTCAGAATAATTCTGGGTCTAAAACAATATATACCAGAAGTTGGTAAAAATGAGCAAAATGTGTTCAATCCCCTTCAGGACCAGTGGTGGAAATTGATTGTAATAGTCCTGTCTTTGCATGTAGAAAGTGTCAATCCTGGGGGCATATGGCTAGAAAACAGCTGGTGTCCTGCACGAACACTAAATTTATCAGCTGACGTAGTCATGCTGTTAGAATACATGTATCCACATCCATAAACCACCCGTCCTGGAATGACCTAACTTCATCTCACTGCCATGTTTCTGAAACTACTGTAGTATGGGCCGATGTTGATTTCTCACTGAGTGTGCCTATAATGGAGAAATGATATACCAGCGTTCCAGGTACTTTAAGACAGCCTGGCAACAACTTAACTATCAGAAGAACCAGTCACACCATGTTGCCATAAAATAAGAGCGGATTTATTATCCGTACAAGGTGCACAATTTCGGTTCCTCATGAAAATGTTATCAAGCATCCTGAAGTGTAAGGATAAGCGGAATTGGTTCAATGGCCATTACAGTTGCGTTTGGTCTTTTTTTGGGTCATATTGTTTGTGAACCTCTTCTCATTGGACTTGAGCGTTTTTTTTTTTTTTTCATCCTACAGTGTGTATAATGAATTCATCTGCCAGGCTCTCCTACCTCACACACCTTGTCCCTCTGTTAAGCTCTACACGGACTCGCTCATTATATTGAATGATTCTAAAAAAAAAAATGTTCCTCACATGCAAAGCTCTCCAAGCGTCCTCCTGCCAACACCACTTTCCTTATTAGGCCAAGGTCACATGATCGCACTGGGGCGTTCGTAGTGAACCCCCCCTCCTTCCAGCACCCATCGCAGCGTTATGATTGCTCGACTGGGTGGGCCACATGTTGTAACGTGCATACTACCATCGCACGTTACAAAGGGTGTGCTGAAATCCTCCCCGTCAAAATGCTACAGCGGACGTCTAAGCGCAATCCTCCATAAGAGGCTCAGCTCGTAGGGCTGAGCGCTCTAATGTGCACTCAGCAAGGTGGTCACACGGGTGCAGATAGAACTTCCATTCTCATAGACCTTTCTTCCACGCTCGTGTGACCCTGGCCTGACTCCCAGTATGTTCCATCCTAATCACTTCTGTCGCTTAAGGCTGGGGTCAGACCAGCGCACTTTTAACGTGCGTTCTGGCGCACATAATTACGGCCGCACTAGCAGCAAATGATGGGCAATGACGGCCAATATACGAAGTACGGTCGCACGAAAGTCCGGCCGCCCAACGCAAGTGGAAAACTAACGCATTTTTTCGAGAACGCCGAACCGCTAGTACGGACGTACAGAGTGCGCTGCTGCAGCATAGCGGCGTGTTTGCGTGATTAGGAGATGTCAGACACTGCTAATGTCCAGCCTACGTAACGTCCAGACGCAAAAAGAGTTTTATTGATGATCCGAAAGAAATCACGCACGAAAAATGCGCATCGTATGACCGTTTTCGCGCATTCCGTGAAAAAATACGTAAATTCGTTCGGACGCACTTTTTTTACGTTCGCGTGTAAAAATGCTTTTGTTTGACCCTAGCCTTATTATCTTCATACCCGCACATCTCACTCACTCCTTGAACTTTTTCCAGAGCTGCCCCCTCTATGGAACGCCCCCTCTGTGCCTCCAGTCTTCAAGTAGACTCTAAAAACACATGTTGGAAAAGTCTGTCCATTACCCCCTCACCCTTCCTTATTTCTCCTACACAGACCCCCTGTATTACTTCTCATACTCTGCAATTTTAATACACGGACTATACTGATCTAGTTTTTCTTTTCTTAGAAACTAGCCCTACTCCAAGTTGCCAGTGGAAAGAAATTGTACAAAATCTTCCCAGAAACCATAGAAGATTCTCCAGGTTCTCCTACTGCATTCATTCCTCCAAAGGTAAAGCACTTTATACTAGAAAGAAAAAATCACCATGTTTGCATCCATTTTGGGCCCTACGGTGTAAAACTTAAACCGAACTGTTGTAAACTTAACTCCATGGAGTATAAATGACTCTAGTATGTTTTCAACTGCTCTGGTTCAGTTCACACCAGGGTAAGAATAGAGCCCTAACCTTTTTCACTATTGGCAGACAAGAAATAAGCGCCGCACAAAACCAGCCTTTATTCTTGAGGATCTGTCGGAGTCCGAGGAGTCTGAAGATGAATCAAACGATAAAAACTGGAAGCCTGGTAACAGTGGAAAACCAACAAAGAAAGCATTATCAGGGGTGAGCATCTCAAAGAGAAAAAATGTCTTCCTTGTGGCTCATTCGCTTAAGTTTTATGGGACACCCATTCTAACTGCATGTCGTAAACAAATACTTACAACAATCCAACACGCAAGGAGAGTTAATTGAGGGGGATGTGGGTCCCCGTCACAAACACAATTTATTGAATAAGAAAAAACACGATCACACAATTAAAAAGCATTGATCTATTGAAATGGAAATGAGTGCGATGTAAATGACCCAAACAGCTACCAATAGCGCCGCAACTACAGAAAGCCCGGTCAGGAAAATAAATGACAAAAAAATATACTTTTAATCATAGAAACATAGAAAGATGTCGGCCGATAAGAACCTTTCAGCCCATCTAGTCTGTCCAATTACATGGATACTTTACCTGGATTTATCTTTTGTTTAGGATAGCCTTATGCCTATCCCATGCTTGCTTAAATTAAATTACTGTTTTGGCCTCTACCACTTCAACTGGAAGACTGTTCCATGTATCCACCACCCTCTCAGTAAAATAATGCTTCCTGATGTTACTTTTAAACCTTTGCCCCTCTAATCTAAGACTATGTCCTCTTGTTTTGCTACTTTGTTTCCTTTTAAATATACTCCCTTCCTCTACCTTGTGGATTCCCTTTACGTATTTAAATGTTTCTATCATATCTCCTCTGTCTCGTCTTTTTTCCAAGCTGTACATGTTAAGATCATTAAGCCTTTCCTGGTAACTTTTCTCCTTCAAGCCGTACACCATTTTAGTAGCCCTTCTCTGAACTCTCTCTAAGATGTCTATATCCTTCTGGAGATACGGTCTCCAGTACTGCACACAGTACTCCAAGTGAGGTCTCACCAGTGCTCTGTACAGTGGCATGAGCACTTCCCTTTTCCTACTGCTAATACCTCTCGCAACACAACCAAGCATTCTGCTAGCATTTCCTGCTGCTCTATTACATTGACTACTTACCTTTAGATCCTCTGAAATAATAACCCCTAAATCCCTTTCCTCAGATGTTGAGGTTAGGACTGTATCAAATATTCTATATTCAGCCCTTGGGTTTTTACGTCCCAGGTGCATTATCTTGCACTTATCCACATTAAAACTCAATTGCCACAACTCCGACCATTTTTTTAGTTTACCTAAATCATTTGGCTGATCCCTCCAGGAACGTCAACCCTGTTGCAAATCTTTGTGTCATCAGCAAAAAGACATACTTTTCCATTAATACCTTCTGCAATATCACTAACAAAAATATTAAATAGAATGGGTCCAAGTACTGACCCCTGAGGTACCCCACTGGTAACAAGACCATGCGCCGAATAAACTCAATTTACCACAACCCTCTGTTGCCTGTCACTCAGCCACTGCCTAATCCATTCAACAATATTGGAATCCAAGCTCAAAGATTGCAATTTATTGATAAGCCTTCTATGCGGAACAGTATCAAAAGCCTTACTGAAATCTAAATAAGCAATGTCTACTGCACCACCTGTGTCTATTATTTTTGTTACCCAATCAAAAAAATCAATAAGATTAGTTTGGCATGATCTCCCTGAGGTAAACTCATGACTCATTATGACTATTATTGAGGGATTCTTCTATAAATGCTAATCAGCCACCTGATTGTATACGGTGTAAATTAATGGTAACATAGTAAATCAATAATCCATAATCTCAAATGATCAATCGTCAGATACATCCACAAAGAGAAAACCAGCAAATGAATGGATTTAAAGGGCACCCCAGCAGTCGCATTGAGCTTTTTTTCGTTGTTACTTTCTTAAAAATCTAACTGCTGGGGTGCCCTTTAAATCCCCTTCATTTGCTGGTTTTGACTTTGTGGATAATGGATTATTGATTTAATTTACGCCGTATATGATCAGGTGGCTGATTAGCCTTTATTTATAGAAGAATCCCTCACTTTTAGTCATTATGATTATCCTTTTTTGACAGTTATTTTCCTGACCGGGCTTTCTGTAGTTGCAGCGCTATTGGTAGCTGTCTGGGTCATTTACATCTCACTCATTTCCATTTCAATATTTCAATAGATCAATGTTTTTTAATTGTTTCAGTGTGTTCTTTGTGTTTTTTCTTATTCAATAAATTGTGTTCGTGACAGGTACCCACATCCCCCTAGATTAACTCTCCTTGCGCGTTGTCGTGCTGGATTGTAATAACTACTGTTCTAACTATTTGTTTTGTAAATCTTGGTGGGTTAGGCCCTTTAGGATTGTGGTGTCTGGCATCATTTGGGTGGTTCCTTTCTGGAATTGCCTTGTTATACTCTAACTGCATGTTGTGTCTTACAGCTGCAAAGGTTACACAACTGTAAAAATTCCTCCGTGGATAAATTAATGTTAGATTTGTCCCTTGCACCTAAAGCCTCTGTATCCTAATGCCATTGTACTAGCCCACCATAGCAAAGCCATCTATCTGGCAGACTCGATGGGTAAAGTCAAACACGAATAAAGTAACAAAACTACTACTTAAAATGATATTCTAGGGTTAAAGTGGGAGTGTGGTAAGAAGCAGTTAAACTTTAACCTCTCTAGACCTCACTTTTCCATTTTAACACTTTAGTCTGGACACTTGAGTGAGCATCTAATCTGGAGTCACTGGTTGGAACAGAGCCCCAAAGGTCCTGGAACCGGAGCTCTTTGCTCAGGGTTGGTGTGAGTCTCACGTGTACTCAGGGCTTTCTCCAACACCCTGGCGTAGGGTTTGTCATATGTCCCCTGGAATTGACATTTGTACATGTCTACCCTATAATACTTTGTTTTGTTTCACTTATACAATATCCATTAACCTTGCACCTGTTTCTGATGTACTTAATTGATTAAAACCTACATATTGGTGCATAGATAAACCTTCTGACTTCTTTCATCTATCACAGTGCTCTTGTAAGGCACGATGTGGAAATAAAATGTGCCGTTGCAGAAAGACCGAACAGAACTGCTCAGGGGACTGCTACTGTGATCCTTCAAAATGCCGAAACAGAGAGGTAATTGCAATATTGCCGAGAGTTCATCTTCCCTTTGTCATGTAAACTTTTTCCCAAAAGTTATAATCCCTTAAGCCTCGAATTGAGATTTATCCTGAGAAAATGGATCTCTTTAACAGAGAAATTGGTGTTGCTATGTTTTGGGATACATTTCCCTTGGTTAGTGTTTCAGAATTGGTGGTTTTTATGCTGAACTATTGAGTTAAATAATCTGCTCACCTCAAAACAAAGACATGTTTTTGTAAGTATAAACAAAAACTAATTTCGAATTGGCAAAATAACGTCCGTTGTTTGTGACAGAAGCCAATCGTTCTTGAATATTGGCTACATGTCCTAAATGTTGGTTTTTAGCAGTTGTTGAATAGTTAGTATGTAAGGTTTTGCACACTATTGAGGCTTCATTCTTTCAGATTCCTGTAGCTGGTCCTCACCACTTAGATCATCCTGAAAGTTCCATGAAAGTGGATTATCCAGCAGATGTGACAGCTGGTGGTTCCTTCTTTACACCACCATGTGTCACTCCCACTACAAAGGTATACTCCATGCTTGACTAGAGCTCTGACCAAATGCAGCCCCCCCCCCCCAATGTTGTTGCATGTATTAAAAATTGCTATTGAATGCTGTCAATGGTTTCAGTGTCTTACTGTGCATGAATATAAAATCTGTGTCTTTGCATTTTCGGGTTGTAAGGTTCTCCCAGCACACATTATATATTTGACTAGCTTTTGCCCGCGGCTTCGCTTGCATGGATTTTAGGATTTGTTAAAATTGTTTTTTAAAAGAAACTTGGTTTTTTGGTAGAACCCCCCCCCCCCCCTTTCCCCCCACTTGGGATTTTTGGAAAATTGTATAACACGTGTTTCTTTATTTTTCAAGAAGAATGTAAGTGCCAAATTTCACACCTGTAACATCCTTGGTTTTTGAAATCTAGCTATATTGATAAAAGTAAATACAGAAAAAATGGCGTCGCACCCATACTCACGGAGCGGCAGCAACTGCCAGGAGTAACAGCCCAGTTAATGTATAAAACATAACAAGGAAAAAAGGCGTCATCTGCGCTCGTTTCCATGTACAACAAAACTGAGGTTTTTGATTGTTTCAATGGCCATTGCAACGTAAGCTCACTCGCCACTTCACGGCACCTCTTTACAGAGTGAGTACCTACCTAACACGTACCAAAAGGCCGCTCTACTGAGCAGCTCCAAGCCCCTCCTGCTGCTTTTCAGCCAAGGAGAGGCAGAGATATGGTGGGTTTTATTTATACACGCACCAAACACTTCCCATTTGGGATTAAAAACAAAAACATGGAAAGAGGAACAGCTGTAGAAATTCTGCGTCGTTCTGCAGCTGTTCCTCTTTCCATGTTGTTAATCCCAAATGGGAAGTGTTTGGTGCGTGTATAAATAAAACCCACCATATCTCTGCCTCTCCTTGGCTGAAAAGCAGCAGGAGGGGCTTGGAGCTGCTCAGTAGAGCGGCCTTTTGGTACGTGTTAGGTAGGTACTCACTCTGTAAAGAGGTGCCGTGAAGTGGCGAGTGAGCTTACGTTGCAATGGCCATTGAAACAAAAAAAAACCTCAGTTTTGTTGTACATGGAACACATGGAAACGAGCGCAGATGACGCCTTTTTTCCTTGTTATATTGATAAAAGTATTCACATCCCTTTCCCCCAGCCCCTTAACTGGATTTTTGGAAAATGGTAAAACATGTTTTGCACGACGATTGTAAATATCGAACTTCACACCTGTAGCATCATTGGTTTTTGAAATATAGGTATAGTGATAAAGGTATTCATCCCCCCCCTTTTGTCCCCCACGGGATTTTTGGAAAATGGTAAAATACGTGGTTTATTTTCAAGACGAATCTAAATACCAATTTTCACGTCTGTAACCTCTTCTGTTTTTGAGATGTAGGTATCCTGTTTTAAAGTATTCACCCCCTTTTTTTACACCCCCCCCCCCCACTTGTATTTTTTCGAAAATGGTTAAACACGTGTTTCTTGTCAAAAGATTGTAATTACAAACGTCACACCTGTAACATCTTGGTTTTTGAACTATAGATATACTGATAAACGTATTCAGACCCCTTTCCCCCCCCCCCCCCCCCCCCCCCCCCCCCCATTTGGATTTGTGGAAAATGGCAAAACACATGTTTGTTTTTCACGAAGATTGTAAATACCAAATTTCACACCTGTAACATCTTTGGTTTTTGAATTATAGGTATACTGATTAAAGTATTCAACCCCCCCCCCCTTTTGCCCCCTTCCCACTGAATTTTTTGAAAATGGTAAAATAGTTTTTTGTTTTTTTTTGTTATGTGAAAATTGGTATTTAGATTCATCTTATCTTCTGTTTTTGAGTTCTAGGTATCCTGATTAAAAGTATTCAGCCCCCCATTTTTTTCACCACCCCCCCCCCCCCCCTTGGTAAAACACCTGTTTTTATTTTTCAAGAAGATTATAAATACCAAATTTCACATCTGTAACATCTTTGGTTTTTGAAATATAGGTATAATGATAAAAATATTCAGACCCCCCCCCCCCCCCCCCATTGGATTTACAGAAATTGGCAAAAAAACATGTTTGGTTTTTACACGAAGATTGTAAATGCCAAATTTCACACCCGTAACATCTTCGGTTTTTGAAATCTAGGTATACTGATAAAAGTATTTAACTCCCCTTCCCCCCCCCCCCCCTCCTTCAAGGAATTTTCAGAACATGGTAAAATACGTGTTTTATTTTTCAAGACTAATCTAAATACCAATTTTCAGGACTGTAACATCGTCTGTTTTGGAAATACAGGTATCCCGTTTAAAATATTTGACGTAAAATTTCACGTTCCTAGAATAAACTGTTTCAGCTGGGCAATGATGAGTCAGTCAGGACTTTTGCGTTAGATATATCTATTTGTGTGAATGCAGAGTAGTATTGACCTCTTGTTTGACCTAAATAGTAGAAATCAAGAAGCTGCCTTTCTTCCTTCATTTTCAATGCCCACTCTTAGTTTTTCATCTGGTGTTTTTGGTTTTAAAAGCAATTTCCCCTTTATGTGCCAACTGCTTTTGCCACTCTGTCAATAAACGTTTTTGTATGTGTAATTACTACTTCTAGTAGCCTTACTCTTCAGGTGACTTGTTGCACCCTTGCAAACACTGCCTGTAAATAGAAAAATAGTTGGAACCATAAATTTTTATTCCCTATTGTATTGATGGTTGTACCATTTTTATCTTCTGTAATTCTGGAGCAGCTAAGGACCGTTGCAGAGTTTGTTGATTTCTAAAACCGATCACTTTGGCAGATATAAAAATATTCAAACCTTTTTTTTTCTTTTCTAGGTGCTCCGTGAGATTAGTGATCTAGACCAGGTCTGTTCCATGAGACTTCAACGAAAACCAAGCTCTAGTACTGATACAACACTTGGTCCAGAGACTCAAGAAAACCAGCCTTCAATACTGAAGAAAAAAAAGAAAGCTCTGTGCAACAGCAACAGCAGCTTCTTTTCTGGCTTCTCGCCAATCACCGAAGATGATTAATGTGGCATATCGCAAAGGCAAAAAAAATATATTCCATAATTCTTGCTCAAAGCTTTCCCTGCATAACAGAGCTGCAAATCTGAACTTTGTGGGTGTTAGCCATTTGAACAAGTGAAAACAATACAATTAAATGGAACTCCTTTTTAATTGAACATTTGTAAATATTTATTTGTATGTCTGAACCCTTATCTCCAGGATGCGGAGAAGTGTGTAATACCAGTAATTAGTTTCCTTTTAATTAAGTAGAAGCCTTGATATGTGATTGGTAGCTAATCTGGAAAAACACTTGATATGAAGTTTTACAAAATCCTAGTTTTTCATCCGTTTTTAAAATCTAGATTAGTTTTTAAGGTGCTGTTATTCAGCATTATTTGAAATCTTAAACTTTTGTCGCTTGTTTTTAACCACATAGGTTGTATTTGTCCCTTGAGATTTACTTTGAACATGTTTTTGGATTCAATGCTAATAAAATATGCAAATGTTTGTCGTTTTTTTTAACAGGAACACAATGCGCATTAAAGTGCTAACTTTTCCAAATTCTTCCATAGATGTGTATACGTTTTTCCATACGTCGAGCGGCAGTACCGATGGGAGGAGGGGGATGTTCTTCAATCCCACTTTTGGACTGGTTACCAAGCCTAAAAACAAAAAGGAACATACCTAGGGACAGGTGAACCCCCTCCCTCACATGTAACTCCTCCCCTCTAGCCTATAAGAAGCTGAGCCCAGAACCCCCCAGTCTTTCCTTCCTGTCCTCAGGACAGGGTTGCCTGGGAGGTGGCGTTGGGGGAATCTGGTTCCCGGGGCGGCCGCATTGCTTCTCCCTTCAGTTCGGGCCCGGCCTGGCCCTCCCTTGCCGAGTGCCGGAGTGTTGCCTCGGTGGAGATGTCGGGTCAGTCAGCTCCTGCGCTTCGTTTGCTGTTCAGCCCGGAGTGTACGCTGGCGTCGCGACTTGATGACGCGACTTCCAGGGTCCTCCGGCGCTGGCGGGACGGGTGCCATCTTAACACGTGGGTTTTATTCAGCTCTAGCGCCATTCTCTGCAGTCGGTTGCCTGGAAGGCCGCAGGTCAGCGTTGCTGTTACTCCGGCACCTGTACCTCCTTCACTCGCCCCAGATCGGCTTGTGTTCGGTGGTGTCTGCTTGGGGGGGTTCCGGCAGCATGTTCCCTTCTAAGATATTGTCCTTGATTTGTAGGATTTCGGCCCCAGGGGAGGCGATGCCCGAGAAAGGAAAGGCCACCTCTAAAGCTAAGCACCTGGTTTGCAACACCTGTGCTCAGCCTATGCCAGATGGCTGTAAGAAAAAGACCTGCTCTGTGTGTTCGAAGGGTGCGAAAAAGTCTGAGTTGACGGCCTATGTGTCCTGAGGTGCGTTCAATACCTCAGCCGCTGCAAGTGCTAAGTTAGTAACTTGCCATTGAACGCCGCTCAGCGCTCAGCACTGCTAATGTAGCACTTGTAGCGACTCGGAGATGCTGTGAGTATCTGAGTGTGACATAGTAAAGATGGCCGCCGCCATGAAGCAAGTAACAATTCCGTACAGTAATGTTAGTTTTGAGGTTTTTGTTAACCGAAGCACAAAATATTTATTTACCCCATGCACATAGATATATATTACGGTTCAATTATATATTTTTAGAAGTAACTATTACGTTTATTCAATAAAAACTATCATTTGTGGTGTGTGCGTACAAAACGGAATTGTGCTGACTGCTTTTAGTTATTTCAAAGCTGGCCTCAGTCTGTTTCTGCTAATAAAACTGCGGATATTACAGAAATCGCCATGTCTTTTGCAATTTGCATCCAAAGCGTTCAGAGTCACTGCTGCAGCAAACTGAATTGCTGCGCTGCATCAATTCAGCAGCTGCTGAGGTATTGAACGGGCCTCTGGCTCAAAGCCAATCTGCAGCAGACCTTTTGCGGTCTGCTTCTGACCAACCCTCCCTCGCTCCTGATACGCAAGGTCCGTCTCGAGTGTCTTTCCTGGGGCAAAGGAAGCAAAAACCTGGGATTGCGAGGATCTTGATGAGGTCCTGGATCCTGAGGGTTAGGAGCTTTCCTCGGATGAGGATGAGACCCTGGCAGTGTTTGAAGACCGTGTCTGTCCTTTGATCAAGGAGGTTGTCTCTGTTATGGGGGGCTCAGGACGAGCTGTCGGTCGCTTAACCTCCCTGGCGGTCTAATTTTGTCAAAATTTTGTGTCTAAAAGCGTCTCAATTTTTTTGGGAAAGGAAATGTTTTGGAGTAAGCCTGTAAATAATTGGGAATAACTCACTGAAATCCGTGCAGACAAGTTTGAAACACGACATTCATTATCCCAAAAATAATTATCCAAAATAATGCTAATAAATTATATTCAGTAATATAATCAAACCAAAAACCACTGAAATTTTTCAGAAAACAAGGGTGCAATATTAGTCACTGCATATTGTCTCCCCAAACCTCCTTGGTATTATATTATTTCAATGCTGTACACGCTTACATACACTTCATTATGAATGTTGCTCTATATCAATATCATTGTGACTTGCAGGGAGCGTTACCAGGAAGAAAGTCTCTTCAATACCTTCCGTTGTCCCCTGTGTTCAATTAACCAACCAGAGTATACATAGAGGAAAGGTATAAACTGCAGTATCACTATCAGCAATATATAGACAATTCGACGATCGTACTATGCGTGAAAAAACTGTTAAAAACACGATGAGGGATACAAAAAAAACATATGTTTCTTATGGTCTGAATATTAGCCAACTTAACAAGGAAAAAGGTGTCCTCTGCGCTCGTTTCTATGTGTTCCATGTACAACAAAACCCACCATCTCTGCCTCTCCTTGGCTGAAAAGCAGCAGGAAGGGCTTGGAGCTGCTCAGAGCGGCCTTTTGGTTACAATCGTTAGGTACTCACTCTGTAAAGAGGTGCCGTGAAGTGGCGAGTGAGCTTACGTTGCAATGGCCATTGAAACAAACAACCTCAGTTTTGTTGTACATGGAAACGAGCGCAGATGACGCCTTTTTTCCTTGTTATGTTTTATACATTAACTGGGCTGTTACTCCTGGCAGTTGCTGCCGCTCCGGTGAGTATGGGCGCGATGCCATTTTTTTCTGTATTTACGTAAGAAATATCCGATACATTTTTAAACCATAAATACATTTTTTAGTATTCTCTCCACTTTATAACGGTTGCCAGCTCAATAATATGAGCAAGTATATGCATATAATTACATCAAATCAATACCATAAGAAGTATACTAGAGATAGAAGAATTTCATAAAGTGGAGGGCAAGCCACACAAGGATATCCCTATGACGGCAGGGGAGACATACTACTGCTAATGGTACGAGGAACACACCGATCAAAAGCATACACTAAGATCAAATTCTCTAATCTATGTATCCATAGTTTTTCTTTACGCAACTGGGCAACGCTGTGAGCGCAAGTGTGGAAATGTTCTGCCACCGGCAGCTCTACACGTTTTGTCCTAATAGTGGACTTGTGTTTGCTAATCCTATCCTTGATCCACTTGGTGGTTTCTCCTACATATAAAGAGACCGCAGGTACATTTTAGCACATATGACAAAAGAAGAATCACATGTAAAAAAAATCCATGAATAGGGATTTTCGCCCCTGTATGTGGGTGCAGGAGGAATTCACCCTTGATGACAGCATTACATGAGGCACAATGCAAACAAGGGAAAGTGCCAATTTTTTTTTCTGTGGTGCCAGTGTTTTGTACATTCTTTATTGTGGACCCAATGTCTGCCTTTAATCAGGGATTCCCTCAAATTTTTATTTCTTTTATAAGCGAACATGGGCATCGTTTGAAAAAAATGGAATATCCCCATAAGCCTTCTGTAAAATCTGCCAATGTCTTTTAACCCCTTCACTGCTGAGGCATTTCACGCCTGTGTGCTGAGCTCATTTTTACCGCTTTCGCTCATCATGTTTAAACGCGATTTGAAGCCACATTTTAATAAATGAACCAGACATATTATATATCGTTCTTTCCGGCAGACTACGCAGATTCATAATATATCATTTTTATATGTATACGTCATGACCTGCCTGTATATTATAACAAAAAATACAATAAAAATTGAATTTTTAATCATCTGCAGTGTGTAAAGTGGTTTTTTTTCACATTTTATCACATGAGTGTTTGCGGTTATGTTTTCTATGGGGTGCGCTTGTACAAAAAATTTGAAATGGGGACTTGTTACTTTTTTTGGGGGGAATTACGTGATTTTTAGCAAACGCACCCCATAGAAAAAAATCATTAGTGCAGCATCATTGTTCACATTATAATTGAAATGTGAACAATATTGCTGCATTAATAAAAACAACACACACAAAAAAAAACATGTTTTTTTTTATTTATTAATTTTTTTAAATTTATTTATTTTAATTTTTTTATTTTATTTTTACTTTTTACCTAGTCATGTTGGGTATCATTCGAAAGGCCATGCTCAGGCCTTTCAAATGACACCCTCCATGACCCCCTAGCTGCCACGGTTCTGGAGATGGGGGGTTCTTGTGAACCCCGATATCTCCACCAGGGGATTTCCTTGGGAAATCCCCGGCAGCTAGGGGTTCCCCGGCTATCTGACGTCATCACGCTATGCGTGATGACGTCAGACAGCGAGGGGAGTCCCGGGGGCGGAGCCGCCATCCAAGATGGCGGCCCCCACCGGAGATAGGCTGCACTTCGGCGCCGCAAGGCGCTGAAGTGCAACCCAGCACTTGAGGGGTTAAAGCCAGGCATCGCTTAAAAGGGGAGACTCTCCCCTTTTAAGCGGTGCCTGGCTTTTACCGCTGCTCCTTCCCGATCGGGAGGGAGAGGGATCCGAACGGATCCCCCCCCCTCCCTTCCAGGCTATCTCCCGGCATTGCCGGGGGGTCGCCTGGAAATGACGTCATCGCGCATGGCGCGATGACGTCATTTACGCCGGGAGGTGCTTGACTTCAGCGTCTGAGGATGCTGAAGTCAGAACGCCGTGGGACCCCGGACAGAGAGGTGAGTATCTCCGCCGGGGGTCCCGCACAGCTGATGACGTGTGGGGCACGTCCTCAGCATGCAACGTGCATCAATGAGGACGTGTCCCACACGTCTTCAGCAGTGAAAGGGTTAATGATTTGATTAATAGACCTGCTCGCTTGATTATACTTGGATACAAATGGGATGCGGGATTCCTTACATCTATTATTTTTATTACGTTGGGAAATAATAATGGAGCGATCCAAAGATTTAGATCGGAGATATTCTTTATCAAGTAGGTCTTCAGGGTAGCTCCTCTCCAAAAATGTTTTAGTCATTTGCTGTAATCTGTCCTCTCGTGTCTCAGGGTCTGTTACATTCCTAATAACTCTAGTATACTGACTACGTGGTAGTGATGTAAAAGTGGTTTCCGGGTGAAAACTGCAGAAGTGGAGCAGACTGTTTCTGTCAGTGGGCTTCACATATAAATCACTAATAAGGTGATCACCTTCTACTTTAAGAGTCAGGTCTAGAAAATTAATTTGTAACGGATCAGAAGCCATAGTAAATTTTATATGGGGGTTAACTAGGTTCATTTCTTTAAAGAAGGTCAATAGGTCAGTTTCACTGCCCGTCCCGACCCCCAAAATGTTGTCAATATACCTCCACCACGTGTGGACACAGTTGATAAAGAGATGGTGTGGATAGACAAATAGATTCTTGAATGCGTCCATGTACAAATTTGCGTATGATGGCGCCATATTGGACCCCATAGTCGTGCCCCTGAGTTGTGTATACACTGTGTCACCAAATAGAAAAAAGTTGTTTTAAAGAACTAACTCAACCAATTTCATAAATGAACCATGTTCATCTGGGAAGGAGGCTTTCACTAAGGCTCCGTGAATGGCCTCCATGCCCTCCACAATAGGGATAGATGTATATAGGCTTGTAACGCCCCACAAGATGAAGGGACTCCTAAAGGTAAGGTCTGTAATGTGTTTAAGAACATCCATACTGTCCCATAAGAAGGATCTGGTCTGGGTGACTAGGGGCTGGAGAACCCTATCAAGGAAGATCGATATAGGTTGGAGTACGGAATCCGAGCTCGCCACAATAGGTCTCCCTGGAGGGTTCTCCAGACCTTTGTGTATCTTAGGTAATACGTAAAACACGGGCAACATAGCGTGTTTGTCACGTCTCGGCCTTGCCCCCTGGTGATGAAGGGTCTTCATGTTTGTTTTTCCCCTATGGTGTGTCTGGCTGTGCTGTTTAGTGCTGATCTGGGGCTCTGTTGTGATCTCCTGGTCTGGGGTCACATGGCCCAATCACACAGACCCACTCCCTATATATTCCCAGCAGCACAGAGCCTCATTGACTGTTTGTGGAGTTTGATGGTGGTTCTGTCTGGTTCGTGTTTCCTGAGTTGCTGCAAAGCATTCCTGTTTAAGTGTTTTCTGGTTCTGACCTCGGCTTTATTTTTGACTATCCCTTCTACTCTCCCCTGGTACCGTATATTTCTGATCTGTTGCCAACCTCTGCCTGATTGACGATTCTTGTATGTTTCATGTTTTATGTACCTTGTCTGTCTTAGTTTAGTATATTATTCAGAGGCCGCTTATAAGGACCTCTTTTAGTATAGTCTGTTTTGTTTACTGTCCTTCAGCCTGCTCACTTCACGGATTGTCAAGTGTATCTTTGTGTTTCTCCGACTGCCCTGCAGCCTGCTCAATTCACGGATTGGCAGGCGTATCATTGTGTTTCTGAGTGTCCTAAGTTGTCTGTCGGTCTTGAAGCCTTCGGAGCTTAGTGGCAATTCTGTTGTTTTTTGGTGCTCCTTGGTTTTGGAGAAATCCGTCTGTCCTTGTGTCCAGTCAGTTACTCACCTGCCTTAAGGGCTTCATCTCCTGTTCCAAGCCACCACGATGGCCCAAGCAGGGGCTAACCGTTACAGTGTTCCTTTATCAAATATTTGGATAGATCATCGTCAATGAGATTCTGTCTCACCGCCTCCAAAACCAAAGATTCAATAGATTTCTCTAGTTGAAAAACTGCCCCAATATGACTCACAACATATGTGTCCGTGTCAATTCCTGATCTGCTGCGCTTCCTGGAAAGGGGGCTCCGTAAGGGATTGCGGCCTGGAACTCTCAGGGTTCATGTGGCTGCCATCTCTTCGGTCATGCTGAGGGATTTGGATTTGCATCCCTTGGTGCGGTGCAGAATTTTTCGGGCTGTGTCCTCCCTGCGCCTCTTTCTCAGGGAACTGGTTCCACCCAGGGACTTGAACCTGGTCCTGGAAGCTCTGTGTGGTGTTCCCTTTGAACCTCTTGCTTCCTCCTGCTTGCAGGTCTTGACTCTGAAGGCAGTGTTCCTCACGGCTATCACCTCGGCCAGGATGGTGGGGGAACTACAGGCTCTTGCATGTAACACACACACACACACACTTTTCCATGCTAGCAAGGTGGTGTTGCGTCCTTTGCCTGGTTTCCGTCCTAAGGTTGCCTCTCAGGGGAACCTTAATCAGGAAATAGTTCTCCCGTTCTTCTGTGACACCTCGGTCTCCTCTTCTCTGGGCAGGTGGCACTCCCTGGATGTGGTACGGGTCCTGAAGGTCGATCTGGAGCGTACCAGCTACTGGCGTCGATCGGATCACCTTTTTGTCCTTTTTCATGGTGCCTCTAAGGGTGTTGGTGCTTCTCGTCCTAATATCTCCTTGGCTTATTCTGCTGGTGGCAAGGTTTCTCCCCTGGGGGTGAGGGCACACTCCACAAGGTCGGTGGCTGCTTCCTGGGCTTTGCATGCCAACGTTACGGCGGAACAGGTGTGTAAGGCTGCCACTTGGTCCTTGCTTCACACCGTCGCGTGTCACTACCGTCTGGATGTTCTTGTCTCGGCTCAGGTGTCAAGTCTTAATCCCTCCCTCTATTGTGGGGCTTTGTATGTCCCATCGGTACTGCCGCTCGACGTATGGACAAACAGTATTTCTTACCGTAAATATTCTTTTTCATAGTCGTAGCGGCAGTACGTCTTCCCTCCCTCTTAGTTGTGTTATATTTTGGTTGGTCGTGAATAAACTTGCTGTGGTTTTCGATACTTCGGTTCTGCTTGTTAATGATTTGGGGGTTCTGGGCTCAGCTTCTTATAGGCTAGAGGGGAGGAGTTACAGCTGAGGGAGGGGTTCACCTGTCCCAAGGTGTGTTCCTTTTTGTTTTTAGGCTTGGTAACCTGTCCAAAAGTGGGATTGAAGAACCCCCCCCCCCCACCACCACATCGGTACCTCCGCTACGACTGGAAAATAACATTTGCGGTAAGAAATACCGTTTGGATTTTTTTAAATATATTTTCTTATCAACTCCACCCTATACCTGCCAGACATGGATAGATCTCTCTAAGGCTAGCGTCAGATGAACGCAGTCAAAACGCCCGTGTCGCTGCACAGTTTAATGTCCGTCATAACATTGATTTGTGATCAGGAGACCAACACAAACTACATGCACACCGCAGTTTACCATTTAGGCCTCGACGTAAAAGCGCTTCGACAGATGCCCAGAGTGCGCCACGTCCGTGTAGCGGCCTGTGTGCGTGATGACGCGACGTCAGACACAGCGCATTTGCGATGTCCATCACGTTGACGCTCAAGTTGTTTTTTTGGGGGGGTTTTTTGGTCTTAATTTTGTTTCCCATATTACCCTTTTTTTTTTTTTCTTTCTTTCTACATCCGTCAAAAAAAACTGACCGTGTGGTGTCTACAGTATCTTCCGTCAGTACGTCCGTCCGTTATGCACGCACGCAGAGTGCGCTCAGACTGCGTTCGTCTGACAATAGCCTAAATGTCAACCTGCTTGTGCTTCCAGTCTGCGCAATTCTGAAAAATGGCCCCACCAAAATCTTGCTGTCCTTTTTTGTCTTTCAAGGTTTGTGCTAGTATCTAAAGTTTCAATTCACGTTCTATACTTGAATTTCCTCAGCTCTACAGGAGCCACCACTTTTGTCGCCTGTCATATTTCTGTGCGGTTAAGGGAGGAGGGAGTGCATTTGTGTTAAATGCAAAGAATTCTTAGTTTGTTAATTTCTCCATAAATGGGAAGAGCTAGTAGACCGAATGATGCAAAGTTTAAATGTCTGCCAGACAGCAAGGTTTAATTTTTTATTTACTTGCACAATATCCTACTAATGGCAGATTCTACATAACTGTTAATATTCCATTGAGACTATGATCAACACTCCGTTTTGTCTGGCTCATCAGTTGGGATGAAAGGCGGTTAAGTTGTGAAATTTTCTTAGTCTCCTGTCATTTGAATGAAGATTTGATGCTCTACTTTTGCCTAGATTTGTCAGTCTGTCTAGATTCTAGACCGTTTGAGATCCATGTTCTTCTAGACTCTCAAACTCTAGCCTTCCAGTTGTTTTTGATCAAGAACTCCAATGATTCTCTGACCATCTATTCAAAGAATTATGGAAATAGGCAATATAGTAATGGAGACAGAGTTTGAGATCTGTGGTCTAGAACAGTGGTTCCCAAATGTGGTCCTCAAGTGCCCCTAACAGGCCAGGTTTTAAGGATTACCTTGGAATTGCAGACTGAATCATGCAATCACTGAGCAGCAAATCCTATCTGGAAAACCTGGCCTGTTAGGGTACGTGAGGACCGTGGGTGGGAACCACTGATCTAGAACATGCTCTGGACCTTGTCTGTAGCCTTAGCACCTTCACTACCACGATAAAATTTATTTTATCTTGGTCACCGCACAGTGCTTTCGAACATTGAGTTACTAGTGTCAGCGCTAATGATGGGGAATGCAAATTTTGTTTATCTGGCTTTCATGTCCACTGTACTGAAACTCTAATGTACTTGAAACTCTTTGAAAGCAACTTTACGTTCCTACTTTCAGAGATTCTTGGCAGTACCCACTGCAATGCCACAATTAGGCAGAGGCTACACCCTGCTGGTTATCAAATACCAGCTCAATATGCACTGTAGGCAGCCCGGAGTGTGCTAGTTCTAATTTGTATCTGTACTAGAGAAAATATACTCTGATGGAAGGTGCAGAGCTCTTTATATGCCTCCCAGTTGATGTGCTGTAAACATGTTCTCTTGTTTTTTTTATTTATTTATAAAAGGATTTTACCAGGAAGGATACATTGATATTTCTCTCGTTTTCAAGTATGTCCTGGGTTCAAGAACATTGAGTGGTTACATAAATACAAAATAGTAAAATGCAAGATATTAACACAAGACCAAATATACAGAAAAATAAATATGTAGGAAATAAAGTCATTATGTTACATGTTTACAGGTGCATTTCGTATTGAGGTATGTTAATAGGGTAGTCTTAAGGGACTTTAGACTGGGGGAAGATTTGACGGTGTCTGGGAGGTTATTCCATATTTGCGGTGCTCTGTAGGAAAATGAGGATCGAGACACTTTCTCTTTGTATTGTGGTATTGCAAGTAAGGTGCTGGTCCTGGATCTGAGGTTATAGGATGAGGGAACTGCCGGGGGAAGCAGCATATTCAGGTAGGGTGGTAGCTTCCCAGAAAAGCTCTTAAACACCAGGTTGGAAAGGTGAAGGGTGCGTCTAGATTCCAGCGATGGCCAGTTTAGTTCTTTTAACATGTCACAATGGTGGGTCATGTAGTTACATTGTAGCACAAAGCGACAGAATGAGTTATACAATGTAGTAAGTTTCTGGAGGCGTGTTTGAGGGGCAGCTTCATACACTACATCTCCGTATTCAATGGCTGGCATAAGCATTTGTTGTACAATCTGCTTTCTTACCGCGGGGCTCAGGCTGGATTTGTTTCTGTATAGGGCACCTAGTTTGGGGTAGAGTTTAGATGAGAGTTTTTCGATGTGGGGGTCAAAAGATAGATTTGGGTCTAACCACACACCTAGATATTTGAGAGAAGTGACTGTGGTCGGCGTGCCATTTGATTTTGTCCCGACACATAGATGGGGTGTTTGCAATTTGTGTAGTTTAGGTGCGGTTCCAAAGAGCATTGTAACAGTTTTGTCAGTATTTAGAAAAAGTTTGTTATCTGCGATCCACTTTTCTACCCCTGTGAATTCTTCTTGCAGCACTGCCTCCAGCTGTGGGAGATTTGGTTTGCTGGTATAGATTACAGTGTCGTCTGCGTACATGTGTACAGTTGAGGCTTTGCAGACATTGGGCAGATCGTTTATGAATATAGTGAATAGCAGGGGGCCGAGTATCGAGCCTTGGGGTACACCGCACGTGACTGGGAGGGGAAGGGAAGTGCTGTCAGAAATGGACACAAATTGTGACCTATCAGACACATATGATTGGAACCAGGTTAACGTGCTATCACCAATACCAGAGTTTAAGTTTTTGTAATAGGATGCCATGGTCTACTGTGTCAAAGGCCTTGGCAAAATCAAGGAAGATGGCTCCAGTTAGGTTTCCTTGTTCCATGCCCGCTTGGATATCATTACAAACTTTTAAAAGGGCAGTTGTAGTTGAATGATTTGGACGAAAGCCTGATTGATCTGGGGTTAAATAGTTCTGATACTGATAATAATCACGTAATTGAGTGTAGACATATTTTTCCAGAATTTTTGACATTACAGGGAGCAGTGATATTGGGTGGTAGTTGGATACCAAAGTATTGTCTCCACTTTTATGGATAGGTTGGTACCTTGCAGTCTTCCAAAGTTTGGGTATGTATCCAGTCGCAGTGATTCATTGATTAGGGTTGCGACAGGATTTGCAATTGCTGGCGCACTGATTTTCAGCAGCATTGCTGGGATTTGATCAGGTCCAGACTGGTATTTCATTTTTTGGTTACGGAGAAGTTTAGTGATGGCACTGACAGGCACTGGTCTAAAACTGAATTTCTCTGCGTTACAGGGTCTTTGCACTGTTGGTGGGGCCTGATCTGTGTGCGACCTTTCTGATTGCGTGTCATTTCCTAGCTTAGCAATCAGAGTGGTGGCGCATCCAACAAAATAATTATTAAAAGCATTTGCTACATCTAGGGGGTGTTGTACAGTTTGGTTGTTTACTTTGACAGCAGGCGGTTGGGAGTGGACAGGAGGTGCTTGTATGTTACTTATGATTTTCCAAAAATTTCTGGGGTTTGATATGTTATTGTTTAAATTTTCATTGAAGTACTGGGCTTTAGCCATTTTTGTTTGTTTTGTGCATTCATTCCAGCATTTTCGGTATTCACAGTGATCGCTCATGGTTCCCCTCCAATAGTGATCAGAGCACCTGCCATGGCGACGCCCTAGGAAACTGCCTTTTTTTTTGAAGAATACAAAAGGTAACCAGATGGCGCAAGAAGTATATTATGCATATACACATATAATCTGCAATATTACTCTATTACTCATCCACATTGCGGGAATAGAATAGAGGTTGAGAAAGTTCTCTGTACAGACATACCAGCACCAGCAGGATAGGACAAGGCAATGAATAAAGTCGGAAGGGTAGCGGTGAACTTCCAAGGTGAACCTTCTGGAGAGCTCAATGTTCTCCCGTTCCTGTTCTCCTCCCTCTCTTAGGGCTCAGAAGTTCACTCAAAGAGAAAAGATACAGGCGCTCACATAGCGCAATAACTCCTTACAATGGAAGAATGTGCAGAAAATGTACAGCCAAATGTGTACTCCCCGAGGTTGGAGCCTGTCAGGTCATTAGGCTCATTTCACACGCTTAAGTGTGTTCTTTAAAAGGCAAAAACACCTAAAAAAGCCCCTCTGTGCATTGATTCAGGCTCTGGTGGCTCAATAATTCATAAGGCCCATCCAACATATTGCAAAAAATTTAATGGATAAAAAGTATTTTTTAAAAAAATGTAAGACAAAGTGAAGAAGTTACTGAGACGTGTTTCGGCCATAGGCCTTCATCAGTCAGTGCATGGAGAACTCTGCACACCTCCCTCTATTTATAGTTCCTTAATAGTACTTAATTACATTCCCCTGTGATTAAGTTCCGTGTTGTTGCTTCCGGTGTGTCACTTCCGGTAAGCCCGATACATCACTTCCGGTTAGTATCGTCGTTTCCTATAGGCTTCAGAAACGTTTCCTGTTGAACGCCAGATATGCTTCTTGCACACCATTACAGCGCATATTTCAACCATGTGCTCATGCTCGATCATCATGTAACGAGCAAATGTCCAGAGATCACCCATAACAACAAAAGTTACAATATGATCGTTCCTTAAGGCAGTTTAGCAGAACAGTAACTAATAAAATCCTCAATTATATACTTACAAATATAAAAATATTTAAAAAAAAATTACATTTTGTTTTTAAAAAATTAGCGCAGATTCATAACGGCAAGAGGTATACAGAAACGGTTATTCATAGATACAATTCAAAACTGTCAAAATATGGATCCTCTATAGCTCTTTCTATAGGAAAATATATATTAATATACTAGATGACATATTAATTTTAATTTTATGACAGGTCTTAAAATAATACGATGGCCTCTAGCATCATTTTGCATTATAGTATTATAAAATTAGAAAGGGGCATAGTATGTTGGGTGGTTTCCCATTAAAAAAAGGGGTGTAATAGTCGTACAAAAAAATTGTTTATAGAATAAACCAATATAGTCAATAGTAGCAAGATCCCTTTTATGTGTTAGATGGTTTGTTTTGTCATAGTTATATAACAAAGGTGCTCGATATACGTTATTACAAACGACTTAAGTAGAAGAAAAAGAGCTATCGTGTTCTAAATAGCTACAGTAACCATCACCTATTGCTATTGACTTATTTTATATTATAGGACCAGAAAAGAGATTCTATCGTGTTCTGGATAGTTAACCATCACCTATTACTATTTACTTATTATGGACAGAAGGTAAAATAATAATAAAGCCAGGGGAGAGCTTCTATCATGTTCTAAATCATCTCATTAACTAGCAATGTGACAGACAGAGAGTAGGACCAGAAGGGAGTTACTAACATGTTCAGAATAGCTAACCATCATTTAGGAAATGGCACAGCTCAAAATCTACGTTCAAGCCACCGGGTTGTAGTGAGTTCATCAGATATATCCACCTCATTTCCTCCTTCCCGAGGGCTTTTTCAAAGTTCCCTCTTCTCCAGGAGGGTATCATTTGTTTCACTCCTATAAATCGTAACAGTGCTTCTGTTTGAAGTGTAACGGTACACTATGATTCTCTACTCCTTTCCGGATATTCCTCACGTGTTCCTGTATGCGCACATTGAGGGGTCTTGTCGCACGGCCTACATAATTACATCCACATGGGTATGTCAATAAGTATATCACAGTACGTGAAAAAGAAGTGATCACCTCTTTAATTTTAATAGTCCTTCCTTTTCCCTTAACTTCTGTCACGACCTCCTTCTTGCTTCTAGTGTTTCTGCAATTCAAACAGTTTCCACATCTGTGGAACCCCTTTGTAATACCAAAATAGTTGTTAGCTGATTCTCTTCCCCGATCTTGCGTTAGCTCCAAATTTAAGTTTCCAACTCCCCGACAAATAATCCTAGGTTTCTCTTGCAGGACTTCACTCAATATAGGTTCCTGACATAGGATAGGCCAATATTTTTGAACGGTCTGTCTAATATTCCTATTATGTGGGTTGTAGGTAAATATAAAAGGAACATTGTCATCCATATTTCTCATTGAAGATCTTTCAAAAGGGATTCTCTCTCAGTTGATCTTACTTCACCTCTTGCCTCTTCTAGTCTCCTTTTGTTATAACCCTTCTACTCAAAGTCTTTAAGGAGTTTACTTGATTGATCATCGTATACCTCTATGTCAGTGCAGTTTCTTCTCAGCCGTGAGAACTGTCCTTTCGGGACATTCTCTAACCATTGAGCTAGATGGCAGCTATTCTTCTCAATATAGCTATTACAATATACATTCTTAAAATGGGTTCTTGTTTTTAATGTAGTTCGGTCTGGTGCTACATATATTTCCAAATCCAGGAACGTTACCTCCGTCCTGCTCCATGTTGTTGTAAGTTTAATTCCTCTCTCATTATCTTCAAGGACATTCAGGAACTCTTTAAGCTTGTTTTCTTCCCCTTTCCATATAAAAAACACATCGATATATATCCTTTATATAGCATCAGATTTGTTTTTTTTGCCTAAAGGTTGCGCTGGTCCCCTGTGTTGTGATGGTGTACATGTTAAAGCCTATTCGAGGTGTCTGTTAAACAAAACTAATACAATATCTGACCTTTTATATGTATCACAATTCTAATGATTGTCTCAATTTGCAGTTACACATTGATGCAGTCTTGTTTTCCACTGTTTGACGGCTTGGCGCAGATCAGTTTCTGTTAGCTGCTTTACACAGCCGCTGTTTTATTTTATGAATCATCGGACTCGTTCCATGTTTCTACATGCAAATTTCAGTTTTGGGAAAAAGAGAACGATCGCATGGTGCTAAATCTGGCGAATATGGAGGTTGTTCCAGTGTATTAATGCATTTGTGCCTAAAAAAAACGCTTCTTCCAAAATTACGTCCTTGACATTAAAAACATTGAGCATGGCTTTAAATTTGAACTTGCTTTGATTTTTTTTTTTCATCCTTGGCGATGACTGCTTTCCAATGAATTGACTGTAGTTTCGTCTAGTCACCGGATTGTTCTGGAAAACCCAGGTTTCATCACAAGTGAAGATTTTTTTTTTTAAAAAAGGTTGGTTGGCATCAAGTTGCTGCAGCACGTCAGCACAAATTTACTTTGGTGTTTAGTTCAGTTTTACTAAAAACTTCAAGTTGAAATGTTTCAAAACATGTTTTAAACTGCATTATTCCTGTACACAACAGAAAACACAACTGCAATAAACAATGACTCACAATCAACTGAATGGCCAAGAGTGTTGCTGTTTGTCACGCAGGTTCAATCGGTTCTCCCTGCTTTCTGTAAGCTTTAGAAATACAGTCTCGGGGCGTGGCTGGCCACAGAGGGGAGAGGTCGCACTTTACAGGAGCTCCACATCGATCCTCTCTTCCCAGGACCTATTTCTGATTTGTACCGCTGAGTTGTCTTCCCTGAGGTTCCGAGTGGCTAGTCATTGGGAGCGTGCCGACTGGAGCCCAATTTACCCCACCTCCGGTCCAGAGACTCGCCTGTTGGTGGCCGAACCGGCTGGTTCGTATTACTGGTGGCCATCTTGCGGCCTACTTTTGGCGTGTGTCGTCCCCCAACGTATCTGCCCTAAGCGCTCTGCTCCCGAATGGGGATCTCGATGAGGGCCGAGGAGACGGTGGGCCCACGTCTCCCGGCCGTACTAGACACGCTGCTGCTTTGGGACGACGACAGGCCGATGACACGAGGTGATATGCGCCTCGTCATGGCTGTGCTGCGACCCTGCCGTGATGGAGAGTATTGAGCGGCGGGAAGGAGGCAGTCAGTCAGACATGGATCTGCGAGGCCGCATGGTTCGGGAGGCGGTGGAGGCCGGAGTGCTGCAGGGCGAGGACTGAGATCCGGATTCCTCGGTGTTGCCAGCAGTCCCTCGTACTGAGGAGCCATCGCTGCAGAGTGCCCCGGAGGCGTATCCCTGCCGAGTGTCGTCTACCCGGTCGGAGCTGGTGGGTGAGCTGAAGGCACCTGCTGGTGACGGCTGGTACCTGATGGCTGCCGAGTTTCCCCTCCCGGACTTTGCTTGGTTCCCCCAAGCCATCCCCTGCCTCGACCCCCACCAGGGAGCCTGATTTGAGAGGTTGGCGGGAGGTATCCTGGTACGATAGAGGGCCTATGTGCCCCATCCTTTCCATCCTGGCCTGGGTTTGCGGTCTGGCCTGGCCTGCCCTTTGTTGCCCTGCCTGCACTAAGACTGCTGCCGTTCAGGGATGCTGGCTGAGGGACTCTTTTTCCCTTTCTGACCTCATGATGAGACTTTGATTTATTTCTCTCTTTTTCTGCTGTTCCCTGCTGAGGACCTTGTGTGTTTGTTGTTTTTTTTGTTTGTTTATTTGGCTGAGATTTTGGCTTTTTTCTGTGGACTTTTTCTTTTGCTGATTTTACTCTCAGAACTTTTAATGTCTTTTCTATATGTGTTCCCATGCCAGCTGAGAAATATTTTCATATATTTAATTTTTATGACCACCATCTCCCCCCCCCTCATTTAATTTTATGCTATGTGGACTCTTTGAATAGATCTTTACAGCAGTGTATTTTTGTTCCTTAATAAGCATACTATTCTTGTGCACTGCTTCGTTAAGATGACTTGTTTTGGTCCAGCGCGACCATTTTTTCATTTTTACGTTCCTAACGTTTATTGCTCTTATTTGGCTGAGATTTTTAGAAGACTTTTATTTTTATTTTTTTATTTTTTTTGGTGTCCCCTCCCGCTCCCTCTGTATTTTTCCTTCCCTATTTTTCTTTATTTTGGCTTCATTGGGTGGTCCCGGGGGTTGGGCCGTGGCCTGGAGTCCGGCTTTACCCCGGGTGCCCAGGCCTGGTGCCATTTGCCCCCCGTGGCCTTCTCCCGTGGTCTTTTCTTGGCCGGTGGGGTAAGTGCCAGGGGTGGCACCTATATGGCCTTTGCCATTTTTTTTTTTCTCTTTACCCCTCATTCCCCCCCTCCATTATATTTTATTTTCTTGTGTTGTCTACTAGCAGACAAGCTTTGGCCCTACAAGGCCATTGTTTGTATATCTATCCTTAATTTTTGATGAGACCCCCCAATCGGGGATGATTGTCCTTGGACAACTTTTCAGTACTTTTACGCAGTATGTTCACATGTTTAATATCTATATTGAATATGATTTTCTTTCTAGCTGAGATGTTTTGGTCCTGCATGACCACTTATCCCATGTTCTCGATGACACCATTGGCCCTGCGAGGCCTCTCTTTATGTGTTTATTTTGCTGACTTTATATCGTGATAATAAAAACCTTAATACATAAAAAAAAGGAAAAAAAAGAAATACAGTCTCGTTATTTAACCACTTGGCTGCGGAGGATGCCCTGAGTGTCCACCGCTAGGATGTGGAGGATGTGCTTAGTGCGTCTTTGCTGCTTGGTGCCCGTCTGGCGCCAACTGCGGCGTTTTCCCAGTGCAAGCTGTCCTTTTGAATGTCAACCCTGCCTCCAGGATATCCCTCTGCCCACTGATATCATCGCTCATGGACGTCATGATGTAAGGAAAGGGACTCTTCCCCGCCCCCTTCGGGCAGGGATCTCCCTATGGTGGAGATACGGGGTCCTGTATCTCCTGATCCATGACACTTACAGAGCATGGACTTTCCAATGGTACCAAAAATGAAAATGTTATGTCTTGATAAAGCCTGGCAGAGCGAAACACATACTGTATGAGTAGGTCATTTTTGTTAACCGCTTTAATGTGTGATTTGTCTTTCTAGTTATTGCTTGGTACTTGTAGGCAGCATTGAACTGCCGAGGTACAGACAAATAGTGAGTATCCAATTAACCCATGTAGATCAGGGTGTAACTGCCGAGGTATAGATGAATAGGGGGTATTTAATCAGCCCATATAGATATGGTGGTTTGGGTTCCAGTACCACCTATACGCTGATGACACTCAAATATACCTCTCCTCCCCTGGTCTCTCTTCGGCTCTCGTAGATCTAGTCACTGTCTCTCCGCCGTCTCGAATCGGATGTCTTCCTGCTTCCTTAACCTCCCTGGCGGTATCCCGAGTGTGGCTCTGGGTTAAATTTCAGTGCAGAAAACTGTAACCCCGAACCACACTCGGGCTGCTACATACCTGTCTACGTTCCCTCAATGTCTTCCTGCAGTCACCTCCGTCCAATCGCAGCTTCCGGGTTCCCGGTGCGGGAAGGGAACCCAGAAGCAGGACACCGCAAGAGAATGGAGGAGACTGTGGGAGGACATCAAGGGAACGCAGGGACAGTTATGTAGCAGGTCAAATGTGGCTCAGGGTTTTCTGCACTGAAATTTAACCCCGAGCCACACTCGGGAATACCGCCAGGGAGGTTAAACTCAATCTTGCCGAAACAGAAATTCTCATTGTTCCTCCCTCCAAGAAAAACCCAATACCACCTATCTCTCTATGAGTAAATGGAACGCTCATTAGCACAACGCCTCAAGCTCGCTGCCATGGTGTCACCTTAGGTTCTGACCTAACGTTCTCTCCCCACGTCCAGACAGTGACCAGATCCTGTTGCAATCTACCCAAGAACATTGCCTGCATACACCCCTTTCTGACACAAGATACTGCAAAGGTGCTGGTTCATGCTCTTGTCATTACGACTTGATTACTGCAACTCACTCCTTATTGGCCTCCCCAACTCCCGTATTGCCCCTTTGCAATCCGTAATGAATGCAGGTGCCATGCTTATTTTTCTCACCAGACTCACCTCACGTACCTCCCCCATCTGCCGGTCCCTCCATTAGCTTCCTGTACGTTTCAGGATACAGTTTAAAATACTGACACTCGGGGTGTGTCCTGACCTGAGACCAAGATGGCTGCATAAGAACGGAGCTCCTGAGTCCCCTCCGACATTCAGCTCCCTTTTGCAGTAGCCTTTGGTCATGGTGCGCAGCAAATTGAAGCAGCACACACCTAAGACCCCTGCACAACAATTGACCCGTGCCATGGGCCCACTAGACACCTTTATTAGCCCGAGCCACTCTGCCGCGCTGACCCCGCCACGTGCTAAAATGGCAGAGGGGCTCTCTTCGCCACACATGTCTAAGGACTCCACTGAAGCCATCCGACGCTTGGAGTGCCTAATCTCAGCCCTCCCCACGAAAGCAGATCTCTCTGATCTTGTGGCGGATCTGAAAGAGAGCTTCACCGGCGACATTAGAGAGATCCGGACAGACGTCACGGCCCTGACATCCAGGGTGAGCCTCCTGGAAGATGGAATAAATCGCCCTCCCGTTACTGAGCCTCCCCCGGCAGACTTTGGTGAGCTGAGACGCCGTATCGATGATCTAGACAATCGGGGCAGACGACATAACATACGGGCCCGTGGCCTGACGGAGGCTGAAGGCCCGGAAGACCTCCGCACCTTGCTAAACGAGGCCTTCTGTATGGTGCTGGGCTGGCCCACTACTGAGGTGATTCCGAGAGAGTTCACAGGACCTTGCGCCCACGCCCGCCACCCACCTCTCCCCCCAGAGATATCATATGTTGCCTCCCGAACTATTCCCTTAAAGAATGGATTATGGTGGAGTCGAGATCGTCCCGTTTATGAGAATTTAAGGGTAGCAGTTTGGAATTTTTTCTAGACTTATCGCCCTTTACACTTTCGGGCTAGACGCTGCCTCCAACCGGTAGTTTATGCCTTACGCCAAGCAGACATTCCATACCGCTGGAGCTTCCCCTTTGCCCTGACTACTTTGAAAAATGGCACACGACACACCATCTGTCATCCGTCAGATGTCCCTGGCTTTATGACTGCCATGGAACTACCGGCGATCGTTGTCCACAACTGGGAGCTGGAGGATTGCCGAACTGCGCCACAGGGTCAAGTGAGGCCTAGACGCCGGAGATCCCGAAGCCGACGACGGCGACCCTCTGGAGATAGAGTGCCGGCACCGATGGACCCAGTGGAAGATGCCCCGTGAGTACCTTGTGCTCTGACACTGATCGGCTCCACTTATCTCACGAGATTTCCCTCTCCCCTATTTTTGGGGACCTACGACCGACCTTCCTGCTATGGATGCCAGCTACCCGCCTCCAGGATACTTGTTACCTGGTGCTATTTTCCTTCGCATCTACGCCGGACTACACAGGAGCCCGTAGACAGCGATGTACACTGATCGAAGTGCGTCTGGACACCATATGACCACTATGATCCTGGGGAATGAACACCAATTAAGTTTTTTGTCTGTGGTCGATCGTACCCTGGAGTGACTAGCTAGCTGAGCCTCCGTTATAGCACGGCTCCCACACTGTTTTGCCCGGTTTTGGAGAAGCTATATGGATCCTATAGGCGGAGGTGGTAATTTTTTTTTGTAGTTTTCTTTTTTGGAGATCTCCGAACCATTTATTTTACTTCACGCATGGGTTACTTGCCTAATTCCCTCGTGCGTGGATATGACATTTTCCCCTTCAGGCCTTTGAATGGACTAATTCTAAATCCACTGTTTGATGTTTATTATGGTTGCATTGTTCGGTTACTTGTTGCATAATGTTAGGTTCAGTGCTATCTAGCCGGCTGGCAGATAATTGGGGTATGGTTATATGGGGATTTCCCCCGAACCCACCCCCCTTTTTTTTTTTTTTTTTAAATTTTTACCTTGTATGGTTTAATTTGTGAGCCCTACCACCAGGTGGGATCATTTATATTTTTTGCATTACATGCTTAATTTTTTGAGCCCTGCCTCAGGGTGGGGTAATGTAGGTTTCTTTCCTCATACAGTTAATTTTTGTACCCTGCCGTTGGGTGGGGTAATGTACGTTTAATGTTTCGCACTCTTAATTTTTGCATCCTACCGTCTGGTGGAGCATGGTATACTTATTGCTTCGCACACTAAATTTTTGAACCCTATCACGGGCTGGGGTACGGTTGGTTTCTTGCACACTTAATTTTTGTGCCCTGCCGCCCGGTGGGGTAGGGTATGTTTATCGTCTTGCACACTTCATTTTCGTGCCCTGCTGTTGGGTGAGGAAATATATATGCTTCTTGCCTTGCGCACTTAATTTTTTCCTCGTACTTTTAATTTTTTGTACCCTGACACTGGGTGGAGTAGTACACGTTTATTACCTTGCGCGCTTAATTTTTGTACACTGCCTCTAGGTGGGGTAACGTACATTTTTTGGTTTCATTCACGAACCCTACCAACGGGTGGGGTAATGTACATGTACATTTATTGTCTCGCACGTTTAATTTCTGTACACTGTCATTGGGGGGGATACTGTACATTTGTAGCCTTGCACGCATAATTTATGTACCTTACCATTGGGTGAGGTGATATCCGTTAATTACATTGCATACGGAAATATTACTGTCTCATGCTTAATTTCCGTACACTGCCGTCCTGTGGGATAATGTACGTATTTTGCCTAGCACACTTACTTATTGCCTCATACACTTAATTTTTTTTTTTAATTTTTTTTTAAATTCTTTATTTTGAGAATTATACATAACAAGAAATTCACAAAATCAAACGTAGAAAAAGACAGCCGTCTAGGGCTGGCCAAACTAACTACGGTCAGCCAGTCAGATAATGTAAGATGCAAGTAGTAACAGGTCAATAAGGGAATAATAAAAACAAAAAGCAAGAAGTCCCAACCTCAGTGAAGGAAGAAAATACAAAAGAAACACATAAGCATGTAGGACTATCAACGTAAATGCCATAAATTGTCCTGATAAATTATACTCAGAGCTTATCTATAGACCAGTGACACGTAAACAGAGAAGAAAAAAGCTGGGGGGGGGGTAAACAATATCGCTCAGGTCTCAGTCTGGCTGAAGTTCCGGAGGGTCTGGCGAGATGCCCGCCGCTTCAAGGTCGGACAGGCGGTTTCAGGATCAGTGATGGTGTAGGGGACATTATTATGTGTCACCACCAATGCTCCCGCCAAGCTCCACCGATAACGGATCCCCCTCCGACGAAGAACCGCAGTCACAGGACGGAACCGCCTGCGAGCAAGCAGAGTCTGGAATGGAAGATCGTGATACAAAGCCAACGTGGAGCCCTCAAATTTCACTGGATCTCTTGCGCCAGGAGCAGACATAAGCTTGACCTTAAATGCTACGTCACGAAAGGCCTCCACGACATCACGGGGTGTCCCCTTCGAAAGCGCCGCAGGTTTCCAAACCCTGAATACCGATCCGATCACATCTGGCTTGTCAGGAGGGAGTCCCGCCATTTGAAGGGCCAAACGAGACACATAAGCTGGGAGTTCATCCGACGTCACAGAGTCCGGGATGCCTCTGACCCTGACGTTACGACGGCGGTGTCTTGTTTCCAGCATCTCCACAGAGCGGGACAAAAGCTCGACCTGGGATCTTAGACCAGCGACCTGTCCCAACAGGTGAGTATGTTCCGATAGCACTGTAGAGGTCGTCGCCTGCACTGCTGTCACCTGCGCACGGATTGTTGCAACCTCCTCCCGAACCGCCGCCACTTCAGGTTTCCACACCCCCCGGATCTCCCGGAGTTCGTCCAGGATCCTCCGAAGGTCTCTCTTCGTAAGAGGAAGATCATCATCCTCCTCCTGCCGACTTTCCTCAGGCTGTGTCATACGGGTTTCGAGTGAGGTCGCTCTCGTTTGTTGCGGTTGGGCACCCTGTCTCAAAACGTCCTGTCGTAATGAAGCGACACCACTGCTGGCTGAAAGCTGGTGTTCCTCGGCCGAATCCCCGTCAGAGAGGCCACCAGCAGTAAGTGAGGCACTCAAAGACGCCGTCAGCGCTGCTTTTCGTTTCTTTTGCGCCCTTTTTTTTGCTGCTGCAGATAGTGGTTGGGAGTCTGGTGTCCGAGATTGTGGGGAGATCCAGGTCATCGCAGAGATACCACCCGAGTGCCAGGGGTCCTCTTCATCTTCTGAAAAGTCATAGCCCGGGGGGAGGGAGGAGGAGATCGCATCTCCCTTCGAAGTGGACCCACCTCTCATGGAGTCCCGAATGTCCCTCTGTCTGGACCGCAGCTTCTGTGAGCGACCGGTGGGCATGTCACCAAAAGCGCAGGCACAAGGAAGAAGAGCGGTAAAAGGTCTCAGAAATCTCCTTCCAGGCTTCTAAAATGGCTGCTAGTACTAGGCCCCGATTGTGCCGCGGGGGTTAATCTGCTCCGGAGCGTCAATTTCGGGGGTAAGGCAAACTCACCGAGTCCCCCAGTGCCCCCAGAGACCGTAGAGCGTTTCTCAAGTGCGAGCAAACGGCGGAAATAATCACACTTAATTTTTGTGCCCCGCCACTGGGGGGGGGGAGAAATGTACATTTTGGTTTTGCATAATTACTTCAAAGGGGGAGGGGTAGGGAGAAGGGAAGGGGGGGAGAGAGAAGAAAAAGAAGAGAAATTTTTTTGTACCCTGCCCCTCCTGGACTCCTACCCTCGATTTTTGCTTCATACGTTTAATTCTTAAGTCCTACTATTTGGTGGAATACTGTATGCTTATTGTTTTACATATTTCGGTTCTGTGCCCTAATACTGGATGTTTGCTATCTTGCACTCTTCCACCCCCCCCTTTTTTTTTTTTCTCACACATTTTATTCATATATCTTTATGTTTTTACTTTCTTTATGCGTGCTGCTGATCATTATCTGCTTTTTAGAGTTGGAGGGGACTCTTTCATAGGGAAAAGAAAAAATATAACAGGAAGCCCTATGTAATTTGTGCCGTTGCATTACCGATAACAGTTTGCTCTGCCTCTTCTTTGGTCTGGTGTGGATTGGGAGCTTGACTCCTGTACCCTCCAGGGCTAGACGCCACTCTTTCCAGGGGCGCTAATCGGCTCCCAACTAGTTTGGAGCCAACTAGGTCCTCCCCTGAGGCGTCCTACACCTCATTGTCTGTCCTATTATCTTTGTTCTGACCCTTTATCTCCTTCTCCCCCCCCTTTTTTTGTTGTTGTCCTATTGCCCTCCCATACCCCTTCCACTTTATCCTCTCCCCCTGCAGTTGCCATGGACGCATCCAGGGGGTTCGCCCCGCGACCACTACGCCTCCTCACATACGATGCTAAAGGTCTCAATGTTCCGGAGAAGCGCAGCCGACTCCTACGAGAGGCCTCGGCCTTAAGGGCGTCGGTGCTCTTCCTGCAGGAGACCCACTTCCACCAGGGATCAGCCCCGGTTCTCCGTGATTTTAGTTTTCCCATGGGATATTTCAGACATTATCAGGGTGGTAAGAGCCGGGGAGTGGCTATCCTTTTCTCCCAGGATGTCCCCTTTGTCCTGATGGATGTGTTGATGGACCCAGAGGGGCGATTCTTGTTCGTTAAAGGTACAATTGCAGACTTCTGTTATACATTCGCTTCGGTGTACCTCTCTAACGCTGCACAACATCGGTGCCTGGCGTCTATTGTGCGCCAATTGGAGACCTTTATGGCTGGTACTCTTGTCATTGCAGGAGACTTTAACCTCCCCTTATAACCAAGACTGGATACTTCCATGGGTCGCTCTTCAGTTCTCCAAATGTCATACTTCAAGTAAGACGTACATTAGACGATCTCCGTCTTGTTGATGTCTGGCGAGCTTTTCACGCCGGCGAGCGTGATTACACCTTCTGTTCCCCTGTCCATGGCACACACTCCCATCTGGATTACATTTTCGAGCAATATCATCGAGTGGACCTAGTTGAGGCGTCGAAAATCGAAGCACAAACTTGGTCGGGCCACGCTCCGGTAACAGCTACGCTGACCTCTCCTCTTTATCGCCCTTCGGAAAGACAGTGGAGACTGAATTTGTCTCTTCTTGCAGATCCGGGCTTTGTGACTGACGTAGACTCCCACCTCAAGATTTATTTTGAGACGAATGGTGACTCGGAGGACCCCGAACTGACTGTTTGGGAGGCTCGCAAAGCTGTGGTGCGAGGCCTTTTTATTAGCAAAGCCACGGCCCTGAAACGCCTCCGCTCAGAACATGTGAAACAACTTATCGTGGATATTCGCGACTTGGAACTCCGACACAACACTCTTACCTTCTTACCTTGTCCACCGATTACCTGGAACTTCTGGCTAAATGTCGAGAATTAAATGATTTGCTTGATGCAGATGTTAAGTTTGCTGCCCAAAAGGCCCGCTGTAGTTTTGCCCTTAAGGAAAACAAACCTGGCCGTCTTTTGGCCCAGATTCTCCGACGCAGGCAGAATGCTTCCTATATCGCGAAGATCCACTCTCAGAATGGGACTGTTCACGTGCTCCCTGAGTCTATTTTACTTGAGTTCCAACGTTATTACCAGAGCCTCTACGACTTGGATGGGAGCTCGAATGCAGTCCCCCCTCACCACAATACAGGACTACCTGCGAGATAAGCTCCCACGTTTACTCAATGAATCTTCGGCGGCCGCCCTAGAGGACCCCATCAGTGTTGAGGAGATTCACATGGTTTTGAAGTCACTTGACGGCCTTCCGGCGGAATACTATCGCGCCTTCTCGCCCACGCTGGTACCCCGCCTTCTTATGCTGTTCGCAGAAATCCGATCGGGCTCCCCCCTCCACCCTCACACCTTGTCTGCCACAATTTCGGTTATTCTGAAACCGAATAAAGACGCATTGGACCCCCGTAGTTATCGGCCGATCTCGCTTCTTAATGCGGATCTGAAGATCTTGGCCAAGATTATGGCAAACCGACTGACTCCACTGTTGCAGTCCCTGATCCACCCGGACCAGGTGGGATTTGTACCGGGACGTGAGGCCCGTGATACGACCACCCGCGCTTTGGGGGCTATCGGGGTAGCGAAGAAGACTGGCGAAGGCCTTCTCCTGCTCTCCACGGACGCGGAGAACACCTTCGACAGAGTACGCTGGGATTTTATGTTCTCGGTGTTGAGGGGCCTGGGGGTGGGACCCTTCTTCATGCAATGCTTGACGGCACTTTACGATGCTCCCACAGCGCGCGTCAGGGTTAACGGGGCCTTATCGCCTTCACTAGTAGTGAAGAATGGGACTAGGCAGGGTTGCCCCTTATCGCCCCTGCTATTCACCCTCTCACTTGAACCGCTTCTTGTAGCTTTCCGTCGCAATCCGTATATAGCAGGGATTCAGGGGCATATTTCCGAACATAAACTATCGGCATATGCAGACGACCTGCTCTTCTTTCTCACGACTGTGGACTCCTCCCTGCCGGCCGTCATGTCTGAACTGGACTTTTATGGCTCCGTCGCGGGTCTTAAAATCAACCATGACAAATCGGAATTCTTGGGTGTTTCCCTGGAATCTGCTACTTTGCAGTCCATTCACACTAATTACCCGTTCCGAAATTGTTCTACCTCTCTCCGATATCTCGATACCTGGCTGGCGACCTCCTCTGGCCGACTTCTTGACTTAAATTTTAACAGTATTCGCTCGTTTTGTTCAGATCTGTCTGACTGGACGAGTAAATATATCTCCTGGCTGGGCCGTGTGGCAGTGTTAAAGATGAATCTGTTGCCGCGTCTATTGTACCTTTTTCGTGCTCTTCCTATTGCAATCCCAGCATCGTATTTCATGACGCTCCGGAAGGAATTTCTACATTTTATATGGCCGAAGGGTCGACCCCGGGTGGGGTTCGCAGTACTATGTCGACCGAAGTCTGGAGGTGGCTTAGCTCTCCCCGATGTGAAACAATACTACACAGCTTGCCACTTGCTTAGAGTTATTGATTGGTCGGCTTCCGAGCCGAATAAGAGGTGGCTTGACCTGGAGCGTGTTCTTTCTGGTGCTCCTCTATGGGCAGTACCGTGGTTTCCAGAGCGTGGCCTTTCCAATGATACCAAACAAGACCATGTAAAATGTAAAACAAAAAAATTAAAAATAAAAATAAAATTAAAAAAATTAAAGAAAAATGTTATTTGGTTTTTGTTTTAGATTTATTAGTGCAACAATATTGTTCCCATTTCAATTATAATGTGAACAATGATGCTGCACTAACGATTTTTTCTATGGGGGGCGTTTGCTAAAAAACACGTAATTTTCCCCAAAAAAAAGTAACGCTTCCTCATTTCTAATTTTTTTAACAAGCGCACCCCATAGAAAATATAACCGCAAACGATCGCATTTTAAAATGTTAAAAAAAAACACTTTACACATTGTATATTGTTGAAAATTCTAATTTTATTGCATTTTTTGTTATAATATACAGACATGACATAACGTATACATATAATAATGACATATTATGAATCTGCACAGTCTGCCGGAAAGAACGATATATTATATGTCTGTGTCATATATTAAAATAAGGCTTCAAAACGCGGTTAAACATGATGAGCTCAGCACAGAGGTGGGAAAAGGCTCAGCAGCGAAAGGGTTAAATCATAATCCGAGGCTCCCAGCTGGAGTCTTGCCATCTTTGTGCATTCGACTAACGGGTTCGAGGAGACTACGAGCCTTGGATTTTCCCTGTGATGCAGATGGGAGTGCTCCTCTCTGTTTTGAGGAGGGGGACCCCCCCCCCATCACTTTTGGAAAGATTTAACTATCTGTAGATTAGGACGTACCTCCGTGATCTCAACTGTGGATACAGTTTGCACCGGCAACTCACGCCGTTCGAGCGCTTCTGTCAAATGGGATTTACGTTTAATCATGGTGTGTCCGCTTTGTATAGCCTGCGTCAAGCGTCGGACACGATCGACCCCCCCCCCTTTACATCAAGATGGGAAGCGGACCTTGGAGTTGCCATCACGGATGCACAATGGGCTATGACTTCTATCCTGGTACATAAGGGATTCTGTGCTTCGAGAACTCAGACTTCTTATAAGATCCTGACTTTTTGGTACAGGACTCCCTCGCTCTTACATCGCATTTACCCGGACGTTACTCCCACTTGCTGGCGATGTGATACTGACGTGGGTACGTACCTTCATGTTTGGTGGTCCTGCCCACGAGTGCTTGGGTTCTGGAAACTGATCCACTCTGCCATCCATCAGGTGACTGATACGAATCTTCCATTCACCACAGGATGTTACCTGCTTTTTCACATTCCCCTTCCCATTGGGACCCTGAAGAGGTCGGTACTACTCCTCATGATGTTAGCGGCTCGGGCTTTGACCCCGGTGCACTGGCGTTCCCCGGAGGTGCTGTCAATCCGGTCGTGGCTACATCGGGTCGAGACTTTTCGCTCAATAGACCTTCTGGAGGCTACGACCTGTGGAGTGGAGACTGACATGGGACTGAAGTGGTTTCATTGGGACGCTTACGCCGCTACTACACGCCGTGCGTTAGAGATGGTTTGAGGTTCTGGCTGCTGGGACCAACACCCCTGGACATGAGTGTTCTACACTTCCCCCCCCTTCTTTTTCTCCCCCTTTTTATTTTTTCTCTCTCTCTTCCCTCCTTCGCCTTTCTTTTCTTTTACCTCACTCTCTCCTTTCCTTTCTCTTGCAACCATGGAGACGCAGACGACGACGGTTGCTTTCCGAAGACTGAGGTAGTACACACCCTGGGAGGTTTAAGCCTCTGACGAGAGGTTTCCGAGACTGCACAATTCTTACCTTGCTCCACTCCTACCCGGTACTGAAGATTAGGCTGGCATAACTGCTAGGCTGTGCTGAACGTCTTCGTACCTCCTTGAACCCAATGCTATTACCCCGTTGGTACGTTGATGTGGTTGTATATGATTCATTTCTGATCTATCTGTCTTGATATCCTGTAATATCTGTCTTTACTTTCTGTAATAAAAACTTGAATTATAAAAAAAATAAAAACAAAAACTGACACTCATGTTCAAATCGCTCAATAACTCAACCCCTCCCTACATGTCTTTGTTACTCCAGCAAGCACCCTCACTGCCAACGCTCTCCTCCAAGACTTCTCGAAGGCAGCTCCAGTCATTTGGAATGACTTGCCTTGCCCTATCAAACTCTCCCTGTTCTTCAGGCCGTCAAGAAATCCCTCAAAACCCATCTCTTCAAATTAGCGTACCACATCACTGATGCAACTCATCCCTCTGCTCACCTACTCACACATGATTGAAGCTGCTTTTATGGCCCCACATTCTCAAACCACTGGCACTAATGATCCTAACGTCCAGTAAAATTCCCCTTGTCTTCCTCAACCCCAATCCCTCTAGGGTAGACTGTAAGCTCCTATGAGCAGGGCCCTCTACACCTCTTGTTTCCATCCTATGACCATTTGTCTGTATCTCGTTCTCTTTGGTTATTGTAAAGCGCTATGGAAACCATTGGTGCTATATACGTAAATGATGACAATAATATATATATATACTGTTTATAAACGCGAAAGTCCTGACTGACTCATCAACACCCAGCTGAAACCTAGGAACATGTAATTTTGAAGGTGCACTGTTTTTATGACGTAGGCACCCACTAAGGAAGGATTTTTGGAAACTCCGCCCCAAGGGGGTGAAAAAGTGGGTTGAATATTTTAAACAGGATACCTATAGCTCAAAAACAGAAGCTGTTACAGACGTGAAAATCGGTATTTAGATTCGCCTTTAAAAATAAAAAAACACGTATTATACCGTTTTTCAAAAAACCAAGTGGGGGGGGGGGCAAAAAAAGGGGGTTGAATATTTTAAATATTTTAAACAGGATACCTATATCTCAAAAAAACGCAACAAAAAAGAAAGGATTGAGACCAATAAGTACTATGTTAAGGATTGAACCTTGGAATTAGGTACCATTTAGAGAAAAACTGAACACGGTGTTCAGAGAGATAGTACCATTAGTAAACTGTAGGAGGCTACATAAACCACCTTTCCAAATATTCTAAATAAATTTTATTAGACATACAAAACATAACATACCCATGTAATAAAAAACATAAAAGTGTGAGTGATAGGCGATATTCTTGTAACCCAATAAGATTAGGGTATATCTGCGATAGAGACAATCAGACCTGTATAGCGATTGTTATGTAATACAGCATAAATTAGCCAGCCATCAAGTCACCAGATTGTCTCACATTAATGAATTGATAGCCCAGAGTATAAAAGGACCAATATAATTTCAACCTATTATATAGATGGAGTCATTGGGCATAACATACGATAGGACCCAATTCTGATCTGCTTTAAGGATATGCAGAGTGGCATTAGAAATGACCAAAAATTGGCAAGGTGTTCAAAACCAGAATACTTGGTATAATTTAGAATTATATGTCTCTCAAGGTAATATCATATGATATTCCACCGTATCTCTCAGAATAGCGAGATATGATATTACAGCAGTTAATTTGTGATCATCAGATTGTCCGTTGCATATTGAGATATGCTGTCTGGGACAGTAGTGTTGCCAATTAGCTGCTACTTATATTCTGAGATGGAGCATTCCTTATACTGTTTAACAAGAACCGAAGAATAATATACACATAATCGTAATCAGTGGTGTATTTAGGTTTTGTGCTGCCCTAGGCCTGACTAAACTCGTGCACCCCCTAATTTAAATTTGACACCCCCCTTCCTGTCAAGGGCACACCTCTTCCTGGTTAATCCCCACCCTTCCTCTTTAAGCTACACCTTTTCCTCTTAGAGCTCCGCCTTTTCCTCTCTTTATATTAAAAGTGGATACCAAGTGCCTACTTGTATATTTTGTATACCATTTCAAATGAACCTATTGCAATAAATAAAATTATGAAATGTTTAAATTCAAGCATTTTTACAAAGAACAGCCATGCATGTCAAGTATACTGGATCACAACCGCTCTAATTGGTTGAACAATAAAATCCACAGAAACCTGCACTGCATATGAGTGTATCACAGAGCTGCACAGCAATAAAACCCACAGAAATGGGCACTGTGTATGAGCATATCAGAACTGCACAGCAATAAAACTCACAGTAATGTGCAGTGTGTATGAGCGTATCTCAGAGCTCCAGGGCAATAAAACTCACAGTAATATGCAGTGTGTATCACAGAATCCACAGCAATAACCCTCCCAGCAATGCAATGTGCGGTGTGTATGAGTGCATCAGAATCCACTGCAATAAGACTCCCAGCAAACCGAGTGAATGAGCACACAGCAATTATTTATTCTATATTTACCGGCCTCCGTCTGCGGTAGGGCTGTGTGCAGAGTCAGCAGGGACAGTGTACGGACTCAGGAGGAGGTTCCTCCAGGCCACGTTAGGATCACGGCTGTGCCTGTGCGTGGAGCCATCTTGTCAGCAGTGGGGTGCCACTGCCAGAGGGTGCACCGTGGCTTTGATTCCCTTCCGGTGGGTGTTCAGTCCAGAATAGAGTGAGAGTCCGTGTTAATGAAAGGGTGGGCAGCTGCGTGCGTGTCACGTGGTTCAGCCAGTCAGGTGGTACTGAGACTCAGTACCACCCGACTGGCCGGACCGCATGACCTGCACGCACGGAGCCTCACCAGGAGCCAAGCAGCTCAATGACAAATTTCTATCACTGCCGTGCTGGTTAAGGAAAGGTCCACTTTAAACAGCAGTAAGCAGACAGGGCTTCATATTCGGCTGATAACCCCCCCCCCTTTACATGCCATTTACTGTCATCTTCTCTCTCTGCACACAAATCACATCCCCCTCCCCTCTCCTAGAGCTGCTGCGGGGCAGGGGAGGAGCTATGGAGGGAGGAGAGGGGGATTTTTATTCTATTCGATTTTATTCTGTATGCAAACGCCCTGCTCCGCTGCTCGTTGTTTGAGAACACAGCTCAAAGCTGACACACAGTGACAGTGGCACCTCCTAGTACCCCCTAATGATGCTCAAATAATCACTGGTACCTGGGGCAGCCCGCCCTCCGCCACTCCCCTAAGTACACCACTGCTCTGTGATATGCTCACACACAAGTTTGGCGAACTGCCAGCAAGTACGGTGCTGTTTGAAGGCAAGCTGTGTGTCAGCGGTGCCAGAAACCCAGTCAAGCTGTGTGTCAGCAGTGCCAGTCCCAAGCTGTGTGTCAGCGGTGCCAGAAACACAGTCAAGCTGTGTGTCAGCGGTTCCAGAAACCCAGTCAAGCTGTGTCAGCGGTGCCAGAAACCCAGTCAAGCTATGTGTCAGCGGTGCCAGTCCCAAGCTGTGTGCCAGTACCAAGCTGTGTGTCAGCAGTGCCAGAAACCCAGTCAAGCTGTGTGTCAGCAGTGCCAGAAACCCAGTCAAGCTGTGTGTCAGCAGTGCCAGAAACCCAGTCAAGCTGTGTGTCAGCGGTTCCAGAAACCCAGTCAAGCTGTGTGTCAGCCGTGCCAGAGCTACATTGCAACACCACTGTACCCATGCCCCACAGAGAGTCCGAGGTTTCCAAACCTCATGGTAAGGCACAGGTAGGCGAGCCTACTCCCACTGTTGCCGTGTCGTGTGGGGGGTCACCAGTTCTAGATCTCATTCAAGGAGAAGACGGGAAAAGGTGTCTAACTCTAGTCCCACTGATTCTATGTCCAGTCTAACTGATGCCAAGATCCCCCTACCCCGTCATGTCCCTGAGGGCTATGTGCAGTCGCCCTTTGGACTGGTGTTCAGGAAGGACCACTGGGTTGCCATTCAAAGGAACCCTCATAGACGGGGGCGTCTTGTGGAGGAGGATGACGACTCTGAGTGGGACCTCAAGGGACTTTGGTGACTGGTGTTCGTGATCTGGTTTCCTGATTCTGTCTGTCATGTTTGTTGTTTTAGGTGCCCTGAGGTCACCTTTTTTGGAGGGGGCTACTGTCACGTTCCCTCGTTCCAACCCTGTCTCCCTGCCCTCTGTATTCCTTATGTCTGTGTTTCCCTGTGCTGCTTTCCCTGACATGCAGCTCAGGGGTTAAGTTCTTTGCTCGTTGAGCTTCTGCTGGTGATATGGGCTGATTACTCCCCTATATAAAGCCATGGGCCCATATCACCATGCTCTTGCATCCTGGTTCACTTCAGCTACAGATTTGTTCCTGAGAGCTCCCTGTTATTCTATCCTAGTGCTTTCTCAGTGTTTCCCCCTTGTCTGAGTTCTAGGTTTCTGATTGACTTCCTGGTATTGACCCTCTGGCCTGGCAGACGGATTTTCTCTGGTGCTATATCCCCGCTTTGGCTCAAGGTATACGTTTTGGTTTTGACCCCTGGCTTATTCATTGACCACTCTTCTGGACATCCCTAGCGGTTCTGTGCTTATCATATTATTGTTGTGTCACGCATCTCTGCGTATAGCGGCTTTTCCTCTTACCTGGGCCCTACTTGGCGCATGCCAGGTACCGCCATTGTGGCTGAACGTGACACAGGTGAGCTGAGGGATATCATGGGGCATTCGCTCCATAAGACGCACCCACTTTTCCCCCCACTTTTTGGGGGGAGAATAGTGCGTCTTATGGAGCGAGAAATACGTTGCAAAAGTAAAAAAACATATTTTTTTTTTAGGGGTGGGGCCACCAGTGCGGGCCGCCGCCCCCTGGAAAGTGCCGCCCTAGGCCTAGGCCTTGTAGGCCTAGGCCAAAATACCCCACTGATCGTAATAATAAGAATTATGAAAGACGGTTGAGTTAATAAGGAGAGGAAAGCAGTTTAACCTTAACTGCCATTTACTCACAATAATACAGTAGATGAAAAAGTTCTAAATTTTTTGTTGCTCAGAAGTAGGGTTTGTGGTTATAATTAAAATGCCACAGTGTCCATATAGACAGATCTCTAAATAATCAAACAGCTGGAGATCCTCCCAATAGCAATCAATTGATCAAGAAAACCAACTTCCAGAGGAACGATTTATGAATGGATATATCGCTGATACTATCAGTACAGAGAAACTGTCTAAATCCTTCACCCGAAGGAGAACCAAATATGTAAGAAATTTCATTTAGCTCTCAAGAAATTCACTCACACTTTTATGTTTTTTATTACATGGGTATGTTATTATGTTTTGTATGTCTAATAAAATTTATTTTGAATAATTGGAAAGGTGGTTTATGTTAGCCTCCTACAGTTTACTAATGGTACTATCTCTCTGAACACCGTGTTCAGTTTTTCTCTAATGGTACCTATATCTCAAAACAGAAGATGTTACAGACGTGAAAATCGGTATTTAGATTCGTCTTGAAAAATATAACAACACGTATTTTACTATGTTCTGAAAATTCCTTTGGGGGCAAAAAGCGGGGTTGAATACTTGTGTGTTGTGTTGAATAATGTGTTTTGCCATTTTCCACAAATCCAATTGGGGGGGTTGGGGGAAAGGGGTCTGAATATTTTTATCAGTATACCTATATTTCAAAAACAAAAAATGTTACAGACGTGAAATTTGGTTTTTATAACCTTCTCGAAAAATAGAAAACATTTGTTTTACCATTTTCTAAAAATCCCAAGTAGGGGTTGAAAAAGGGGGGGGGCTGAATACTTTTAAACAGGATACCTATATCTCAAAAACATAAGATGTTACAAATGTGAAAATTGGTATTTAGATTTGTCTTGTAAAACAAAAAGACAAGTATTTTACCATTTTCCAAAAATCCATTGTGGGGGCAAAAAGGGGGTTGAATACGTTTATCACTATACCTATATTTCAAAGACCACAGATTTGCTACAGGTGTTAAATTTGGTATTTATAATCTTTGTGCAAAAAGCAAAAATGTTTTACCATTTTCCAAAAATCCAGTTAAGGGGGGGGGGAGGTCAGGGGATAGGGGTGTGAATACTTTTATCAGTACATCTATATTTCAAAAACCAAGATGTTACAGGTGTGAAGTTTGGTAATTACAATCTTTTTGAAAATCAAGAAACATGTGTTTTACCATTTTCCAAAAATCCAAGTGGGGGGGTGAAAAAAGGGGTATGTGAATACTTTTAAACAGGATACCTACATCTCAAAAACAGAACATGTTACAGACGTGAAAATTGGTATTTAGATTTGTCTTGAGAAACAAAAAAACACCTATTTTACCATTTTCCAAAAATCCAGTGGGAGGGGGAAAAAGGGGGGTTGAATACTTTTATCAGTATACCTATAATTCAAAAACCAAGGATGTTACAGGTGTGAAATTTGGCACTTACGATCTTCGTGACAAATAAAAAAAAAACACGTGTTTTACCATTTTCCAAAAATCCCACGTGGGGGGGGGGTGAAAAAAGGAGGGGTGAATACTTTTAAACAGGATGCCTATATCTCAAAAACAGAAGATGTTACAGACGTGAAAATTGGTATTTAGATTCGTCTTGAAAAATAAAAAAACATGTATTTTATCATTTTCCAAAAATCCAGTGGGGTTGGGGGAAATGGTGTGAATACTTTTATCAGTATACCTATATTTCAAAAACCAAAGATGTTACAGGTGTGAAATTTGGCACTTACAATCTTCTTGAAAAATAAAAAAAAACACGTGTTTTACCATTTTGCAAAAATCCCAAGTGGGGGGTGAAAAAAGGGGGGTTCGAACAAAAAACCTCATGTTTCTTTTAAAAACAATTTTAACAAAAATCCACGCGAGCGAAGCCGCGGGCAAAGCTAGTAATGTATATACGTAATATGTTAATTGACCTGATATTAGTGCTCCTTACTATATACATATATATTAGGCTTGGGCAGGCTAGAGGTATACACTGGTTTATTTATTTTGCAAGGCATTTTGGTGTATATTACACTTTATTAATCCTCTCTACAGCCATCACATATTTGGTTGAAACATTTTTCTGATACATTGTTTTGTTGTGTTATCTTTGTTTTTTTTATTTTTCTACAACATGTATCATTGTAGATTATGGTATTGTTAAACTGCAATATTGGTGACAGCAGCGTCTTCTTTTTTAACTATTTAATGATGTCCTGGTATTAATATGTAATTTAGTTTATTTATGATTAATAAAGATGGTATTTTGATAGTTTATTTTATTTAGACCAAGCAGTGAGTTGGTTTATAAAAATATAAAACTAGGTATTTTATCTCTGGGTTCCAGTTTCTAGATTTTTCCCATAACGCAACATTTACCAAAAGCTTTGCTTTTTGGCTCTTGTTTATTTAATCTACAATATTTACCAGTTGATGAGGTAGAGGAGGGAATGTCTAGATAAGGTTATTGTTCTCTAGACTACCTGACATAAGAGCTGGCAACTGAACGAGATATGACGGATCTTAAAAGACTTCTAATCTACTCCCTGGGGATGCCCTTTAACCCTTTCGCTGCTGAGGCATTTCCCGCCTCTGTGCTGAGGTCATTTTTACCGATTTTGCTCATCATGTTTAAACGTGTTTTGAAGGCTTATTTTAGTATATGACCCAGACATATTATATATCGTTCTTTCCGTCAGACTCGGCAGATTCATAATATGTCATTATTCTATGTATACGTCATGACCTGTCTGTATATTGTAACAATTTTCAATAATTTACAACTTGTAAAGTGGGTTTTTTTCACATTTTAACATGCGAGCAATTGCGGTTATATTTTGTATGGGGTGCGCTTGTTAAAAAAATTAGAGATGGGGTCTCGTTACATTTTTTTTGGGGAAAAGTACGTGATTTTTAACAAACACACCGCATACAAAAATCGTTAATGCAGCATCATTGTTCACATTATAATTGAAATGGGAACAATATTGCTGGATTAACGAACCAAAAAAAAGAAAAAAAAACTTGTTTATTTTTTTTTATAGTTTTTTCTAAATATTTTTTTATTGAAATTTTTTTTTTTTTTTTAAAAAAACTTTTTTCATAGTCATGTTTGGTATTGTTGGAACGGCCATGCTCTGGCCGATCCAAGAATATCAAATATTAACCCCTAACTGCCACGGATCGGGAGATAGGGGGTTCATTGGAACCCCCTATCTCCACCATTGATGGCAGTTAGGGGTTAACTCCAGGACTGGCGTCATCGTGCTATGCACGATGACACCAGTCCTCAGGGGGCATTCCCGGAAGCTTGGCCAACATCCAAGATGTCGGCCAGCTCCGGGAAAGGATCACGAACCGGCGCTTTTCGGCGCCGTTTCGTGATCCAGCCCCCATGGGGTTAATTCCAGGTATCGTTAGGAAGGGCAGGCTGTGCCCTTCCAAACGGTGCCTGGAATAACCCCCTGCACGCCAGCGATCGGGTGGGAGAGAGGTCCGAAGGACCTCCCCCCCCCCCTCCCTTACAGGCGCTTCCTCCGCACATGCGGGGGGGGCGCCTGAATTAGATGTCATTGCGCCGCCGCGATGACATCTAATTAGGCCGGCGGTGGTTCTGGGTGCTGGGCTGATATCGAGGATGTCAGCCCGCACTGGGGGGACACAGCGATCGGCCGGAACCCGGCCGATCGCTGGCCCCAAAGGGAGGACGCGCTCAGCAAGGAACGCTAGCTGCGGGTGGACGCGCTGAGCGCGTCCACCGCAGCGAAGGGGTTAAATACATCCCACACAATACAATGATTTAAATCTGTGATCGACCCACAGACTCCATTCTATGTCCATAGCCACCAAGTGAGAAGCATGTGATCAATAAATCCGGGGGGGGGGGCAGTTTACAACACAAAATATCATAAAATGGATGCACCCAGTGACACATACAAAGCAAGAGATATTCTTAACAAAATATACAAGAGAAAATCAAAGTACATGTACGATATCATATCGGCAACATAAAATAAGAGCATTTCATTTTCTGGTGGTAGTGGCCCTTTAAGAGACTTTTTTTTATATCTGCAGTGTAGCTATACAGAACTAATGGAGGATCTACGCACACCAGAGTTAACAATGCTACACCCATGTCTGCCTTCAGTTACACTGTTTTGTTAATTGTTGCTTGCTGCTTTCTCCCAAAGCCATAAACCCATGCTAGTGACTTTGTGATAGTCTGGTCAATGATGGTTTCCTGTTTGGTATGGTCATGTCCTGGGTTCGTGGCTTCTAAGGCTGGCCGACCACCGGGGCCATATTTGTGCGATGGTGCGATTATCCGATATCATCTGAAGTCATCCAACTGATACCACAACATGAAGGTGAATCAGCCCTCTTCTACCATATCCGACCACCATCGGACGACTTAATACGTTTTTTTGCGACTACAACAGACTAGCGATCTTTCCATTTTGAAGGGTACTGTCAGATGAAATCGGATGATCTGGTACAATTTACATGAAAAAAAGTAGGGATGTGCATTTCGCGTTTCGGAATTTTCATGAAATTTCCCGATTCGTGCATTGGGATTCAGCCGATTTTTCCGAAAATTTTCGGATCCGAAAACAGCAGATCCGAACAAATTTTCAAGCCGAAACGAAAACTTTTTGGAATTTTCGAATGGACTAGAAATGTGTAAAATCGAAATTCATTTTCGTTCCATTCGTGATTTCGGCTCAATTCCTGATTTCGGTTCCATTTCAGTAATTTCGGACATCGTATTTATATCGCTGATTCTGTAATTAAATTTTGTATCATTCCCATCTCAATGTATCCTTCCTGGAAAACATGAGAAATCTCAATATATCCTTCCCGGGAAACCAGAGAAATCTCAATGTATTCTTCTTGTAAAAAATGAGAAATCTTAATGTATCCTTCCCGGGAAACCGGAGAAATCTCAATGTATCCTTCTAGTAAATCATGAGAAATCTCAATGTATCCTTCCCTGGAAACCAGAGAAATCTCAATGTATCCTTCTTGTAAAACATGAGAAATCTCAATGGCAGAATTATCGTATCGGCAGAATTATCGTATCGTATAATTATAGTATCTGAAAAAACATTAGTTTACGTCAAAACTAATAGACACTTTGAAACGAGGAGAACAGACGTTCCGAAAAACACGAAAATTTCCGAAAACACAAAAAAAAGTCGATACGAAAAACGAACCGAAACGAAACTCGGCCGAAATGAGTCGAAACGAAAATTTACAAAATCCGAACGAACCGAAAAAAAAAATCGGTTCACAAGCCTAAAAAATAGATGAATTGTATAGTTAAACCGCCACCGCTATCCAAGAATGGAAACATGGTTAGCCAAACCATTGGGCACCTACAAATGTGGACATTGCAAGGTCTGCGGCTTTGTTATTAAATCCAAAACTTTCAATAGCAACACTACTCAAAAAACATACCTTATGAAACAATTCGCCAACTGTTCATCTACTATGGTGATATATTTAATCACGTGCACGTGTTCTAAACAATACGTGGGTATAGCAGTGGCGTAGGTGGATTCTGCAACACATTGGTAGTGTCAGCAATGAGACTGACACACCAATTTCCAGACATGTACATTGCCATCACAATGGTGACCCCTCATGTCTTTCTTTTCAGCTTATAGAAAGAATAACCTTAGGCCCCAGGAAAGGTGATTTTGATCTAAGGCTAAGACAAAACGAAGCGAGGTGGTTCTTTAAATTGAACACTCAATACCCTGTGGGTTTGAATGAAGAATTCAATTAAAACTCATTCCTATAATTGCATATATTTAGTCATCATACAACCCTATTGGTAATCACCATGATCATGTTACTATATAGCCGTATCGGGGCTATCCTCTGAGTATACATTTCAATATTTAATAATTACAATATGTCAAGCATTGCTAACGTTTCTTTTACATCCGATTATTTATTCACATGGGAATTTATTTTTCATCATTTCTGTTTCACATTGTGATATGCTGTACATTTTTGTACGTCATTGTTGTGTCGGGTATATTACACAGAAAAGGGGAAATTTAAAATGGATGCTTGTAGCCATTTTGTGTTAAAGACAGTTTTTCTTCAAAATTTCTCTAGGTTTAGAAATGAACGAGATTTTTTTTTACAGAGTTCATTCCTGGGTGAAGTATTTTATATATTTTTTTAGAAGTGCCAGACATGAAGGAACCTAGAATGTTTCTTTTGTGTGATAATGTTAGGTTTAAGTGCTAAGACGTGTCATAATTAAATTTATTGGTCTGTCTTAAAACAAAAGATATTTTGTCTTTTGGGTATAGGAATAAGAGTTAATATTCTGTAATATAGATTTATATTCACAAATATATGTTTATAATCAAGGTATATTTTATTATATTAACAGTAGGAAATATATATTCCAATAAATATTGTAGAAAGTATATAATTGGTAAATAATAAAATTTACTAAAGCATAGATTCTGTTGAGTTAACCAGAAAAGAATTCAGCTGAAAGTGAGTAACTAAAAGGGAGTAGGGATATAAATCAAAGATGACAGATGGAGACACTGTGTCTAATAGCTGGGAGAAGAGAAGGTCTTTGTTAAGTCAGATTGATCTTTTGACCCGAGATAAGAAAATTAAAAAGAAATGGGTGAATTAATTAAGAAGTGCAATACTGCCCTCTAGAGGATAGTAAATATATTAAAAATATTGCCCGTGACGTCAAATTGGCTATAATAAGCGGCAATGTTGGTTACAAGTCGGTCGGAGATTCCAGCATTCAGACTCACACCGCAATGCATTCAGACGTCCAGTACATATGACCCTCTGAGAGTCGGAGATTCCAACACTCAGACTCACACTATGATGCAGGCAGATCCCAAGACATGAGGCAATCCAGATTCTCACTAAATTTCTGATTCTCACCAAATCTCTAACTCACATGCATTGATTATCTGATCGGTAATCTTCACACATTCCAAAAATTACTACATCAGGAATTCCAAGGCAGACTTATCAACATCCAAATTGGACAGGTAATGTATGAAATAAGGAATTAATGTAAATATATATTTGTAGAGATTCTTGCAACGTAGACTGAGACTTCTCGGATACGGTTAAATCCAAATTCTAAGTATTTTCTATTCTGCAGATAGAAATATGAAGAAGTGGATATAAGGATTTATTCCTAAAAGAAATGTTGTAAGATTGATACCAATATATATATTGAATTTGGAAATTACTGTGATTAAAATTAATAAGCAAGGAATTATATAACTACAAAATAAAAAGCAAAAGATTAGAAGTTTAATTCTCGAGATTAGGGGAGGATTCACTAAATAAGTTTTTATTACTTATCATTAAATTAGCTCATCTTTTGTTGATCCATGTAGCATAGAGATATATATATATATCTATAAGAGCTGGCTGGTTAAACATTGTTTGCTGGGAAATGCATGTTGTATTAAGCAGAAATGTTTATTAACCATTTGTGTATTAGTTACTAACTGATAAGGTAAATGATATTAATCATATATGCAGTTACTAACCGAAGATACATATATTGTGAAGCTAGTTTTTATATGCTGATGGATTGTGGTTTATAAATTTTTGTTTATGATATGAGATTTGAAACTTTTTTGTATACGTAATAAATATATATATATTTTTATCCGATTATTGATTATTGTATTTTTTAAAGCAAAACACAGACAATTAAAAGAATTCAGGATAATTTCTAAGAAATATAAACGATTGATATTTGTGTCTCGTATAAGTTTCTTATGAAATAATAATCCCTGATATATTGGCAACTGCCGAGGTAGGTCCAATATAGACATATTGGAGGCTTGGCTGATAAATCCAATATATATAAACGTGTTGTATTCACGTGCAGAGATTATATCCGACAAATTGGAGGCACTGTACCGAGATTGTAGTTTTTGTTTGGAATATAATTGTCAGTATTGTCTGATTAGACAGAGATAAAATATATATATATATATATATTTTGACTCCTTGTTGTATTTTGACTTGTGGTTTTTACGGTTATCTACTAAACAGTGTAAAAATGTCAGAGTCAGAATCTGAGACTCAGGAAGATGTAGAGATACATGCAGATCAAATAGTATTGATAGATGTTATGTCTTATCTAAAGGACAAATTACACGTCACAGATGATTTATTTGATTGGATAAAAGAATTGCAATCAAATATATCTAATTATGTTGATTCAATCTGGTCAGATCACTCAAATTTTCTTGAGTGTTTGCGAAAGATAAGTGCAGCCACAAATAAAAAAGACAGAGATTTTTGTTTTAAAAATTGTGCCTTAATGCATACACTTGATCGCAGAAATGAACAAGAGATTGAATGATGACAAAGAAACCAGAGACAGATTAGAAAATAAAAATTGTGACTTGCATGATACCGTAAATAAATTAAAAGATGAGTCAGAACGAATGATAATGGAGTTGAAAGTGTTTGCAGGAGAAAAAGATCAATTGCAAGATGAGATTGCTCAATTATCACAAATTAAATAAGGAACTAAACAAAAAGTTGGCGAGAATGAAACGCGAACATGAGAAATTCGCTGATGAGCTACGTCAGGTTGAAACTGATGTTCGAAGGGTTAAAAATCCTTTGTTAGAGAAGTTCCCTTTGAAAGCTTTGAGTCATAACTAATCACTGATTAGGCTTGAAGACAGCTCTGTTTATCTGAAGAGCCAGAGTGAGCAGAGCCAATGTGAAAGTGAAAGTAAATCTCATGATGAAAAAAGAGCGAAGCCTCTTACACAGGAGTATTTCAAATCACATCACTCTAGCCAGCCACAGCCTATTAAGAAATCTCATAAAGTTCAGGATTTAACGAAAATTATTATTTTCTTAAAAAACTCAGTAGGTATTTTTGACCTTAAGGCATCGCCAAGAATAATAAATCATTTAAATATGTTTGAAGAAACTTTGGGAGTATTAGGAATTCAGATGCTCAGAAAATTGAGTTGATCCCATGGGTCTTTGAAAGCAAACATAGGTATTTTTTTCAGTCTTTGAAAGAATCTGGTATACGGAACTGGAGTAAAATAGTCTCCGAGGTTAAATCTGAATTTGGGCCTCACCGTACCAATCTAGCTGCGAAAAGAGCAATTTTAACTCTAAAATGCAGACTTAATCAAAGCCCCCGTGAATTTCTTTCAGTTCTTAAAAATGCGTACAGCTTGGCTGAAAGAAACCCAGATTTTGAAAACCCTGAATTTATCCAATTATTTTATGACGCATTGCCAAATAAAATAAAGGTTATTTTGGCAAGAGATTATGACCCGAGAAATGGTTTGGATTGGGTACTAAAAGAAAGTATGACCCTATTTACTGTACTTGAATATAGTGAAGAAACTCAGGGGAAAAGAGTGAAAAACTCACCTGAGGAAATAGCGGAAACTCACGTTAAAAAGGGTGATATTAAATTTGAGTCCCACAAAAAGAGTTATGCGGAAATATTGCGTGACTCCATACCTCAAAGGGAAAAATCCAAGTCAGATCAGGAAAGAGGGTTTGCCAGAGAAAATTCAGGAAGTAAATTTCAATCTAGGAAGCAATGGGTACCTAGAAGTCAGTGGGTTAAATCAAGGGAAAATGTACCTAGACAGGAAGAAACCAGAGGTAAAACTGAATCTGATGCGTCTGATAATGCGCAAGCTTCGTCCCCAAGGACGAATAGAAAGCGGAGATATAATGTACGCCAGCGTATTGGTCAAATGCAGGAAAATTTCCGTGTGCTGACAGAAAAACTGGATCAGATCACTCCGTTAATGACTGGAAATAACCCTGGTCAGGTTGTAAGCGATGCAACACCTGCAGCCCCACCCAACCAGTGACTAGATGATGTTTCTGATGAAGTAACCAGTATCCATGACAATTTACCAGAAAGTGATGATGAAATGATTAATACAAATGTTTGTATGGTTGATGATTTAAACCCTTCCCTGCAAAGAGAAGGAAAATGTATTTTATCTCCCCAGACTAAGTGCGAGCAAGCTGAGAAGACTGGATCCGAAATAGAAAGCACAGCTGCCAAAAGCACGTTTGAGAGAGAAAAATCAGTTGGTAAAATCTGTACAAAACCTAATTTCATATCTCACTCTAAATTTCTCTGTAAATTGCATAGCATTGAAGACCGATATTATGTGAATGTAGAATTACAAGATAATTTACCACATATTCCGTCCTTGCTAGACACTGGAAGCCAAGTTATGTTAATATCAGCACATTATTTTGAACAGGTCCAAGAACTGTCCTTCAGGAAGCCTAGATTAGATAAATCTAATGCTAATCTAGTGAGTGTGAGTGGCGCATCTCTGAAAGTTCTGGGCACGGCTAAATTGGATTTTAAATTGGGGAATAAAGTAATTCGGCATCCAACGCTTGTTGTGGATCTGCCCCAAAATCGCCTAATTATTGGAATGGACCTTCTCAAAAGGTTAAATCCAATTATTGATTTTATCAATGAGGTTATTTGGTCCCAAGTAAGTGTTCCAATCAGCTATGATAGATCCCAATCCCATCACACTCAGCGTAACTGCCATGTGATTGAGGAAAGGCCGGATTCTATTGAAGTCCACTTCAGAAATAGCCAGACACCTGATATCTCTTTCTTAATGCCAAAGCCCCTGACTCCAGGAGAGCAGGAGGATAACACCATAGGTGTTCCCCCCCGAGAGAATTCGAGATATATGTCTGGAAAATGACGTGCTAATTATTCACCTCCACAAAAGGGAAACAGAACCAAATGGGCATAGTGACCATTCTCAGTTCTTAACTGAAATAGAGAAGATAAATGAAGAGGTATTTTTCCCTATACGTGTAAATAGTTTAGCTGGAGAAAACATGGCTAAACTAGATTTGCACCAGGAATATAGCTATATTAGCAAGAAGATGCTGAATAAAATAGCTGACCTTAAAGTGATCAGATACCCAAATCCTCAAGATGAGTGGATAACAGATCTAGATAATGATGGAGACAGCCACAATGTTATTGGAAAATGTATGTTATCTATTTCTATTGGGAATAAAACTGCCACACATTTATTTTTGGTCCTAAATGAACCCGGTTATCAGATTTATGTAGGTAACGATATAATTCATCGTTTTGCTATGCAAGTGGATCTGATTAATTCCCACATATGGACCAGACTAAAAGAGAACCCCTGTGAATTCCAGGATGAAGATAAAGCTCTTAAGTCATGCCAGACACTGCCATACGCAGTAAACTTACATGTACCATATGAGGTTTGTATTCCACCAGGTTCTGTAAATTACCCATTACCTTTACAGGTAATGGAAGGTCAGAAGTTGAGAAATTCTGAGGCACTAGTCTGTATTTCCAATCGAATACATGGGTTAGGAATTTCAGCAAATCCTACACCCATGGTGAAAATACACCAATCTAGAACCCAAATCATTATAAATAATAATTCCTCACAGGAAATCCATTTGTCTAAAGACTCTACAATAGGTCTAGCACTGGATTCAGATTATTATACATTCGGGTTCCAGAACGCTGTTATCGGGTTAATACCTGAACGTTACCTCACAGAGGAACAAATGATAGAACAATCATTTACTTTGTGGCCCGAAGGATTATTCACGATATATTCTGTTTATCCTTTCAGTTCTGAAGTAGGAATCTGCAAGGTAGAAGAATCATCTTTAACCTTTGATCATCCTCTGACTACACAGGAAGCAGAGGAGTATACTCACTTTGCTGGAGATGCAAGTAGGTCAAATCATGACCTCTCTGAAAGGCTTGAAGAAGCCTATGAGATTGGTCAACCTGAAATCTTTCCAGGATTTCAGGACATGGTCCAGCAACAAATATCTTTCGCTGACGGATGTTCTAATGATATGGAGTGCCAACAGTTGAAAGAAGTTCTAATGGAATTTCAAGATATTGTTGCTAAGGATTCATATGATTGTGGAGTCACCGACTTACATATAGCTAGGGTCCAAACTGACCCTAGCGCTCCTCCTGTATACGTCAGACAATATCGGCTTCCCTTAGCGTGTTACGACTCGCTGGCGGAGATATTAGGGAATCTAAAAGAAAGAGGAATTATAAGGACGGTGCACAGCTCTTATAATAATCCTATTATCGGAATCCTTAAGCCGAATGGTCAATGGCGTTTATGTGCTGATTTGAGACAGCTAAATAAACGTGTATACAGATCCGGCTGGCCCGTACCATATATCGATCAATGTCTCGTCCAAATGCAAGGTTGTAAGCTTTTTACCGCGCTGGATTGTGCCCAAGGATACTGGACAATTCAGGTAAGTCGTGAGGACCAATACAAATTGGCCTTCCCCGTCGGTCAACAACAGTTTACGTGGACCAGAATGCCCTTCGGCTATATTGTCACGTCTCGGCCTTGCCCCCTGCTGGTGGTAGCAGGGATTCCTGTTTGTTTTTGTTTTCAGCCTGCAGGCCATCTGTTGGGCTTATTGGTCTGCGGTCACATGACCTGTTCTGCCCTATATGTAGGACCAGGATTCCCCTTGATCCTTGGACCAGGATAGTCTTTCTTGCCTAGTCCCTGTGTGCTGGTTAACTTTGATAATCTGTGTATGACCTCTGGCTCATGTGTTTAGGATCTCTCTCTTGTCTGACCCCTCAAGTTATGATATTCCGTGTATGACCTTTGGCTCTTGTATTTGGATCTCTCTTCTGTCTGTCCCCTGTACTGTACCGTGCTTATTTATCCGTGTATATCTGCATTCATTGTATGTCTGGTTTATGTTTTATACACCTTGCAGACCTAGCCTAGTTAGTATTTTGAGACCACCTTTCAAGGATCTCAGTCAGGGCTTCGGGATCTTTCTAATTCCTGTAATATCCTGGTTTGTTCCCTGGAATCTGTATACCTGCCCTTAAGGCTTCAATCTCCGCAGATTGGGGGCTCCCCACCACCCTATAGGGGGCTCACCGTTGCATATATAAACTCAGGTCATGAGTTCGCTGTCTTTTTACATAAAGCCATGCCAGATGCAGCCGAGAGGGGTAATTTGACGTATGTGGATGATATTTTACTGAAAAGTATTTCGTTTGAGAAACATATTCAAGAAATTAGACATGTTCTTAACCAGTTGAGAGAGGCAGGGGTTAAAATCTCATTGCAGAAAGCACAATGGTGTCGCACCAGAGTTAATTTCCTGGGACATGAGGTTACATCCGAAGGCCTAAATCCTCAGCGGAAGAAGGTGGAAGCAGTTGTAGCGCTGGGTTTAATTCCCTGTCGTGGCAGTACCTATTTGTGGCCACCGGAGGGAGACAAGCGCGATAAGAAACATTGAACATTGGGACTACATTTCCCGGCATGCTTTGAGAGCGGACACAGGAAGTGGGTGGGACACAGACCCTTACATCCTGAGCCTCGTGGAGAGAGCTGGCAGAGCGCGCCAGGGAGTGAGAGGAGCAAGACGCAGAGCAGCAGAACGAGACAGCAACTAGGCAGCTGGGGCCTGACAGAGCTAAAGACCGGGTTATTCAGCCTTACCAGAGGAAGACCCAGAGATTCACAGGACTACCCGCGCTGATCTTGAGGAAGCTAGAAGACCCCGAGTTAGGAGTACCGCAGATCGATCGGACAGGGAGAGCAGGCGGTGAGCTGGATATCTTGCGGCAAGTGCAGAAAGCCTGACAGCGGATCCAGTAACCAAGAGAACCCCAGTCAACATCGAGCGGAGAGACGTCCTGGGTCGAGCGGAGCATCAAGTATCTGGCGGATGGGTGAGAGGCCTTCCGGGCCGTTGTGAAAATAAAACACGCTGCTGTTTGTTTTCAAAACCCACAGGGCCCCAACTTGACTAGTCGAAGATACCTCTTAAGCAATTCACTGGCCAGTTGAATATTATACCCGGGTACCATAACACACACACACGTACATTCTGGGACATAACCTGTGCGGGACTCACTCCCCAAACACAAAAGGGGGTTAAAGATTTATTTTTTCCTTTTCTTTTCCGCTGCGCGTTTCTCGAATTACGAAGCCTTGTATTTCTCTTTTCCGCTGCGCGTTTCTCGAATTACGAAGCCTTGTATTTTCTCTTTTCCGCTGCGCGTTCCTCAAATTACGAAGCATCGTATTTCTTTTCCGCTGCGCGTTTCCCGCATTACGAAGTACTGTAAATATATCTACGAACACCGTGTTATTCATTATATGCCATTTATTCTAGTAAACTATATAATTTATAAAATCCACAACGGTGCTGGAGTATATTTATTCCCTAGTGCGGGGAGACTGACCCGAGGTTCAATTTCAGCGGCTCCTCCGGGAGTGAGCGCTACACGTGGGGGCTCATCCGGGATCCAGTCTCTGGAAAAACCGCATTTAAAGGGTTAAATATGGATCCAGACACTGCTGCCAAGTGGTGTGAGGAGCACAGTGGTCAGTTAGAATTATGTATAGTTATGGATATTCCTGCAGACACTTGGGCCGAAGATCAGATTCGCCAGGCCGTGGCCGCGCTGACACCAGATAATCGGGGGTTAATCCTGGACATTAAAGCGAACCCAGATACCCCTCAAACGTATGTTCTTTTTGAGTGGAGAAAGGGTGTTCCAGTGTGTTTTCAGGGCGCGAGTATGAAGCTGACCGACGATGTGGAAGTTCGACTGGTCCAGCCAAGTACGCCACGTGGTGATCACGCGAATGTTCCCGATGTTACCCCAACTACAGGGTTCCCTCCTGCTACATTTTTCACCACTATGGGGAAACTGGTGGAAACACTAGCCAAAAACTCTGCTGCGTCTCCAAATTACAGATATCGCAAGTTACGGTTTTATTCTGGTAAGGTCCCTGTACCAACTGGAGAAGAGTACTTTGAGACTTGGATAGATCAGGCAGTGCAAGCAGTGGAAGAATGGGAAGTTGCTGACACCGTGAAGAGACAAAGGTTGATCGAGAGCCTAAGAGGTCCTGCTTCAGATGTCATTCGAAATCTAAAAAGGGACAAGCCCGGCTGCACTGCTGCGGAGTATCTAGAAGCTTTACAGGAAAATTTCGGGAGTGGAGGATTGTGCCGAGTTTATCCACAAGTTCTCTCACACCTATCAAAAGGAAGGAGAAGAATTGTCCACATATGTCTGGCGGCTGGATAAAATCATCCATCAGGTCATTCTTAAAGGGGGCATGGAACCGAGTCATGCAAGCAAAGCTTTGATGGACCAAATTTTCAAAGGAGCACTCCCACTGGATCCCATAATGTTGAAATTTCAGACTAGATACCAGAGCACGAGACTGACCTATTCCAAACTGATCAAAGCTATCCAAGAAGAAGAGGCCTTGATTAAGGCTAAAAAGGTTGCAAATGCTTCGCACACAGCTTTCACCGCAGAAGTAGGAACTCTCTGTGTGGCAGACAGACTGAAGTGCTGGCTTTAAAAACTCAGATGTTGAAAATGATGGAGTGTCGGATATAATCTCTGCACGTGAATACAACACGTTTATATATATTGGATTTATCAGCCAAGCCTCCAATATGTCTATATTGGATTTACTGGACCTACCTCGGCAGTTGCCTCCAATATATCAGGGATTATTATTTCATAAGAAACTTATACGAGACACAAATATCAATCGTTTATGTTTCTTAGAAATTATCCTGAATTCTTTTAATTGTCTGTGTTTTGCTTTAAAAAATACAATAATCAATAATCGGATAAAAAATATATATATTTTCCTCCATCTGTTCCACCACCATTTTCATCTTTTCCGGATCTAATATTGACTCTAACTCTTTTTGTTTATCCTCTATTGTGGTATTAAGTTCTTCCAAAATTTCTTTTCTCCTCTCTATCACTGTCTCCATAAGACTAAAGGAAAAACTTTCCAATTGTTTTTCCCATCTTTTAAATAAAACTGTGTCGCTCCTATCAAAGGTGGGATTTTTATACAGCCTCAAACCTCTCGGAGTGAGTCCCTCCTTAATGTAGACTTCCATCATTCTGATATCCATTTTATTCCTAAGTTCTTTAACCAATAGATTTTCTAAGCTGTATACATTTTTATTTACATCACTTGATAACAAAGTATTTTCTTCTGTTATAGTGTGTATATTCCCACCGAATCTATCTCTTTGTACCCTGTACATTTTGGGTCCGCCACTGATACCTTGAGATGATTATACAGCAGCTCTCGGCCGCTGAATACAAACACAGAATAGACAAGTATCTGGCGCCCCCTAATGGATATAGTTTAAACAATGCTGTTAGTACACAAACTATTCTTAAGTCCAAAGAACATAGAGCATTAAATTGCAGTTTAAAAAGTCAGCAGCAGATGGTTCACACACTGATAGTTCACCTCCAACCACCAGAAAGAGTCAATAATGGAAAAATGTGGTGACAGTCCGCGCTTCCCTCTTTTTTTCTTTTCCTTTTCTCCCCCTAAAATCTTGGTCGAGGATCTTCTTTAAGCAGTTAATTGCTTTCTTTTATGCAGTCCTCATACGCGTATTGGTGTTTGTCTTTTCATTGTTTTATGGAATAAATTTTAAATTTTGTTCATCGATATCCTGCAACCTTATTTTTTCATTTGGAGCAACATCATCGGACAGAGGAGGAAAAGGGGAGCCCGATATCTCCAAAATATCGGTTGTGAGATGCATCTAGTGTCTGATTTATGACACCTCCAAATGTGAGTTGAACTACTGTATTTTGGGGACCTGGATGTGTTTTTATGGATCACACTATGTTTCTCATTTCTATCCCCATATATCTTGAGAATTGAGGACTGCATAAAAGAAAGCAATTAACTGCTTAAAGAAGATCCTCGACCAAGATTTTAGGGGGAGAAAAGGAAAAGAAAAAAAGAGGGAAGCGCGGACTGTCACCACATTTTTCCATTATTTCCTCATATTTGAAAACATTTTCCAGGGCCCCCATAACTTCCCTCATAGAGGGACACATAGAGGACCGCCAATGTCTAGCTATTACAATTTTAGCTGTACCAAGTACCATGGAGATAAACCTCCTATGACGGGTCTGAATTGTAACAGGTATAAGGTGTAAGAGGTACATTTTCGGACAAAGTGGGAATTTAAGTGAAGTGCAATGAGAGATCAACCTATTTATCTTTTCCCAATATCCCCCCAGCATGGGACAAAGCCAGAAGGTGTGCAATAATGAGCCAGTGCCTGTAAGACATCTCCAACAGAGACCAGTGTTCCCTGAAATATGGGCCAACCGGGTGGGTGTTAAATACCATCTGCACAGGAGTTTGATATGGGCTTCTCGTAAATTGGTACTTCTAGAATATTTATATATCGTGTCCATGGCGTATGACCAATCTTCTATGGAGAGTGTTAAGGCTAAGTCTTTTTCCCAATTAACCATATAGGGTAGTTTTTTAGGCGGGGTCGGAGTTAGGAGGCTGTTGTAACAGAGGGACAGCGGTTTCATGTGACATTTTCGTCCCAAACACAATTTATGAAAAGCCGAGAGGTTCACATCCGTGAAAGAGGTAAGGCCTTTCTGGGTCAAAGCATGCTTCACACGAAGATATGTGAAGCATTCCTTTGATGGGATAGCGAATTCCTGTACCAAATCGGGGAAGGTTTTCAGGGAGTGTGGCATGAAGAGCTGCCATACATGAGTCACGCCTCGCCTGATCCAGGAGTCTAATGTTAAATCGGGAATAAAGCGACACAAAACCCTTAAAGGGGCAAGGCATAGTAAATTGTAAGGCCTCACCAATTGACGACCCCACAATCGCCATGCCATGAGGGAGAGCATCGAAACAGGCAACAAACCCGTGGTACTATTCCTCGGCAGTAGTGTGAGCCACATCAGGTCATGGAGTCGGTATGGGAAAATCATGGCATTCTCCAGCTGCAGCCATAGTGGTGGTTCTTTTTGATACATTGATGACAACAGTTGGGCTAGTAAGGCTGCTTTATAATAAGATTGCAGATCCAGAAACCCCAACCCACCATTACGTCGTGGTGTTGTAACCGTGGAGGCCGACACTCGAGGAGGCTTCCCCTTCCATATGTGTGCATGAATTAGTTTTTGCATCCGGAGCAATAAATGCGCCGGGATGAAAACCGGGATATTCCTGAAATAATATAAAATTTGGGGTAAGATACACATCTTCATGGCCGCCATATGACCCAGCCAAGATGAGTCGATTGTGCTCCATTTGGAGAGCTGCGCCTCAATAGAGTTCAAGAGTGGCGTAAAGTTTCTTTAAGGATGGTTCCCCGCAATTTAGAAAGGGATATACCCAGATATTTTAAAGAGGTAGAACGCCAGTCAAAGGGGTATTTACTACGCAGAGAGCTGAGGGATGAAGCAGCAATATTTATGGGGAGAGCTTGCGTTTTACTTATGTTATTTTTATAATAGGATATCGCGCCAAAATTATCAAGGAGGCTAAACAGGGGAGGGAGCGAGGTCTCCGGTGTGGTCAGAAAAAGCAGTATGTCGTCCGCAAACAGTGCCAATTTATGTTCCCCATTCGGGGTTGATAAGCCCTTAATAGCCGGAGCCGTTTTAATCTGCAACGCCAGGGGTTCTAAGGCCAGAATGAATATTAACGGGGATAAAGGGCATCCCTGACGGGTGCCATTTGTTATATGGAAAGCGGATGATAGAAACCCTGAAGCCAATACTTTTGCCGACGGATCTGAGTAGAGGGCCATAATGCTGTTTATAAACTGTGCTGGGAAGCCAAACTTTAGTAACACCGTCCGCATATACCCCCAGTGCAGGCGATCAAATGCCTTTTCAGCATCTAATGCCAACAGGAGTCCAGAACCGTTAGTCCTATGGGCCAGGTCGAGTATATCATAAAACCAGTCGGGTGTTGTCACACGTTTGGCGGCCCGGGACAAAGCCAGTCTGCTCATTCGCAATCAAAGAGGGAAGTAGAGGGGCCAATCTATTTGCCAGCAATTTAGCATATAACTTGGCATCTACATTCAACAGGGAGATCGGACGGAAATTGGCACAATGTGTCGGGGCTTTACCAGGTTTAAGCAGGGTGACTATTGTCGCTTGCAGCATCTCCGAAGGGATAATGCCGGTGTCTTTAATATCATTAAAAACCAGGGTAAGAATCGGGACTAGAGAGGAAGCAAATTTCTGGTAGTACAGATTCGTAAAACCGTCAGGGCCTGGAGCTTTATTTTTTGGGAGCGCCTTAATAGCCTTATATACCTCCTCCTCTGTGAACGTAGCTAGCAAACCTGTAGCCTGAGGGGCAGTTATAGAAGGGAGATTAGCCGTTTGGAGAAAGAGCTCTATGTCGTCCAATGCAGGGGTCGGCACGGTGTTGTTTAGTCCCAGGTTATATAAGGAGGCATAATAGCGTGCAAATTCATCAGTGATAAGGGCAGGATTGTAAATCTTCACGCTATTAGCATCCAAAAGGAACGGTATGTTAGTTTGCATTCTTTTCCCTTTCAATTTAGACGCCAGCAATTTCCCCGGTTTATTCCCCTGGGTATAGTGGGCATAGTTAAGCCTCCTAAGTGAGCGCGCCGTGACCTGGAGCAGAAGGTGCTCCAACTCACGGCGCTGTAGAGTCAGCTGAGCAGTAATATGTGGGGCAGGGGCGGGTTTATTCTGGGACTCCAACTCAGTGATTCGACGCAGAAGCGCAGACGTCTGAGCATTAAAACGTCTCTTCTTCTGCGCTCCTTTCTGAATAAAATGTCCTCGCAGAACAGCCTTGTGTGCCAGCCAAACCGACGATGTCGCAACGTCCTCAGTTATGTTCGTCGTGAAATACTCCTGAAGGAGTTGCGTAGTGTTAGCCACGTCATCTTCATTTACAATAAGCGAGTCATTGAGTCTCCAGTTCCCCATACCCCTCGGCGGGAAGGCCGACTCGAAGGTAAGCGTAAGCGGAGCATGGTCAGACCACGTGATAATGCCTATGGTCGCCTCTAACAGGCGGGACAAAGCCGAACTATGAATCAAACACAAGTCAATTCTACTATACGAGGAATGAACATGAGAAAAAAAAGTGTAATCACGCGTAGTAGGGTGACATATCCGCCAAGTATCATAGAGTTCAAACTAGTGCATGAATTCCCGTAGTTGTTTACTAGAGGTTGGGGGAGCGGGTTTTGGAACTGGGGTGGCTCGATTGGGTGTCAACGTCAGGGTCATTGGGTGTCAACGTGCCCACAAGAATCACTAGGCGGCCCAACGTATCCACATACTGAGCCGAACATACAAAGGTCCAATCTTTGTGGAATAAAATCGAGACACCTTTAGACTTCGTCTGAGCAGTGGAGTGATACGCCTCAGTATACATGCACGATTTCAGAGATGGCGGACGCCTCGTACAAAAATGAGTCTCTTGCAAACATACAATAGCTGGTTGAGACTTATGCAGATCACGAAATAAAGCATGGCGTTTGTACGGAGTATTTAAGCCTCAAACATTTAAGGAATAAATTTGGAATTGAGGTTTACTCATCGTTATTTGCCCCCAACCCCCTGGTACTCACAGCGGTCCTGACAGACAATTTCCGTGGGAGGATGGGAGGACTTCCCTGCGTACAATAATGCCCAGAATGATATATTACAGTGCATACCAATAAGACTAACAGTACATACAAGACAAACCTAAGACGAACCAGACAAAGAAAATAAAAAGAAAAATAAAAACAGAAAAAACCTAACAAACCAAAAAAGAAAAAGAGAACTGCATTCCATAAATGCAGTTGAGTGGGGTCAATCAACACAGCTAAATGGTATAATTGGAAAAGCAACACGTTCAAGAAAAGAACCCCAACGGGGGAAAAACACAGTCCCAACTTCATCCGTGAAGGTGACTGCGCCAGTATACAGGCCAGTAAAAAGCCTCGGGGCTATTCAGTCGCAGGAACAGAACCCCAGAGGGCGCCACCCAAGGGCCGAATCACAAAGGGGGATGAGTCCCGAAACCATGATAGGGCATCTGGTGCAATAAAATGACACTCCCACAGGCGAAAAAATGCAGGACCATATCCTCTCATTTAGGCCAAACCCGGTGCCACTCCGGAGAAACTTTCAGCGGCGAAGATGATTCCTCACGGGGGGGGGGGAGTAAACTCAGCCACCACTTTCCATTCTGTCAGCAGACGCATACCAGTGGTGGGCTCCGGAATAACGTGCAGGACTCCTTCCCGTCACATTGCCGCCATAGCAAGATCTTTGTGGGAAATCCCCAACGATACGCCATGTTGTGGTCACGCAAAATTTTGGTGAAGGACGAAAATTCCCGTCTTTTAGACATAGTAGCCATTGACAGGTCTGCAAAGAAAGAGACTTCGGCATACGGAGACGGTAGAGGCATAGATTTCCGTGACGCTCTCATTAACGCTTCTTTAACGTGAAAAAAATGCACCCGGACCAAAACATCTCTAGAAGCGGATGGCGGCAGGTTTTTTGCACGCGGCAACCTGTGCGCTCGATCCATCAGGAAATCCTGCGATGAATATGTAGGTGCCAAGATCTGGAAAAGTTCTATAATGTAAGGCTGGAGATCAACAGAGCCCACTGCCTCTGGAATGCCCCGGATCCGTATATTATTACGCCTGGAACGGTCCTCCATATCGGCCAGTTTCGTTGCCATGGTGTCATGCGCTGTTTGCAAAGCAATGTGACGGTCCACCAGGTCATTATGGGCTAAGCATAAGTCGTCTGTCTTAGATTCTAAAGAGTCAGTCCTCTCACCCAGATCTTGTACATCGCGCCTCAGCTCCTGCAGCGCCTCTTTAAGATCCGCTTGAATGGTAGATCAAAGTTCTTGCAGCATGGCATGAAGTCTGCTTTCCGATGGTGGTGATATGTCAGACATGCCAGGTGGCCCCGCAGCTGCTGCCTCCAGCGTGGGGGATGGAACAGAGGAGGGAGATCCCCCATCTTGGGCCTCCCAGGCCCGATCTTTCCTAGCCGATTTGAGCGGCTCTAGCGCCCGCTGCGCCTTGGGTGGCACCATCTGGGTGCTAGGGAGTATCACCCACCTGTGGGTGAAGTTTTCAGCCCCGGGGATGCAATAATAAAGCCGCAGGAATTGGAAACTCAGCGCCGGTCACAGGAGCTCTTCCTACATGCGACCGCGCGCTGCAACGTCCGGCCACGCCCCGCCGATGAGCTAATTTAATAATAAGTAATAAAAACTTATTTAGTGAATTCTCCCCTAATCTCGAGAATTAAACTTCTAATCTTTTGCTTTTTATTTTGTAGTTATATAATTCCTTGCTTATTAATTTTAATCACAGTAATTTCCAAATTCAATATATATATATTGGTATCAATCTTACAACATTTCTTTTAGGAATAAATCCTTATATCCACTTCTTCATATTTCTATCTGCAGAATAAAAATACTTAGAATTTGGATCGAACCGAATCTGAGAAGTCTCAGTCTACGTTGCAAGAATCTCTACAAATATATATTTACATTAATTCCTTAATTTCTTTCATACATTACCTCTCCAATTTGGATGTTGGAATTCCTGATGTAATAATTTTTGAATATGTGAAAATTATCTATCAGATAATCAATGCATGTGAGTTAGAGAGTTGGTGAGAGTCAGAAATATAGTGAGAATCTTGAATGCCTCATGTCTTGGGATCTGCCTGCATCGTGGTGTGAGTCTGAGTGTTGGAATCTTGGACTCTCAGAGTGTCATGTCTAATGCATTGCAGTGTGAGTCTGTGAATGCTGGAATCTCCGACTCGGAGTGTCATGTGTATTGGACGTCTGAATGCATTGCGATGTGAGTCTGTCTGCTGGAATCTCCGACTGACTTGTAACCAACATTGCCGCTTATTATAGCCAATTTGACGTCACACAATATTTTTGGTAATATGAATTATAATATTTACTATCCTCTAGAGGGCAGTATTGCACTTCTTAATTAATTCCCCCTTTTCTTTTTAATATCTTATCTCAGGTCAAAAGGTCAATCTGACTTAACAAAAACCTCTCTCTCAGTCACTAGACACAGTGTCTCCATCTTGTCATACCTGATTTATATCCTCACTCCCTTTTGATCAGTCCTTTCAGCTGAATTCTTTTCTGGTTAACTCAACAGAATCTATTCTTTAGTAAATTTTATTATTTACCAATTATATACTTTCTACAATATTTATTGGAATATATATTTCCTACTGTGAATATAATAAAATATACCTTGATTATAAACATATATTTTGTGAATATAAATCTATATTAGAGAATATTAACTCTTATTCCTATACCCAAAAGACAAAATCTCTTTTGTTTTAGAAACTTAAGACAGACCAATAAATTTAATTATGACACGTCTTAGCACTTAAACCTAGCCTTATCACATACAGACATTCTAGGTTCCTTCGTGTCTGGCACTTCTTAAAAAAAATATAAAAGACTTCACCCAGGAATGAACTCTGTATAAAAAAATCTCGTTCATTTCTAAACCTAGAGAAATTTGAAAGAAAAACTGTCTTTAAAAACAAAATGGCTACAGGCATCCATTTTAAATTCCTTTCTTTTCTGTGTAATATACCTGACATAAACCCCCTTTGGTTTCATGGATATTTATTGATCAAATAAATTTTAGGAAAACATACAATATCTCCCCCCTTTACCAATTAGGCTAGGTTTCCACCTTTCGCAACACGTTTTTCTTCTTTCATCCATTTAATAATTGAAGATGCAGTGTTTTTAAACTTCAATGTACGTACTTTCTTTGTTAGTACAATCATCCAGACAGTTAGAAACATAATTACTATACAAATCACAATCTCTGTAATCTTTGGCCCGTTATAAGCAGATAGCAATTGATGATCAATCTGTGAATACATTGGAGCATAAATTGTTAGATTATCTTTTTTATTATTAGAAGTTCAATAGTATGGTCATGCTAGTTCTTTAGCAAAGATTTCAAATCTGGATTCATGGGTATCTCTTGCCCTTGGAATACGACAACGATTTGTATCTCTTCATACCAGACTTCATTTATAAAAAGTAACTTCTCGATAACAACTCTTGATTCTTTAGAAACTTTTACGAGAATCACTGGTGTGGGTATGAACACTCTCTTGTTTTGTACCAGATTCTTCCGGTAAACATTTGCTTCTCTTTCTGTAGAACAGCGGTTGCAATAAAATATGCGGCAAATCTTTTCCTTCGGTGGTTCTTGTATATAGCAATCAATGGTATCCTGGCTTTATCCAGCATGTCTTTCAGGCTTGCATGAGCTTGATTCGCATGGGACGTGAGCATTCTCCTTGGAATTGTGTGGAAAACCGTAGAATTTCCAGATAGTCGCAGTCTCCTTGGTGGTCCGATTCATCTGTGCGAATTAGTGTCGCAGTTCGGATTATCCACTTTTCTCAATTTCTATTGAAAGAAAGAGTATAAATAACCATTCATAGACTAGCGATTTCACTCAAATTCCCTATAGATACCTTGATCTCTGATTAATTTAAATAACCGTACGGATCTAGTCTATCTACTAGCTTGAGTTAAACATCTGAATGCTGGGAAGAAGAATCACATGTTAATTAAAACATCACTTCACATGATTCCAGTTAAATGTCTTCGGTTGTTCCATTTTCACATATCTTGAGATGATCTAGGATGACAATCATGCAATTGAGCTTGGCAGTTTTATTTCTTCTAGAAATACACAACATAACTTTTTCCAATAACATTAGGACTGTCTCCATCATTATCTATATCTATTATCCACTCATCTTGAGGATTTGGGTATCTGATCACTTTAAGGTCACTATATCCATTTGGTTCTGTCTCCCTCTTGTGGATATGAATAATTAGCACATCATTTTCCAGACATATATCTCGAATTCTCTTGGGGGGAACACATATGGTGTTATCCTCCCGCTCTCCTGGAGTCAGGGGCTTTGACCTTAAGAAAGAGATATCAGGTGTCTGGCTATTTCTGAAGTGGACTTCAATAGAATCCGGCCTTTCCTCAATCACGTGGCAGTTACGCTGAGCATGATGGGATTGGGATCTATCATAGCTGATTGGAACATTTACTTGGGACCAAATAACCTCATTGATAAAATCAATGATTGGATTTAACCTTTTGAGAAGGTCCATTCCAATAATTAGGCGATTTTGGGGCAGATCCACAACAAGCGTTGGGGAATAAAGTAATTCGGCATCCAATTTAAAATCCAATTTAGCCGTGCCCAGAACTTTCAGAGATGTGCCACTCACACTCACTAGATTAGCATTAGATTTATCTAATCTAGGCTTCCTGGAGGACAGTTCTTGGACCTGTTCAAAATAATGAGCTGATATTAACGTAACTTGGCTTCCAGTGTCTAGCAAGGACAGAATATGTGGTAAATTATCTTGTAATTCTACATTCACATAATATCGGTCTTCAATGCTATGCAATTTACAGAGAAATTTAGAGTGAGATATGAAATTAGGTTTTGTACAGATTTTACCAACTGATTTTTCTCTCTCAAACGTGCTTTTGGCAGCTGTGCTTTCCATTTCGGATCCAGTCTTCTCAGCTTGCTCGCACTTAGTCTGGGGAGATAAAATACATTTTCCTTCTCTTTTGCAGTGAAGGGTTTAAATCATCAACCATACAAACATTTGTATTAATCATTTCATCATCACTTTCTGGTAAATTGTCATGGATACTGGTTACTTCATCAGAAACATCATCTAGTCACTGGTTGGTTGGTGCTGCAGGTGTTGCATTGCTTACAACCTGACCAGGGTTATTTCCAGTCATTAACTGAGTGATCTGATCCAGTTTTTCTGTCAGCACACGGAAATCTTCCTGCATTTGACCAATACGCTGGCGTACATTATATCTCCGCTTTCTATTCGTCCTTGGGGACGAAGCTTGCGCATTTTCAGATGCATCAGATTCAGTCTTACCTCTGGTTTCTTCCTGTCTAGGTACATTTTCCCTTGATTTAACCCACTGACTTCTAGGTACCCATTGCTTCCTAGATTGAAACTTACTTCCTGAATTTTCTCTGGCAAACCCTATTTCCTGATCTGGCTTGGATTTTTCCCTTTGAGGTATGGAGTCACGCAATATTTCCGCATAACTCTTTTTGTGGGACTCAAATTTAATATCACCCCTATTAACGTGAGCTTCCGCTATTTCCTCAGGTGAGTTTTTCACTTTTTTCCCCTTAGTTTCTTCACTATATTCAAGTACAGTAAATAGGGTCATACTTTCTTTTAGTACCCAATCCAAACCATTTCTCGGGTCATAATCTCTTGCCAAAATAACCTTTATTTTATTTGGCAATGCGTCATAAAATAATTGGATAAATTCAGGGTTTTCAAAATCTGGGTTTCTTTCAGCCAAGCTGTACCCATTTTTAAGGACTGAAAGAAATTCACGGGGGCTTTGATTAGGTCTGCATTTTAGAGTTAAAATTGCTCTTTTCGCAGCTAGATTGGTACGGTGAGGCCCAAATTCAGATTTGACCTCGGAGACTATTTTACTCCAGTTCCGTATACCAGATTCTTTCAAAGACTGAAAAAAATACCTATGTTTGCTTTCAAAGACCCATGGGATCAACTCAATTTTCTGAGCATCTGAATTAATTCCTAATATGGACAATGCTTCTTCAAACATCGATAAATGATTTATTATTCTTGAGGATCCTTTAAGGTCAAAAATACCTAGTGATTTGGATAAGAAATTAATGATTTTCGTTAAATCCTGAACTTTATGAGATTTCTTAATAGGCTGTGGCTGGCTAGAGTGATGTGATTTGAAATACTCCTGTGTAAGAGGCTTCGCTCTTTTTTCATCATGAGATTTAGTTTCACTTTCATATTCGCTCTGCTCGCTCTCGAGAACAGAGCTGTCACCAGGTCTAATCAGCGATGAGTTATAGCCCAAAGCTTTCAAAGGGAACTTCTCTAACGAAGGATTTTTAACCCTTCGAACATCAGTTTCAACCTGACATAACTCATCAGCGAATTTCTCATGTTCGCGTTTCATTCTCGCCAACTTTTTGTTTAGCTCCTTATTTAATTTGGATAATTGAGCAATCTCATCTTGCAATTGATCTTTTTCTCCTGTACACACTTTCAACTCCATTATCATTCGTTCTGACTCATCTTTTATTTACGGTATCATGCAAGTCACAATTTTTTTTTTTAATCGGTCTCTGGTTTCTTTGTCCTCATTCAATCTCTTGTTCATTTCTGCGATCAAGTATATGCATTCAGGCACAATTTTTAAAACAAAAATCTCTGTCTTTTTTATTTGTGGCTGCACTTATCTTTCGCAAACACTCAAGAAAATTTGATCTGACCAGATTGAATCAACATAATTAGATATATTTGATTGCAATTCTTTTATCCAATCAAATAAATCATCTGTGACGTGTAATTTGTCCTTTAGATAAGACATAACATCTATCAATACTTTTTGATCTGCATGTATCTCTACATCTTCCTGAGTCTCAGATTCTGACTCTGACATTTTTACACTGTTTAGTAGATAACCGTAAAAACCACAAGTCAAAATACAACAAGGAGTCAAAATATATATATTTATCTATTTTATCTCTGTCTAATCAGACAATACTGACAATTATATTCCAAACAAAAACTACAATCTCGGTACAGTGCCTCCAATTTGTCGGATATAATCTCTGCACGTGAATACAACACGTTTATATATATTGGACTTATCAGCCAAGCCTCCAATATGTCTATATTGGATTTACTGGACCTACCTCGGCAGTTGCCTCCAATATATCAGGGATTATTATTTCATAAAAAACTTATACGAGACACAAATATCAATCGTTTATATTTCTTAGAAATTATCCTGAATTCTTTTAATTGTCTGTGTTTTGCTTTAAAAAATACAATAATCAATAATCGGATAAAAGTATATATATATTTATTACGTATACAAAAAAGTTTCAAATCTCATATCATAAACTAAAATTTATAAACCACAATCCATCAGCATATAAAAACTAGCTTCACAATATATGTATCTCCGGTTAGTAACTGCATATATGATTAATATCATTTACCTTATCAGTTAGTAACTAATACACAAATGGTTAATAAACATTTCTGCTTAATACAACATGCATTTCCCAGCAAACAATGTTTAACCAGCCAGCTCTTATAGATATATATATATATATATCTATGCTACATGGATCAACAAAAGATGAGCTAATTTAATAATAAGTAATAAAAACTTATTTAGTGAATCCTCCCCTAATCTCGAGAATTAAACTTCTAATCTTTTGCTTTTTATTTTGTAGTTATATAATTCGTTGCTTATTAATTTTAATCACAGTAATTTCCAAATTCAATATATTTATTTATAAAGGATTTTACCAGGAAGGATACATTGAGATTTCTCTCGTTTTCAAGTATGTCCTGGGTTCAAGTACATTGAAGTGTTACATTTACAGAAATACAAAGTAATACAATGTAAGATATTAACAACACAAATATACAGATTAACAGAAAATAAATATGTAGGAAATATAGTCACTAGGTTACATGTTTACAGGTGCATTCTCTATTGAGGTATGTTAATAGGGAAATTTTGAGTGACTTAAGACTGGTGGAAGATTTGATGGTGTCTGGGAGGTTATTCCATAATTGTGGTGCTCTGTAGGAAAATGAGGACCGAGCCACTGTCTTTTTGTATTGTGGTATTGCAAGTAAGGTGCTGGTCCTGGATCGGAGGTTATAGGATGAGGGAGCTGCTGGGGGAAGCAGTCTATTCAGGTAGGGTGGCAGCTTCCCAGAGATGCTCTTAAACACCAGGCTGGAAAGGTGAAGGGTGCGTCTGGATTCTAGCGATGGCCAGTTTAGCTGTTTTAACATGTCACAATGGTGGGTCATATAGTTACATTGTAGCGCAAAGCGGCAGAATGAGTTATACAGTGTAGTAAGTTTATGAAGGTGTGTTTGCGGGGCGGCTGCATACACTACATCTCCGTAATCAATAGCCGGCATAAGCATTTGCTGTACAATCTGCTTTCTTACCGCGGGACTCAGGATTTGTTTCTGTACAGGGCACCTAGTTTGGGGTAAAGTTTAGATGAGAGTTTTTCGATGTGGGGGCCAAAGGATAGATTAGGGTCCAACCACATACCTAGATATTTGAGAGAAGTGACTGTGGTCAGTGTGCCATTTGATATTGTCCCAACACATAGATGGGGATTTTGCAATTTGTGTAGTTTAGGTGCTGTTCCAAAGAGCATCGTTACAGTTTTGTCAGTATTTAAAAAAGTTTGTTGTTTTTGATCCACTTTTCTACCTCTGTGAATTGTTCTTGCAACACGGCCTCCAGCTGCGGGAGATTTGGTTTGCTGGTATAGATCACAGTGTCGTCTGCGTACATATGTACAGTTGAGGCTTTGCAGACGTTGGGCAGATCATTTATGAATATTGTGAATAGCAGGGGGCCTAGTATTGAGCCTTGGGGTACACCGCAAGTGACTGGGAGCGGGAGGGAGGAGCTGCCAGAAATTGACACATATTGTGATCGGTCGGATACATATGATTGAAACCAGGTTAGCGTGCGATCACCAATGCCAGAGTTTTTAAGTTTTTCTAACAAGATGCCATGGTCTACCGTGTCAAAGGCCTTGGCAAAATCAAGGAAGATGGCTCCAGTTAGGTTTCCTTGTTCCATCCCAGCTTGGATATCATATATATATTGTGAATATATGTTTATTCGTTTTAGAAAAGAAATAGATACAAACGATCCTAAAACATCACGCGACTCGGCACGCAGGCCAGTCAAATAGCATACTTTACAGTAATATATGCAAGGGGAGAGTGTAAAGAGGGGTAACAGGGGATGGGGGAGAATGGGAGGGTGTGAAGTGAAGAGTGGGTTAGGTAGGATGGGAGACACAGTACATGGTGTACACAAGGCAGTATAAGTGCAAGCGTTGATACCACATAAAAATCGGCGTTAAGTTGGCCGGAGAATGGACACTAGAGTGTCCGCGCCTTCTCCTCTACAGAGGACTGACGGTAGACTCATCAAGCAGTATCGCTTTAAATTCGGGCCCTGAGGAAAGTAAGAGCCATCTGGACCATATGGTCAGGTAACGGGGGAGCATGTGATTGGCCGTGAAGAACAAATGTTCTGTAGTGTGTAGTTCTTCCATTCTGGACAGCCAGAGTGTGAGAGGGGGGCAGTTGGGGCGTCGCCAGAACAAGGGAATCAGGCTTTTTGCCGTGTTGAGGATACTTAAGCCAACGGAGTTTTTATATGCATACCTGGAGTATGGGACGTGATGCAGTAGCATAGATGCTGGCAGAAGGTCAGGGGGGGGGTCGAGGAAAAGACCCAGCAGTCTATGTATCTTTATCCAGTAAGGGCGTATTAAGAAGCAGTCCCACCATATATGTATGAGTGTACCTGGAGAGTCACCGCAGCGCCAACATTTATCATCAATCTCTGGGTACATTCGGCAAAGGACCTGGGGGGTTCTATACCACATAGAAAGCAGCTTATAGGCTGACTCTTGTATTCTCGTGGAGACAGAGCAGTGGTGTGTGAGGTCGCATATGCGGCTCCAGTCCTCCTCAGACAAGCATATTCCCAACACCGTCTCCCACCTCCCTATGTATCCGGGGGGTTGAATCTTAGAAGCATGTAGGAGAAGGGAGTAAAGACGGGATACACCATGCGGCATGAGCAGAGTACTTCAAACTCGGTGAGGGGTCTTTTTAGGTGGGACTGTTGTGGGATAGCTTTGATGAAGCTCAGTATCTGTTGGAAGGGTAGGTAGAGTGCGAGAGATACAGTTCCCCCCCCATCTGCTCCCCCAGGGTGACAAAGCGACCATTCGGGAATACGTGGTGAATGCGTGGTGTAGGTGCATTAATTAGGTCTCGAAAGGCCCGGGGGTTGAGGCCTGGAGAAAAGTCGGGATGGTGTATCAGTGGTGTGAGAGGAGAGGGGTCCGAGGAAAGCCCCAGGGGTTGTCTCATCCGGTGCCAGATACGCAAGGACGTCGCGGTGTACAGCAGGGGGCGTGTTAGGCGAAGCCCATGGCATCTGGGTAGCCATGGGAGTGCCGAAACCGAGACTCCCGCCTCGATCCCCTCAATCTCCCCCCAGGCCCTTGTCTGGCCGAGTCTCGCCCACTCCACCACCCTAACCATATGGCATGATTTGTAATATAGAAGAAAGTCTGGAACCGCCAAACCTCCCTCCAGTTTAAGCAGAGTTAAACCGGTAAAACTTTGTCGGGTGGGCTTCCTCGCCATATGTATGTGGTTGTCAGGGAGCGGAGTGCGCGAAAGTAGGCACTGGGGATGTGGGTAGGGATTGTCTGGAATAAGTATAGGAGGCATGGTAGTAGGTTCATTTTAAGTACTTGGACCCTCCCCAACCAAGAGATGTGCGGATAGTCCCATTGTCCAAGGTCATTAGCGAAAGTATCCAGGATGGGAAGGAAGTTGTCGCGAAACATGTGGGCTGGGATTTGCGTGACCCAGATCCCTAAATATTTAATACGTGAGGTGGCCCAGTGGAAGGGGAAGTGTGGAGTGAGGGCTGAGACCCGACGTGCGGATAGGGATAGATTAAGTATAAATGATTTAGCGTAATTAATTTTCAGGTTTGAGAGTAGGCCGTAACGATGGAATGCCTGTAGAACATTAGGCAATGTGGTCTCCGGGTGGGAGATAAAGAATAATAGATCATCTGCCACCACAAAACAACTCATACACGCCCTGGTAATCTCCCGACTCGACTATTGCAATAATCTCTTATCTGGCCTCTCTCTGTCCCGCCTCTCCCCCCTACAATCCATCCTGAATGCCTCCGCCAGGCTAATTCACCTCACCCGCCGCTCTGTCTCTGCCGCTTCCCTCTGCGAGTCCCTTCACTGGCTCCCCATCCACTGCAGAATTAAGTTCAAAATCCTTATCCTTACCTACAAAACCCTCACTAACTCAGCGCCCCACTACCTGTCCTCACTAATCACCAGATACACCACAGCCCGCTCCCTAAGGTCAAACAGTGACCTGCGCCTAGCTTCTCCCCGCATCACCTCTTCCCATGATAGACTGCAGGATTTCTCACGCGCAGCCCCCACTCTCTGGAACGCTCTCCCTCGTACTGTCAGACTTTCCCCTAACTTCTCTTCCTTCAAACGCTCCCTTAAAACATTCCTATTTAGGGAAGCCTACCACCCAACTCACTGACACAACCATCAATCACTCTCACCTTACAGTCCTCTCCTCCTGTTTCCAACCCCAACCCTCCTAGATTGTGAGTTCCTACAGGAATAGGGCCCTCATCTCCTCCTGTACTGTTTGTCAAATGTTGTTCAATGTATTGTAACCCTGTCTATACTGTGCTTATTGTACAGCGCTGCGGAATATGCTGGCGCTTTATAAATAAAGAATAATAATAAGAATAATCTGCGTATGCCGCGATTTTGTGTTCGGTAGGACCCACTCTCAGACCCCGCACCGCTGCTAGGAAGGGTTCCAGGGCCAACGTGAATAATAGGGGCGAGAGGGGACAACCCTGTCGTGTCCCGTTCCGGATCCCAAATGGGGCAGTGTACATGCCGTTAACGCAGACACGGGCCATGGGGTTAATGTATAGAGCTCGAATCCAGGCACATAAATGTGGGCCGAGACCTATATGTTCGAGTGTTGCAAATAAAAAATCCCAGTTGACCCGGTCAAACGCCTTTTCGGCGTCTGTGGAAAACAATAGCAAATCCTCCCCTCGGCTTTGAGCTCTGTGCGTGAGAGTTAAAGCTCTAATGGTGTTATCTCTAGCTTCCCAGCCAGGAATAAAGCCAGTCTGGTCAGGATGAATAAGGTCAGTAATGTGGGGTAATAGTCGCGACGCGAGTCTTTTGGCAAATAATTTGAGATCACAATTTAGGAGGGAGATGGGTCGGTAACTTCTGCACTGTTCGGCGTCTTTTCCGTCTTTAGGTATCAAGGTGATGTTTGCGGCTAAGGTCTGAGGTGGAATAAGTCGCCCCTCCGGGACCGAGTTAAAGGCTAATAAAAAATGTGGGGAGAGTGTCTTTAGAAATTGTTTGTAGTAGTTTAAAGGGAGGCCATCGGGGCCCGGGCATTTACCAGTTTTTGAGGATTTCAGTGCTCCGGCCAGTTCCTCCGTCGAGAGGGGCGACTCAAGAAGTCGCGCAGTCGACTGTGGGAGCTTGCATTTCAGGTGGGTTGTCAGATAGTCACGGATATCAGTTCTGTTAGTCGCCCTATCCTGGCCGGGGGGAGGCCCTTTAAGTTGTAAAGAGATTCATAATACGTTCGAATGGTGGACTGAATGTCACCGGGCAGATAGTGTAGTTTTTTTATGTGAGTCTCTGATCTTGGCAATGTAGGAAGCGGCCCTCCGTTTCTGTAGTATGCGTGCCAGGAGGCGTCCGCTCTTGTCGCCGTGGGCAAAGAAAAACATTTTGGAGCATTGGCATTGTCTGTGATAGGAGGAATTTAAAAGGGTGGTCAAGTCTCGTCTCGCTGCGGTCAGTTCAATCAGGTCGTCTGGGTCAAGGGAACCTTTGTGTAAGGTCTCTAACGTCGCTATACGCGTTAATGCATCGGAAATGGCGGTCGATCTCTGTCTTTTAAACTCTGATGCTTTCTGTATGTAAAAGCCCCTCACAACACATTTGTGTGCTTCCCAGATCGTCAGTGGAGATAGGTCTGGGTTGGTGTTTTCTGTAAAGTAGTGCTCTAGAGCCAGAGTGCAGTCCTGTATAACGGTCGGGTCAGAGAGAAGGAAGTCATTAAGGCGCCAGGCTGGGGCCGCGGTCCGGTAAAGCGGGGAGATGAGGGTCATCATGATAGGTGCGTGATCAGACCAGGTTAGGTTACCAATTGTTGCGGAGTGGAGATCTTGTAGGTGGTAGTGGGAAAGAAAAAAATAGTCCAGTCTGGAATAGGTCTGGGCCGGGTGGGAGAAAAAGGTATAGTCTTTGTCATTGGGATGAAGTGCCCTCCAGCAATCCACCAATCGGTTCGAGTGGAGGAGTGAGCCAATCCGGCGCAAGATATGTATGGGGACGGCAGAGCGTCCCGCTGACGTGTCGCGCAGGGAGTCCAGTGGGAGGTTAATGTCCCCGCCCAAAACCAGACAGCCCTCCGTAAAGTCGTTTAATGTTGTGAGGAATTTAGCTAAGAATTTATGCTGGCTCTTGTTTGGTGCATGTATGTTAGCGAAGGTATACATGCGGTCTGAGATCATGCCCTTCACTACCACGTAGCGGCCGCCTCCATCTGTAAGCGTAGCTGTATGACAGAAGGGGACGGACTTGGCAAATAGTATTGTTGTACCTTTGGATTTGGCTAGGGCGTTGTGGCTGGAGAAGCCCAGGGGGAACCTTGAGTCAGTTAATTTGGGTGCAGACCCCTCTCGAAAGTGGGTTTCCTGAATGAACACTACGGAGGCCTTGGCTCTATGAAAATCCCGTAGTGCAAAGGATCTTTTCTCTGGGGTATTGAGGCCTCTGGCGTTGATAAAAAAAAGTGTCAGGTGGGCTGGTGTTATGGGTGCCATTCTCTACCTGCAGTGGAAGTGGTGTGGGATGTTTATCCGCAGTAGAGGTCTCCGGGGTGGGGATGGTAATTAAGGGTGAGCGCAGGGGAGGGTAGAGGGGGAATCAGAGAGGGGGAGGCCCAGAAAGGGGGGGCGGCGAGGAGAAAGAAACCTCGGGCCAAAGTGTATGAGGTATGGGCAAGGTTGGGTATGAGGTCCGGGGGTCACAAGGAGCTCCCCGCACCCCTCCCAACCGTCGCGTCGCCCTGTCCTCCGGGTGGGAGGCGAGTCCAGAAGGTACCACGCGGGAGGTGTCAACCACTACTCCGCAAACCAGACGGGTACACTCCAGCAGAGAGGGTGAAACCCCTCCGACCCAAAACAATCTAACTTAAAATGCTTAAGATAAATGCGCAATAAAATTAAAACTTTGAATAAACAGTGCAATTGTCGTGAACCCTAGAAAAAGATCTAAGAAAAACATTTCTACGGAGAAAAAATCCGGCAGGCGAATAACTTCCTAACTGAGCGAAAGTCAATTATGCATGTGTATGTATAGCGGTAAAGTCCCGGTGCCCCAGGCAAAAAAAAAAAAAAAAAGAGAATATCGGAATCATAGTTACCCACCATGACTCCTCTCCTAGAAGTTGAACATGTATCACGGGAACGGGTGAGCTGTCTACGATCGCGGTGTCCTTTTAGGAATCCGTTTATAAACAACAGGAGCAGGTTTGGAAGTTGGTGGGACCGCTAGGAGAGGTGGCGTGCATAGGATTGGGGTATAAGGTCCCGTATGGAAGCCGTAGAACCCTTGGACGAGAGTCCGTGCAGTAGCTCTTCAGAACGGCGTAAGGGTCCTGTGGACATGTAGAGCAATCGTATCCCGGAGTCCCAGTCTACGGAATGGAGCCCAAGTTACCCATCCAGTCTCTTCTCCACGGAGTTCATCGTGCCTCACAGGAGCAGGTAAGAGGGCGAGTCACGATTTCCTTTCAGGAATCCAGCTGCACACAACGGGGACAGCTTTGAAGCTGGTGGGACCGTCAGGTGAGCTGAGGTGCGTAAAATTGAGGTCCAAAGCTTACTTGTGCAGACCGATGCTCCCTCGGGGGAGGGTTGGTGCGTTAGTTCGTCGACCCCCGGTGATGACCAGCGGTAAGACGAGTCTTGGTGGGTCTTTGCGGTAAGGCGTCGGAAGCCAAGCCAGGGCGGTTGGAGGAGTAGAATTGCACTGGGTCCGGCCATGACAGTCCCACCGGAGGAAGTTGAGGATCAGAGACCAGGGTGTCCACGTCAGCAGAGGAGCGTGCCAGGAATGGTCCCTGAGGAGTAGTGACTAGGAGCCCGGTGGGAAAGTGCCAGCGGTATCTTATCTTCTGCGCCTGAAGGTTCCTCGTGAGAGGGCGTAGAGCTCTGCGGAAAGCTAGGGTTGCAGGAGATAGGTCTGGAAAAAGTTGCAGTTCCACTCCGTCATGGGAAATCTGAGTGGGGGCGCACGCGATCTTCTTTAAGGGGAAAGCTTTCTAGGCAACAAATGAAATCTCTTGGAGGACCGGTCCCGCGTGGGCATAGGGCGCGATGGAGCGTACAAAAGCAATAGGAGTAGCGTTCGGTCTGTCGAGTAAAGTATTAAAGATGGAAGTGAGGGTAGGAATAAGTTGGGTGGGAGAGTCTTCCGTGTCAGGGAGGCCCCGAATCCGCAAATTATTCCGTCTGCCACTAAGACTTCCATGTGGAGTGCCATACCTCTGAGATGTTGGTTCTGTGAGTCCAGTTTGGTGGAGTTTGCAGCTTGCTGTAGGTTTAAAGCATCACAAGTAGCTTCCACAGCGTGGATCTTAGTGTGCAGGCCCTGTAAATCTCCTCTGACCTGTTGCAGTTCCGCCATAATGATAGCGTTCGCCTCCTTCAAGTCCTCTTTTGTGGGTAATCTGGCGAGGAGTGTAGCCCAATCTGGGCCGTCCCCAGTGCGCAGCATCTCTGCGGTTTCTTCTGTGTCCGGCGTGGGGTAGTCAGGTGAGCGCGGTGGTGGTAAGGCCTGTGCGGCTTGTGAGCCCTCCGACCGCGTGGTCGCGGTGGCCGTCAGCGGCACCAAAAAAACCCGCAGCGATACGGCTGAATTTTGGCCAGCAGGTGCCTGGGGACGTTGGGCACTCGTAGCACGGTGCGTTTTCCCCATCTAAAGCGCTGGCGGGTCACGGTAGGCGCTAGTTCGGCGGGTCCGAGCAGAGCTCTCTGCCTAAGCGGCCATCTTGGTTGGCGCCGCGGACACGCCCCTCAATATATATAGTTGTAAGATTGATACCAAATTTCTTTTAGGAATAAATCCTTATATCCACTTCTTCATATTTCTATCTGCAGAATAAAAATACTTAGAATTTGGATCGAACCGAATCTGAGAAGTCTCCGTCTACGTTGCAAGAATCTCTACAAATATATATTTACATTAATTCCTTAATTTCTTTCATACATTACCTGTCCAATTTGGATGTTGATACGTCTGCCTTGGAATTCCTGATGTAATAATTTTTGAATATGTGAAAATTATCGATATCAGATAATCAATGCATGTGAGTTAGAGAGTTGGTGAGAGTCAGAAATATAGTGAGAATCTTATCTGATTGCCTCATGTCTTGGGATCTGCCTGCATCGTGGTGTGAGTCAGAGTGTCATGTCTAATGCATTGCAGTGTGAGTCTGTGAATGCTGGAATCTCCGACTCGGAGTGTCATGTGTATTGGACGTCTGAATGCATTGCAGTGTGAGTCTGACTGCTGAAATCTCCGACTGACTTGTAACCAACATTGCCGCTTATTATAGCCAATTTGACGTCACACAATATTTTTGGTAATATGAATTATAATATTTACTATCCTCTAGAGGGCAGTATTGCACTTCTTAATTAATTCCCCCTTTTCTTTTTAATATCTTATCTCAGGTCAAAAGGTCAATCTGACTTAACAAAAACCTCTCTCTGTCACTAGACACAGTGTCTACATCTTATCATACCTGATTTATATCCTCACTCCCTTTTGATCAGTCCTTTCAGCTGAATTCTTTTCTGGTTAACTCAACAGAATCTATTCTTTAGTAAATTTTATTATTTACCAATTATATACTTTCTACAATATTTATTGGAATATATATTTCCCACTGTGAATATAATAAAATATACCTTGATTATAAACATATATTTTGTGAATATAAATCTATATTAGAGAATATTAACTCTTATTCCTATACCCAAAAGACAAAATCTCTTTTGTTTTAGAAACTTAAGACAGACCAATAAATTTAATTATGACACGTCTTAGCACTTAAACCTTGCCTTATCACATACAGACATTCTAGGTTCCTTCGTGTCTGGCACTTCTTAAAAAAAATATAAAAGACTTCACCCAGGAATGAACTCTGTAAAAAAAAATCTCGTTCATTTCTAAACCTAGAGAAATTTGAAAGAAAAACTGTCTTTAAAAACAAAATGGCTACAGGCATCCATTTTAAATTCCTTTCTTTTCTGTGTAATATACCTGACAGGAGTTAATGACGTTGCTGTCGGCTAAGGACACCAGAACTGAAGGGGTTGCTGTAGCCTCGAACAGGGGGTCTCCAAGTGAACCGCAAGAAGGAAATATGCTCACACACCCGAGAAAGAAATGTTTTGGCTGCGGGGAAATCGGCCATTTCAGGGCTCAATGCCCACAAGGGAGGGCTGAAAAGAAACCGGTCGAAGAACTCCTAAAAGCTGTGGAGAAACTGTTGTCCGCCCTGCAGGTGGGAAACTCCAGAGGGTCCTGGTAAGGGAGCAAACCGGGTGCCCGAAGGTTGAAACCCGCTCCAAAAATCAAGCCAGGACTAAGAGGGCGAGAAAGGCCCAAAGTCTGGCCAACTGCCGAGCCTGCCAGGACTGAAAGAGTCACTCCCTTAGCATCCGGACCTACGTCATGGGGAGGCAATGCACACCCAAAACCTGCAAGGGCCAAGAAGAAGGCCAGGGTACAACAAACTGGGTCTAAACTTCCTGTTACTACAACCAAGTTTCCTGACCAACTGATAGGTCCTTCCCCTATTGTGCCAATCCAAGTGGAGGGAGTCTACACTAAAGCTCTGTTGGACTCAGGGACTCAAGTGACATTGATTTACAGAGATTTCTATGAGAAGCACTTGAAGCACATACCTCTACAGAAATTGAAGGATCTGGAAATCTGGGGTATCGGAACTGAGAAACTCCCCTATGACGGGTATCTACAGGTGAAGTTGGAGATCGGATCTGAAGTCATCGGACAGTCCGGAGGTTGTGATGCATTGGCCATTGTGTGTCCTCGGCCTCCAGGTGCAAACAGGAGTTCCATGATAGTGGGGACGAATACTGATTTGGTGCGATGTCTCCTGACACCTATCGTGCTGGAAGAAGGTTCTACTAAAGGAGTACACCCAATGTTACGTTCAATCTATCAGAGAATGGTCGAACAGAAGGCGTCTGCTGACGTGGGGCGCCTGTGGAGATTGGAAGGATCAGATAAGGTTCTGCAAGCAGGAGAAGTAACGAGTTTCCGGGCTTCAGTCAAGTTGAACGGATCGCAACTAGGTCCCTATGTGGTACTTGTCACAGATAATGGTGCCCAATTCACAAGTCAGGAGTTCCAGAGTTTTGTTACGGTGCATAATATCAAGCACAAATTAACCGCCCCCTATCACCCAGCCACCAATGGGCAAGCAGAGCGGTTTGTACAAACGTTCAAGAACTATTTCAAGGCCTCAGTAGCTGTGACTAGCCAGAGGTCCATATCGCCTCAGCAAGTGAAGCGAAAATGTCATCTACTCTGGGTAGAACATACTGGTCACCCTGGAACCACGCGGATGAAACAGAAAGCACGGGGCTATGTGTGGTGGCCGAACATAGATGCAGATATCACGGCATATGTCAATGCTTGTGTAGGATGTGCACAAACTGCCAGAGACCCTCCTCGAGGATGCAGTCAACCCTGGACTTGGCCCACGGTTCCCTGGTTTCGCCTTCACTTGGATTTTGCGGGTCCCATAAGGGGACAAACCTTCTTGATTATAATTGATGCCCACTCAAAATGGCCAGAGGTCATTCCAGTTACCCAGCTGACTACAAAGGCAACAGTTGCCATATTATTGCATCTTTTTGCTTCGTTTGGGTATCCCAGGGAGATTGTCAGAGATAATGGTGCCCAATTCACAAGTCAGGAGTTCCAGAGTTTTGTTACGGTGCATAATATCAAGCACAAATTAACCGCCCCCTATCACCCAGCCACCAATGGGCAAGCAGAGCGGTTTGTACAAACTTTCAAGAACTATTTCAAGGCCTCAGTAGCTGTGACTAGCCAGAGGTCCATATCGCCTCAGCAGTTAGACTCTTTCCTGTTTACTTACAGAACTACACCACATGCCACCACTGGTACAACACCAGCTGAGCTTATGTTGGGAAGACAGCCATGGACTGCTTTTGACATGCTTCGCCCTCAGACCGTTCATGAACATGTATTACAATCCGAAGAAAAGATGGTGAAGTCCAAAGAGTCTCCTGTTTTTGCAACCCACCAGGAGGTCTGGACTCGATCGTATGGATCTGCCAACACTCGGTGGCTACCTGCTACTGTTGCAGAATCTTTGGGACCCAAGATGTACAGAGTCCGCCTGGAAGATGGTTCCATTACCAGACGACATGTAGACCAGCTACGGTCTCGTTCACGGGTGCCTGAACCCTTCACGTCCCCAACCCTACGGGGTCCGGTGTCCACATCTAATGCGTCGGAGGACATCTGGAATGGTGTCTGGGTTGACTCGGAAACTTTGGACTCGTCTCCTGTGGGTATTTGTGACTCTGGTTCAGAGGTTCCCCCTGACCCCTCTGTACCCTCCTTGACCCCACCAGTTGATCTTTCATCCAATCCTACCGCCTCCAACACCCCGCCTGCTGGTGGACGTCCCCAACGTCACCGACGCCCTCCTGACCGCTTACTTCTTCAAGAACGGATAAGAGACTTCCGTCGGTCCTCGCGTAGGGCCCAGAAAGATGTGGATGATGATTTGGCCCCACAATTTTCTTCAGAAGACTAGTCATCAGTTTTTCAGTGACACTCTCCAAGTTCCTCAGATGAACTGTGTTCGATTGTTCTGGTTGTTGATTTGTTACTTGGTTTTTGTTATGTTGTTCTGGTTTTGTTTTTGGGGTGGGGAGGAAGGTGTTATAGCTGACTATACTAAACCTGTGCTATCACTTTAACTAGTGGCTCCGCCCAGGATGACACAGGTCAGAGGGCACGGCAGCCATCTTCAGGGTCAGTTAGTGTGATGCAGTTATGAAGGCAGATGCATGATCCTGTGTTCCTGTAGTTATCCAAGCCTGTATATAACAGTAAGTGTCCTGCAATAAAGCAATGGTGAACCTGACAGCCCAGCCTCATAACTGAACAAGCAGAGATCATAACAGTACTGGAAACCGATTTTAATCATGGGAGTGAAGCCGGAGTCGAAGTAATTCCTGAAATAATCTCCACTAAAGCTTTGAAAAGAACACGAGGAAGAGTCTCAGTCAGAGTGTGCAATGTGTCTGATTCTCCAGTAGTCCTTAAAGCACGAATGCCTATCGGGCAAGTAGCCTCCGCTACGCCCCTCTCTACCGATTTAGGAGGGGGAGTGGATAAAGAGATTCCAGATGAAAGATTCTACCCCAAGGACGCTCCCATTTCACCTGAATGGAAGAAACGTCTTCAGTCCCAAGTTCAAAAGTGGAGAGACTTGTTCTCGAAAGATGAGTTTGACGTGGGCCTAGCTAAAAGTACTGAGCACCGCATTCGTTTACAAGAGGACAAGCCGTTTCGTGAAAGGTCAAGACGAATTCCGCTGGGAGACTTGGATGATCTACGAGAACAGCTGAATGAACTGCAAAGAACCAAGGTGATCCAAGAGTCCAGGAGTCCATATGCATCTCCAATAGTAATGGTCCGGAAGAAGAATGGTTCTGTCCGCCTATGCATAGATTATCGTACGCTGAATCGGAGAACCATCCCAGATCATTATGCTACTCCTCGGATAGAAGATGCCTTACAGTGTTTGTCTGGAGCAAAGTGGTTTAGTGTACTAGACCTGCGAAGTGGGTATCACCAGATACCAATGCATCCTGAAGACAAAGAGAAGACTGCGTTCATCTGTCCATTGGGGTTCTTTGAATTCAACAGAATGCCTCAAGGCCTTACGGGGGCTCCAGCCACGTTCCAACGGTTAATGGAGAAGACAGTCGGGGACATGAATCTGATCGAAGTATTAGTGTACCTGGATGACATAATTGTGTTCGGGAAGACTCTGGTAGAACATGAGCAACGTTTGGAGAAGGTCTTGAAGAGGCTCCATGAAGAGTGATTGAAACTGTCTCTGGAGAAATGTCAATTCTGTTTACCGTCTGTTACGTATCTGGGACATGTGGTCTCAGCAGAAGGCGTTTTCGACAGATCCTCGGAAGTTGGAGGCCGTAGCTTCTTGGCCTAGACCCCGCAACGTCACTGAGCTTAGATCTTTCTTGGGGTTCTGTTCCTATTATCGAAGATTTGTAGGAGGATTCGCAAAAATAGCTCAACCACTGAACAAGCTCCTACAGAAGGAAAGCACAGAAGAAGGCCACAAGGTCTCCGACCGAAATCCGTCAGCTCCAGGGCCGAGGAAAGCTCGAGAGTCCATCCAGGGAGAGTGGACCAGTCAGTGTGAAGGTGCTTTTACGAAGCTGAAAGAGAGTTTAACTCGAGCTCCTGTCTTGGCCTATGCGGATCCTCACAAGCCGTACGAACTACATGTGGATGCCAGCAGAGAAGGTCTAGAAGGAGTCCTGTATCAAGAGTATGGTGGATTGCTGAGGCCTGTAGCGTATGTGAGCCGGAGCTTTACGCCTTCCGAAAAGAACTATCCTACCCACAAGTTGGAGTTCCTAGCCTTAAAGTGGGCAGTGGTAGACAAGCTAAAGGACTATCTGTATGGAGCCGAGTTTGTGATAAAGACGGATAACAATCCTCTTGCGTCCAGTTTCGCAGTAGTAAGGATGTAAGTAACGGGACATCGGTGGTTGGCAGCTCTGGCAGGGTTTCGGTTCAGCCTGAAGTATCGCCCTGGGATGAATAATCGAGATGCTGATGCTTTGTCGAGAAGACCCTACGCTACAGAATGGACTCAGTTAACTCCAGACGGGGTCCAAGCTTTGTGTCAAGGGAGGGATTGAAGCGGAGGCCATAGGAGTCATGGCTGCGGCTGTTTCGGAGTTCTACTGCAACCCTACGCAATTGAGGGATGAAAATCTACCTACCTTTTCAAAACAGGACCTGAAAGCTGATCAGGCCAGAGACCCTTTAATTGCGTTAACCATAAAGGCCCTAACTGCGAACCAGCGTGAAATTCAGCTGACCAATTCCCCAGATGGAGCCAGATTGGTCTACAAAGAGTGGGAACGGTTGAAGATGTTGGATGGAGTGGTCTACCGAAGGGGCCCCTCAACCAATGCTGAAGAGACCCAACAGTTATTCCTTCCCACTAAACATAGGGAGAGTGTGCTGCGATCGCTACATGATGAGCATGGACATTTGGGCGCTGAAAGGACTTTTAAGCTGGTGCGAGACAGGTTCTATTGGCCTTGCATGAGAGCTGAAGTGGAAAGTTACTGCCATTCATGTCTGAGGTGTATTCAAAGGAAGACCCTACCGACCCGAACCGCTCCACTGAGCCATCTGCAAAGTCAAGGACCCATGGATTTGGTGTGCATTGACTTCCTGTGCTTAGAGCCGGATGCTAGTGGGCAGGGAAATATTCTAATAGTGACTGATCACTTCACACGTTACGCCCAAGCCTTTTCTACGAAAGACCAACGCGCTCCGACAGTGGCAAAGGTTCTGATGGAAAAGTTCTTTGTTCATTACTGCCTACCAAGGAGAATACACTCTGATCAGGGTAGAGACTTTGAAAGCCGACTTGTTGGGCAATTGCTGGAACTGTTGGGAATCCAAAAGACCCGAGCTACACCATATCACCCTCAAGGTGATGCTCAGCCTGAAAGGTTCAATCGCACGCTTCTAAATATGCTGGGGACGTTGTCAAACACAGAGAAGCAGAGTTGGAGTCATCACATAGCTACGCTAGTACATGCATATAACAGTACGGAGAGTGACGCCACTGGATACTCACCGTACCGTCTTATGTTCGGAAGAGAAGCTCGACTGCCGGTTGATTTGGCGTTTGGGCTATCTCTGGACCAGACGTCGGTAGCTTCTCATAGAAATTATGTGGATAGACTTCGAAAGAATCTGGCCTCTGCGTTTGAACAGGCCCGTTTGACCTCAGGAAACAGAGAGCAAAGGAACAAACGGAACTATGATTTCAAAGTTCGGATACAGGATCCACAACCCGGTGATAGGGTTTTGTTGAAGAACTTGGGTGCTGCTGCGAGGCACAAGTTGGCGGATTGATGGAGCTCTCAAGTCTACATTGTCTGCAAGCAACTGCCGGGTCTGCCGGTGTATCAAATCCGGCCGGATGGAAAGGCTGGGCCTCTTAAGAACTGGCACCGGAATAATTTTTTACCTTTGAGAGAGGCTGTGAGGATACCAGTTGGGGACGAACTTTCTCTGCCGAATCCACCTGCTCCACGTTTGCCTCCCGTTACTCGGTCTCAGCAGACCCGGGCTGTCGAAGAGAGCGAAAGGGACAGTGAGGAAGAAAGTTTTTGTCTGGACTGGATGCGCCCACCGGAGCCTGAAGAGGTTATCTCGGTTCCTGATCGGTGGGAAAGTAATTTGAGGCCTGAGGCTCCTGAATTTCAGTTAGAAGTCCCCGAGACTATTGAAATCCCTGTAGTTCCTGAAGTCGACTCTTATGACTACAGTTCTATGCCTTCACTGGAAGGATCATACTCCGAAGAGATGTCTGCTCCAGTGGTAGAAAGAAGAACGGAACCAGCGCCTATAGTACTTCCACCTGAAGAGGAACTGATTGAGCCAGAACCAAAACGCTCTGTTCGACTGCCCCAGCGACTCACCTACGACTCACCAGGACATAGCACTGAAGAGGCCGTCACCACAGTGCGAAGGTTGCCCGAAGTGTCTGCTATGTTAGCTGAGGTAGCCCAAAGCATGAGTCAACTTGAGGAAGTGTATCTAACCCACTGTATGCTTGCTGCTGAGCCTGTATATGTTACCTAAACTGTGTTGAAATGTAATGCAACTGTTGTACCTCCTTGGAGAGACCCAAGAGTTCTAGGAGGGAGAGAGTGTAGCGCTGGGTTTAATTCCCTGTCGTGGCAGTACCTATTTGTGGCCACCGGAGGGAGACAAGCGCGATAAGAAACATTGAACATTGGGACTACATTTCCCGGCATTCTTTGAGAGCGGACACAGGAAGTGGGTGGGACACGGACCCTTACATCCTGAGCCTCGTGGAGAGAGCTGGCAGAGCGCGCCAGGGAGTGAGAGGAGCAAGACGCAGAGCAGCAGAACGAGACAGCGACTAGGCCAGAGCACAGCTGGGGCCTGACAGAGCTAAAGACCGGGTTATTCAGCCTTACCAGAGGAAGACCCAGAGATTCACAGGACTACCCGCGCTGATCTTGAGGAAGCTAGAAGACCCCGAGTTAGGAGTACCGCAGATCGATCGGACAGGGAGAGCAGGCGGTGAGCTGGATATCTTGCGGCAAGTGCAGAAAGCCCGACAGCGGATCCAGTAACCAAGAAAACCCCAGTCAACATCGAGCGGAGAGACGTCCTGGTTCGAGCGGAGCATCAAGTATCTGGCGGATGGGTGAGAGGCCTTCCGGGCCGTTGTGAAAATAAAGCACGCTGCTGTTTGTTTCCAAAACCCACAGGGCCCCAACTTGACTAGTCGAAGATACCTCTTAAGCAATTCACTGGCCAGTTGAATATTATATCCGGGTACCATAACACACACACACACGTACATTCTGGGACATAACCTGTGCGGGACTCACTCCCCAAACACAAAAGGGGGTTAAAGATTTATTTTTTCCTTTTCTTTTCCGCTGCGCGTTTCTCGAATTACGAAGCCTTGTATTTCTCTTTTCCGCTGTGCGTTTCTCGAATTACGAAGCCTTGTATTTTCTCTTTTCCGCTGCGCGTTCCTCGAATTACGAAGCATCGTATTTCTTTTCCGCTGCGCGTTTCCCGCATTCCGAAGTACTGTAAATATATCTACGAACACCGTGTTATTCATTATATGCCATTTATTCTAGTAAACTATATAATTTATAAAATCCACAACAGTGCTGGAGTATATTTATTCCCTAGTGCGGGGAGACTGACCCGAGGTTCAATTTCAGCGGCTCCTCCGGGAGTGAGAGCTACACAGTGATGAAGTCCAGAACTCCCACTAATATCAGTGAACTAAGATCATTCTTGGGTATGATGAATTACTCACGTAAGTTTATCGAAAATTATGCAGAGATTTGTAAACCTCTATTAACATTGCTTAAAAAAGATGTAAAGTGGATATGGGGGGAGACTCAAGAACAAGCCATGACTGAGCTTAAAATAAAACTCACCCAGGCTCCATGCCTAGCCTATCCAGAGGGGGGTAAACCTTTTTATCTGGAGACTGGTTTTACCAATTTGAGCATGAGCGCCGTTTTATGTAGGGATGTGCATTTCGGATTTCGGAATTTTCACGAAATTTCCCGATTCGTGTTTTCGGATGCGGCCGAATTTCTGAAAATTTTTAGATCCGAAAATGTCAGATCCGAAACGTTTTCCGAGCCGAAACGAAATATTTTTGGATTTTTCGAATGGACTTGAAATGTGTCAAAGGACGTTCCGAAAAAACTTAAATTTTCCGAAAAAACGAAAATTTTCCGAAAAACGAAAAGTTTCCGAAAAAACGAAAAGTCGATACAAAAACTGAGCAAATCGACACGTTAAATACGAAAAATGGTCGATATTCCGAAGAATGTACAATCCCGAAAAACGAAAATTTCCGAAATCACGAAAAGTCGATACAAAAACCGAGCACAGTGACACGAAAATACGAAAAATGGTCGATATTCCGAAAAAAAAATGTACCCGAAAAACGAGCAGAACCGAATCGAATCGAAACCAAAATCGGTCGAAACGAGCCGAATCGAAAAGTTAAAAAATCTGAAAAATCGAACCGAATCGAACTGAAAAAAAATCGGTGCACAAGCCTAGTTTTATGTCAAAAGCAAGATGATCAGAGTAAAATTATTGCAAATGCCAGTAAGTCCTTATCTCCAGTGGAGATTAAATTTAGTGACTGTGAAAAAGCATTACTAGCCACAGTCTGGGCCCTACAGAATTTTCGGAGTTATATCCAAGGAGATAGGATATTAATTGAAACTGCACACCAACCCTTACAATATCTACACAGTAGTCGAATAAGGGACGGGAACCTATCCAATAGCAGAATAACTGCATGGACGTTATCCTTACAAGGATGGCCATTGGAGGTACGGTATAGACCGGATCAAAAGAATCCAGTAGCTCAAGGACTTGCCGAACTCCATGATTGTGCAGATCCCTCCTCTGAAAAAGAATTCCTAGGAGATGATTTCTTACAAGAGCAAACATCATCACCTTACAAGGCCTATGACGAAGAATACTGTTCCCTACTCCCACGTGTATATATAGATGGTTGTGCCTACCACGCCATCGTGGAAGAAGAGAGGAAATTGGTAGCTGGCATTGGTATTGCATGGACAAAACAATATCCCAATATATTGGTAGGATATAACATCGGTGCTAAAAGTAGCCAAGTCACTGAATTAGCCGCAGTTTACAAAGCCGTTCAGATGGCTATAGACTATGATGTTAAAGAATTTCTGATAGTCACAGATTCTAATTATGTCCGTAACAGTTTCGTTGAATATTTGCATGGGTGGAAAAGAAATGAGATGCTCAGGTCCAATAACAAACCTGTTAAACATGCCGATCTATTTGGAGAAATAGATAAGATGGTGACTAAAAATGGTTTAACCGTTTATTGGAAAAAGACAAAAGGTCATTCCAAAATTTCAGATATGGATAAAGAAGGAAATGACCTAGCTGACAAATTGGCTAAACAGGGTGCAGTCAGTGACGAAATTATAAATATTGATCATTTACTACATGAAACACATGTAGATGTACTTACCCGTCAGCAGACTAAATCTAAGGTCGAGAGTAATGTAGCACAGTGGTGTCAAGATTCTCCCAATGAAGATTTAATTAAGAGCCAAAAGGAAGATTCTGTAATTGGAATCTTTTACAAATATATTGAAAATCCTAGTGATAATCTTTTATCTGAAGAGAGTCCTGACCAGACTGAGGATCTTCGTATTTTAATGAGATCCAAGGCCCAATTCAGTATTAAGGATGGTCTATTGATCAGAACATCTAAACATGGGATACAACAATGGGTAGTTCCTACTGTCTTTAGAGGTTTAATGCTGCAACATGCCCACGATGCACCCACTGCGGGACATCGAGGTGAAAAGATCACCTATGAGTTATTGCGGGATTATTTTTATTGGCCCCATATGTTACAAGACGTCCAAACATATTGCCATGGATGTCTAGTATGTGCCCAATTTCAACCTCACGGCCCTACTCATCGCGCACCTCTCCAGAGGAAAGGTTTCTCATTGGCATGGTCCGATATTCAGATCGACTTTATTGGTCCCGTCTCAAGATCAACTAGGGGAAACAAATATATGTTGACGATCACCTGTCTATTTAGTAAATGGATAGAGTGTCTACCAGCTCCTAATAATACTGCTGAAACATGTGCAATTCTTCTTATTAACCATATATTTTCCAGGTTTGGTCTACCTCAAAGGTTGGAGTCTGATCGTGGTAGCCATTTTACAAGTGATGTAATGACAAGAATGTGGAAAATGTTAGGTGTCAAGCGTAAGTTGCATATTGCGTACCGTGCCGCGTCTAGTGGAAGTGTCGAACGCTATAACCAGTCAATTGTAAATGTCCTAAAGAAATTTGTAAAAGAATCAGGAAAGGACTGGGACGTAAAGTTGTCCTTAGTGCTCATGGCTATCAGAGCCACGCCAAGTACCGCGACTAAGATGTCACCATTTGAGTTAATGACTGGAAGGAAGATGTGGTTACCACAACATCTATTGTATCTCACTTCGGATCAGAATTTAATAAATGCTGCTACCACACATCAGTACATAGAAAACCTGCGTCATCATTTACAGCAAGCATTTGCTTTTGCGCAATGGAACCTTGAGAAGGCCGCTGTATCTAATAAGACTTATTATGATCTTAAGACTACCATAAAGGAGTATGAGATTGACGAAAAGGTGTATCTGTATAATTTCAGTAGAGATCGAGTAAAGGAGAGAAAGTTTCTCCCATCCTGGAAAGGACCATACTCGATAATTGATAAACTGTCCCCTGTGGCATATAAAATAGAGATACCCAAAGGAAAGGAGAGTATTGAAAAATGGGTTCACATTAATCAATTGCGTGTTTGTCATCCTAGATCTCACCTCAGTATGTGAAAATGGACCAGCAGAAGACACTTAACTGGTATCATGTGAAGTGATGTTTTAATTAACATGTGATTCTTCTTCCCCGCATTCAGATGTTTAACTCAAGCTAGTAGATAGACTAGATCCGTACGTTAATTAAAATTAATCAGAGATCAAGGTATCTATAGGGAAATTGAGTGAAATCGCTAGTCTATGAATGGTTATTTATACTCTTTCTTTCAATAGAAATTGAGAAAAGTGGTTAATCCGAACTGCGACGCTTAATCCGCAAAGATGAATCGGACCACCAAGGAGACTGCGCCTATCTGGAAATTCTACGGTTTTCCGCACAATTCCAAGCGGATCCAATGCTCAAGTTCCATGCGAATCAAGCTCATGCAAGCCTGAAAGACATGCTGGATAAAGCCAGGATACCGTTGATTGCTATGTACAAGAACCACCGAAAGAAAAGATTTGCCGCATATTTTATTGTAACCGCTGTTTGATACAGAGAGAGAAGCAAATTTTTACCGGAAGAATCTGGTACAAAACAGAGTGTTTATACACCACACCAGTCACATACAATCACACCAGTGATTCTCGTGAAAGTTCCTAAAGAATCAAGAGTTGTTATCGAGAAGTTAATTTTTATAAATGAAGTCTGGTATGAAGAGATACAAATCGTTGTCGTATTCCAAGGGCAAGAGATACCCATGAATCCAAATTTGAAATCTTTACTAAAGAACTAGTCTGACCATACTATTGAACTTCTAATAATAATAAAAAGATAATCTAACAATTTATGCTCCAATGTATTCACAGATTGATCATCAATTGCTATCTGCTTATAACAGGCCAAAGATTACAGAGATTGTGATTTGTATAGTAATTATGTTTCTAACTGTCTGGATGATTGTACTAACAAAGAAAGTACGTACATTGAAGTTTAAAAACACTGCATCTTCAATTATTAAATGGATGAAAGAAGAAAAACGTGTTGCAAAAGGTGGAAACCTAGCCTAATTGGTAAAGGGGGGAGATATTGTATGTTTTCCTAAAATTTATTTAATCAATAAATATATATGAAACCAAAGGGGGGTTATGTCGGGTATATTACACAGAAAAGGGGAAATTTAAAATGGATGCTTGTAGCCATTTTGTGTTAAAGACAGTTTTTCTTCAAAATTTCTCTAGGTTTAGAAATGAACGAGATTTTTTTTACAGAGTTCATTCCTGGGTGAAGTCTTTTATATTTTTTTTTAGAAGTGCCAGACATGAAGGAACCTAGAATGTTTCTTTTGTGTGATAATGTTAGGTTTAAGTGCTAAGACGTGTCATAATTAAATTTATTGGTCTGTCTTAAAACAAAAGATATTTTGTCTTTTGGGTATAGGAATAAGAGTTAATATTCTGTAATATAGATTTATATTCACAAATATATGTTTATAAACAAGGTATATTTTATTATATTAACAGTAGGAAATATATATTCCAATAAATATTGTAGAAAGTATATAATTGGTAAATAATAAAATTTACTAAAGAATGGATTCTGTTGAGTTAACCAGAAAAGAATTCAGCTGAAAGTGAGTAACTAAAAGGGAGTAGGGATATAAATCAAAGATGACAGATGGAGACACTGTGTCTAATAGCTGGGAGAAGAGAAGGTCTTTGTTAAGTCAGATTGATATTTTGACCCGAGATAAGAAAATTAAAAAGAAATGGGTGAATTAATTAAGAAGTGCAATACTGCCCTCTAGAGGATAGTAAATATATTAAAAATATTGCCTGTGACGTCAAATTGGCTATAATAAGCAGCAATGTTGGTTACAAGTCAGTCGGAGATTCCAGCATTCAGACGTCCAGTACATATGACCCTCTGAGAGTCGGAGATTCCAGCAGTCAGACTCACACTGCAATGCATTAGACATGACACTCTGAGAGTCCAAGATTCCAACACTCAGACTCACACCACGATGCAGGCAGATCCCAAGACATGAGGCAATCAAGATTCTCACTAAATTTCTGACTCTCACCAAATCTCTAACTCACATGCATTGATTATCTGATCGGTAATCTTCACACATTCCAAAAATTACTACATCAGGAATTCCAAGGCAGACTTATCAACATCCAAATTGGACAGGTAATGTATGAAATAAGGAATTAATGTAAATATATATTTGTAGAGATTCTTGCAACGTAGAGTGAGACTTCTCGGATACGGTTAAATCCAAATTCTAAGTATTTTCTATTCTGCAGATAGAAATATGAAGAAGTGGATATAAGGATTTATTCCTAAAAGAAATGTTGTAAGATCGATACCAATATATATATTGAATTTGGAAATTACTGTGATTAAAATTAATAAGCAAGGAATTATATAACTACAAAATAAAAAGCAAAAGATTAGAAGTTTAATTCTCGAGATTAGGGGAGGATTCACTAAATAAGTTTTTATTACTTATCATTAAATTAGCTCATCTTTTGTTGATCCATGTAGCATAGAGATATATATATATATAGATCTATAAGAGCTGGCTGGTTAAACATTGTTTGCTGGGAAATGCATGTTGTATTAAGCAGAAATGTTTATTAACCATTTGTGTATTAGTTACTAACTGATAAGGTAAATGATATTAATCAAATATGCAGTTACTAACTGGAGATACATATATTGTGAAGCTAGTTTTTATATGCTGATGGATTGTGGTTTATAAATTTTTGTTTATGATATGCGATTTGAAACTTTTTTGTATACGTAATAAATATATATATATTTTTATCCGATTATTGATTATTGTATTTTTTAAAGCAAAACACAGACAATTAAAAGAATTCAGGATAATTTCTAAGAAATATAAACGATTGATATTTGTGTCTCGTATAAGTTTCTTATGAAATAATAATCCCTGATATATTGGCAACTGCCGAGGTAGGTCAAGTAAATCCAATATAGACATATTGGAGGCTTGGCTGATAAATCCAATATATATAAACGTGTTGTATTCACGTGCAGAGATTATATCCGACAGTTGTAATCCTGATATCTCTTTTTCCCAAGGGTACTCATCTATTTTATAGACTGCTCTAGATCTCGTGAGTACCTGGTAGCTCGTCCTGGGGCGCTTACCTCTCCAGATATAAGTGGTTACCAGTGACCGAAGGGAAGCTAAAAACGCCCGGGGAAGGTCAATGGGTATCGTTTGTAGCAAGTATAAAAGTCTGGGTTGTATGTTCATCTTAATAACTGAGATACGTCCCAGCCACGAGATGTGTGGGTAGTTCCAAGTGGCCAAGTCCCGTTGCAGTAGTGTTAATAATGGAGGAAAGTTTTCCCGGAAAAGGTGGGAACCGTGAGATGTGAGCCATATGCCTAGATATTTGATTTTGTCAGATGCCCAGGTGAAGGCGAAGTGCGGCTTTAGGGCTTGGGCTCTGGAGTTAGGGACCGAGATGTTGAGAATATGGGATTTAAGATAATTAATCTTGAGATTGGACAGTTCGCCGTATTCCTCAAAGGCCACCATGATTGCTGGCAGGGACACCTCCGGCCCTGTGACAAAAAACAAGAGGTCATCCGCGTATGCAGCCACCTTGTGGTGTTGAGGACCCACCTGAACCCCTGCTATGTTCGGATTAGAACGTATGGCCTCCAAAAAAGGTTCTAGGGTCAGTACAAATAACAGTGGCGAGAGTGGACAACCCTGTCGTGTGCCGTTGCGGATGGGAAATGGGGCCGTAAATACCCCGTTCACACACACACGCGCAGTCGCGTCCCCGTACAGAGCCCCTATCCAGGCGCGGAGGTGAGGGCCCAGGCCAATGCGTACCAGGGAAAGTGATATAAAGTCCCAATCTACCCTATCGAAGGCCTTCTCCGCGTCCGTGGACAGGAGCGCCAACGTCTGAGACGAGCGGCGCGCATGGTGCATGAGTTGTAGCGTTCGCATGGTGTTGTCCCGGGCCTCTCGGCCAAGCACAAAACCCACCTGGTCGGCGTGGACAAGGGCGGGAAGGAATGGTTTAAGTCTGTCAGCCAAGATTTTTGCAAACAGCTTCAGGTCACAGTTCAATAACGAAATGGGTCTGTAGCTGGAGCAGAGGTCACCGTCCTTGCCCTCTTTTGGTAAAATCGTAATGTTGGCGCATAAGGTCTGTGTAGGGAGGGGCCGTCCCTCTGCCAAGTCATTGTATGCTGTCAGGAGATGTGGGGAGAGAATTGCAGTGTACGTCTTGTAGTATCTGACCGGGAGACCATCAGGGCCGGGACTTTTTCCTGTTTTAGAGGTCTTAAGTGCCAAGGCTAGTTCCTCTGCCGTCAAGGGTCGGTCCAGGTGTTCCGACGCCTGATTTGAGATTCGTTTAGTGGAGTGTTTAGTGAGGTAGGCCATAATGTCCGCGCGTTTGCGGGCTACGTCCTGGGGGCAAATTGCGCCTCGCAGGTCATAGAGCGCCGCATAGTAGTCCCGCGTGATTTGAAGAAGCTTTGTTGGCAGCCGTTGCGGTATATTCTGTGAGTCGCGCAGTTTCGCTATGTATGTAGCTGAACGTTTTTGGGCTAGCATACGCGCTAATAACCTCCCGCTCTTGTCTCCATGTAAATGAAAAAGGGCCTTTGAGCGCAGATACGATCTGTGATAGGTCGCGTTCATGAGCGTGGTTAAGGATCTGCGCAGGTCTGTCAGGTGAGCCATAGTCTCAGGGTCCCCCTCCAGCTTGTGGTCAGAAGAGAGCTGGGCTATCTGGCTCTGTAGGTCTCGCATGGCTGCTGAACGGCTCTTAGTCAGCTCAGCACCTTTTCGTATGAAGTAGCCCCGTATCACGCATTTATGCGCCTCCCACACTAGTGGCGAGGCCACCTCACCTGTGGCATTTTCCTCAAAGAAGTCGGTGAGGACTTGTCGTCCCTCCTCTGTCACCAGCGGGTCAGACAAGAGGGAGTCATTAAGGTGCCAATTAGGGGCAGTCGGTCTAAACATGGGGGAGCGTAATGTGATAGAGACAGGGGCGTGGTCTGACCATGTGGCCGTACCGATAGTTACGCTACGTAGAGCCGAGAGGTGATATTGTGGTATGAACAGGTAATCAATCCTAGAGTAGGTTTGGGAGGAGTGCGCATAGAATGTAAAGTCTTTGCCCTCAGGGTGTAATGTCCGCCAGCAATCCGCAAGTCTCGACGCATGTAGGGAGTTGCGGCAGGAGCGTATTATGTGTAGGGGAATGGACGATTTACCTGCAGAAGTGTCCCAGGATGGTTCCAAGGGTACGTTTAGATCCCCTCCCAACACGACCAGCCCCTCAGCAAAGTCCCGTAGTGTGCGTAATGTAGCGGAGAGAAACCTATGTTGTGCTCTGTTGGGGGCGTAAAAGTTGGCAAAGGTGTACACCTGGTCTAAGATCCGGCCCTTGACAAAGACAAAACGACCTCCCGTATCAGTCATAGAATCAAGTAGCTGAAATGGGACGCGTCTGTGGAACAAGATCGCAGTTCCCTTAGTTTTAGCCTCGGTATTATTACTATAGTAGCCTAGAGGGTAATGAGAATTTGTCAGTGTGGGTGCTCTCCCTTCCTGGAAGTGAGTCTCCTGGATTAGCACAACTGAGGCCCTCTGGGATCGGAAGTCTCTCAAGGCATGGGAACGCTTCTCGGGGACATTTAAACCATTTGCATTAATAGAAACAATGACCAGGTCCGCATGCTTATGAGGCGTCTTATGTGCAGTCGACATGTCGAGGTCTTCAGGAAGGGGTCGGGGAACGGAACAAGGGAAAACACGGGAAAACTATATACAATTTCAAAGAGGCGATGAGCGGCGGGTGCAGCGACGACACTGGTGAAAACACCAGATGACGGCCGCACTCTGCGAGGCCGCTAACCTCGGCGGGGTACGCAGCTGAGCCCCAAACGGGACCGACAGAAAGTTAAGGAGAAAAAAGTTACAAACTCGGCAGTGTGGAGCCGCATTGCGACTCAAAAAAGGCAGAAAAATAAAGCATATACGGCAAACTTATACAAGGCCTAAAGCCCATTATAATTAAAGTATTGAGGACGAACCTGACCGGGTTCTGGGTGAGGCAAGTCCCTCTCACGGATTCTGAAAAAAGGGAAGGGGACCCCCTAAATAGGCAGTCCAGCTTAGTGGGGTTGCAAAAAAGGCCCATCCAGTCCAAAGATGTTATCGTGCCACAGTTAAAATAGAGGAAAGGCCGGGTATCGAGGAGAGGTCTGTGCAGTAAGGAGCATCACCGTGCGTTACCGAGTTGGATCAGTAAGCCTACGTAGCCTCTCTCACTGCTGGTAGACTCTAAGTGTGGTGAGGGAGTCTGTAGGGCGTTCTACGTAGTCCGGTGAGTGAGACAAATGAGAGAGGAATATGCAAACCCGTCAGGGTATTACCATGGTGAGGCGCGAAAAAGGACTGGAGGGTTCGAGTCGGATTTTGCAGGTGGTCTGAGTCCTGATACAGCCTGGCGCGAGCCTACACGTCCCGGTTGCCGGATTCGGACAGGAACAGGTAAGAAAGGTGGTTGTCGTGAGTGGTAGCGGGGAGTGTCCAGATCACATCTGCGAGCCGGTGCGTCTCCCTGCCTGACCTCGGTTTCGTCCCGGACGCGGCGGAAGAGGATCCTGGCGTGCGCCGCGTGCCGCTTGATTGTAGAGAGCAAGGGGGTCCGGCCAGGCGAGTTTCAGAGGCGGCAATTGGAGGTCTGTCAATAAAGTCGCCACATCTTCCGGTGATTGCAAAACAAAGGTGCCTTGGTCCGATAGCACCGCTAGACCAGTCGGAGTGTGCCAGCGGTAGCGAAGTCGTTGGTCGCGTAAAAGCGATGTAAGCGGTTTCAGGGCGCGTCTATAGGCCAGGGTCGCTGGTGATAGGTCAGGGTATAATTGAAGCTCGGTCCCTTCGTATGAGAAATGTGTGGCCTCGCGTGCTTTCCTTAGTATGTCTTCCTTCAGGCCATAATCGTAAAGGCAGCATATGACGTCCCGTGGCGGGCTCCCCGCGGGCCCCTTAGGTCTGAGGGCTCTATGTGCCCGGGCAAAATCAATGGTCGAAGGTTCTGGTCTGTCTAATAAAGTATTAAAAATTGATGAGAGCTTATCAATCAGTTGATCTCCAGGTGTTTCGGTTTCAGGTAGGCCCCGCAAGCGAAGGTTATTACGACGGCCCCTGTTATCTAAGTCCGCCACGTGGAGGGCCATGTTACGGAGCTGAGTAGAGCGTAGTTGCAGGACCGATGTGGACACGTCCTGAGCCATCCGCAGTGAGTCAGAGCCCTGCTCCAGTGCATCCACCCTGTGTGTGAGTCCCTGAATGTCCTGGCGCACGTGCTGCAGTTCCACCATGATGGAGGAGCGTAATTCCGCATTGGCCTCCTTTAAATCAGTTTTTGTGGGCAAATTGCGGAGCAGGGGGAGCCATACCGCTGGGTCTACCGATGAGTTTGCCTCCGTGTGAGATGGGGTGAGTGTGGATGGGTCAGGATCGCTGTGTGTCCTCACCTCCTCCGCCGCCATCTTGTCCGGCGGGCCCGCCGGAAGATCCAAGGGCCCCACCAAAAAACGGCGCAGAGATGGGGTATCTGACGCCCGGTCAGTACCCTGAGTCTTCTGGGTGCCAGGGTTTTCCCCATTGCCGGTCAGGGAGTGCAGGAGAGCCGTTTGGTGCCGGAGTCTGAGCGGAGCTCCTCACTCACGCGGCCATTCCGGATGGAGCCCAAGCCACGCCCCTCGACCTTTTGTTTTTTATACATTTTGTGGGTGTGTAGGTTTTTTTCTTATAAGTTCAATAAAGGTTTACAATTTTAATCAATTGTTCCCACCTCCCTTTTGGGTTCTTTGGAATCCAATCCTTCCTTCATCATTAGGGCTAAGTCCTGCAAGTTTTAGTTGGATGATTGCGAGTACTCAGAGGCTATAGTAATCACTTGCCACTCCACGCCCCACCCTGTTTTGAGTGGGTGCTTGCTTCTCTTTATACCACAGTTCAGCAAATTAGAATCTGTCTTGGCACAGCCTGTTATCAGTGTGTATCAGTGAGTTATACCACAGTTCAGCAACTTAGAATCTGTTGCCATTCAACAGGTTGCCCTTCAACAGGTTGCCCTTCATCCAGCGTGCTTTCTGAAAGGACGTTCAGTACTGGAGGTTTTGTCACAGACAAAAGAGTGCGTCTGTCCACCGACTCTGTAGACCGGCTGACCTTTATAAAAATGAATCAGTCCTGGATCAGCAGCTATCAATCCCCTGATGCTGACGTAACTGAATAGATCGGGGATCTCTTCCGCCTTCCCAAAACCTCCACCACTGCAATCTTCCACAATACCACAGAGGGGTTACGGTGTGAAGGCACTTGCTGCCACCAAAGGTAAAATATTTGGGTGCACTGCCACTGACGCCTATACCAGATTCCCTATAATTTTAATATTGGACCGCAGGGTCCACCACTGCACTCTTCCACAATACCACAGAGGGGTTACAGTGTGAAGGCACTTGCTGCCACCAAAGGCACAATATTTGGGTGCACTGCCACTGACGCCTATACCAGATTCATATCATTTTAATATTGGACTGCAGGGTCCACCACTGCACTCTTCCACAATACCACAGAGGGGTTACGGTGTGAAGGCACTTGCTGCCACCAAAGGCAAAATATTTGGGTGCACTGATGCCTGTACCAGATTCATATAATTTTAACATTTGACCGCAGGGTCCAACCCTGCACTCTTCTACAATACCACAGAGGGGTTACGGTGTAACGGCACTGTTGACTACACTAAAGGCCCAATTTTAAAGCACCTGTTGTTACTTTCATCCAAAGCCTGCATAAGTTTCACCATAATTTAGCCAAAAAAAATCACTTAACTTGTTCTGCGTCTCCTAAAATGTCTCCTCTTTTCATACAGGCTGCCGCCCCTAGCAGTTGTTTATGAATAGATTAAAGGAAAACCATTTACCATCATTTGAAATGTAATTTTTTTGTTTTTTTGTTTATATACAGCCTACAAATCCGCCACTTAACGGGCAGGTTATGGGGACCTCCTAGGCACGATATTTGAAGGAATTTTTCATTTTTATTCTTAACCTTTATTTCATGGAAAACTCACTGTTTCTTTAAAAACTTTTTTTAAAACTTTTCTTCCTTGTTTCCTGTCCCCCAGGGCACTAACCGGACCCCCATACACCTTTTATGGCAAATATCTAGCATATGTGCCCTCTTGGAGGGCACTCTAAAAATCGAACGTTCGGGTCCCATTGACTTACATTGAGTTCAGATCGTGTTCGAGTTCGAACTCGAACATTTGAAATTGTTCGAGTTCGAAGTCGAACCGAACACGGGGGCGTTCGACTCATCCCTAATATACACTGCACATTACTGTTTTATTGCTGTGCAGCTATGTGATACAGTAATTTGCAGTGTGTATTAGCGTGAGTTTTATTGCTGTGCAGCTCTGTGATACAGTAATGTGCAGTGTGTATTAGCGTGAGTTTTATTGCTGTGGAGCTCGTGATACATGTCACATTTTTTTGCGAGGTTGGGGGGCAGCATTTCAACCATCGCTCCAGGCAGCACAGTAGCTTGGGCCGGCCTTGCCTCTCCTCATGCTAAATTTTGGGACCTCACCCTTTCACCATGCCCTGTATTTAAGTTGATCAGTAATTCCATTCATAATCATGTAAAAAGTTTGTACATCCTGTGTGCCAATAACTCTATAGGCCTTTTTGGTTATCCAGAAATGTAATTGTCAAATCCCCCCCCCTTTTTTTCCCCTTCTGATTTATTATACGGCCTCCCTCCATGCTTAGTTCCATTGGACCTGTTATACCATATCATAGAGTTTGGAATCTTATACTAGATTTTATGGCCCAACAAGTATTCTTTCTGGTTTTAATTTAATTTTGTCCATATGTATGGGAACCAATTTATATAACCCGCTTGTGAAGAAGCAAGTTGGTGATTTTATTTACCTTGATATTTAAATTTTTCTTTTATATATTTCTTGGTAAATATTTTAGAAATATAAATGTGCATATTTTAAACATTTTTATTTTCCTTTTCTCTCGCCCCGGTAGGGATGCAATGCCGTAGGCTATATAGCCTTTAGTACGGACTTCTCACTTCTCTTCCCTCTCGTCTGCCTCCAAAGTGAAAGCAAGGGGAAGGATGCCGGGAGGACGAGCAGGAGCCGTCCTTTACCACTGGCTTTCGATGACGTCACTTCCTCATATCCTTGCAACGAAAGGATTACTGGGAGGACGAGCCATCCCCAGTGTCGATCTTGGGCTGTCGTCTTCAGTGCATGCCAGCGGCTCTACGTGGTCGACTCCAGAGGACGCAGATTTTCCTTTTCGTTCCGTTCATTGGGGCAAACGGACTATATATAAGGAAGGTGTATAATAGAGCCTTAGATTGTATATTTTTTTCTCTCTCACTGATGGTAGCGCCCCTGCGGTGCGAAACGCGTCTGACATATTTTATTCTGTTCTGTGTCCATATATTGATTATTAATTACCCTGGTTTTAAAGAACCCGGAATTGCTCTGGTATTATTTTCTAGTATGGAAGTACAATGATTCCATTGAAGGATTTATCCACTGGACGTCCCTACCTTCGCGGTGAGTGGATATTTCATTTATTACATATATCCAGATAAGTGCGCTAATATTGTTGCTGTTCTGGTTTTTTTCGGTGGATAATCCTATCAACTGGGGCAGACAGGTCGATCCAAAAATGCCTCTAACGCGGTCACAGGAGAGTTTGTAGCTCTCAGAAAGTGTGAGCAGATTCACTTTCCCCTTTTGGATTATATATATTGTGACATAAGGAAAGGGAAGGTCATTGAGGGGCGATACATTTCCCCTCGGTTTCTGTCATATATGCAGAAGTAGTAAATCCAGACCAGGTTTTCAGGCTGCATGTAGTGTCTGGATTTCCAGGTTTTGTGTCTCTCCCCAGGGTTAATTACTTGATTGGTGTTTAATCAGGGGAGATAAAAGAGGGGAGGCTAACCAGGAAGTTGCTCTGGCCTGGGACTCAGAAAGCCTTCTGAGGGAACTACAAGGTGTGTAAAAAGGTTGCTTATAGTAATTTTGTTCGTTTTAGATGGCTGAGGTTAGCTCACCATTTGTTAGAGGGTTGTGGTAAATGGAGTTTATTCGGCGCAAGGTCTTGTTACCAGTGGGGTACCTCAGGGGTCAGTACTTGGACCCATTCTCTTTAATATTTTTATTAGTGATATTGCAGAAGGTATTAATGGAAAAGTATGTCTTTTTGCTGATGACACAAAGATTTGCAACAGGGTTGACGTTCCTGGAGGGATCAGCCAAATGACAAATGATTTAGGTAAGCTAAAAAAATGGTCGGAGTTGTGGCAATTGAGTTTTAATGTGGATAAGTGCAAGATAATGCACCTGGGACGTAAAAACCCAAGGGCTGAATATAGAATATTTGATACAGTCCTAACCTCAACATCTGAGGAAAGGGATTTAGGGGTTATTATTTCAGAGGATCTAAGGGTAAGTAGTCAATGTAATAGAGCAGCAGGAAATGCTAGCAGAATGCTTGGTTGTGTAGGGAGAGGTATTAGCAGTAGGAAAAGGGAAGTGCTCATGCCACTGTACAGTGCACTGGTGAGACCTCACTTGGAGTACTGTGTGCAGTACTGGAGACCGTATCTCCAGAAGGATATAGACATCTTGGAGAGAGTTCAGAGAAGGGCTACTAAAATGGTGTACGGCTTGAAGGAGAAAAGTTACCAAGAAAGGCTTAATGATCTTAACATGTACAGCTTGGAAAAAAGACGAGACAGAGGAGATATGATAGAAACATTTAAATACGTAAAGGGAATCCACAAGGTAGAGGAAGAGAGTATATTTAAAAGGAAACAAAATAGCAAAACAAGAGGACATAGTCTTAGATTAGAGGGGCAAAGGTTTAAAAGTAACATCAGGAAGCATTATTTTACTGAGCGGGTGGTGGATACATGGAACAGCCTTCCAGTAGAAGTGGTAGAGGCCAAAACAGTAATTGAATTTAAGCAAGCATGGATAGGCATAAGGCTATCCTAAAGAAAAGATAAATCCAGGTAAAGTATCCATGTAATTGGGCAGACTAGATGGGCCGAAAGGTTCTTATCTGCCGACATTTTTCTATGTTTCTAGATAGGGAATCTAACTGTTTAGTAAGAGCCTGAGCGGCAAGGGTTTATTTTCTGTTTTCATTTCTGTTTTATTGCAACCTTTTAAATAAAATACTGGCTGCTGGACAGGTTTAAAAGAACTTTCTTTCACCTGGACTACCTTTTTCCCAGCAAAGGTAGCCTCCATTTGGGCTAAAGCCCCACAATATATACACACAATACTGTACCATTGGATTTTGATTTTCTGCTCTTTTTTTGAGGTTGTGGTTCTTGAGGTAAGGGAAAGAAGCATCCACCTCCTTAACTGGTAACACACCATCTTTTCCAGCAAAAGGGCTCTACTGTGTATGTGTATTGTAACTAATACCTCTAGTTTCTGACTGTTCTCTAGGTATAAGAAGCACTGTCCCCACTTCCTTAGGTGTCTTGCCCAAGGACACTTACTGGAGAGATGCTCTTGCTGGGATTTGAACCTGTGTCTCCACGGTTATAGAGCAGTGATGTTACGTCTACTCCATCCAGCCTGGAATGCAGCTGCCTTGAGTTTTCAATACTGCCAATGACAATGAATCCAGGGTTGGCTCCTGAGTTAGTGATGCTTTGGCCAAAATTACACAATAGCTTTCTGCAACCAGTCTCCTAACATTTGTATAGCTTATTATTGTAAAAGCAATGATATGGTATTGAATGGTTTGGTTTGGACCAACAGCTATTTGTTTGTACTTGCCCCTAAGGCTAGGGTCAGACGAACGCATTTTTCACGTTGTCCGTGAAAAAGTGCGTTCGAACGAATGGACGTATTTTTTCACGGAATACGCGATAGCGGTCATACGATGCGCATTTTCGTCCGTGATTTTGTACGGATCATCAATAAAACCCTTTTTGCGTCTGGACGTTATTTTGCCCGGACGTGTGCAGCGTCTGACGTCTCCCAATCATGCAAACACGCCGCTATGCGGCCGCAGCGCACTCTGTACGTCAGTAGTAGCGGTTTGACGTTCACGAAAAAATGCGTTTGTTTGCCACTTGCGTTGCGCGGATGAACTTTCGTGCGGCCATTCGTCGTATGTTCCCCGGCATTGGACGTCATTTGCTGCTAGCACGGCCGTGATTTTGTGCGGCTAAACGCACGTTAAAACTGCTTTCGTCTGACCTTAGCCTAATACATCAACCTGCCAGCTCTCCCTTGTTTGATTTTATCATACAAACATGTTTTTACTAGTAAAGAGGAAAACTAAAGGAATCTGAAGTCTGCTTTCTAGCATTCATGTGTCTCCTGTCATTTAATATTTGTTTAGAATTAGATGCTATGAAAACAAAAGATTGGGAAGTTCCCTTGGATAAAAATATTTCTATGCTTGAATCAATGAGCTGTTATGGCGTTCTTTCTAGGTTTTTCTGTTCATTGATGTTTAAATATCATTGTTTCCTTTAACAACTACAATGTGTAACACATGTAATTAAGAAGAGATATGTTTAAGATAGATAGCTGCAAAATAAACGAAATGAAACAATTTAACACCATTCACTTACCCTTTCACTCCCAAAATTGAGTTAATTGCTTTTAATGTATTACACTACAAAATAAATCATATCAAAACCTAATTTGCTTACCTTTTTTAAAGCAGATTTAGTGTGTCACCCGTGAAGTAAGAAAATCCACAGTCTTATCTCACTCCTTTTCACCCTATCTTACTGTAAACAAGCTACAAGACACAGCTCTCACATGCATTGTAACAAAAGGTTCAGATACTATTTTGCTGCATTACAAAAGCCAGGAAGAGGGCCGAATACAGGGAGAGCTCTGGGGGTCACTCACTACTGTACAGAGATAAGATTCATGGCCTGAAAATCCCTGTACAGAGAGAGAATCATGAGCGTTATGGAAACACCCTCAGCTATCCAGGAAAACTGAAGGCTATTAATGAGCAAAAACCTATGAAAGGAATTGATGCAATAACAGGAGAAGAACCATTTGAACGTTTTTGGAGTGTTGTGTGGGGACCCTGGATGTAACACCCTTAAGCGTGAACAGAGAGCCAACATGGGCTCGAAAATATGTGAATGTGATGGCAGTCATATTATTGTGGATTATTCCAGTCTTGGTGTTAGGAGGTGAATATTTTGCATCTATTTTCTTTACTAGAAACATAGAAACATAGAAAAATGTCGGCAGATAAGAACCTTTCGGCCCATTTAGTCTGCCCAATTACATGGATACTTTACCTGGATTTATCTTTTGTTTAGGATAACCTTATGCCTATCCCATGCCTGCTTAAATTCAATTACTGTTTTAGCCTCTACCACTTCTACTGGAAGACTGTTCCATGTATCCACCACCCTCTCAGTAAAATAATGCTTTCTGATGTTACTTTTAAACCTTTTAAACCTCCAGCAGCAAAGAAAGCACCTAGTAACAGAAAAAACAATCAAATAATAGCACCATACATAAGAGGATATCTGGTCCCTCCCAAGTCCTCTTTTCTGTAAAAGCAGAATGAGCAGGAACAAACACCACGACGAATAGGATCCAGAAACGAGTAGTGGCTGTAAACAGAAGAATTCAGAAACTTCCGACCTATGGGATGAAGAGGAAAATGATGACCAATGGGCCATCCGGAGCTGGAACAATCTAGGAGATAAAACGGAAAGAACGTGAAAGTACCAATGGAGCGGAAACATGTCCACAAGCACGACTAGCTAACTGCAAACAATGACTATGAATGCAAGCAGTTTGATAAATGTAAGGCTAAGCTAGACTAATGAAACACAAGGAGTGAAGCTAGCAACGCAACACATGGTGAGCGGAACACAGGAATGCACCAAAAGGATATCAGACACATGAAACGGCTCAAGCACATTAACAGTAGTACGCGGTTGTATATCAACTTATTACAGTATTGTGTATAATGTGTGTTTGTATTTTTTAGGTATGTGTGAATTGATTTAGACCCTAACCTGTAAGGGGGGGGGATATATATGTCACCTGTCTTTATTAAAATTAAGATTTTTTATAGGCTGGAATAATCCACAATTTTACTAGACATGTGCACAGCACAAAATTTCGTTTTGAACTAACGGATTAGTCCTAAAATGCAATACATTTAGTTGCTAAAGAAATTTGTTTTCAGTTCTTTAGTATGAAAACGAATTTCATTCATCCGAAAACCAGTGGATACAATTACTATTGTAGTGGCTCCTCAGAGGGCTGAGATCGCTGCTTGTTACAGTATCTCTCTCTCAGCACAATGTGGGTCATATTACATAGTTGCTGCTAACTTAACCAGAGCTGTTGTAAACTTCCCAGAGCCATTATAGCCTATGGAGGTTTTCAGTTTACAACAGCTCTGGTTAAGTTAGCACCAACATTGTAATACTTCCCAGTGTCAGGCAAAGCTGTTACAGTAACTGACTGCTGCTCATCACAGTGCTCAGAGTTTCAGTAAAACTAGTAAATAATATTTTTATATATAAGAGGTTATAACAATATTATTTCCTTGTTTTACTGAAACTCTGAGCGCTGTTACAGTCAGTTACTGTAACAGCTGAGCCTGATACATTGTACTGAGAGAAAATGTAACAAGCAGCCGATCTCAGCGCTCGCAGCCACTGGATTTAAAGGGCTAAAAAAAAAGGCTCCTCTCTGTATAATGTATATAACTTCCTCCTGCATTAATACCCCTCTCTGCATAATGTATAGAACATCCTCCTGCATTAATTAATGCCCCTCTCTGTATAGAACATCCTACTGCATGTGCAAAGTGCAGAACTTCGGATGTTGCGATGTTGCTCTCGTCATTGCTGGTCTCCTTCACTCCTCAATGTAATATCACAAAAAGGACTGAAACTAAAATGTAGTGCATTTTATTTTAGTTTCTTTCGTTTTTTGTACTGAGCAGTTTCGTTTCTCTTGAGTCATACGAAAACTAAATTATCCCAAAATTTGGACTAAATCGTTTTAGTACTAAAACGAATGCACATGTCTAAATTTTACATCAAAACAGGAGGCATCATATTTTGCAGTTTTAAAGCTGCACTAAGCCCCAAGTGGCATGAGTACGAGGTCTATAGTAAAAAGTCCGGAAGGTGGCCGCCCTGGACCAGTCTGCAGCCAAAAGTATGTCAGACAAGGAACTCCCAGCTGCCTTGACGGAGGAGGCCGTAGCCCCATGCACGGAGTAAGCGCTGGAGCGGGGATCGATCTGAGCCAGAGAAAGCAACCACCGAATCCACCTAGCCAGGGTAGGGGAGGAGACACATTTGTGTGGGGGAATGTAGGAAATGAGGAGTTGGCCAAAAAGCGTAGAGCAAAGAGGACGTGAATGGCAAAGATAGGCCTGAGCACAACGGACAACACAGACATGAAGTTCAGATGGGAAATAAGGATCAATCACTTTGTCCTGACAACAGGACAGCCAGGAAATTGAGAATCATATAGAGAGTGGTAGTAACAGGATCAGTTTGCTGTCGCAGACACCAGCACATCCAGGTCTTCCAGGTGTAGCGGTAACATTTTCTAGTTCCAGGAGCCCATGATTCCCACAATAGGGTTCTAGCTGCCTCCGATAGGCCTGACAACATAAAGGATTCCCAGAAATCTTCCAAGCCACCAGTGGGAGGCTCCCATGCAGGCACCAGTGGATGTGGATTTTCTTGCGGGTCCAGAAGAACGGTAGGGAAGGATGGAAGCGGAAGTAGATGATGACTCAAGAATTCCAGCGCTAGGGGAAACCAGGATTGGGAGTGCCATAGTGGTGTGACTAACAGGATCTGAACCGCTTGTCTGCGTCCCATCTGCAAGGTCCTCATGATCATAGGGAACAGGGGAACGGCATAGGTCCCGTCGGAGGCCACGACTGGAGAAAGGCATCCTCCGCTGCTGATCGTGGGTCCGGGAGCCAGCTGAAGTCGGCGTCTGGTGGTTTAAGTGTGAGGTGAAAAGATCCAGATGGAAGTGGCGCATCCACCATAGGAGTTCCACTTGGACATCCCCAGTGATGGGGATCGGATGATTGGAAGACGGGTTGAGACATAGGTAGGTAATTTTCAACCGTTGCATGGCCCGATAAAGTAGAGGGCCAGGGAAGATGGCTTGAATGGAGGAGGATAGTAGACAGACTGCACGTGCAAGGTCTCGTAAACTCACTTGGTCCGAGGCCAGAAGGCCACGTAGCATCTTTTTGATGGTCCGAAGTATGGACAAAAGAAGGCTCAGTTGACAGCTTATCAATGTCGAACCCCAGAAAGGTCACTAGTTGAGCCGGGGCGAGTGACAGCACAAGCTAAAATCCCCCCTCCCATGTCTGCCTGTGAAGCTGCTTTGAAAGGTATCAGAGCAAACAACAGTGTCTGCTTAAGCCACACTGGACGCCCCACCCCCGATCCTCCGCAGCACAGCAGGCAGTCTGTAGGCATTCCTCAATTTAACCCTATGTCAGAGGGACAGACTCAAGCAGGAGGACACTGGGTGCACTGCTGCCTTATACAGCATGGATACAAGGTGCAGTGGTGAAGGGCATCAGTTTTCTTTGCATTTACAAGAATTTTCTACTAATTTTACTTTAGATCAGCTGTATTCTGCTTAGTCTAGTACTCCTGGTCAATTTCCTTCTTACCCACTCACATCAGTTTTTGCCCCCTCAATTAACATATAATTAGGAGATCTGATCATGCAGAGGCTGCTTTCAAAACTGGTGATACTACTGGGAGAAACAGTTAAAAATGTCAAACTTAAATATGTGTGATAGTACTTAAGGAGCTTAGTCTAAAACTAATTCCTCCTAATGCCTCTCCACCTCCTGATTTTTCCATTACGGTGGAGGGTATCACTATCTCCCCATCAAACCAGGCTCGCTGTCTTGGAGTTACACTTGACTCTGCTCTTTCCTTCATCCCCCACATCCAGTCTCTCTCCTCCTCCTGCCGATACCAACTACGTAATATTTCCAGGTGTTCGGCCATTTCTTACCGCTGTCACCACAAATCAACTAATCCACACCCTGGTAATCTCCCGACTTGACTATTGCAATAGTCTCTTATCTGACCTCCTTCTCTCCTGCCTCTCCCCCCTACAATCCATCCTGAATGCCTCCGCCAGGCTAATCCACCTCACCCGCCGCTCTGTCTCTGCCGCTCCCCTCTGCGAGTCCCTTCACTGACTCCCCATCCACTGCAGAATTAAATTTAAAATCCTTACCCTGACCTACAAACTCACTAACTCAGCTCCCCACTACCTGTCCTCCCTAATCACCAAATAAACCTCAGCCTGCTCCCTAAGATCAAACAGTGACCTATGCCTAGCTTCCCCCCGCATCACCTCTTCCCATGATAGACTTCAGGACTCACGCGCAGCCCCCATTATCTGGAACGCTCTCCCTCGTACGGTCAGACTTTCCCCTAATTTCTCTTCCTTCAAGCGCTCCCTTAAAACGTTCCTATTTAGGGAAGCCTACCACCCAACTCACTGACGCAACCATCAATCACTCTCACCTTGCAGTCCTCTCTTCCTGTTTCCAACCCCAACCCTTCTAGATTGTGAATTCCCATGGGAATGGGGCCCTCATCTCCTCCTGTACTGTTTGTCAAATGTTGTTCAATGTATTGTACAGCGCTGTGGAATATGCTAGCAATTCATAAATAAAGACTAATAATTAATAAAAATACAATATAAAGTTGGGCAGTGGAGCGACCAAAGTGTAAAAACATTTGTATTTAAAAAAACAAAAACTTCTAGGATAATTTTTATTGAGGTGTTCAGAATATGCAGACCCAAACATTGTCAAAATGAGCTTCAAAAATTATACATTGATCATATTGTAATTCGAACTAATTGCAGAACCTTTTCAGTTCAATTTTACGTAACCTGAAGAACAGAATGTAATAATTATTGATAAAACATTTGGATTGTGTTATCCTCTAGATTGTAAGCTCCTATGAGCAGGACCCTCTGCTCCTCTCGTTTCCATCCTATGTCTGTTTATCTGTATTTTGTTCCCTTTGGTTATCGTAAAGCGCTGCGGAAACTGTTGGCGCTATATAAGTGACAATAATAATAATCCCTGCAAATTATTATTATTATTACTATCATCATTTATATAGCGCCAACAGTTTCCACAGCGCTTTACAACAACCAAAGGGAATGAAATACAGATAAACGGACATAAAATGGAAACGAGGTGTAGAGGGCCCTGCTCATATGAGTTTACAGTCAAATCTGCCCTCTCCTGCCATACACTGCCTGCGTCCCCGGATATCTGCCAGTAACTGGAGATGATGGGGGTAGTATTCGCCCAACAGCCAGAGATACAGGCTGCTGGCATTATACGGGCACTCTAAGTTATGGGCACAATCTCACCTGTGCCTATCTCTATGTACCTGTACCCCTGGCATCTCCTGGCTGAGAGTGACAGGACTTTCGGTCCCTGCAGTACACAGTAGATAAGGTGATACTTCGCATTACTATAGGTTGTGACACATCATACACTGAATACTAGGCTTGTGCACCGATTTTTTTTTCGGTTCGATTCGATTCGATTTTTCGGATGTTTAAACTTTTCGATTCGGCTCGTTTCGACCGCTTTCTGTTTCGATTCGGTTCGGTTCGACTCGTTTTTCGGGTACATTTTTTTTTTCGGAATATCGACCATTTTTCGTATTTTCGTGTCACTTTGCTCGTTTTTTGTATCGACTTTTCGTGATTTCGGAAATTTTCGTTTTTCGGAATTGTATATGTTTTCGGAATTTCGACCATTTATCGTATTTTCGTGACACTTTGCTCATTTTTGTATCGACTTTTCGTAAGTTCGGAAATTTTCGTTTTTTCGGAACGTCTGTTCTCGTTTCAAAGCAATAAATTTCAATTTGACACATTTCAAGTCCATTCGAAAATTCCGAAAATATTTCGTTTCGGCTCGGAAAACTTTTCGGATCTGCCGTTTTCGGATCTAAAAATTTTCGGAAAATCGTCCGCATCCGAAAACACGAATCGGGAAATTTCGTGAAAATTCCGAATTTCCGAAACCCGAAACGCACATCCCTACTGAATACATGCAGGCAGTGTATGGCAGGAGAGGGCAGAGGATTTGCAGGGATTGTCTTCCTATATACACCTGCTGCAACGATCAGCAGCAACGAGTATTCCTGCAAACTGTACACAGGCTGTATCAGGGGAGTGGGTCATGAATAGAGTGTAGAGTGGTTCAGAGTTTCTTTATACAGAAGTCTTAATGCCACAATATACTGCTCTTACAGGCTGAGGATACTGGGATTAATCCCCATTAATTGTGTTGAAGCATATAAAAAGGAATGGGGGATTGGGGGGGCACCATCTTGGGACCCTCTAATCCTGAGTGACTGTCATCAGGGCAATCTGTGCATGAATTCCAGAGTTATACTGAGTATGCAGCCATGGGGGAGCCTGGATTTACACTGAAACCTTGTGCGCATGCTAACGGAGAAACAAAATTATCTCGTGGCTATGCTTTCCTAGGATCTTGCACAGCGTGGGAATGAGTCCCCCTCCCTCCTGACACCAGCGGGTCTCCATACTGCACACATTACTGAGTTTCATTGCTGTGGTGAAGTGGAAATAGACTGGAAGATGGCCGCCATTATAAGCCAGGCGACCATCTTGTTCAGAATATTGGTTCACTTGAAAATAATTAGGTAGTTTTTAGTTGAAACTAGAATCAGGAATACATAGAAATTTAGGAATGTGCTGAGATTAGCAGAAAAACAATTAAAGCGCTGAGAAAGATCTCTGCTGTTCCCGGCACAGAAGAAAAATACTTAAAGGTCGTTGGGGCCCGCAGAAATACAAAGGAGTATAGAGATCAGACCAGGTGCCATCTGTAACAAATAATTGAGGAAGCTAGGGAACCAGGCACAGCCCGGAACAGCAAGAGTAACTAATCATGATTTACTGTTACTAACACAAAGTTTGCCAATTTACGGCCAATTAATGAAATGTGTTTTATATTAAACTAAGGGAGGTACTGACCCACGTGGGGTGGGACAGTGTCACCAGGAGGTGGGCTAATTGGGATGTACCTAATTATGTATTTGAGGTATAAAACCTCAGGACACTGTATAATCGATGCTCAGTCTTTGCGATTCAATCCTGTCTGAGCATTCTGTGACGTCACAATAAAGTTTGCCTTTCCTGAAGAGACTCGTGTTCAGACAATCCTTGCTCGTGTCCGGTCCGGCCTCGTCCCGAGTGAACCAAGTGGATTCCGGTTACATTTCTGGGGGCTCGATAGCCGGGATACGGGCCCTTGCCGGCACGGTAACGATTGCTGGACACCGTAGCGGTTGACTGCAGGTGCGAGTGATCCCGCTGGTTGGGCGTCCGTTGAAGGTGAGCTGACATCTGCAGGCGCCAAGCAGGATTTCCTGTACAGTGGACCTCATCTCGTCCCAAACGGACCCCCGGCCCGGGAAGCTGGGACACCCCTGAGTCCGAGGAAACAGCAAACAGCGTGGCGATAGGTAAAGTGTCTTCTATGTTTGTATGTCTAATGGAAATAATGGAAATAATGGAAATACCGGTATAAAGGGAAACATCCAACCGAAGTTGGATAAGGAGACCCGTGGCCACGGTCTCGTTAGCATACCGAACCCGCCGCCGAAAGCACGGTCGAGCAAAGGAGCCAGAAAGTGGCTAGCGCATGTCTGGACCCGGGGGATCAGATGTTGACCAAAGGGTAGAGTCTGTATGTGAAGGAGAAGGGAGCCGCATGGAGTTGCACAGTCGTAGTCAGTGTTTGTAAATAAAGCTTCACCACGTGGACAAAGGAAAGGCAGAGAGATTTCTGTGACCGGGCTTAGAGCCCTGTGTCAGTGCTAGTGTGTACGTCGTGTAGTGAAGAGGGCTCATTGGGGCCAACGGTAGCTGCAGAGATAGTGGTGCCGGATGGGTAGATTACTCATAGGCAAATTGGAATTGCAGACGGGAGTGTAGTTATAGAACGGGGTGCACATACTCACAAGCAGTCAAGAGTTAGAGCTCAATTAACGGGGTATAAGGAGCCAAAAGGAGGGATGGTGCGCCCTCGGCTAGTAGAAAGAGTTGAATTGTTTATGTTTTGTTTTGTGTTGAAAGTATCTGGTACGGTATGGGTTGTGATTGATTGCTGAGACTACTGTGAGTGAATGAGCGCCTACTCGCATTGCGAGAAAGCAAACTTGAGAGTGGACTCCCAAGGTACATTTCCGGCTCAGGCGACTGCAGTCCGGCTACTGACGGAGGAAGCGAGTCAGACACATATGAATTGTTGACTGAAGTACCAGACTGTAAATTTTAAGTGTTCTTGCTAAAAAGTATTGTAAAAAGGTTGTTGCTTTTAAAAGTAACAATGAGTAGCGGATCATCCAAGCCAAGAAAGGTAAAGAAGGGTGAGACGCCCCTAGGGTATATGGTGCGGAATTTTGAAGCACTATATACAACACATGATTATGGTGTAAAATTAACTAAAGAAAAGTTAACAGGAATGTGTACAATGGTGTGGCCACTGCTGGTTCCAGACTGGCCAGAGCAGGGGTCAATGGACCCGGAGCTAATACAGAAAGTGCATTCCCAGGTCACCGGGAAGTGCGGACATCCTGAGCAGTACCCGTATATAGATATATGGAAGTATTGTGTAAGGGATAAAAGTCATTTTATAATGATGGCGGGACGTAACAAGAAGCAGGTGCCCCCCATAAAGAAAATAATAAAAAGAAAAGACCGGTGTTGATAGAACAGCCGGAAGAGATTGATCCCCTGTCCCCGCCCTATTCATCACATTATGGGGCAGCTAGAGAAGCTTTGCGTGCCGCGGCTGCACGGGCGGAGGGGGGGAGGCGGGTGGCGGCTACTGCTCCGCCGGCTCCCTCCACTCCGACGGGCGGAATCGCGGAAGAGGAAGAGGGGGCAGTGGGTGGAGGAGATAGAGAGGTCCCACCAGGAAAGATCGAAATGCCCGATGGGAGTATGTATAAATTGGTAGACCAAGAGGACAGTGATGGTGATGATAAGAGTGAAGGTGTAAAGCAAGGTGCTACCACTCGCGCAGCGAATAATGTATATAAACCCCGAGATCTATATCAACATAACCCCGGTAAGAGTAAAATGATGCCCCTGCGGGAGGTGCCAGGTCCCTTATTGGAAAACGGAGCACCTGGGCCAGTGCAATACACATATGTTCCATTTACAACAACAGATTTGTTTAATTGGAAAACACATACACCACTGTATTCCACTAATCCCGCGGCAGTGGCCAGTATAATAGAGTCAATTATGCTCACACATAACCCCACATGGGCAGATTGTCAGCAATTAATGCTGACAATGTTCACTACTGAGGAAAGAGCCCGAATAAATAGTAGCGCGCAAAAAATTCTGTTTGCCCAAGCCGTAGAAGAGGTCAGAGCCCAGCCAGAAGCGTGGGCAGAGGAGCACTACCCCACAACAGATCCCAAGTGGCCGTACAATACCGCTGCAGGCATTGCTCACCTGCAGACGTACCACACAGCAGTAATAATGGGTGTTAAAGCGGGAGGGAAAAAGCCCACTAATATGGGAAAAATAGCAGATGTTGTGCAAGATGCTAAAGAATCCCCAAGTGCATTTCTAGAAAGGTTACTAGATGCATACAGGATGTATAGTCTTATTGACCCTGAAGCGGCGGAGAATCAGAGGTTAATTAATTCTTCCTTTGTGGGTCAGTCACAGAGGGATATACGGAATAAAATACAGAGACAAGATGGGTTTTTGGGTAAAGGTATTAGCGAATTGGTAGAAATTGCTAATAAAGTGTATCATAACCGGGATTTAGAAGGAAAACGGGAGGAGATGAGGAAACAACAAAGAGGACATACAGGGGTGATCGGATATATGGGAAATGGAGGGAGAGGTGCCCCAAACAGAGGGAGAGCGGGGGGACGTGGAAGTAGAGGTAGGGGAGCCCCTAGGGCACCCCTGGGGCCCAATCAGTGCGCCTGGTGCCGGGGTGAAGGTCACTGGAAAAATGATTGCCCGGCATTTCTGGCTAAATTTGGTGTGCCGGGGAAGCTGGGGACTCGGGAGGTCAGGCCCCTAATGGTCAAGTAACAAACGGCAGATATGAGAGAAATGATGGGGCCGGTGCAGGATTTGTTGGGTTGGCGGGGACGTCATTTGAAGGGCAAGGTACATATTGATACAGACCTGGGCCCATCCCGCTCGGTAATCACGAGCCCACGGTCACTATGAGAGTGGGGAATAAAGATGAAATTTTTATGGTTGACACCGGTGCCGAATATTCTGTTGTAACACAGCAAATTGCTCCCCTGGTGGGAACTGAGGTTGATATTGTGGGAGCAATGGGGGTATCCGCAAAGTACCCTTTTCTTGCTTCATGAAAATGTAGTGTGGGTGGGCATAATGTCGAACATGAATTTTTGTATATGCCCGAATGTCCCATCCAGCTCCTGGGGCGGGATATCCTTTGCAAATTGCAAGCCCAAATTACATTTCTCCCTGGGGGTCACGCTAGATTAGACCTGCCTGAGAGTGGCAGCTCTGCACGGCAGCACAGCCCAGCCAGCCAGTGCATCCAACCCGCAAAAATTGCAGTAATTATGCCAAGGGAAGAAGAATGGAGTACAGCACCAATGCCGCTGGTCGACCCGGACCCGTACACACTACTCCTGGGAATCCCTGGTGTGTGGGCCGAGGAAAACCCGCCCGGGCTAGCTGTAAATATCCCTCCGGTATATGTTGATTTGAAACCGGGGGCAGTGCCTGTGGCTCTAAGACAATATCATATCCCACAAAAAGCCAAGCAGAATATCCAAACGCATTTGCAGAGACTTAAAGATCACGGCATATTGAAATTCTGCGTGTCACCGTCGAACACACCTCTGTTGCCAATACTGAAAGAGGGCACACAAGAGTACCGCCCAGTCCAAGATTTACGAGCGGTTAACGAGGCCACAGAAACCTTACATCCTGTAGTTCCTAATCCATACAATCTGCTGGCATTAATTCCTGGAGATACAAAATTTTGCACGGTGCTTGATTTAAAAGACGCTTTCTTTTGCATCCGCCTGGCTCCAGCAAGCCAGCCCCTTTTTGCGTTTCAATGGGAGGACTCCACCACGGGAGCGTGTCATCAAATGACCTGGACACGCCTCCCCCAAGGTTTCAAGAACTCGCCCACGATTTTTGGGTGCGCGCTCAGCCAGGACCTCCTGTCCTTCAATGCTCAGACACACAAAGTTGTTTTGTTGCAGTATGTCGATGATTTATTACTGGCCTCTCCCACAGAAAAAGACTGTCTCTCTGCCACTAAAGCCCTGTTACATCTGCTATGCCTTGCAGGGTACAGAGTGTCCAAAAGAAAAGCACAAATATGTAAACAGACTGTGAAATATCTCGGTTTTCAATTAACAGGTACCAAGCGTGCACTGGGGGCTGAGAGAAAGGAAGCAGTATGCCGAATACCCCAACCAAAGACAAGGAGACAAGTTCGTGAATTCTTGGGAGCTGCGGGCTTCTGCCGTCTGTGGATCCCCAACTTCGCAGACATTGCTAAACCCCTCCATCAAGCCACCAAGGGGGGAGAACATGACCCCTTCCTCTGGGAAGAAGAACAAACAGCAGCCTTTCTGAAATTAAAAACTCTGTTAATGGAAGCTCCTGCATTGGGATTGCCAGATCACAGCAAGCCCTACCAGCTGTACGTGCATGAACATAATCAAACAGCTACAGGAGTGCTGATTCAAAGTTTCGGCTCTTGGCTAAGGCCTGTGGCCTACCTCTCCAAACAACTTGATCCTGTGGCCTGTGGCCTACCCCCATGTCTGAAAGCTGTGGCAGCCACAGCAATGTTGATAGCAGAAGCAGACAAGCTGACCCTTGGACAAGTTCTTCATGTCAAGGTGCCCCATGCTGTCAAAGCCCTGCTTGATGTGAAAGGAAGCTACTGGTTCAGCAACAGCCGGATGACGAAGTACCAAGCTATGATGTGTGAGAATCCACGGGTTCATTTGGACCTCATCACTACCTTGAACCCTGCTACTTTACTGCCTGACTGTGAAGAGGATCCAAATCATGAATGCCTCCAAGTCATGGAAGAAGTGTTCAGTAGCAGGCCAGATTTGAAAGACGTACCCCTAGACAAATACGATCTACAGCTATTCACTGATGGTAGCAGCTATATGAATGACGGGAAGAAAGTCTCCGGCTATGCAGTGGTTTCAGCAGAAGAGATTATTGAAGCAAATCCACTTCCAGGCCACACATCTGCACAATTGGCCGAAATAACAGCCCTTACCAGAGCTCTAGAAATCTCCGAAGGTAAAAGGGTGAATATCTACACTGATTCCAAGTACGCTTTCATGACAGTCCATGCACATGGTGCACTCTACAAAGAAAGAGGCCTACTTACTTCTTCAGGACAACAAATCAAGTATGCGGCTGAAATCACAGCCCTTCTAGAGGCTGTATGGAAACCAAGTGCTGTAAGTATTATGCATTGTCGTGGCCACCAGAAAGGTCATGATGAAATCCCAAAAGGCAATAGGCGTGCTGACCAGGCCGCAAAAGCTGCTGCAAAACCATTGTTGACAATTGATCAAGCCAAAGTTCTGCTCTGCAAGCAAGAGCCTCAACCTCTCATGCCAAACTATGAATTTTATATGAATTGGAGAAAATTTGAACCCAAAGGCGAGTTTATTGAATTTATACTGCACAAATGGCAAGATGAGTATGAACTGTTAGAACTAAATCATGACTATATCCAATGGCTTTTTCCAACCCAGTTTCAAGGTCGAAATTTTTACTCTACTCCTCTGAATCCTCAAGAGACACGCCTAATGATTAACACCTCAGAAGTTCAGCAAAGACTGCGCAGAGCATACAAAATGATGCTGAAATTCTTCGGCATAAAATTAATGGGGGAGTATGGAGAAGAAAATACAGAAGTAACTAAAGTTGAACGAGCAGAAAATTTTGCCTCACGTTTTGAAAATCTAACAACCAACCCTCACAATAATCTAAGAATCACATGAATACTGCTGAGTCTGGGAGAATTGGGAGCAGAAGAATACCAAGCCCCGCTGGTAAGGTTCTTCCTCAAGGAGACCCTTATCAGAAATGAGCTGCCAAAAATGAAGAAAAGTGCAATGGCCTTCTTCATACCAGCAGTGCAAGATTCACAAGACAGACAAGATCTGCTGTTCTTCGCATGGCAATACTATTTCCCGAAAGAAGAATTTGTCTGGGGAAACCGTGGAGAATTGGCACGATACAAAGTAAAACCAGTGGTGGCTGCACTTCTACCGGCGCCACTGAGTGAATGGACACCTGTATATTCAGAGAAAGAGAAGAAATGGCTGTCAGAAGAACAAGGCGGATATGGAGAAGACGGATGGTTCCAGTTAGAGAATGGACAAATAGTTCTACCAGCAACACTGGCGCCTGAGATTGTAAGAACGCTCCACGCAAGTACCCATGGAGGAAGAGAAATGATGGAACAGCAATTGGAACCACATTTCTACGTACCAGGACTGTCAGTAATCTGCAAAGCAGTAGCCCAGCAGTGCGTGACATGCGCCAAGAATAATCCAAGAACAGGCCCGTCTCAACCTCCAGGGAAACAGCCAATCGGGCTGTCTCCAATGGCGTCATTACAGATAGATTTCACAGTGTTGCCACCCTGCAAAGGATACAAATATCTACTGGTAATGGTGCGTACCCTAACAGGATGGGTGGAAGCATTTCCAACAAGAACAGAAAAGACAGCGGAGGTGGTGAAAAGTCTGATGAAAGAAATAATACCGCGCTACGGACTGCCTCTTGAAATAGGGTCGGACAATGGCCCTGCATTTATACAGAACTGTTTACAGCAACTTGCTCGTCTATTGGGTATTACCTGGAAGCTACACACTGCCTACAGGCCCCAAAGTTCAGGAAAAGTCGAGAGGATGAACCGCACCCTAAAGACTCTGATGTCCAAATTGTGTCAAGAGACATCACTAGGCTGGTTGGATGTGCTCCCGATAGTCTTGTTACACATTAGGTGCAGGCCCACCCCCAATTGAAGCTAAGTCCGTACGAACTTATGTTCGGGCGGCCTACCCCTCTGATTAATGGACTAAGGGGGGACCTTCGGGCATTAGGGGAAATTAAATTGAATGATCAGATTGTACTGTTGGGTAAAGCAATGCAGAAATTGAATACTTGGGTGGGAGATAATATACCTCACTTTTTGTACCCTCCACTGCATAAATATTGTCCAGGTGATTCAGTATGGGTAAAAAAGTGGAAAAATTATCCATTAGGTCCAAAATGGAGAGGTCCTTACTTTGTCCTGTTATCAACCCCTACAGCAGTAAAGGTTGCCGAGGTGGTCCCGTGGATACATCACTCCAGATTGAAGGTAGCTGCAGCCAATCCTGAACCAGTATGGAAGGTCGTCTCCAACAAGACCAATCCACTGAGGCTAAAGCTATCAAAGACCACAGTCATGAGCCCCTGAGAGATTCGATTGAAAGCATCCAAGATACTCAACCCTTGGGTGTTCTGATGGATACAGCGAGATCCAATTATCCACTGATGGAAAATGCCGAGAGGGTTATTTTTAGGGGCCTGGCCCCGACCCGTGATCAACTGGAAATGTCTTTTGTTTTTGAAATTCCGGCGGGGAGGGATTGGGTTTATGTGACTGCAAAGAGAATTGCCCAAGGGTTTTTGACAGTGGGGGCAATTTTGATATTGATTTTGTTTCTTGCGCATCTGATTTATGGACTATCACGTGAAACATGTCCCAAGTGTCCAAGCATCACCAAAAATCGGAATGGCACACACCCGGTGATGGAGAACCATACCATGTGGAGACAAAAGCGAGAGGCGTCATCTGGAACTAAGCTAAAAGGACACCTACTTGTGCAATTTAAATATGAGTATGCTAAAAAGTCTGGACAGACCACATGTTGGGTGTGTAGTAGACTGCACCCAGAAACAGTTCATATACCATTCGCACCTGTCCCAATGAATTTGAGTATGTTTGCATCAGAAAATGTTACAGTACAGACAGTTGATATGTCAAGAGAGAAACCAGAAACATTCAGTCCTGGGCATCCTATAATAGGACCAGTGTACCAACCAGAGTGGTGTTTTCAACTAGGCCCAGATAGAGAGATAAGTGACGAAGGTGGGGCGTGCAACTCAAGTCAGTTCAATTGGACATCGTACATTTACATATTCAGAACAGGACTGAAGGCACATTATATATACATACGATGCAGGCAGGACACTGGAGAACAAGAGGAAGAAATTGCGAACGCAACCAGTGGAAGGCAGGATATAAGGGATATGATGAGACGGTTGAGACAGTTTGCAATAGCGATAACAAAGGGAACACTATATTCATCACCATTTATAGTGAAAGGAGGATATCAGGTGTGTTGTTAAGGAGTGTGCTACACATGGGTACCACATACAGTGACGAGAATGTGTTATTTGGCCAAATTGATCCCAATCCAGAAGGTAAGGGGGGGGACACTAGTCCAGATACAATACTTCATCCTAGGTACCCACTGGTGTTTGAGAGACAGAAGAGAGAGTTGTTTAAGAAAGAGGACCGAGTGTGGGCTTGGCTTCCAGCATGGACTGGGTGGGGAAGAGAGTTGATGGCAAGAATGAACAGTTATGCCAGTTTGATGGACGAGATTTTGCATAAGACTAGTTGGGATATTCAGTTGTTGAATCTGGAAGTACGAGAGATACGAAAGGTGCAAATGATACACAACATGGCACTGGAACAAATCAGTGCGGCCTTGAATGGATTGTGTGAGATGACGATGCACTATGAATGTTGCACATTCATCAAGAATGCTACACATGATGTCCCTGACTATTATCAGGTAATTCAAGATCACCAAGAAAAGTTAGCACAGTTGCAGGACACAGCAAGGAGGATCGCTGCTGAAGGCTGGAATCCACTCCGTGGGTTCGGAGCAATCGGAGATTGGTTTGGATCCATTCTGAGATTTATTTCACAGATTGGATCTATGATTCTGATGGTAGTGGTGATCTTGGTTGTAGGGGCACTACTGTATCGTATAGGGCTTTGCCTATGGCCGCTATGCAAGAGGGCACTGACACCCACACAGACACAAAATATACCACTGATTATCCCACAAGGTATGTTTCCGACAAAAACAAGCCCCCCCAAATATGAGGAACTTGAGAATAGAAGCAGTGAGGTGTAATGGCTACAAGTCTCAGGAGAAGAGCCTGAGGCTTGAGCCAAGGGGGGAATGAAGTGGAAATAGACTGGAAGATGGCCGCCATTATAAGCCAGGCGACCATCTTGTTCAGAATATTGGTTCACTTGAAAATAATTAGGTAGTTTTTAGTTGAAACTAGAATCAGGCATACATAGAAATTTAGGAATGTGCTGAGATTAGCAGAAAAACAATTAAAGCGCTGAGAAAGATCTCTGCTGTTCCCGGCACAGAAGAAAGATACTTCAAGGTCGTTGGGGCCCGCAGAAATACAAAGGAGTATAGAGATCAGACCAGGTGCCATCTGTAACAAATAATTGAGGAAGCTAGGGAACCAGGCACAGCCCGGAACAGCAAGAGTAACTAATCATGATTTACTGTTACTAACACAAAGTTTGCCAATTTACAGCCAATTAATGAATTGTCTTTTGTATTAAACTAAGGGAGGTACTGACCCACGTGGGGTGGGACAGTGTCACCAGGAGGTGGGCTAATTGGGATGTACCTAATTATGTATTTGAGGTATAAAACCTCAGGACACTGTATAATCGATGCTCAGTCTTTGCGATTCAATCCTGTCTGAGCATTCTGTGATGTCACAATAAAGTTTGCCTTTCCTGAAGAGACTCGTGTTCAGTCAATCCTTGCTCGTGTCCGGTCCGGCCTCGTCCCGAGTGAACCAAGTGGATTCCGGTTACAGTGGAGCCCTTTGATATGCTCACGCACACACCGCACATTACTGTGAGTTTTACTGCTGTGGAGCTCTGTGATACACACAGCACATTACTGTATCACAGAGCTCCACAGCAATAAAACTCACAGCAATGTGCGGTGTGTATGAGCGTGAGTTTTATTGCTTTGGAGCTATGTGATACTGTCATGTTTCACATGACTTGTGATATGCCTTTAAGAATTGCACATGTCTTATCTACCCCTGAGTTTCTCTCCTCCCCTCCTCATGGTGCAGGGATTTCCTGTCCAGAAAGCTCCACCCTTGTTCTCTTCCCAGTAATCCTTTGCAAGCCTTATGGACTCAGATTCATTATGATTTTTTGACCTATCCGATGTATATTGTTGTGGATTTTCTACAGTTTTGGAATAAAACTTCAACAGATCTTCAAGGTGTCATCTGGATTGAGCCACTGTCTGTAATTCATCTAGACTGGGAGTTATAGCCATCTCATCACAACAGAAAGTTAAGAGATCACATTCTCAGTGCTTTGGTGGAGAAACAGAACAGTCAAAAAATCATATATATCAGTCAGAAGATCTTAGAAAGATCAGCCAAAATATCAAGAAAGATCAGTCAGACATCCTCCATAGGATCCATGCTAGCTCTGGATACACAGGGAGACGCTGTAGGGACACTGGAAATAGCAGCTTCACACAGTGCAGCCATTACCACAAGTCTGTATGTGCCTGCAAGCAAGTCCCAGCATAGCATTCAACAGTGTCAGGATATTAGTGCTGTGAATCTACAATACATCTGTCTCTTACAAACAGTTTATCCAGTGCATCTGTACACTACAACCAGTTTATTCCTCTGTATGCATTGCACGTGATTTGACTGTGAAAAGAAAGTAAAAACAAATCTTTCTACAACCGATGCCTAGAAATCCTAGCTGAGCTGAGCAAAATTGATACATTTCTCTGCTGCTATAGAACTATATCATTAACCCTCTCCTTGTCAGCAAAATGTTCCAGCAAATCAACATGCAATCTGACACACTACCAGACTCAGAAATCCATTCAGATCAGGAATTAAACCCTGAACCAAACAAAAGAGAAAAAAGATTAACAAAACCAACCTGGAAAGTACAAGAAAATCTTGAAGGTGACGCAAAAAAGTTGCTGTCTCATACGAATGATCTCTGGTGTACTGCTGTCACATGCATGTCAGCTCTCTCTCAACCATGTCATGATGCATTACAACTAGAGAGCACTATTAAGCAATTAGATGTTGCTTATCAGAATTATCAAAGACTGTGTGTTAAATATATTCATCTCTTAAAGCGGTACAACACTAAAGTGTCACTGGAAGAACTAAAGAGATTCAATGAGCTCAATCTAGAAAGAGACAATTTAGTGTTGCAAACAAAGACAAAGGTAGAAGTAAGAATTGCACAGCTCCATGAATCCAGATCCCACCGCTCTGCATCCACCAGACACTCCTCAAGGTCTTCCAAATCCCTACAATCAAGGTCTTCCACACTTAGTCAACAACTCATAAAGGCCCGTGCTGATGCTGAAGCTTCTAAAATTCAGGCAGCTTTCGCCAAAAAGAAAGCAGAAATGGGAGCTGAAGCTGCATGCATGGAGGCTGAAGCCGCACGCCAGAAGGCAGAAATGGGAGCTGAAGCCGCACGCATGGAGGCTGAAGTCGCACGCCAGAAGACAGAAATGGAAGCTGAAGCCGCACGCAAGGAATCTGAAGCCACACGCCACAAAGTGGAATTGGAACTTTTGGAAAAACAATGTGAACATGCCACGGCCATGGCAAGATTAAAAGTTTTAGAACAGGCTGCTAGTGAAAGTGAAAGAGACAACAGTAGCAGCAGACACTCATCTGTGTCTTATGCCTCAAATTCTTCACATTCCTCTCCAGAACGTCAGCTCCCTGTCACAGCAACCAAAGCACTCAACCAAGGTCTCTTTTCCGCACCTACTGTACTCCAAGACAATTTGCCTTCATATCTTCCAGTACACCAGACTGCAGCATCTCAGCAAGCAGTGGGCAATAGCATGCACATAATAAACTATCCACCTTACCTTGACATCAGCCAAGTACCTACTAGCAAGCACACTGCTCCACAGCTACAATGTTGAATGCCTCAGCACCAACATATGTTCCCAAGTCACCTGCAGTCAGGCACCCAAAGTCTGAAAACACGGACATGTCGCAGTTTGCTAAATACTGTAACATTGGGAGCTTCCAGCCCTACCTGTGTGCTTGAGGGCAGCATGTCTGATGCTGCTCGCTGACCAATGCCCGGTTTAAATGGAGACAGTGTCATGCCTCGGCGGCACTTACCGACCCGGCGCCCCTCCTCGCGGCTCCGGGGTCGGCATCTCCTCCATCTCCGGTTTCTGCGCTGTATGCGCACGCGCCGCCGGCAGTTCCAATATTAGCTTCCCCGGCGGCTTGACGGCACCACACACCATGTGACCTCTATGGACCAATCGGCTGACAGGGCGCCAGATTTAAACCTGCTTCTTCCATTCCTCAGTGCCCTTTCGTGGTTCTGCTAGTTTGGCCCTTAAGCGCTCATATATATTCACTCTCTACGTATTTCTGTGTATGACCTGGCTATCTATCTCGACTTGTGTACCTCTATACCCCTTGACTTGGCTATTGTTACTCGACTCCGTTTTTTCCTATACCTTTATTAGGTTTATTATTATTATACGAACCTTGCTCTTCTGTATTTACACCAGCCACTCTAAGGACTGGTTCCTGTCCTCCTCGTGCATTCCTGTCTTATAGGTTCACCTCCTGTGATTGTGGTACCCAGCCATTCTAAGAACTGGTATCGCATTGTGTTTTCTCCGTATACTGGCACTGCCGTTCTTACCCCCTTGTTCTTAAGTGTGTTGGTCTGATAACGGTGTACTCTTCACTATTGCTTTAACCCAGCCATATCAAGGACTGGTAGCTGTGGCGCTCGAGTCTCCTGTTGTCTCTTAGGGCTACCGCTTTAGACCCTCGGGTACGTGAGTGTGCCTGACAGACAGGCAGGGAGGTGGTTGCATGAGGCGCGGCTTGAGTGGGGGGCGTGGTCTGGTGAAGGTCTTTAAAAACCCTCAGTGTATTCTCAGCAGTTGCCAGATCGTGGTTATCCATACCTGAGCTCCTTGTACCTGACTGCTATATTGAATTAACCCGTTATTGACCTCTGCTTGTTTCTGACTATTCTGCCTTCTGTTGCCCTAGACCATTTTCTTGTACTACGCCACTGCTCTGATATCGACCCGGCTATTCCATTTGACCATTCTGAACTCTGTATTCCTGATTCTGGCTCGGCTGACTACTCCCCGTGTTGTTAACCCTTTCTGTCTAGCTAGTTTACCTGGCCAATTCTAAGGACCAGACAGTTAGAGATCTTACACGGCTACTCTGTTGGTAGCTTCTGGGCTCTCTGGAGTGTTGGGCGTTAAGTACTGCGTGGTGGGATCTGGGAATCGTGACAAATACATGCTTCGCAGAGAGCTTACAAAGACAGGCCTCACCAAGTTTGATGACAAGCCTGAAAATTACAGAGGATGGAAATCCACCTTTAAAGCCACAATGAGTGACCTAGACATCACTGCTACAGAAGAATTAGATCTGCTCATCAGATGGCTAGATCCCCAGTCTACTGAACGCATCAACAGGCTCAAAGCGGTTCATATTGACAACCCTGCTGCAGGCCTCACGGCTGCTTGGAACAGACTTGAACGTACCTTTGACAGTCCAGAAGCCATAGAAGATGCCTTATTCAAAAGATTGCACAGCTTCCCAAGGATTTCCGCTAGAGAGAATTTAAAGTTTCAAGAACTCCGCGATGTTTTATTAGAGCTTCAACTCGCTAAAGCTGACATCCGCTTACCTGGTCTCAGTTACCTTGACACCCCTCGTGGCATCAACCCTATTGTTCTCAAGCCTTCAAGAAAATTGGGCAGCGCTTGGATCAAAATACAAGGAAAAACACGAAGTTGCCTTTCCTCCTTTTTCATACTTCTGTGAGTTCATCAAAAGAATTGCAGACACAAAGAATGATCCAAGTTTCTCCTATGGTGACGGTAACCCTCTCAGTTCACCCCCTCCAAGACCAACAAACACACGTATGACACACAGAGACCATAGAGAACCAGTGTCAGTGAAAAGGACCACTGTTCTACCTGCACCTGCTACAGTTCTTGAAAAGACCGAACAAAACAAGAACATCGAGAACCCAAATCGCCAATGTCCCATACATAACAAACCGCATCCACTTAAGAAATGTATTGGCTTCAGAAAGAAAACCCTACAAGAACGTAAAGAACTTTTAAAGAAATTTGGGGTCTGCTACAAATGCTGCGCCTCCACAGAACACTTTGCAAAGGACTGTAAAGCTATCATTAAATGCATAGAGTGTGACAGCGATGACCATGTACAAGCTCTTCATCCATATCCGCACAACTTTACTAAGCCCACAAACAATCCTCCTGAGGCAAGGCAAGGCGGGGAGCGCACAGATCAAGCAGCACCTTCTACCTCAGTGTTCTCTTCATGTACGGAAGTCTGTGGAGAAGGACTCTGTGACAAATCCTGCGCAAAGATATGTTTGGTTCGTGTATACCCAAGAGGTCAACCTGAAAATTCCATAAGACTGTATACCATTCTGGATGCTCAGAGTAACAGATCTCTTGCAACAACACAATTTTTTTAACTTTTGAACATAAAAGAAAATGCTCTACCGTACACCCTAACTACTTGCACCGGCACTACAGAAGTCTTAGGTAGGAGAGCCAGCGGTCTTGTGGTTGCTCCTCTGAACGACAATGTGGAAATACCTTTGCCCACTATCACTGAGTGCAACCAGATTCCAAGCAACAAAGAGGAGATCCCTACTCCTGAAGCTGCCTTACACCATTCTCACTTGAAGGACATAGCCTGCCAAATACCAGCCCTCAACGGAAGTGCTGATATCCTGCTGTTGCTCGGCCCAGACATCTTAAGGGTGCACAAAGTTCGTCAACAAATCAACGGTCCACAAGATGCTCCATATGCTCAGTGTCTGGATCTAGGCTGGGTCATCATAGGCAATGTTTGACGTGACAAACGCAGAGAATCTTACTCAGTTTCTTCCTTTAAAACACACGTCCTGCCGAATGGACGGACTTCTTGTTCTGCACGACGACCACACCAATATCATGTGAAGGAAAGACTGCTTCATAAGAGCGCACAACGACACATTATACAGGACGAAGAGAAAGCTCTTAATTTCTGAGATGACAACATCGGCAACACAGTGTTTGAGGTAACATCTAAAGACAACGAGTTGGCAGCTACCATGGAAGACAAAGAATTCCTGGAAACCTTGAGTAAAGAGTTCCACCAAGACGATTCCAACAGCTGGGTAGCACCTCTACCATTCCGTACTCCAAGAAAGAGACTACCAAACTACAGAGAACATGCAGAAGCATGGTTTATTTCTATACAACGCAGTTTGAATCGGAAACCTGAGATGAAAAGACACTTTGTGGACTTTATGCAGAAAGTGTTTGAGAGAGATCATGTTGAGTCTGCACCTCCGCTTAAGGAAGGAGAAGAAAGCTGGTATCTTCCATGCTTTGGTGTCTATCATCCTCGCAAGCCTGATCAGATTAGGGTGGTCTTCGACTCAAGTGCTCGACATGAAGGTGTCTCCCTCAATGACAGTCTTCTCACTGGGCCTAATCTGAACAACAACCTCATAGGAGTTTTACTTCGCTTCAGACAAGAACCAATTGCTATTATGGCTGACATTCAGCAAATGTTCCACTGTTTCATCGTCCGTGAAGACAACAGAAACTTCCTCAGGTTCCGATGGTATCGCAATAATGATGTCAATGATGAAGTCATAGACTACCGGATGAAGGTACATGTTTTCGGTAATAGTCCTTCTCCCGCAGTAGCAATTTATGGACTGAGGAAAACGGCTCAAGAAGGAGAGAAAGAATTTGGGTTTGATGCACTACAGTTCGTCGAAAAGAACTTCTATGTAGACGACGGACTCAAATCTCTGCCTACAGAAGAAGAAGCTATTGACCTTCTCACTAGAACCCAGAACATGCTTGCCACTGCAAACCTCAGACTTCACAAAATCATTTCGAACAGCGACAAGGCCATGAGAGCCTTTCCCTCTGATGACTACGCTGTCAGTGTGAAGAAATTCCAACTAGGTACAGACCTTTCCATTACACAGCGCAGTCTCGGATTGCTTTGGAACATTAAGCAAGACACGTTCACATTTTTCAACCATCAACCTGTGATAAACCCTTCACAAAGCGAGGAGTTCTGTCTACAGTGAACAGTATTTATGATCCATTGGGTTTCATAGCACCTCTCACCATTCAGGGTAAAATACTGCTGAGACAGCTTACTTCTGAAAGCTCAGACTGGGATACCCCTTACCCAAGGAGAAACAACAAAGGTGGGAATCCTGGAAACAATCTCTACAAGCGTTAGAACAACTCCAGATACCACGTGCTTACACCCCTGTATCTTTAAAGAATGCCACCAGAAAAGAGATCCATGTCTTCTCCGATGCATCCAATGAAGCCATAGCTGCAGTGGCTTATCTTCGGGTCACAGATCCCAGCGGTGGAGCAAGTGTAGGATTTATCATGGGCAAGTCCAAGCTCACACCAAAACCTGCACATACGATTCCAAGGCTTGAACTTTGCGCAGCTTTGTTAGGTGTGGAAATTGCTGAGCTTATAGAACTTGAAACAGACACTGAAATAGACTCCTTTTGACTTTTACACAGATAGCAAAATAGTGCTAGGATACATACACAATCAGACAAGACAGTTCCACGTTTATGTCGGCAACAGAGTGGAACGTATAAGAAAGTTCTCTACACCTGAACAATGGCACTATGTGTCCACTTACTTCAACCCTGCTGATCGAGGTACACATGCAGTACCTGCCACTGCATTTCTGGACACATTATGGCTATCCCCACCAATACTCTTGAATGAAGACCTCATCTCAAATTCTACAAATTCTACCTTTGAACTGGTTGAACCGGAATCTGATAAAGAACTTAGAGCTGTTACTGTTACACTCAACACCTCTGTGAAAGAAAGGAAAAGGCTGAGTCCTCACCGTTTTGAACGCTTTTCCAAGTGGTCTTCTGTTGTACGAGCTATTGCACGTCTTATTCACATTGCTCATCAATTTACAAACAGCTCTGACACGAACAAAGAATTTTACAAGCGGCACATCTGTAAAGGCCCCCCCACAATTCAGGAGGCCTTGCGACCAGAAAAGATACTGAACTTCTTGAATGACAACAAGTGTGAATGGGAATTCAACCCACCTCACTCCTTTCACATGGGAGACTCTTGGGAACGCATGATTGGAGTTGCAAGAAAATTCCTAGACTGGTACTGGACCAGAAAACTTTACAACTTATTCATGAAAGAAGATTCTCCACACTTCATTTCAGGCCTATAAAGGAACTTGTACTCCTTCTGCCGAAAGAGGAAGACAAGTCTCACAAGTCATCAAGTTGACTCAAAGGGAGGTAAGAAGGATTGGTGCATGTTGCTGCCTTCCCCTCTGAAGATGGACTCACTGACTGTTCTTGACACAGCCTGGACCATCAAGATCAAGATCTGCAAGAATTGTTAATGTTGCATTATTTTCTCTTGTTCTTCCCTTCTCTCTTGTTTTTCAGATGTTTCTGGAAAAGCATCTTCGTTTACTTGTTTTTGAACTTTGACTAAAGTTATTTAATTATAGAAATCATAGATTTCGACGGGGAGTGTCATGTTTCACATGACTTGTGATATGCCTTTAAGAATTGCACATGTCTTATCTACCCCTGAGTTTCTCTCCTCCCCTCCTCATGGTGCAGGGATTTCCTGTCCAGATAGCTCCACCCTTGTTCTCTTCCCAGTAATCCTTTGCAAGCCTTATGGACTCAGATTCATTATGATTTTTTGACCTATCCGATGTATATTGTTGTGGATTTTCTACAGTTTTGGAATAAAACTTCAACAGATCTTCAAGGTGTCATCTGGATTGAGTCACGGTCTGTAATTCATCTAGACTGGGAGTTATAGCCATCTCATCACAACAGTAAGTTAAGAGATCACATTCTCAGTGCTGTGGTGGAGAAACAGAACAGATATGCTCGCTCACACACCGCACATTACTGTGAGTATTATTGCTGTGGAGCTCTGTGATACACACAGCACATTACTGTATCACAGAGCTCCACAGCAATAAAACTCACAGCAATGTGCAGTGTGTATGTGCATGAGTTTTATTGCTTTGGAGCTATGTGGTACGCTCGCTCACACACCGCACATCACTGTGAGTTTTATTGATGTGGAGCTCTGTGATACACACAGCACATTACTGTATCACATAGCTCCAAAGCAATAAAACTCACGCTCATACACGCCGCACATTACTGTGAGTTTTATTGCTGTGGAGCTCTGTGATACGCTCATACACCCCACACATTACTGTATCACAGAGCTCCACAGCAATAAAACTCACAATAATGTGCGGTGTGTGTGTGTAAATATGAGAGTCTAAAACCATGGGCAAATTGGGCAGTAATCTTGATGCATCGTGATGCATCACGGAATGGAATCGCATGATAATAGTAATTGAATCGTGAGACCAGTGAAGATGCGCAGCCCTACTGGTGACCCGACCCCTTAGTGTACCAGCCCTGGTGGAGAAACGAGGATTGTGGAAGACCCTCTTCATGTTCGATTGGACCTTTTGAAGGGACGTGTAAATCTTAATCTCTTTCAGGAAGTGTTCACCGAACAGTAGCCCCTTAGCCTTCTGGCCCAACTCCTTAGAGCTGAGATCTGCTAGCTTCACATCCAAGCAAAATAAGGCCGCTTTGCATTGTTTGGCAGATATAGCGACATTCACATTTGCAGGCAATGGGCACATTGAGCCTATTCTCGAAACATGTGCGGATAAGCCAGTGTCATTGGTCAAAGCCTCATCGACCAGGACGAAGATCAGAGAGAGAGGCCCCAAGACATCCAAGTTGTCTGAGCGATATTCTTTGTCCAGGGGACAACTTAGCCAGAAGCAAAGGAACTCGGAGATATGTTCAGGTGTGGTCCAGGCGGTGAATCGAGGATGGGTGGTGGTACGGGGGTCAAAGAAGGGTTCCCTTCTAGAATCTAGGAGTGCCATTGCGGCATGTAAAGTGACTGTCGTGTGCATGGGCAGGAGTGTGGTTGCAAAGAGGGGCAAAACCTCTGTGAGGTCAGAACAGGGTCTACATGCGGAACCAATAATGATCAGCGGGCCGCTAGTAGTGCCGACATCGTCTCTGTCTAATTGGTTGGCCTGGTATTCATCCAGTAGCTTGTAGTCAGCATCGCCATCATCGGAGCATCATTAGGTGAGGGCCTGTGCGAGGCATGTTTCTTTAGCAGGCCCTTGCCCTTTGCGGCAGATTCAGACTTGCCTTTCCAGGGACGCTTATCGGGGTGATCCAAGTGGGAGTCGTCGGAGGGAGCCAGGGAATTCGCCCATGACAGGTGAGGAGGATCTGTCTGTGGTGTAGGCAGTGGGACAGAGGCCAGGGCCTTGGGAAGGTAGCCCTGCAGGGCTCCTGTCCTTGGCACTGAATAGGTTTCAGCACCAAGAATAGCTGCTGTCCTTGATACTGAATAGTTTTCAGCACCTTAAGACAGCCCCTGCCGAATGCAGCAAGACTGAAGGAAAGAAAAAAACAAAACGCTGCGGTAAAATAAATTAGGAAACCAAAAATTTCATTAAAAAAAATCCAAAACTGCCTAAAAAATCCTATAAAGAAAAATAAAGAGAGACTTTTTGCTGCAAGTGAAAAGAATAAATGGTTGAATAAATATTTAATAAAATAGGGGGATATTTTTTTACATTGAACCCTATGTGAGTAATATTTTCTACGGCTGGTATTTTTATTGTAGTACTGGCTGTATTTTATTTTGTGAGTCTGTGTCACGGGGGCACCCGGCGTGAGCCAAAGTGGACTCTTGGTGCGGGATAGTTAGCCCTTTAGCCGGGATTGCCACTGGCTGCATATACACTGAACAAGACCACAAGATACAGTGAACAGAATAACAGGAAGGGCAGGAGTTAAAAGAGAAAATATTAACAGACTGGCACCTAGCAGTAAATTAAAGGGTACCCTGATCTGGATATGGTCCTTAGGATGGTCTAATCTAAGGGAAGGGAGCCTCAGTGCTGGGTGACACACAGAACAAGAGACTGGACACAAGGGACAATACCAAAGACATAGTCAAAAATGAGAACCAGAGTTGGAAACCAGAAGGGGGTAGTCATACATAAGCCAGAGAGCAGTAACCAGAGAGGGAAGATAGATAAGCTATGGGTCAGAGCAAAGGGATCACACAATAGAATAGTCAGAACCAGGCCAAAGTCATACACAAGGAATCACAGAGCAGAGCATACACCAACAGACCCAGAGGGAGCAATGACGCATGCAAGAGCCCTGAGCAAATGAAGTGACTAGATATATATAGGGGACAGGGCAGAGAAGACAGAACATGTGATCTCGGGCTAGACCAGCTGCAAGGGAATCCAGGAGCGGAGATGGAGGAATGGAATAGCCCATATAAGGTAGGAGCTGGTCGGGATCGATCTCACCACCAGGGGGCAGGGCTGGAAATGTGACAGGCTGGTATTTATATCTCGAAAAATGCCTAATAAATCCTAAAAATTTAATAAATTCGATTTTTTGCTGCAAATGAAAAGAATAAACGTATATAGTTAAATAAATATTTAATAAAAACGGGGATTTTTTTACATTGAAATCTATAGGATTCGCCTGTTTAAACCTGTCGAATGAACCACCGAAAATCAGGGTTAGAAATTAAGGTTAGATGCTAGGGTTAGATGCTAGGGTTAGAAATTCTAACGCTAATTTCTAACCCTAGCTTCCAACTTCCAGCCAAGTTCGAAGGATTAGCGCCAACCTGGCACCGAGTTTTCTCACAGGGGGCTGACATCTTGGATGTCATCCGAACCTACAGGACCTCCACCAGCCCTCTGATGTCATTGCACATGGGCTTGAAGATGTCAGAAGCGGGACTTCCCCCGGCCATGCAGGGAGTTCCCTATTGAGGAGATACAGAGGTCCTTTGGTCCCCAGTATCTCCGGACCCATAGAAGACAGAGTGTCATGTGAGGTATCATTGGAAAGTAATAGTGCACACCTGTTCATATCGCATCTGATTGGTGGGCATGAAGCAAGACGCCGGGGAACCAGGAGGAATGTTCTTTTTAATTGATATTAGCACTTATATCTGGCAGCTCATATTATTGCTTCCTATGTGATGGGCGGCCAATTGCTTTGTTGTCCTTTGAAGAATCGCAAATTAATGAACGGCATCGATTGGCTACTTGGATTATGAACAGGTGTGAAGCATTACTTTACATGTATTTCTCCTTATATGTACAGCAGGTAAGCAGGACTTTATTCAGCTCTAGACTAAGCACTTGTTGGGCGAAACGCATCAAGTATATGATGCCTCTGATTATTCTTTAACAGTCACTACTACTCTTTGCTCCAGCCTTTGCCGCCCTACTATTTTATTTGCACAGCTTTCCTTTTATCTTTTATCGCTATCTATATTAATATTTATCTGTCCTTGGGTAGGTAGGGAGGTATGTAGGCAGCTCGAACTGCCAAGGTATTAGCTACATTTATAAACCGTTTTCTACTACAGGACGGTTGGTTATTTGTATTTGGGTCTTAGACTGTCATGCAATATATTTGGCTCTTTGTAGCTAGTGTTATCCTATATGCTTGATTAGGGTTTGCGCAATATTAGAATGATTGCCTGTGTATTCACTATATATGTTGGTGTGTTTGTATTTATTTTTTTGAGACTATTTAATAAAGTTGTGTTTATCGTAAACTTTTGTATTCTCTTGTGTTTTATAATGATTACGTATATGGGTTATGCCTGTATGAGAATTCTATATCACCCTATTACTATCTAGACTCTTACTATATAGCCATCTTTCCCTTGGCTCCTTGCTGCCTGGAGCTTTGTGACACTTCACGCTGAGTACCCCCACCTTTTTTCCTAGAAAAAAAACGCACAGATTTTACCCATATCTAATTGTTACCTTCACATCCCATGACTCGAATAGATGTTATGATAACAGTTTCTTCCACTAAAATCTCTTGGTAGTCAGAGGGTTAGATGGTCATGGTGGCTTTAGTGTCCCTTTCATTTCCATGTGTCGGATATAATCTCTGCACGTGAATACAACACGTTTGTATATATTGGATTTATCAGCCAAGCCTCCAATATGTCTATATGGACCTACTGGACCTACCTCGGCAGTCGTCTCCAATATATCAGGGATTATTATTTCATAAGAAACTTATACGAGACACAAATATCAATCGTTTATATCTCTTAGAAATTATCCTGAATTCTTAATTGTCTGTGTTTTGCTTTAAAAAATACAATAATCAATAATCGGATAAAAATATATATATATATTTATTACGTATACAAAAGAATTTCAAATCTCATATCATAAACAACAATTTATAAACCACACTCCATCAGCATATAAAAACTAGCTTCACAATATATGTATCTCCGGTTAGTAACTGCATATATGATTAATATCATTTACCTTATCAGTTAGTAACTAATACACAAATGGTTAATAAACATTTCTGCTTAATACAACATGCATTTCCCAGCAACAATGTTTAACCAGCCAGCTCTTATAGATATATATATATCTCTGCTACATGGATCAACAAAAGATGAGTTAATTTAATAAGTAATAAAAACTTATTTAGTGAATCCTCCCCTAATCTCGAGAATTAAACTTCTAATCTTTTGCTTTTTATTTTGTAGTTATATAATTCCTTGCTTATTAATTTTAATCACAGTAATTTCCAAATTCAATATATATATTGGTATCAATCTTGCAACATGTCTTTAGGAATAAATCCTTATATCCACTTCTTCATATTTCTATCTGCAGAATAGAATTACTTAGAATTTGGATTTTAACCGTATCCGAAAAGTCTCAGTCTACGTTGCAAAATCTCTACAAATATATTTTTACATTAATTCCTTATTTCATACATTACCTGTCCAATTTGGATGTTGATGAGTCTGCCTTGGAATTTTCTATGTGATGCTTTGTTTTGGAATATGTGAAAATTATCGATATTAGATAATCAATGCATGTGAGTTAGAGATTTGGTGAGAATATTGATTGCCTCATGTCTTGGGATCTGAGTGCATGGCGATGTGAGTCTGATGTGAGTCTCCGTCTGATCTCCGACTTCTCAGAGTGTCATGTATAATGAATGTCTGAGCGCATGGTGATGTGACTCTCTCCGCTGGAATCTCTGACTCACTTACCAAAAACTTTTTCCCGCTTATTATAGCCACAGTTAATATTAATGATAATATAAATCATTATTTTTACTATCCTGTAGAGGACAGTGTTGCACTTCTTATATTAATTCCATTAATTCCATTAATTCTTATCTTAGGGTCAAAAGGTCAGACTAACTTAACAAAGAACCTTGTCTTCTAACTAGACTGTCTTGAGATTTATAGCTCTCCTCCTTTTTGGTTGCTAAGAGCCTTATCAGCTAAATTCTTTTCTGGTTACAGAATATCCTTCAGTGATTTCTTTTATTTATCAATTATACTTTCTACAATATTTATTGGAGTATATATTTCATACTGTAATTGTAATAAAATATACCTTGATTATAAACATATATTTTGTGAATATAATTCTATATTACAAAACATTTAACTCTTATTCCTATCCCAAAAAAACAAAATCTCTTTTGTTTTAAAACTTAGAATAGACCAATAAATTTACTTATGACACGTTTTAGCATTATCTCACATTCATTCTAGGTTCCTTCATGTCTGGGACTTCTTAACCCAGGAATGAACTTTGTAAAAAAAAACCTCGTTCATTTCTAAACCTAGAGAATATTTTGAAAAAGAAAACTGTCTTTAAAACAAAATGGCTACAAGCATCCATTTTAAATTCTTTGTCTCTCTAATATACCCGACATAACCCCCCTTTGGTTTCTTGGATATTTATTCATTGACCAATTAATAAATTTCAGGAAAACATACATTATCTCCCCCCTTTACCAATTAGGCTAGGTCTCCGCCTTTCGCAACACGTTTTTCTTCTTTCATCCATTTAATAATTGAAGATGTAGTGTTTTTAAACTTCAATGTACGTACTTTCTTTGTTAGTACAATCATCCAGACAGTTAGAAACATAATTACTATACAAATCACAATCTCTGTAATCTTCGGCCCATTATAAGCAGATAGCAATTGATGATCAATCTGTGAATACATTGGAGCATAAATTGTTAGATTAATTTTTTATTTATTAGAAGTTCAATAGTATGGTCATGCTAGTTCTTTAGCAAAGACTTCAAATCTGGATTCATGGGTATCTCTTGCCCTTGGAATACGACAACGATTTGTTCTCGTCATACCAGACTTCATTTAAAAAAAAATAACTTCTTGATAACAACTCTTGATTCTTTAGAAACTTTCACGAGAATCACTGGTGTGGGTATAAACACTCTCTTGTTTTGTACCAGATTCTTCCGGTAAACATTTGCTTCTCTCTCTGTGTATCAAACAGCGGTTGCAATAAAATATGCAGCAAATCTTTTCTTTTGGTGGTTCTTGTACATAGCAATCAACGGTATCCTGGCTGTATCCTGCATGTCTTTCAGGCTTGCATGAGCTTGATGCGCATGGGACTTTAGCATTCTCTTTGGAATTGTGCGGAAAACCGTAGAATTTCCAGATAGTCGCAGTCTTTGGTGGTCCGATTCATCTTTGCGGATTTAACGTCGCAGTTCGGATTAATCATTTATCTCAATTTCTGTTGAAAGAAAGAGTATAAATAACCATTCATAGACTAGCGATTTCACTCAAATTCCCTATAGATATTCTGATCTCTGATTAATTTTAATTAACCGTACGGATCTAGTCTATCTACTAGCTTGAGTTAAACATCTGAATGCTGGGAAGAAGAATCACATGTTAATTAAAACATCACTTCACATAATACCAGTTAAGTGTCTTCTGTTGTTCCATCTTCACATATCCTGAGATAATCTAGAATGACAATCATGCAATTGAGCTTGGCAGTTTTATTTCTTCTAGAAATATATAACATAACTTTTTCCAATAACATTAGGACTGTCTCCATCATTATCTAGATCTGTTATCCACTCATCTTGAGGATCTGGGTATCTGATAACTTCAGGGTCACTATGTCCATCTGGTTCTGTCTCCCTCTTGTGGAGGTGAATAATTAGCACGTCGTCTTCCAGACATATATCTCGAATTCTCTCGGGGGAACACATATGGTGTTATCCTCCTGCTCTCCTGTAGTTAGGGGCTTTGGCCTTAAGAAAGAGATATCAGGTGTCTGGCTATTTCTGAAGTGGACTTCAATAGAATCCGGCCTTTCCTCAATCACGTGGCAGTTACGCTGAGTGTGATGGGATTGGATCTATCATAGCTGATTGGAACATTTACTTGGGACCAAATAACCTCATTGATAAAATCAATGATTGGATTTAACCTTTTGAGAAGGTCCATTCCAATAATTAGGCGATTTTGGGGCAGATCCACAACAAGCGTTGGATGCCGAATTACTTTATTCCCCAATTTAAAATCCAATTTAGCCGTGCCCAGAACTTTCAGAGATGTGCCACTCACACTCACTAGATTAGCATTTGATTTATCTAATCTAGGCTTCCTGGAGGACAGTTCTTGGACCTCTTCAAAATAATGTGCTGATATTAACGTAACCTGGCTTCCACTGTCTAGCAAGGACGGAATATGTGGTAAATTATCTTGTAATTCTACATTCACATAATATCGGTCTTCAATGCTATGCAATTTACAGAGAAATTTAGAGTGAGATATGAAATTAGGTTTTTGACAGATTTTACCAATTGATTTTGCTCTCTCAAACGTGCTTTTGGCAGCTGTGCTGACCATTTCGGATCCAGTCTTCTCAGCTTGCTCGCACTTAGTCTGGGGAGATAAAATACATTTTCCTTCTCTTTGCAGGGAAGGGTTTAAATCGTCAACCATACAAACATTTGTATTAATCATTTCATCATCACTTTCTGGTAAATTGTCATGGATGCTGGTTACTTCATCAGAAACATCATCTAGTCACTGGTTGGGTGGGGCTGCAGGTATTGCATCGCTTACAACCTGACCAGTGTTATTTCCAGTCATTAACTGAGTGATCTGATCCAGTTTTTCTGTCAGCACACGGAAATCTTCCTGCATTTGACCCATACGCTGGCGTACATTAAATCTCCGCTTTCTATTCGTCCTTGGGACGAAGCTTGCGCATTATCAGACACATCAGATTCAGTTTTACCTCTGGTTGCTTCCTGTCTAGGTACATTTTCCCTTGATTTAACCCATTGACTTCTAGGTACCCATTGCTTCCTAGATTGAAATTTACTTCCTGAATTTTCTCTGGCAAACCCTCTTTCCTGATCTGGCTTGGATTTTTCCCTTTGGGGTATGGAGTCACGCAATATTTCCGCATAACTCTTTTTGTGGGACTCAAATTTAATATCGCCCTTTTTAGCGTGAATTTCCGCTATTTCCTCAGGTGAGTTTTTTACTCTTTTCCCCTGAGCTTCTTCACTATATTCAAATACAGTAAATAGGGTCATACTTTCTTTTAGTACCCAATCCAAACCATTTCTCGGGTCATAATCTCTTGCCAAAATAACCTTTATTTTATTTGGCAATGCGTCATAAAATAATTGGATAAATTCAGGGTTTTCAAAATCTGGGTTTCTTTCAGCCAAGCTGTACGCATTTTTAAGGACTGAAAGAAATTCACGGGGGCTTTGATTAGGTCTGCATTTTAGAGTTAAAATTGCTCTTTTCGCAGCTAGACTGGTGCGGTGAGGCCCAAATTCGGATTTGACCTCAGAAACTACTTTACTCCATTTCCTTATACCAGATTCTTTTAAAGACTGAAAAAAATACCTATGTTTACTTTCAAAGACCCATGGAATCAACTCAATTTTCTGAGCATCTGAATCTATCCCCATTATTTCCACAGCTTCTTCAAACATCGATAAATGATTTATTATTCTTGATGATGCCTTAACATCAAAAATACCTACTGAGGTTTTGAGGAAATTAATAATTTTCGTTAAATCATTCACTTTATGATATTTCTTAATAGGCTGTGGCTGGCTAGAGTGATGTGATTTGAAATACTCCCGTGTAAAAGATTTTACTCTTTTTTCATCATGAGATTTAGTTTCACTTTCACATTCGCTTTGGCTCTTCAGATAAACAGAGCTGTCAGAATTCAGTGATGTATAGCTTAAAGCTTTCAAAGGGAACTTCTCTAACGAAGAATCTTTAACCCTTCGAACATCAGTTTCAACCTGACGTAACTCATCAGCGAATTTCTCATGTTCGCGTTTCATTCTCGCCAATTGTTTGTTTAGCCCCTTATTTAATTTGGATAATTGAGCAATCTCATCATACATTTGATCTTTATCTTTTGCACACGCCTTCAATTCCATTATCATTCGTTCTGACTCATCTTTTAATTTATTTACGGTTTCATGCAAGTCACAATTTTTATTTTCTAATCTGTCTCTGGTTTCTTTGTCATCATTCAATCTCTTGTTCATTTCTGCGATCAAGTATATACATTCAGGCACAATTTTTAAAGCAAACATTTCTTTGTCCTTTTTATTTGTGGCTGCACTTATCTTTCGCAAACACTCAAGAAAATTTGATTGATCTGACCAGATTGAATCAATATAATTCGATATATTTGATTGCAATTCTTTTATCCATTCAAATAAATCGTCTGTGACGTGTAACTTGTCCTTTAGATAAGACATAACATCTATCAATATTATTTGATTAGTATGTATCTCTACATCTTCCTGAGTCTCAGATTCTGACTCTGACATTTTTACACTGTTTAGTAGATAACCGTAAAAACCACAAGTCAAAATACAACAAGGAATCAAAATATATATATATTTTATCTCTGTCTAATCAGACAATTACTGACAATTATATTCCAAACAAATACTACAATCTCGGAACAGTGCCTCCAATTTGTCGGATATAATCTCTGCACGTGAATACAACACGTTTGTATATATTGGATTTATCAGCCAAGCCTCCAATATGTCTATATTGGACCTACTGGACCTACCTCGGCAGTCGTCTCCAATATATCAGGGATTATTATTTCATAAGAAACTTATACGAGACACAAATATCAATCGTTTATATCTCTTAGAAATTATCCTGAATTCTTTTAATTGTCTGTGTTTTGCTTTAAAAAATACAATAATCAATAATCGGATAAAAATATATATATAATTTATTACGTATACAAAAGAATTTCAAATCTCATATCATAAACAACAATTTATAAACCACACTCCATCAGCATATAAAAACTAGCTTCACAATATATGTATCTCCGGTTAGTAACTGCATATATGATTAATATCATTTACCTTATCAGTTAGTAACTAATACACAAATGGTTAATAAACATTTCTGCTTAATACAACATGCATTTCCCAGCAAACAATGTTTAACCAGCCAGCTCTTATAGATATATATATATCTCTGCTACATGGATCAACAAAAGATGAGTTAATTTAATAAGTAATAAAAACTTATTTAGTGAATCCTCCCCTAATCTCGAGAATTAAACTTCTAATCTTTTGCTTTTTATTTTGTAGTTATATAATTCCTTGCTTATTAATTTTAATCACAGTAATTTCCAAATTCAATATATATATTGGTATCAATCTTGCAACATGTCTTTAGGAATAAATCCTTATATCCACTTCTTCATATTTCTATCTGCAGAATAGAATTACTTAGAATTTGGATTTTAACCGTATCCGAAAAGTCTCAGTCTACGTTGCAAAATCTCTACAAATATTTTTACATTAATTCCTTATTTCATACATTACCTGTCCAATTTGGATGTTGATGAGTCTGCCTTGGAATTTTCTATGTGATGCTTTGTTTTGGAATATGTGAAAATTATCGATATTAGATAATCAATGCATGTGAGTTAGAGATTTGGTGAGAATATTGATTGCCTCATGTCTTGGGATCTGAGTGCATGGCGATGTGAGTCTGATGTGAGTCTCCGTCTGATCTCCGACTTCTCAGAGTGTCATGTATAATGAATGTCTGAGCGCATGGTGATGTGACTCTCTCCGCTGGAATCTCTGACTCACTTACCAAAAACTTTTTCCCGCTTATTATAGCCACACCGTTAATATTAATGATAATATAAATCATTATTTTTACTATCCTGTAGAGGACAGTGTTGCACTTCTTATATTAATTCCATTAATTCCATTAATTCTTATCTTAGGGTCAAAAGGTCAGACTAACTTAACAAAGAACCTTGTCTTCTAACTAGACTGTCTTGAGATTTATAGCTCTCCTCCTTTTTGGTTGCTAAGAGCCTTATCAGCTAAATTCTTTTCTGGTTACAGAATATCCTTCAGTGATTTCTTTTATTTATCAATTATACTTTCTACAATATTTATTGGAGTATATATTTCATACTGTAATTGTAATAAAATATACCTTGATTATAAACATATATTTTGTGAATATAATTCTATATTACAAAACATTTAACTCTTATTCCTATACCCAAAAAAACAAAATCTCTTTTGTTTTAAAACTTAGAATAGACCAATAAATTTACTTATGACACGTTTTAGCATTATCTCACATTCATTCTAGGTTCCTTCATGTCTGGGACTTCTTAACCCAGGAATGAACTTTGTAAAAAAAAACCTCGTTCATTTCTAAACCTAGAGAATATTTTGAAAAAGAAAACTGTCTTTAAAACAAAATGGCTACAAGCATCCATTTTAAATTCTTTGTCTCTCTAATATACCCGACACATGTAACATGCAATGTAAATTAATTAATGAGTACTTTTATTAAAAGACAGGTAGTACATTAGCAGTGAGATTAAACTATTCATATATTTGGTCAACAGTGTATCAGTGAGATTGTGCAAAATGACAGTGTGTGGGGATAGCAAAAATCTGAGTTACAGTCAGGTTTATTGTTTCTTTAAATTCTCTGCTGACAGCTCACATGTCTATTGCCTAAAGCAAAGGAGGTGCCCTCCCACCTCACCCTTGGTATGCCACTGCCCTTAAGCATTCCATTTGCCAGTTTGTCAAACTTGAAAAACCTCCATTAGCACCAAAGCTTGAAACTCTACACTCCAAGTATGAGCTTTTTTTCCCCTTGCAAAATTATAAGGGGTTATATACTATCCACCAGTCTACCACTGAAGCAAGTATGGGCAAACTGCATACCATTCACAGGGGCTTCAGTCAACATTGTCTAGCATGCAGGTCTATTCAAAGAAAGGTGAAACTCTGGAGAACTGGCAGGAGAAGAGAACAACCTAGACCAAATAGCAAATTTGGAAAGTGAGATAAATAGAAGAATTTTTCTGGTTTGTCTATTTCGACCTAGAATTTTCACTTCTCCAGTCATTCTTCTCAGTTTCACCTTTCTTTAAACAGACCTGGTTGTTTAGCATAGTTTTGTGCCATAGTTTCACTATAGTTTGTATTGGAGGTCTTGGAGATTGTTGTTTTTTTAAAGTGGCCATTTCCAAAGTATATTAGTCACAAGTGACAATGGTAATTTGAGACTAGCCACAGTTTCCATTTGTTTTGTTACCATTGTTCACTGTAGTTTATTGGTGATTACTGAAACTTTGCCTGCCTTTTTTGGATTTTCCTGCTCTGGATAGTTGTTCACCATAGTTGCAACAATGATGATATTAAAATTTTATGCAACTACAGCGTACGCTGGTACTTAGTGAATGACCCCTATATTGTTCATTAGCACTGAACCCTTCTGTGTGGAATCAGAGTCAAACCGTTTAGCCTAAACAGTGCATTATAGCCAGAGGTCGGATTCAGACGGTTCACATCAGCTGGTGGGAGTCAGCATTGTATGCACCGTTTTGGCTCCGGTCTGGAACCTTTTTCAAGTCACTATCTCGTGTGTGCAACTGAGTAGCTCTAAATAAAGTTTGCTCCTAACAGACATTCAAAAAGCGTTATTTCTCAGCACTGCAATACCAGTGCTTTTAGCGGTTTTTGCAATGCCAGCACACACGAACGCTTTGTTTATAACTGTGCCATTCGTGTGTGCACAATGACAGTTCTTTATCTGCCTTATAATACACTTGCTATGAAAGTGACACTCTGGCCTCGCTCCCCCCAACAAATTGCATGTAAGGTGGCTCTTTTATTGCACATGAGTGGCATACCTGCTATTGTAGCCGCACCCCCGCTTCTGCCTAACAGGGTTATTCAGAGAGCGTGAAAAGCAGGAGAATGACTGGAGAATGATTGGAGAATTAAAAATTCTAGGTCAAAAGAGCCAAACCAGAAAAATTCTCCCTTTCATCTCACTTTCCAAATCGGCTATTTTGACCTAGAATTTCTCATTCTCCAGTCATTCTCCAGTCATTCTCCTGCTTTTCACGCTCTCTGAATAACCCTGTAAGTCAAAACATATCTAAAGGAGGCTTAATTATCAGACACAAATATGCCTTTGTGCCGACATCTCCTCAGCTAATGAATGCATATGGGGAGTAGCCCTAGGAGACAAAACATGCCCATGCCCCGAGTTCTGATAGGCCAGGGGTCAGCAACCTTGGCTCCCTGATGTTTTGGGAAATACATTTCCCATGTGGCTCACTCACCCATTAGGCTGACTGAGCCACATGGGAAATGTAGTTCCCAAAACATCAGGGAGCCAAGGTTGCTGACCCCTGTGATAGGCTAATCAGAATGTTTGGAGGCAGACTCCAGGCAAGTTTTCATCTACTATGGACAAATTTTATATATATACACTATATTAACAAAAGTATTAGCTCACCTGCCTTGACTCGCATATGAATTTAAGTGACATCCCATTCCTAATCAATATGACGTTGGTCCACCCTTTGCAGCTATAACAGCTTCAACTCTTCTAGGAAGGCTGTCCACAAGGTTTAGGAGTGTGTTTATGGGAATTTTTGACCATTCTTCCAGAAGCGCATTTGTGAGGTCACACACTGATGTTCGACAAGAAGGCCTGGCTCTCAGTCTCCGCTCTAATTCATCCCAAAGGTGTTCTATCGGGTTGAGGTCAGGACTCTGTGCAGGCCAGTCAAGTTCATCCACACCAGACTCTGTCATCCATGTCTTTATGGACCTTTCTTTGTGCACTGGTGCAAAGTCATGTTGGAAGAGGAAGGGGCCAGCTACAAACTGTTTCCACAAAGTTGGGAGCATGGAATTGTCCAAAATGTCTTGGTATGCTGAAGCATTCAGAGTTCCTTTCACTGGAACTAAGCAGCCAGGCCCAGCTCCTGAAAAAAATCAAAAAACACCATAATCCCCCCTCCACCAAACCTTACACCTGGCACAATGCAGTCAGACAAGTACCGTTCTCCTGGCAACCACCAAACCCAGACTTGTCCATCTGATTGCCAGATGGAGAAGCGCGATTCGTCACTCCAGAGAACGCCTCTCCACTGCTCTAGAGTCCAGTGGCGGCGTGCTTTACACCACTGCATCCGGCGCTTTGCATTGCACTTGGTGATGTATGTATTGGATGCAGCTGCTCGGCCATGGAAACCCATTCCATGAAGCTCTCTGCACACTGTGCTTGAGCTAATCTAAAGGCCACATGAAGTTTGGAGGTCTGTAGCGATTGACTCTGCAGAAAGTTAGCAACCTCTTTGCACTATGCGCCTCAGCATCCGCTGACCCCGCTCCGTCTGTTTACGTGGCCTACCACTTCGTGGTTGAGTTGCTGTCGTTCCCAAACACTTCCACGTTCTTATAATACAGTTGACTGTGGAATATTTAGGAGCAAGGAAATTTCACGACTGGATTTGTTGCACAGGTGGCATCCTATCACAGTTCCACACTGGAATTCACTGAGCTCCTGAGAGCGACCAATTCTTTCACAAATGTTTGTAAAAACAGTCTGCATGCCTAGGTGCTTGATTTTATATACCTGTGGCCATGGAAGTGAGTGGAACACCTGATTCTGATTATTTGGATGGGCGAGCGAATACTTTTGGCAATATAGTGTATATATACAGTAGTGTTCAAAATTATTCAACCCCCACTGAAATTGAGTGTTTTGGCCAGTTTGACATTGATTTTGATCATTCAGTCATCTTGCTTACAATTAAATCAAAGAGGCACGTGTAGGTCAGACAAATATAACATAACATTTATAATGAAATAACCACAAATGTCTTTTCTGTGCTCACAACATTATCAGTTTTATTCAACCCCCAAGTGACATTCAATCTTAGTACTTAGTACAACATCCTTTTACAGTTATAACAGCTTTTAAACGTGAAGCATAGCTTGACACAAGTGTCTTGCAGCGATCTACGGGTATCTTCGCCCATTCGTCATGGGCAAAAGCCTCCAGTTCAGTCACATTCTTAGGCTTGCGCACTGCAACTGCTTTCTTTAAGTCCCACCAGAGGTTCTCAATCGGATTTAAGTCAGGTGACTGCGATGGCCACTCCAATATGTTCCAGCCTTTAATCTGCAACCATGCTCTAGTGGACTTGGAGGTATGCTTGGGATCATTGTCCTGTTGAAAGGTCCAACGTCTCCCAAGCCTCAGGTTTGTGACGGACTGCATCACATTGTCATCCAATATCTCCTGGTACTGAAGAGAATTCATGGTACCTTGCACACGCTGAAGCTTCCCTGTACCTGCAGAAGCAAAACAGCCCCAAAGCATGATTGACACTCCGCCATGCTTCACAGTAGGCAAGGTGTTCTTTTCTTCATAGGCCTTGTTCTTCCTCCTCCAAACATAGCGTTAATCCATGGGCCCAAACAGTTCTAATTTTGTTTCATCAGTCCACAGAACACTATCCCAAAACTTCTGTGGCTTGTCCACATGACTTTTGGCATACTGCAGTCGACTCTTCTTATTCTTTGGAGACAGCAAGGGAGTGCGCCTGGGAGTTCTGGCATAGAGGCCTTCATTACGTAGTGTGCGCCGTATTGTCTGAGCTGAAACTTCAGTACCCACATCTGACAAATCTTTTCTCAGTTCCTCAGCAGTCACACGGGGACTTTTCTTCACTCTACGCTTCAGGTAGCACACAGCAGTCGAAGTCAGCATCTTCTTTCTGCCACGACCAGGTAGTGTTTCAACAGTGCCCTTTGCCTTGAATTTGCGAATGATGCTTCCTATGGTCTCTTTTGGTATGTTTAACCACTTCAATGCTAAGGACGCGCTCAGCGCGTCCTCAGCATTACCGCTGGTGTGCTGAGGACGCGCTGAGCGCGTCCTCACATTGGGGTCAGCGTTCGGCCGGGTTCCGGCCGATCGCTGGCCCCTCCGGTGCGGGCTGACATCCTGGATGTCAGCCCGGCATCCGGACGAGCAGCCGCCATTATTAGGTGTCATCGCGGGGGCGCGATGACACCTAATTCAGGCGCCCCCCCCGCATGTGCGGAGGAGGCGCCTGAAAGGGAGGGGGGGGAGGTCCTTTGGACCTCTCTCCCTCCCGATCGGCGGCGCACAGGGGCTTAACCCAGGCATCATTTGGAAGGGCACAGCCTGCCCTTCCAAATGATGCCTGGCATTAACCCCTGGGGAGCTGGATCGCAAATCGGCACTGAAAAGCGCCGATTCGCGATCCTTCCCGGGAGCTGGCCGACATCTTGGATGTCGGCCAAGCCTCCGGGAACTCCCCCAGAGGACTGGCGTCATCATGCGTAGCACGATGACGCCAGTCCTACAGTTAACCCCTAACTGCCACCAACTGTGGAGATAGGGAGTTCCAATGAACTCCCTATCTCCCGATCCGTGGCTGCTAGGGGTTAAATTTTGATATCGTTGGATCGGCCAGAGCATGGCCGTTCCAACGATACCAAACATGAAAGTTAAAAATGTTGTAAAAAAAAAATAATAAAAAAAAAATAAAAAAAAATAAAAAAAAAAAAAAATAAAAAAAAAACACTTTTTTTTCTTTTTTTGGGTTTGTTAATGCAGCAATATTGTTCCCATTTCAATTATAATGTGAACAATGATGCTGCACTAACGATTTTTGTATGCGGTGCGTTTGTTAAAAATAGTGTCATTTTCCCCAAAAAAAAATGTAACGAGACCCCATTTCTAATTTTTTTAACAAGCGCACCCCATACAAAATATAACCGCAATTGCTCGCATGTTAAAATGTGGAAAAAAACACTTTACACGTTGTAAATTATTGAAAATACATATTTTATTGCATTTTTTGTTATAATATACAGACATGACATAACGTATACATATAATAATGACATATTATGAATCTACCGAGTCTGACGGAAAGAACGATATATAATATGTCGGTGTCATATACTAAAATAAGCCTTCAAAACACGTTTAAACATGATGCGCAAAACAGGTAAAAAATGACCTCAGCACAGGGGCGGGAAAAGCCTCAGCAGCGAAAGGGTTAACATCTTTGCAATCTTCTTATAGCCATTGCCCTTCCTGTGAAGAGTAATCACCTCTTCTCTTGTCTTCCTGGACCATTCTCTTGACTTCACCATGTTTGTAACCACACCAGTCTTCCAGTTGAAGTGGTAGAGGCCAAAACAGTAATTGAATTTAAGCAAGCATGGGATAGGCATAAGGCTATCCTAAACAAAAGATAAATCCAGGTAAAGTATCCATGTAATTGGGCAGACTAGATGGGCGAAAGGTTCTTATCTGCCGACATTTTTCTATGTTTCTATGCCACCAGTAAATGTCTAGAAGGAGCTGAGTATCACAGTCATTTTAAACCTGCCTAATTGGTGCTTATTATGCTTTATTGCTGCTCCGTGACATCCACAGGTGTTTTCAATACCTGATTGAAAACACTTGAATGAACCTCTGTTCTTCAGAGTGGTAGTCTTTAAGGGGTTGAATAATTGTGTCAATGAAGAATTCACAAAAGAAACATTTACTACTGTGTTACAAAACCAATTCATGTCATTTATTTGCATATGGTTCTTTAAAAAGTCCTTGTAGGATTTCATTCTGAATACAATTACAAATGTACACTAAATTCCCTAAAACCCTTTACAGCATTGGGGGTTGAATAATTTTGAACACAACTGTATATATATATACACATGAATGAACAATTTTGGCATGTGGGCAGATACCAATGGCACACACATCATGACTGCATATCATTGACTGCTAGGACATATATTGCGGTACCACACCTACATGAATAACGAATGATTATCCAAGTAGCGAAATGTTTCCAGATATGTACTATTTTTAACCGTCACTTTATCTTTTTCCCTACCTCTCATAACCATTGGGATTACTTGCTATCCCTTTACTTTTAGCTGTGGGTTCTTGTATTCAGCACCAACTGACGAGGTATCAACTTGATAGTGACTTTCACCCTTCAATGGTTCTCATTACTCTAGCTTTATCCTCAATCTACCAGTTGGTATGGCTATATTATTATCATAATTAAGAACACTATCCTTGCTTTTGTTTTGCTTTTCCTGAGTATCTAGAACACACTGGATAACAGCCTGTCATGTTCATGGCAGCAAAGTTGTTTAATGACAGGATCCAGGTTAACCGTTTAACACCGTGGGGTGTACTATGCTGTCCCCGTGGCAGGAGGGACTAAACGCCGCAGGGCGGCATAGCACACCAGGCTGGCGTCTATGGGACGCGACAGGCTCTCCCACCAGTGAACTCAGGCCATTCCCCTGCAGCTAATGACATGCACTGGAGGAGGAGCCCGCTTGCATTATGCCCTCCCGCTGGGCACAACCCACCTAGCAGTAAGGGGTTAAACAAAAAAACTGAATGGGCAGTGAAAAAAAATATGAGGTGACGCAGGCTATATATACATTGTGCAGGCATTGTCATAAACAGAAGATTGAGGCATCTGAAACCAGGGGCGACTCCTTTACATAGGAAGTCCAGAATTATACACAATTGAGTACTTGAGGTCTCCCTCAGGCCAGGCAGGGCACGCGAAAAACCAGGAGAGGAAAACAACATTGTATGGAAGGTGCTGCCAGAGGTCATCTCACAACAGCACTGGCCCAGACAAATCTTTTTATGGACCTTGCTAGATTTCCTGTGGTTTGCGTGGAGGTCTCCTTGTTGAGGGCATGAGTAATTGCTTGTACTTTTTCACAGACACACCTGTTTTTAAATATAAATGTGTTTTTATGATAATATTAAAGCTAAGTATTGGTCGAAAAGGTCTATTTTTTGGCTTTTTATTGTTTGAGAAAGTATTTTACCAGGAAGGATACATTGAGATTTCTCTCGTTTTCAAGTATGTCCTGGGTGGCGAGTATGTACCATTAGGTGTCTTGCCCAAGGACACTTACTGGAGAGGTGCTCTTGCCGGGATCGACCCCGTGTCTCCACGGTTATAGAGCAGTGATGTAACCTCTACTTCACCCAGTAAAAACAAAAGAAGAAAAAAAAACAAAATACTGTCAGCTTTGACATTCCAGTATCTGTTGCTCATTGCCTTGCAGCTTAGTGCCAGGGGGTGACCTATATTTTTTAAACTACTGTTTGTTAGAAGATTGAGAAATAAACATTGTTGGTTTCTGGTATGGAGAAAGCTCACGACAAAATAAGTCTGTATCAAGTTTGTGTAACTGCTCATTTCTGTGGAGTTTCATTGTGTGTGTAAGTAGTGTATAAGCAATAGGGATGTGCAATAGGGGGTTTCTGAATTTCGGAATTTTCACGAAATTTCCCGATTCGTGCATTCGGATTTGGCCAATTTTCCGGAAATTTTCGGATCCGAAAACGGCAGATCCGAACATATTTTCGAGCCGAAACGAAAACTTTTTGGAATTTTCGAATGGACTAGAAATGTGTAAAATCGAAATTCATTTTCGTTCCATTTGTGATTTCAGCTCCATTCCTGATTTTGGTTCCATTTCAGTAATTTCGGACATCGTATTTATATCACTGATTCTGTAATTAAATTTTGTATCATTCCCATCTCAATGTATCTTTCCTGGAAAACCAGAGAAATCTCAATGTATCCTTCTTGTAAAACCAGAGAAATCTCAATGTATCCTTCTTGTAAAACCAGAGAAATCTCAATGTATCCTTCTTGTAAAACCAGAGAAATCTCAATGTATCCTTCTTGTAAAACATGAGACATCTCAATGTATCCTTTTCGGGAAACCAGAGAAATCTCAATGTATCCTTCCCGGGAAACCAGAGAAATCTCAATGTATCCTTCCTGGAAATGCAAAGAAATCTCAATGTATCCTTCTTGTAAAACATGAGAAATCTCAATGTATCCTTTTTGTAAAACATGGGAAATCTCAATGTATCCTTCTTGTAAAACATGAGAAATCTCAATGTATCCTTCCTGGAAATACAGAGAAATCTCAATGTATCCTTCTTGTAAAACATGAGAAATCTCAATGTATCCTTCCCGGGAAACCAGAGAAATCTCAATGTATCCTTCTTGTAAAACATGAGAAATCTCAATGGCAGAATTATCGTATCGTATAATTATCATATCCGAAAAACCATTAGTTTACTTCAAAACGAATAGACACTTTGAAACGAGGAGAACAGACGTTCCAAAAACACGAAAATTTCCGAAATCACGAAAACAAAGTCGATACAAAAAACGAACCGAAACGAACCGAACCGAAATGGAAATCGGCCGAAACGAGTCGAAACTAAAATTTACAAAATCCGAACGAACCGAACCGAATCGAACCGAAAAAAAAATCAGTGCACAAGTCTAATAAGCAACAGGTCTGAAAAGTCGTAGGTTTGTCGGATACAAGTGTGAGGTGATAAGTGCAGCAATTTCCATTTATTATTGTTTCCATTTTCACTTCCCACCTCTCATCACTTTCTACTCACCTTGCATGTGTCTTTAATTTTTTGCATGTCAATGTATGTCAACTACAATATAGGCGGGGGTTCAGGGAATGGCACAGTGACTGGGGAGTGTGGAGAATGAGGCATAAATACAAAAGGGGTATGAATGGGACAGAGGCTGTATTTACCATTTAGGTACGTGCATAGAAAACTGGAGCAACCTGATCCTCCCCCATTCCACCTCCTATCCAAAAAGGGAAAAAAAAATTAGGGATGTGCGTTTCGGGTTTCGGAATTTCGGAATTTTCACGAAATGTCCCGATTCGTGTGTTCGGATTCGGCCGAATTTCCGAATCGGATCGGATCCGAAAACGGCAGATCCGAAAAGTTTTCTGAGCCGAAACGAAAGATTTTCGGAATTTTCGAATGGACTTGAAATGTGTCAAATCGAAATTTATTTTCACTCTATTTGTGATTTCAGTTCCATTCGTGATTTCGGTTCCATTTCGGTAATTTTGGACATCGTATATTTAACTATTAGCGGTTATATCGCTGATTCTGTAAATTTTGTATTTGTAATGTGTATCACTTGTTTCCAATGATCCGATAATTCTGTCGATACGATAATTCTGTCGTAATTGGATCCGATTCGTCCGCGGGTCACGCATGCGCGCGGATGTCGTAAACTTTACTGAGCCATTGTAGAGACTAGAGTTTGACAAGTTTTTGGACAGGCCAAAAACAATTTATATAGTCATCATGGCTCAAAGAGAGTCTCATTCGGACACCTCATCCGCTTCTACCCCAGAGACACCCAGGAAGAAGCGGGCCTGCAACATGGCATTTGAGGAGATGGTGGAGCTGGTCCGCATCTTTGAAAAACGGGATTATGACTGCCGTAAGGGCCCTTACGGCAGGAAGAACAACTTCCGCAAGGACCGTGTCCTCGATAAGGTTCGCACCACCATCGTGGAATTGTTTGGCAAAGACCGGACGAAGGACCAGCTCCGAAAACGCTGGTCCGACCTCAAGGCACGCGAGCAGGAGCAGTTGAGGCACATCCGGCGTGTCATAGCCAAACGTAAGTGTCATGTTATATTGTAAAGCGCCGCGCAAACTGTTGGCGCTATATAAATCCTGTATAATAATAATAATGTGCTTGCATGTGCTAATGTGCACAGAAATACGTTGATTGACCTATTCCTTTTTTCATGCAATGTGTATAGGCTTTGCGTTTTCAGGACTCATACATGAATTTCTTGCTATAACTCTTCTTTTTTGTGATTTTACGTATTCGTGAAAATTGTGATATTTGATGTATGTAGATGAAATTACAATGCTGGATTTCTTTTGGCATTGTGTACTGTAGTGTGCTGGGGGGGAGGTTGTTGTGACTGAGTGATGCATATGTAGCGCTGTGTTTAATTCCTTATTGTGGCAGTACCTATTTTTGGCCACCGGAGGGAGACAAGCGCAATGTGAGACACTGAATATTACATTGGGACTACATTGGTACTACATTTACATAGGAAACGGACACAGGAAGTGGGTGGGACACAGAGACTTTAAAATATAAAATCCACAACGGTGCTGGAGTATATTTATTCCCTAGTGTGGGGAGACTGACCCGAGGTTTAATTTCAGCGGCTCCTCCGGGAGTGAGCGCTACACGTGGGGGCTCGTTTCCGGGATCCAGTCTCTGGAAAAAAACGCATCTAAAGGGTTAAATATGGATCCAGACACTGCTGCCGAATGGTGTGAGGAGCACAGTAGTCAGTTAGAATGTTGTATAGTCATGGATATTCCCGCAGACACTTGGGCCGAAGATCAGATTCGCCAGGCCGTGGCCGCGCTGACACCAGATCATCGGGGGTTAATCCTGGACATTAAAGAGAACCCAGATACCTCTCACACGTATGTTCTTTTTGAGTGGAGAAAGGGTGTTCCAGAGTGTTTTCAGGGCGCGAGCGTGAAGCTGACCGATGAGGTGGAAGTCCAACTGATTCAGCCAAGTGTGCCAAGTGGCGAATCCGCAAGTGTTCCCGCGCCCAGTCCGTTGGCCATGATCGGGCCTGAATTTATAGAGGCTATTGGAGATTTGCTGGCTAAGTGTCAGAGAACAAGCCCTCCGCACACTAACTTCGGTTATCGACGGTTGAGAAATTTTACAGGAAACGTATCAACTCCGGCGGGAGAAGAAACCTTCGAAGAATGGGTGGAACAGGCGATGCAGGCTCTGGATGAGTGGGACGTCCCTGAAGCCCAGAAAAAGCAAAGGATCACCGAGAGCTTGAAGGGACCTGCGTCAGAAGCGGTGAGAAACCTAAAATTGAGTAAGAAAGACTGCACTGCTCTAGATTATTTGAACGTTCTGGAGGAAGTTTTTGGGCGAACGGAAAAGGCCGCAGAGCTTGTATATCAGTATGAACACACCTACCAGCGGAAAGGTGAGAGAATGACCGAATACAAGAGGCGCCTAGATAAGATCCTGCACCAGATATTCCTCAAGAAAGGGGCCGAACCGACCGAAGTGGATAAGATCCGAATAAAACAGATCCTGAGGGGCTCTCAACCTCTAGATCCAGTGATGCTGCAGCTGAGAATCAGAGCAGGTAATCAAGAACTAAAATACTTGGAACTGATCCGAGCTGTCAGAGAGGCTGGAAGAAAAATCCTTCAGGCGAGGGGAATAAGCTTACGCGCAACCTGTGAGGCATAACGACTGTTTGCAGCCTGAAAGCGACTCGTTAGATACCTACGGATCCGACGTGGACGAGCAAGAGCATCTGATCGCTTTTAAATCCACAGAGAGGGCTGTCAAAGAATTAAACCTCTCCGAACATGGTGAGTTGCACAAAACTGTTAAGAAAGTACAAGAAGCTCAAGCTGAATTGCAACAGGCGCACGCGGAACTGTGCCGAGTATTGTTGAAGGTGACCGAGATGCAGGCAGAAATGCAGAAGTTCCTTACCTGCATGCAGACAACCGGAGTTGCTGTGGCATCTAGCAAGGTCCTTCAACCGAATCACAGCAGGCGACTGCGTCTCCGCTTTCTAAGAAGAGATGTTTCGGTTGTGGAGAAATGGGCCACTTCCGCGCACAATGCAAAGGCCGAAAGCCTGAAGGGAATAGAGTTGAGGAGCTCTTGAAAGCTTTAGAAGGACTGTTATCTACCTCACCGGCGGGAAACGCCAGAGGGCACAAGTGAAGGAGCAACCTAGGTGCCCGAAGGTTGAAACCCGCTCCAAAAATCAAGCCATGACTAAGAGGGCGAGAGGGCCCAAAGTCTGGCCAACTGCTGAGCCTGCCAGGACTGAAAGAGTCACTCCCTTAGCATCCAGACCTACGTCATGGGGAAGCAATGCACACCCAAAACCTACACGGGCCAAGAAGAAGGCCAGGGTACAACAAACTGGGTCTAAGTGTCCTGGTGCCACCACCAAGTTTCCTGACCAGCTGATAGGTCCTTCTCCTATTGTGCCAATCCAAGTGGAGGGAGTCTACACTAAAGCCCTGTTGGATTCAGGGGCTCAAGTGACATTGATCTATCGAGACTTCTACGAGAAACACTTGAAGCACATTCCTCTACAGAAATTGAAGGACCTGGAAATCTGGGGCATTGGAACTGAGAAACTCCCCTATGACGGGTATCTACAGGTGAAGTTGGAGATCGGATCCGAAGTTATCGGACAGTCCGGAGGTTGTGATGCGTTGGCCATTGTGTGTCCTCGGCCTTCAGGGGCAAACAGGAGTTCCATGATAGTGGGGACGAATACTGATTTGGTGCGACGTCTCCTGACACCTATCGTATTGGAAGAAGGTTCTACTCAAGGAGTACATCCAATGTTACGTCCAGTCTATCAGAGGATGTCGAAGAACAGAAGGCACCTGCCGAAGTGGGGCGCCTGTGGAGATTAGAAGGAACAGAGAAGGTTCTGCAAGCAGGAGAAGTAGCGAGCCTCCGGGCTTCAGTCAAGTTGAACGGATCGCAACCAGGTCCCTATGTGGTACTGGAAACCGATGTTAATCATGGGAGAGAAGCCGGAGTCGAAGTAATTCCTGAAATAATCTCCACTAAAGCTTTGAAAAGAACACGAGGAAGAGTCTCAGTCAGCGTGTGCAATGTGTCTGATTCTCCAGTAGTCCTTAAAGCACGAATGCCTATCGGGCAAGTAGCGTCTGCTACGCCTCTCTCTCCTACCGATTTAGGAGGGGAGTGGATAAAGAGATTCCAGATGAAAGATTCTACCCCAAGGACGCTCCCATTTCACCTGAATGGAAGAAACGTCTTCAGTCTCAAGTTCTAAAGTGAAGAGAATTGTTCTCGAAAGATGAGTTCAACGTAGGCCTAGCTAAAAGTACTGAGCACCGCATTCGATAACAAGAAGACAAGCCGTTTTGTGAAAGGTCAAGACGAGTTCCGCTGGGAGACTTGGACGATCTGCGAGAACAGCTGAATGAACTGCAAAGAACCAAGGTGATCCAAGAGTCCAGGAGTCCATACGCATCTCCAATAGTGATGGTCCGGAAGAAGAATGGTTCTGTCCGCCTATGCATAGACTATCGCACGCTGAATCGGAGAACCATCCCAGACCAATATGCTACTCCTCGGATAGAAGATGCCTTACAGTGTTTGTCTGGAAGCAAAATGGTTTAGTGTACTAGACCTGCGAAGTGGGTATCACCAGATACCAATGCATCCTGAAGACAAAGAGAAGACTGCGTTCATCTGTCCACTGGGGTTCTTTGAATTCAACAGAATGCCTCAAGGCCTTACGGGGGCTCCAGCCACGTTCCAACGGTTAATGGAGAAGACAGTCGGGGACATGAATCTGATCGAAGTATTAGTGTACCTGGATGACATAATTGTGTTCGGGAAGACTCTGGAAGAACATGAGCAACGTCTGGAGAAGGTCTTGAAGAGGCTCCATGAAGAGGGATTGAAACTGTCTCTGGAGAAATGTCAATTCTGCCTACCGTCTGTTACGTATTTGGGACATGTGGTCTCAGCAGAAGGTGTTTCAACAGATCCTCGGAAGTTGGAGGCCGTAGCTTCTTGGCCTAGACCCCGAAACGTCACTGAACTTAGATCTTTCTTGGGGTTCTGTTCCTATTATCGACGATTTGTAGGAGGATTCGCAAAAATAGCTCAACCACTGAACAAACTCCTACAGAAGGAAAGCACAGAAGAAGGCTGCAAGGTCTCTGACCGAAACCCGTCAGCTCCAGGACCAAGGAAAGCTCGAGAGTCCATACAGGGAGAATGGACTAGTCAATGTGAAGGTGCTTTCTTGAAGCTGAAAGAGAGTCTAACTCAAGCTCCTGTCTTGGCCTACGCGGACCCTCACAAGCCATATGAGTTACATGTGGATGCCAGCAGAGAATAGGAGGGGTCTTGTATCAAGAGTATGGTGGATTGCTGAGGCCTGTAGAGTACGTGAGCCGGAGCCTTACGCCTTCAGAGAAGAACTACCCTACCCACAAGTTGGAGTTCCTAGTCTTAAAGTGGGCAGTGGTAGACAAGTTAAATGGACTATCTGTATGGAGCTGAGTTTGTGATAAAGACGGATAACAATCCTCTTACCTATATTCTTACTACTGCGAAACTGGACGCAACGGGACATCGGTGGTTGGCCGCTCTGTCAGGGTTTCGGTTCAGCCTGAAGTATCGCCCTGGGGTGAATAATCGAGATGCTGATGCTTTGTCAAGAAAACCCTACGCTACAGAATGGACTCAGTTAACTCCAGACGGGGTCCAAGCTTTGTGTTAAGGAGCAGAGCGCCGGGTCAAGGGAGGGATTGAAGCGGAGGCCATAGGAGTCATGGCTGCAGCTGTTCCGGAGTTCTACTGCAACCCTACGCAATTGAGGGATGAAAGTCTACCTACCTTTTCAAAACAGGACCTGAAAGCTGATCAGGCCAGAGACCCTTTAATTGTGTTAACCATAAAGGCCCTAACTGCGAACCAGCGTGAAATTCTGCTGACCAATTCCCCAGATGGAGCCAGATTGGTCTACAAAGAGTGGGAACGGTTGAAGATGTTGGATGGAGTGGTCTACCGAAGGGGCCCCTCAACCAATGCTGAAGAGACCCAACAGTTATTCCTTCGCACTAAACATAGGGAGAGTGTGCTGCGATCGCTACATGATGAGCATGGACATTTGGGCGCTGAAAGGACTTTCAAGCTGGTGCGAGACAGGTTCTATTGGCCTTGCATGAGAGCTGAAGTGGAAAGTTATTGCCATTCATGTCTAAGGTGTATTCAGAGGAAGACCCTACCGACCCGAACCGCTCCAATGAGCCATCTGCAGAGTCAGGGACCCATGGATTTGGTGTGCATTGACTTCCTGTGCTTAGAGCCGGATGCTAGTGGGCAAGGGAATATTTTAGTAGTGACTGATCACTTCACACGTTACGCCCAAGCCTTTTCCACGAAAGACCAACGAGTAGCAAAGGTTCTGATGGAGAAGTTCTTCGTTCACTATGGCTTACCAAGGAGAATACACTCTGATCAGGGTAGAGACTTTGAAAGCCGACTTGTTAGGCAATTGTTGGAACTGTTGGGAATCCAAAAGACCCGAACCACGCCATATCACCCTCAAGGTGATGCTCAGCCTGAGAGGTTTAATCGCACGCTGCTAAATATGCTGGGGACATTGTCAAACACAGAGAAACAGAGTTGGAGTCGTCACATAGCTACTCTGGTGCATGCATATAACAGTACGAAGAGTGACGCCACTGGATACTCACCTTACCGTCTTATGTTCGGAAGAGAAGCTCGACTGACGGTTGATTTGGCGTTTGGGTTATCTCTAGACCAGACGTCGGTAGCTTCCCATAGAAATTACGTGGATAGGCTTCGAAAGAATCTGGCCTCTGCGTTTGAACAGGCCCGTTTGACCTCAGGAAACAGGGAGCAAAGGAACAAAAGGAACTATGACTTGAAAGTTCGGATACAGGATCTACAACCCGGTGATAGGGTTTTGTTGAAGAACTTGGGTGCTGCTGCGAGGCAAAAGTTGGCGGATAGATGGAGTTCTCAAGTCTACATCGTCTGCAAGCAACTGCCGGGTCTGCCGGTGTATCAAATCCGGCCGGATGAAAAGGCTGGGCCTCTTAAGAACTGGCACCGGAATCATTTGTTACCTTTGAGAGAGGCTGTGAGGATGACAGTTGGGGACGAACTTCCTCTGCCAAATCCGCCTGCTCCACGTTTGCCTCCCATTACTCGATCTCAGCAGACCCGGGCTGTCGAACAGAGCGAAAGGGACAGTGAGGAAGAGAGTTTTTGTCTGGACTGGATGCGCTCACCGGAACCTGAAGAGGTTATCGCGGTTCCTGAACGGTGGGAAAGTAATTTGAGGCCTGAAGCTCCTGAATTTCAGTTGGAAGTTCCTGAGACTGTTGCAATCCCTGTAGTTCCTGAGGCTGAATCTTATGACTACAGTTCTATGCCTTCACTGGAGGGATCATACTCCGAAGAGGTGTCTGCTCCAGTGGTAGAAAGAAGGACTGAGCCAGCACCTATAGTACTTCCACCTGAAGAGGAACTGATTGAGCCAGAACCAAAATGCTCTGTTTAACCGCCCCAGCGACTCACCTACGACTCACCAGGACATAGCACTGAAGAGGCCGTCACCACAGTGCGAAGGTTGCCCGAAGTGTCTGCTATGTTAGCTGAGGTAGCCCAAAGCATGAGTCAACTTGAGGAAGTGTATCTAACCCACTGTATGCTTACTGCTGAGCCTGTATATGTTGCCTAAACTGTGTTGAAATGTAATGTAACTGTTGCACCTCCTTGGAGAGACCCAAGAGTTCTAGGAGGGGAAGAGTGTAGCGCTGTGTTTAATTCCTTATTGTGGCAGTACCTATTTTTGGCCACCGGAGGGAGACAAGCGCAATGTGAGACACTGAATATTACATTGGGACTACATTTCCTGGCATGCTTTGGGAATGGACACAGGAAGTGGGTGGGACACAGAGACTTACATCCTGAGCCTCGTGGAGAGAGCTGGCAGAGCGCGTCAGGGAGTTAGACAGACAAGACACAGTGCTGCAGAACGTAACAGTGTCCAGGCCGGAGCGCGGGTGCGGCCTAACGGAGTTACAGATCGGGTTGCTCAGCCTTACCAAAGGGAGACCCAGTGATCCACAAGATTACCCAAGCTGCTATTGAGGAAGCCAGAGGACCCCGAGTAAGGAGTACCGCAGGTCGATCGGACTGGGAGAGCAGGCGGTAATCTGGACAAGTCGCGGCAGGAGCAGAAAGCCAGACAGCGGATCCAGAAGCCAAGAGAGCCTAGTCAATATCGAGCGGAGAGACGTCCTGGGTCCAGCGGAGCCTCAAGTATCTGGCGGATGGGTGAGAGGCCTTCTATGCCGTTGTAAAACCAAGAAAGCACGCTGCTGTTTGTTTCCAAAACCCACAGGGCCCCAACTTGACTAGTCGAAGATACCTCTTAAGCAATTTACTGGCCAGTTGATTAGTGTACCCGGGTACCACAACACACACACACACTTACACTCCGGGACACAACCTGTGCGGGACTCACTCCCCAACCAAAAAGGGGTTAAAGATAATTTTCCATTTATTTTCCGCTGCGCGTTTCTCGAATTACGAAACCTTGTATTTTCTCTTTTCCGCTGCGCGTTTCTCGAATTACGAAGCATCGTATTTCTTTTCCGCTGCGCGTTTCCCGCATTACGAAGTACTGTAAATATATCTACGAACACCGTGTTTTTCATTATCTGCCATTTATTCTAGTAAACTATATAATTTATAAAATCCACAACGGTGCTGGAGTATATTTATTCCCTAGTGCAGGGAGACTGACCCGAGGTTCAATTTCAGCGGCTCCTCCGGGAGTGAGCGCTACACATACGAGATGACCCGCAGCTTGCCCAATATTGGCTCCCACCTGCGCATCAACAATAATCTCTGCGTCTCTGCTAAGTGGTAGGATGGGACATGTAGATCTTCTGAAAGTGCATTCAAACAGAGCTGCGTTCAAAACGTCTTCAGCAGCTGCTGAATTGTTGCAGCGCAGCATTTCAGTTTGCTGCAGCAGTGTCATTGAACTCTTTGGATGCAAATTTCAAAACAAAATGGCCGATTTCTATTGTTTCTGCAATATCCGCAGTTTTATTAGCAGAAGCTGAGGCTGAGGCCATCTATAAAATAACTAAAAGCAGTCAGCACAATCCGTTTTGTATGCACACCACACAAATAATAGTTTTTATTGAATAAACGTAATGTTTACTTCTGAAAAAAATATATAATTGAACAGTAATATATGTGTATGTGCAGGGGTAAATAATAAATCAATATTTTGTGACTTTAGAACTATGAGATGGGAGTAGTGGTGGGTCAAGCAATACGTTCGGCAATATAGTGTATAGATATACCATTTTTTCCAGTCTCCATTATTTACGTGTTATTTTTTTGATTTGGCAGAAAACAGGAAGGCAAAGGCAGCATCTGCCCCGGCGGGGACCAGTGCCCCAGTGGAGGAGGAGGGGGAGCCACGGGTGACCACCAGCGCTGGTATATACTGTTTTATTTTGCAATGACTTTTGGTCAAAAACAGAAAAAAAAATTGTTTACTGTATTTTCATAATTTTTTTTATATATAGCACGAGAGGTGCAGGTGGAGGAAGAGGAGGAGCAGGAGGAGGAAGAGGAGGAGCAGGAGGAGGAGCAGGAGGAGGACGATGATGGAGAGAGGGAGCCGGAGCCGTAGGAGGTCGCCAGTCCAGGTTATTTTTTTACTGTTGTATTTTGCAACGACTTTTGTTCAAAAATAAATCAGTTTTGTTGTTTACTGTATTTTTTATTTCTTTAATTTCTTAGACATAGCACCAGAAGAGGTGCTGACGGTGGTGGTGGAGGAGGAGGAGGGGGAGTCGGAGCCTCAGGAGGCCGCCAGCACTGGTATAAACTGTTATATTTTTTAAAGACTTTCAGTCAAAAATAGAAACATGTTTTACTTACTGTATTTTCCTTCTTTCATTTATTGGATATATAGCAGGAGACGCCAGACCGAACAGGTCCAGCGTCAGGATGGCGATTGGGGAGCTACGCCTGGCTGGCACCAAACTCCAAGCCATCCAGGAGTTGCTCCAGAAGTTACGGGAGCATGTAAACAATGCCGTTGACGTCCTGTAACGGCTCTAGAGACCAGCCTCCTCCTCCCCTATGTTTCTGTCCCAGTTGGGCAGTTTGCCATGTGGCATTTCTTGTAAATAAATGTTATATTTTTTCACTATTTTCCTGTTTGTGTGCGTTGCTTTTCCTTACTTAGTAAGTTAATATGTATTGCTTGGTTTCCACACTGTTAAAATTATATGTACATAAATTTATTGACATTTCTACGGACCCTTTGTCATAAATTTGTCAACATATTTGTGACCATGAATGTGACTGTGCACATTCTACACTGCCTGGTCTGGCCAAAAAATGTCACACACTAACACAACCTTGTTGTACTGCCTTGAGATTTGATTACCGTGGCATGGTTTTGTTAAACTTAGGCGATGTCACAACAACATGGAATTTTGTCCACAGTCACATTCATTGTATAACCAAGAATTTATCAAAAAATATTGATGTCAGCACTGCGTGAAGTCTTCTCCGACACAACCCAAAGATTCTCAGTGCGGCTCAGGTCTAGTTTATTTGTCCCTGTTCGCGGCTTCACGCAACACCTCCTCCCAGCTATGAGCTCTCTCTCTCCCACCGCTGCCCGCTAAGACGCTGCCCGCCAACATGGTCACGTCTTTGCAGGAAGACAACAGTGTGGGGGAACGGCAGCTGCCGACAGTCCCAAGACCTCATCACAATGATGTCAGTTCTGGAGTTAATCCCTAACTGCGACCAATGGTGGAGATAGGGGGTTCCAATGAACCCCCTATCTCCCGATCCGCGGCAGCTATCGGTTAATGTTTGGTATCGTTGGATCGACCAGAGCATGGCCTTTCCAACGATACCAAACATAACAATGTTAAAAATTATAAAAAATAAAAATATAATAAAATATTTAAAAAAAATAAACAGGTTTTTTGTTTTGTTAATGTAGCAATATTGTTGCCATTTCAATTATAATGTGAACAATGATGCTGCACTAAGGATTTTTGTATAGGGTGCGTTTGTTAAAAAATGTAACAAGTCCCCATTTCAATTTTTTTTAACAAGCGCAACTCATAAAATATAACCGCAAACACTTGCATGTTAAAATGTGAAAAAAAACACTTTACACCTTGTAAAACATTGAAAATTCAAATTTTATTGCATTTTTTGTTATAATATACAGACAGGACATGACTCATACATATAATAATGATATATTATGAATCTGCTGATTCAGCCGGAAAGAGCGATATATAACATGTCTGGGTCATATAATAAAATAAGGCTTCAAAACGCGTTTAAACATGATGATTAAAAATTAGCTCAGCAGCAGACAGCACCCAGGCGTGAAGCCGTGAAATGCCTCAGCAGCGAAAGGGTTAATTTTTTTTTGTCTGTTTTAAATCATTTTATTTGTTGTTTTTTTTTTCGTTTCAGATAATTTTGATCAACTATTTTTCCGTTTTAAAACCTTTTGTTCTGGTTTTTATTTTTAAAGTCAGACCATTTGGGTTGGGTCAGTTTTGCGTTTTTTAAATCGTTTTGTTCATTTTTTTTTGTTCCTTTCATACCATTTTAATATGATTAAATAAAGTTATGAAATGTATATTCATAAGAAAAAAAGGATCTTTATTTAATAAAAAAAAAACGATAGAATCGTCAGAATTATCGTATCGGCAGAATTGTCGGATCCGAAAAACAAACCAATAATTAATTATAAAAAAAATATAAAGTATAAAAAAAGTAAACCATAGTAGTTTACGTCAAAACGAATAGAGTTAGACACTTTGAAACGAGGAGAACAGACGTTCCGAAAAACACGAAAATTTCTGAAATCACGAAAAAAAGTCGATACAAAAAACGAGCAGGCCCGAAAACACGAAAATGGCCGATATTCCTTAAAAAAAAGTCTATATGAAAAACGAGCCGAAATGAACCGAACCGAAACAGAAATCATCCGAAACGAGCCGATACGAAAATTTGGATGGTTGGATGCGCGCGCGGCAGTCGGGTAGAGGCTGCGAGCGCTTCTGGCTCTACAGGATGCGCGTGCAGCCTACCCGGCTGCTGCGTGCGCATCTTGTATCCGCCGCGGCAAGCGCACAGCCGGCTCGTGCCGCGGCAGTTGCATGCGCGCGCATCTAACCACCGCTGGTTGTGCGCGCATGTACAGTACAGGCTTGGCGACGGACACGCCAAGCCTTACTGTATTATAGTATAGATATATATTGTTTCCTTGATGTGTTAAGTACAATCACTGTTCACTAATGAGCTACTAAGACAATTGTCTAGTCTATTTACAGGGTTATCCAAAGAGATTCGAAAAGTCACCGCACGTTCGGTGACTTTTCGTTCTCTTCAATTCGGTTCCTTTTGCCGATCCCATTTCGGTGACCCTGCGCCCTACGGTGTATTCAGCAAACACCACAGGGTCCCCGAATTGCAGGGAAAGGCTGCCGCAAACCCACCGAAAACTAACCTCAAAACTCACCGAATGCACGCTGAAAAGCCACAAAAACATCTGGATAAACCCGTCGAAAAGCCCGAACAGGAGCCGAATCACACAGAGCCGAAGCAGCCGACACCGCAGACAGAGGGAGGTGAATAAATTAGCAAAACCGTTTGTATGAATGTGAAATTGAAACGCTGTTTGCAAAGAAACTACTGAGCGAAAATGTCTGCAATTTGCACAGGAGATCCAGGGAATGATAATAAAAAGGGCTGTTACAAAAAAAATAAGTAAACTGAAAAAAAAAAAAAAATCGGACTTTTAAAAAAAAAAAAAAAAATTCTGAAAAATACTTAAAGTATCCTAAAAAATCTAGAAATAAAGAGACTCTTTACTGCAGAATTTTATAATGAACGGTTTATTAGATATTGAATTAAAACGGGAATATTTTTAGCATTGAAGCCTATGGGATTCTCCTGAATAAATTTGCCGAATTAAACCACCGAATGGCAGGGCATTAAGGGAACCTTTCACTGCTGGTTTGTGTTCTCTAAATAGCCGAAGCAGTGCTTTTTCATGGGGATTTCACTGCCCTCGAACAGGGACCGTACAGGCACCGTATGTTCAGGCAATTCGCCAGGATTTGGCGAATTGCCTGCTCTCTGGATAGCCGAATGGCCAGGAAAGGTAACCGAACGCTGATTTTCAGCGTTCAGTTACCTTTCTCAAGCAATTCGGATCTCTTTGGATAACCCTGTTAATCTTTTGATATTTAGTTAGCTACACAGTTTACTGCACCAATTGTTTACCCTATTCTTTTTGTATCAATTTTGCATTCTGCCGCTTGATACTAAAGAGGTTTTATAGCCAATTGTATTAATATACTGCTCCAAAGGTTTATCTGGTGATCTATGACCAATATCTCATATTTTCCAGCCCCAATCTCATTCTATTGTGGCTAAGCGATGATACTTTTCAATCAATGAACCTTTAAAAAGGATTAACCAATTGAATATATATCTTCTGTTAAAGTGAGATAGGCTGTAATAATATACATTTGAGCGAGTTTCCTTGATGTGTTAAGTACAATCACTGTTCACTAATGAGCTACTAAGACAATTGTCTAGTCTACTTAATCTTTTGATATTTAGTTAGCTACACAGTTTACTGCACCAGTTGTTTACCCTATTCTTTTTGTATCAATTTTGCATTCTGCCGCTTGATACTAAAGAGGTTTTATAGCCAATTGTATTAATATACTGCTCCAAAGGTTTATCTGGTGATCTATGACCAATATCTCATATTATCCAGCCCCAATCTCATTCTATTGATTGAGCTGATTCGCTGGCTGGGTTTTTGCACTGGTCTATCAGAAGATTACGTGAAACTAGCAAACACATTTATATAGAATAATTGAACCTACAGCTTCCCTTTTTGTCTTTAGCAGTTTAATACTGGCCATTTTTCTCTAAGTGGCGCCCTGACATGAGATTTATGTCAATTGTATATCAATCTGATTAAGATCTTATTCTATGAACGGCTATTATGTAATAGAATTTACTCTTCGGAAAGGTGTGATTAACTGCCATTGGCTGCATTGTTTAGTGTATTTTAGCTTGACTTGTTTGATATCAATTCAAAATATATACTATCTTGTTCATCATGAGATTCATGTTTCTGCATATAAAAGGTTCTTGCAACGTCTCACTTACAATTTATGTTGCATCATTAAGACAATTGCTTATTCGGGGTTCCGATATTAGTGAAAGTTCCATAACCAATCGTATCAGTGGTTTATTTTGTTCTCTGATTTCAACGAGTCATACAGCTACAGTTGCAAGAAAAAGTATGTGAACCCTTTGGGATTACGTGGAGTTTTGCATGAATTGGTCATAAAATGTGGTCTGATCTTCATCTAAGTCACAACTATTTGAAAAACACAGTCTGCTTAAAATAATACAACACAAACATTATATGTTTTCATGTTTTTATTGAACAGAACATGTAAACATTCACAGTGCCGGCTGGAAAAGATATGTGAACCTTTGGACTTAATAACTGGTTGACCCTCCTTTGGCAGCAATAACCTCAACCAAACGTTTCCTGTAGTTGCAGATCAGACCTGCACAATGATCTGGAGTAATTTTGGACCACTCCTCTTCACAAAACTGTTTCGCTGTAGCAATATTCCTGGGATGTCTGGTGTGAATCGTTCTCTTAAGGTCATGCCACAGCATTTCAATCGGGTTGAGGTCAGGACTCTGACTGAGCCACTCCAGAAGGCGTATTTTGTTTTGTTGAAGCCATTCTTTTGTTGAATTACTTGTATGCTTTGGGTCATTGTCCTGTTGCATCCCCCATCCTCTGCGGAGCTTCAGTTGGCGGACAGATGGTCTTACGTTTTCCTGCAAAATGTCTTGATAAACTCTGGAATTCATTTTTCCATCAATGACAACAATCCGTCCAGGCCCTGAGGCAGCAAAGCAGCCCCAAACCATGATGCTCCCTCTGCCATGTTTTACAGTGGGGATGAGGTTTTGATGTTGGTGTGCTGTGCCTTTTTTTCTCCACACATAGTGTTGTGTGTTTTTTCCAAACAACTAAATTTTGGTTTCATCTGTCCACAGAATATTTTGCCAGTAGTGCTGTGGAACATCCAGGTGCTCTTTTGCAAACTTCAAACGTGCTGCAATATTCTTTTTGGACAGCAATGGCTTCCTCCGTGGTGTCCTCCCATGTACTCCATTCTTGTTTAATGTTTTCCTTATTGTAGATGTGTCAACAAAAATGTTAGCATGTGCCAGAGATTTCTGTAAATCTTTAGCTGACACTCTAGGATTCTTCTTTACCTCATTAAGCATTCTGCGCTGTGCTCTTGCAGTCATCTTTACAGGGCAACCATGCCTAGGGAGAGTAGCAACAGTGCTGAACTTTCTCCATTTGTAGACAGTCTGTCTTACCGTGGACACATGAACATCAAGGCTTTTGGAGATACTTTTGTAACCCTTTCCAGCTTCATGCAAGTCAAAAATACTTGATCGTAGGTCTTCTGAGAGCTCTTTTCTGCGAGGCATGGTTCACATCAGGCAGTGCTTCTTGAAACCAGTAAACCCAAAATTGGTGTGTGTTTTTAAAGGACAGGACAGCTTTCAGCAACACTTCCAATAATATCACACTGTTTGGACTCAAGGTTGGCTCACTCCTGGCTCCAATTAGCTCTTGGAGAAGTCATTAGGCTAGGGGTTCACATACTTTTTCCACCCTGCACTGTGAATGTTTACATGTTCTGTTCAATAAACACATGAAAACATATAATGTTTGTGTTGTATTATTTTAAGCAGACTGTGTTTTTCAAATTGTTGTGACTTAGATGAAGATCAGAGCACATTTTATGACCAATTCATGCAAAACTCCACGTACTCCCAAAGGGTTCACATACTCTTTCTTGTAACTGTACATTGTGTTCAGATACCGCCTTAAGGCTCTACTGATCATTTATGACCAACACCTCACATTAGCGAATTCTCTAGCTCTATCCAAGTCTACCGATCAGGATGATCAGCTGATTGAGTTTTTGTACTAGTCCGATGTGTGAATAAGTGGTATTATCATTCAATTTGAACCATCAGGTTTAGCAAGGGGAATAAAACTACAGTATTATGCTCTGATTGTTACAATGTCTCTTTTTTGCACTTACCCGACGTATATTATTATTACTCCTAAACATATTTATGTTTTTTATCGATTTGTCTTGCGAAGTTGTATGAATAAAGTTTTTTGTATAAGTCAGTGATACAGCCTGATAGCCTTTGCAGTGCCAACACACAGATAAAAATTCCCAGAACTCTGGTATGAGTCAGTGATGCAGCCTGGTAGCCTTTGCAGTGCCAACACACAGATAAAAATTCCCAGAACTCTGGTATGAGTCAGTGATACAGCCTGATAGCCTTTGCAGTTCCAACACACAGATTAAAATTCCCAGAACTCTGGTATAAATCAGTGATACAGCCTGTCCCTGATAGCCTTTGCAGTGCCAACACACAGATTCCAATTTCCAAACATCAGATATAACTCAGTGATACAGCCTGTCCCTGATAGCTAAAAGTGCCAACAAACAGATTCCAATTTCCAGAACTCTGGTATAAGTCAGTGATACAGCCTGATAAAACAATCTCCTCTCCTCTCTGATTCACTCCTGCAACAAACACACGCTGGGGGGCTGCGGGCAAGCCTTATATAGTGTGCTGTGGGACTTAGCTCTGTGAGCCCATGATTGGGCAAAATATGCACAATCAGGACTCTGAGCCCTGATTGGCATAGTCTTGCACCTGACCTGTGGTGAGGTGCAAGGCTGTAGCCAACTACAAGCTTCAGGCCAGTGGAAAAGTGCATTGTGGTGCATTGTGGGCGAACACGCGGCGAACACACGGAAATGTTCGATGAACGGCCAATGTTCGAATTGAACCGCCAACCCATCCCTACTCGTGGGGCCACAGCGGTGTATGAACCCAAGTATTCAATGAAGCAACGTTTATTTCTTATTTAGTTATTTATTTATAAAGGATTTTACCAGGAAGGATACATTGAGATTTCTCTCGTTTTCAAGTATGTCCTGGGTTCAAGAACATTGAAGTGTTACAGTTACAGAAATACAAAGTAATACAATGCAAGATATTAAAAAAACAACACAAATATACAGATTACCAGAAAATAAATATGTAGGAAATATAGTCACTAGGTTACATGTTTACAGGTGCATTCTGTATTGAGGTATGTTAGTAAGGAGCTCTTGAGTGACCTAAGACTGGGGGAAGATTTGATGGTGTCTGGGAGGTTATTCCAGAATTGTGGTGCTCTGTAGGAAAAGGAGGACTGAGCCACTGTCTTTTTGTATTGTGGTATTGCAAGTAAGGTGCTGGTCCTGGATCGGAGGTTATAGGATGAGGGAGCTGCTGGGGGAAGCAGTCTATTCAGGTAGGGTGGCAGCTTCCCAGAAATGCTCTTAAACACCAGGCTGGAAAGGTGAAGGGTGCGTCTGGATTCCAGCGATGGCCAGTTTAGCTCTTTTAACATGTCACAATGGTGGGTCATGTAGTAACATTTTAGCGCAAAGCGGCAGAATGAGTTATACAATGTAGTAAGTTTATGAAGGTGTGTTTGCGGGGTGGTTGCATACACTACATCTCCGTAATCCATAGCCGGCATAAGCATTTGCTGTACAATCTGCTTTCTTACCGCGGGACTCAGGCAGGATTTGTTTCTGTACAGGGCACCTAGTTTGGGGTAAAGTTTAGATGAGAGTTTTTCGATGTGGGGGCCAAAGGATATATTAGGGTCCAACTACATACCTAGATATTTGAGAGAAGTGACTGTGGTCAGCATACCATTTGATTTTGTCCCAACACATAGATGGGGATTTTGCAATTTGTGTAGTTTAGGTGCTGTTCCAAAGAGCATCGTTACAGTTTTGTCAGTATTTAAAAAAAGTTTGTTGTTTTTGATCCACTTTTCTACCTCTGTGAATTGTTCTTGCAGCACGGCCTCCAGCTGCGGGAGATTTGGTTTGCTGGTATAGATTACAGTGTCTTCTGCGTACATATGTACAGTTGAGGCTTTGCAAACATTGGGCAGATCATTTATGAATATTGTGAATAGCAGGGGGCCTAGTATTGAGCCTTGGGGTACACCGCAAGTGACAGGGAGGGGGAGGGAGGAGCTGCCAGAAATTGACACATATTGTGATCGGTCGGATACATATGATTGAAACCAGGTTAGCGTGCGATCACCAATGCCAGAGTTTTTAAGTTTTTCTAACAAGATGCCATGGTCTACCGTGTCAAAGGCCTTGGCAAAATCAACGAAGATGGCTCCAGTTAGGTTTGCTTGTTCCATTCCAGCTTGGATATCATTGCAGACTTTTAAAAGGGCGGTTGTAGTTGAGTGATTTGGACCAAAGCCTGATTGATCCGGGGTTAAGTAGTTCCAATATTGATAATAATCATGTAATTGTGTGTAGACGCATTTTTCCAAGACTTTTGACATTACAGGGAGCAACGATATCGGACGGTAGTTGGATACCAAAGTACTGTCACCACTTTTATGGATAGGTACCACTCTTGCAGTCTTCTAGAGCTTTGGTATGTATCCAGTCGCCAGTGACTCATTTATTAGGGTTGCGACAGGATTTGCAATTGCCGGCGCACTGATTTTCAGCAGCATTGCTGGTATTTGATCAGGTCCAGACTGTTATTTCGTTCAGGTATAAAGTGTCATGATCCACCTGGGTTGCTGTCAGGGATCGCATATTTTTAACCCTGGCAACCCCTTTTTCCCATTTGTTACATAGGTTCCTATGGATTTGGCTGAAACCTATGCACATCAGAGACTACAGGTTCACCTCATCTTTGCTAATGGGGCCTCCTTAAAAGGAGGTCACACCCTATCTGCTGGACTTCCTCATTTGAAGTCAGAGCCTTGTACCAGAGTGACCTGTATCTGGATAGCTCCTTGTTTTTGGACCCACTGGACTTACCTTCTGTGTTCCTCCTGGACCTTCATCAGAGTAGCCTATTGTCTACCCTTCTGGACTACCTCTGCTCTACCGGTAAACCCTATTTGTTTTGCTACCCAGTTCCTCCATTGGATTTACGTGTATGACCCCTGGCTATGGACTTTTGATTATCTTGTTCTCTGTATCCCACGACTACTGCTTGAATACCTGATTACAAGACTGGCTCACCCTATACCTGGATACCTTGCTCTGGACTTTATCATTTATCTGTTCAGTTTATATTCTGTCTTTTCAGTATCTGCCATCCTATTTAGTTCAGCGTATTTTCAGTTTCCTCCTGTGTTTCCTAGTTTTCATCCAGTTTAATCCTTTTTCGTTCTGCTCTTTACCTCCCTCTATCTTAGCCATCCATCTTTATTCATTTTCTTCTGCTGATTTGTTTAGTATTATAAATACCTTGTTTAAACCCCTCAACCTGCATATTTTCATTATGGCTCACTGCACATTGGGCTCACACCCGCAATCCATGCAGGGTTCACATGACATAAAGTCCAAATAGGGGTTTATTGAGTATAATCTCAGCAACACACTAATGAGGGGCGAAGCTGGAATGGAGCTGGACAAAGGAGTAAAACAAAATACAAAGACAAGGAGATTTACTGGACACACAAGGAAGGCAGAGAGTACAGGAGGTGAGTAGCAGGGCAGGTACACAGATTACAGGGCTGTAGATGGGATGACTGTCCCAAGGTGCTGTGAGTAAGAGTCCAGTAGCAGGGATGGTAGGGCTGTAGGTTCACAGGTACTAGGTACAGCGGGTGTCCATAGCATAGGGGTCTGTAGCGAGGTATCCATGAGGGTGATCCAGGGACAAGCTGTAGTTCGTGGGCAGGCAGGGATCAAGCAAGGTCAGTAGGGAAAGCCAAGGGTCTGGTACAAGAGTAAGAATTCAGGAAGCAGACTACTAGCAGGCAAGAAGGCCAAAATGCTGAAGCATTGGATTATAGGTGAGGCTCCCTTTTGTTGCTGCCTGATTTCTAGCAAGGGGTCACACCTGTGACCTGGGCAGGGCAGACCAGGGCTGGAACCAGGATCTGGGGAAAATGGTCAGGTCTTTCCAAGACCAGTGCTGGGTATGGGTCATTGCGGGAATGCTGCTGTTAGGGTTCAGATCATGAGGGCGCAGCATCAACCTTGCCCTTCTAGCCATGACGACATGGGCCATGACAGGCACCTTTCTAGAAGGTTTCCAAGTTTTTCATCGTCCTCTGGACTAGCAGATGATGAGGAAAGCATCTTTTAGATTTTTAAATAATTAATAAAATTAAATAAAATTTTCTTTGTTTAGGACTTCCGGTTAAGCGGCCATCTTAGCTGGCCACATTCCACACCACCTCCGAGGCGAGCGGGGGTATATCGGGCCTGCCTGTTCGTCCCCCCCAGTCACATCCACTGTGTTGAGGGTTGTTAGACGACTCGTCTAACAACGTGGGTAGACTCATTCACCCACAATATGAGAAATACACACCTCCACTCACTTAAATTTCTGGAACATCTCCGTGGTTTGCATTTTTCAAAAAAGAATTCTACTGAACCCCCGACTATATAATTATATCATTTTACCTCCCCCTCCCTGTTTCCCATATAACTGGACCCCATTTCAAATAAAAAACATTCCTACTTCCCTACACTAAGCTATGTCTGGTGGTTGGAGAGAGAGATACTTAGAATTATACAGCGCTCCCTCAAGTTCTGGCTGAGGGTTGTGAGAGAAGGAAAATCTGCTGTGGATCAGCTTTAATGGTAAGAAAGGATGGATCCTGTAACAGGCTTGGGTCTGGTTCACAAGCTGGAGACCAGTAACCCCAGTTGCTGTTACAATTAACATTTTGCCAGCACTCTTGTACTATGAGAAGTTCTTGAAACCATTCCACCATCACACTTACACTCACAGCGCCAATTGTATCAAATGGGATGGAAATCAACTCCATTGTGTTTTAAATACCCTGAGACGAATGCTGACTTATATCATTGGTTCTGGAGCTGTCTCACTGTCAAGGCTTTTGGTCATTGGTCCAGTCCCACATTTTATCTATTACCAGATCATCTCTGTAACGCTGGGAGCTTCCAGCCCTACCTGTGTGCTTGAGGACAGCATGTCTGATGCTGCTCGCTGACCAATGCCCAGTTTAAATGGAGACAGGCAGGGAGGTGGCTGCATGAGGCGCGGCTTGAGTGGGGGGCCTGGTGAAGGTCTTTAAAAACCCTCAGTGTTTTCTCAGCAGTTGCCAGATCGTGGTTATCCATACCTGAGCTCCTTGTACCTGACTGCTATATTGAATTAACCCGTTATTGACCTCTGCTTGTTTCTGACTATTCTGCCTTCTGTTGCCCTAGACCATTTTCTTGTACTACGCCACTGCTCTGATATCGACCCGGCTATTCCATTTGACCATTCTGAACTCTGTATTCCTGATTCTGGCTCGGCTGACTACTCCCTGTGTTGTTAACCCTTTCTGTCTAGCTAGTTTACCTGGCCAATTCTAAGGAGCAGACAGTTAGAGATCTTTCACGGCTACTCTGTTGGTAGCTACTGGGCTCTGTGGAGTGTGGGGTGTTAAGTACTGCGTGGTGGGATCTGGGAATCTGTGACATTACGATCTGGCCACTATGGATCCCGCAGACTTAACACAGCACTTGGCTAACTTTGTATCCAGACAGGATGAGCAGGATCATAGGATGGATCAGTTTGCTATTGCCTTACAAACTATCCTGACTCGTACGGCTCACCTGGAACCAGCTGGGGTTGCACCCCCGCTTGATATACCTGTGTCCCCTGTCGTTCAGACATCCCAGGTACACATGACCGCTCCTATGAGGTTTGACGGTACTCCCTCAGAGTGCCGGGGATTTTTGGTCCATGTGGATATTCATTTTAAATTAAATCCACAGATGTTTTTCTCTGACATTGCCAAAGTGGGGTTCATTATTAATCATCTGTCTGGCAGAGCATTGACATGGGCGACTCCGTTATGGGAGGCAGAGAAGCCTATCATACGGGATTATAAAGAATTCATAGCCGAGTTACAACGTACATTTAATCCTACCAGAAAGGCCACGGTAGCTAGCAAATCCTTGTTCCGCATACGTCAAGGGAACAGGACTGTTTCTGATTATGCCATAGAATTTAAAACCTTGATCTCTGATGTGAACTGGACAAATGAGACACTGGTTCTGGCTTTTATGGAGGGGTTATCAGAGTCATTGATGCATGAATTGGCTCCACGTAAACTACCTGAGGTATTGTGTGAACTCATTGTTTATTGTATAGATCTGGATAATCAGATAATGGACAGAAGGACTCCAAGAGAGAAGCCCAAGAGACTGTTACCTAGGTTGGCCCCTGTCTTTCAGGCACCACCAAGAGAGTCATCTCCTCCCTCTGAGCCTATGCAACTAGGCCGTACTAGGCTTACAGAGGAAGAGAGAACAAGGCGTTTTCGTGAGGGATTGTGCCTGTATTGTGGTTTGGGGGGTCATGTACGATTTCAATGTCCTACTCGTCCTAAAATGTATGATAAGCCGGAAAAACTACCGCACCTAAGGCAGCTGAGGAGACAGGCCTTGGGTGTGACGTGCATGTCTCCTGTCAAAGACACTAAACTTATGTTACCAGTATCCTTGGCTTGGGAGACCAAGACCACACATACTACCACTTTTTTGGATTCTGGGGCTGCTGGCAACTTTATCGATGTTAACTATGCTTCTGCCATTTCTCTACCTCTGGTTGTAAGAGAGACACCCTTAGCCGTCGAAGCCATAGACGGCAGACCGTTATCCTGCCCTAGGATTACTCACGATACGGTTACATTGGTTCTTACCACTGATCTCTTGCATAAAGAAGAAATCATATTTCAAGTTATCCATTCACCTTCCAATCCTGTTGTACTTGGTTTCCCTTGGTTGGTGGAACATAATCCTGTTATTGATTGGGCTAAGGGAGAGATACTGTCTTGGAGTCCTGCTTGTTTTGGGACTTGTTTAATACCCATTCAGAATGTCGGTGCCCTGAACACACCCACAGCTCCTCCATTGTCTACAGAGGTTCCTGACCAATACGCCGACCTCAGGGCTGTATTTGATAAAAGAGAGGCAGAGAAACTGCCTCCACATAGACCATATGATTGTGCCATTGATATTCATCCTGGTACCATGCCTCCTCGAGGCAAAGTATATCCTCTTTCCATAAAGGAGAACCAAATTATGGAAGAGTACATAAAGGAGAATTTGGAGAGAGGTTTTATCCGACGTTCCTCTTCTCCAGCAGGGGCTGGGTTCTTTTTTGTGTCTAAAAAGAGGGAGATTTACGCCCGTGTATTGATTATAGGGGGCTTAACAAGATCACCATTAAGAACGTGTACCCTATCCCTCTCATATCAGAACTTTTCGACAGGTTAAGGGGGTCAGCAGTATACACAAAACTTGATTTAAGAGGGGCTTACAACCTGATACGTATAAAAGAGGGGCATGAGTGGAAAACAGCATTTAACACCAGGAGTGGGCATTATGAATACTTGGTCATGCCTTTCGGTCTTTGTAATGCTCCAGCGGTATTCCAGGATTTTATTAATGATGTGCTCAGAGATTTCTTACAAACCTTTGTTATAGTATACCTAGACGATATATTGATTTACTCTCCCGATCTGAAAACCCACCATGCACATGTCAGACAGGTATTAGCAAAATTACTGGACAATGGTCTTTATTGCAAACTAGAGAAGTGTTTATTCGACATTACTACTGTGAAATTCCTTGGGTATATTATCACTCCAGAAGGTTTTGAGATGGATCCTTCTAAACTCACGGCCATCTCAGAATGGCCTCTCCCTCAAGGTCTCAAGGCCATACAGAGGTTTCTGGGGTTTTCCAACTATTATAGGAGATTTATCAAGAATTATTCCGCTGTAGCCTCCCCTATCATTAATATGACACGTAAAGGTCTGAAGAACCAGATCTGGTCTTCTCAATCCAAACAAGCATTCGAAGCCCTCAAACAAGATTTCACTTCCGCTCCCGTGTTACGGCATCCTGATCCCAGGATTCCGTTTGTTCTTGAGGTTGATGCTTCCGAGATAGGCATTGGGGCTGTCCTGTCTCAAAGAGAGTCTCCAGGAAAACCTCTACATCCTTGTGGGTTCTTTTCAAGAAAATTATCACCAGCAGAACGCAATTATGATATCAGTAACAGAGAATTGCTTGCTATTGTGTCTGCCCTATCAGAGTGGAGACATTTGTTGGAAGGTACTCTTGACCCTTTGTTGATAATTACTGATCATAAGAACCTTACGTACATCGGGGATGCTAAACGTTTGAACGCGAGACAGGCCAGGTGGTCATTGCTACTGTCTCGGTTTAATTTTGTATTGACTTACAGACCAGGTGACCGCAATGTAAAGGCTGATGCCTTATCTCGTCAATATGACCCGTATGAATCTAATACACAAGACCACAATCCTATAGTTCCTCCTGAACGTATTGTGGCTTCCACAGTCTTGTCTGTCTCCTCGCCTTTCCTGGAACGCCTCCAGGCAGTTCAAGTAGGGGCTCCACCTGACAAGCCTCCAGATATGTTGTTTGTACCTGAAAAGGAAAGACAAGAATTACTCATAATGTTTCATGATTCTAAACCAGCAGGTCATCCTGGTATTACTAAGACTCTTACCAGTATCTCCAGACAGTTCTGGTGGCCCACCATGCGACAGGACGTACGTCTGTTTGTTTTGGCTTGTCAAGTCTGTGCCAGAAGCAAAACCAGTAAATCCTTGCCTGTCGGTCTATTGCAGCCTTTACCCATGCCTAAGAGGCCTTGGTCTCATCTATCTATGGATTTTATTGTGGACTTGCCGAAGTCCAAGGGTCATACTGTGGTTCTGACAGTTGTAGACCGCTTCTCCAAAATGGCTCATTTTGTCCCTCTACCTAAGCTTCCTACGGCCAAAGAACTGGCGGTCATCTTTGCTAGAGAGATTGTACGAATACATGGGGTTCCGTCTGAAATAGTCTATGACAAAGGAGCCCAGTTCGTCTCTCGTTTCTGGAGGGTTTTCTGTGCAGAGATGGGGGTGCAATTGGCCTTCTCTTCAGCATATCATCCACAAACCAATGGGGCAGCAGAGAGGGCAAATCAGGGTCTCGAGCAGTACATACGTTGCTTTACCACACAACAACAAGACAATAGGTCGGAGTTGTTGCCCTGGGCTGAGTATGCACGTAATAACGCCGTTAACGAGACCACTGGCCACTCTCCTTTTTCTGCCATCTATGGTTTTTTCCCTCCGGCTCTACCGCTTCAGTTTACTGAACAGACCATCCCGGCTCTCGATGACCATCTCACTCAACTGCAAGAGATTTGGAGACAGATTCGAGAAAATATGGAGCGCAATGTTGCTGTCCAGAAACGCAAGGCTGACAGGCATAGGTTACAAGCTCCCTCCTATAACGTGGGGGATAGAGTTTGGTTGTCCACTAGGTTTATAGGTCCATATAAGATCATTCGCCGCATTAATCCTGTGGCTTATGCTCTTGCCCTTCCTAAACATCTTCGCATGCACAACGTCTTCCACACCTCCCTACTGAAGCCATTGTTGTGTAACAGGTACACGCGGGTCGTTCCTCCTCCTCCACCTATTCAGGTTGATGGTGAATCTGAGTATGAGGTTAGGAGGGTTTTGGATTCTAGGCTGTGCAGGGGCGCTCTGCAGTACTTGGTCGATTGGGTGGGTTATGGTCCAGAAGACCGGTCCTGGATTCCAGCTTCCGACATGTCTGCCTCTAGGTTGGTTAGGGCGTTCCATGCCTCACACCCCGATCGCCCTGGTGGTCGTCCTGCCGCTCGCCCTGGTGGTCGTCCTGCCGCTCGCCCTGGTGGTCGTCCTGCCGCTCGCCCTGGTGGTCGTCCTGCCGCTTGTCCTGTTGGTCGTCCGGTGGCCTCCCGTGGAGAGGGGGGTACTGTAACGTTGGGAGCTTCCAGCCCTACCTGTGTGCTTGAGGACAGCATGTCTGATGCTGCTCGCTGACCAATGCCCAGTTTAAATGGAGACAGGCAGGGAGGTGGCTGCATGAGGCGCGGCTTGAGTGGGGGGCGTGACCTGGTGAAGGTCTTTAAAAACCCTCAGTGTTTTCTCAGCAGTTGCCAGATCGTGGTTATCCATACCTGAGCTCCTTGTACCTGACTGCTATATTGAATTAACCCGTTATTGACCTCTGCTTGTTTCTGACTATTCTGCCTTCTGTTGCCCTAGACCATTTTCTTGTACTACGCCACTGCTCTGATATCGACCCGGCTATTCCATTTGACCATTCTGAACTCTGTATTCCTGATTCTGGCTCGTCTGACTACTCCCTGTGTTGTTAACCCTTTCTGTCTAGCTAGTTTACCTGGCCAATTCTAAGGACCAGACAGTTAGAGATCTTTCACGGCTACTCTGTTGGTAGCTACTGGGCTCTGTGGAGTGTGGGGTGTTAAGTACTGCGTGGTGGGATCTGGGAATCCGTGACAATCTCTCCCTTTTATGCTGGATTTCTTGATATTAAAATCAAATCCCACCCATGCGATTTAAACATAAAATATTTCTTTCTCCGGTCACAGCAATGGGGTGCAAAACTTCACACGTGGAATCAACCTGCCCAGATTCCATTTTGTTTTATTCAGACCAATTTGAACTATCTCTTCTGCATGGATTGGCTTTATTCCTGAAGCTCCTTATTAATCAAGGTAAAGAAAACTTTTTTGGTACCTGGCAGTGTTATTTCCCATTCTTAACACCAGTCATGCAAACCACGATCCAAGCCTCTCTCCAATACACCACCTGGTACTCTGTGGAGACCTAATACTCAGCGCTATGGTGGGCTGAAAACCAGGCTCCCCAGCTATATGACCACAAACCTTTTTGCAAAGACATCTTCAACCAGGCAATATGTTTGTTGATTTTATTTTACTTTATTTTCTCCTTTATACTCTGCATCTCTTTGTTCACGATTTATATTAATTGCTCTCTATAAGTTATTGCCTGTTAACTCAACACACTAAAATGAAAATAGGTACATGCTTTGGATATTTTCTATTTGTTAACCCCCTAAACTGCTGAGCCATTTCACCCCTGTGTACTGAGCTCATTTTGAGCAATTTGTGTGTCAGGTCCCAGGCAGGAAAGCCCGGCGCCGCCGGAAGACGTCCTGAGGTTCGACGGCACCAAACTTGTATATTTGTTTTATTTGTTTTCCGGGCTTTATGCTTTACCAATTTACAGCCATCCAGTCCATTGCTCCATCCCAGCTCTCCAGCTCCTGTTGCATCCACTGTTTCCACTTGGACTGATAAGTAGGGATTAAGGATGAGCCGAACACCCCCGTGTTCGGTTCGCTTTCGAACTCGAACAATTTCAAAAGTTCAAGTTCGAACTCGAACTCGAACCGAACTCAATGCAAGTCAATGGGACTCAAAAGTTCGATTTTTAGAGTGCCCTCCTGCCTGGGACCTGACACATATGCAAGATATTTGCCGTAAAAGGTGTATGGGGTCCGGGTAGTGCCCTGGGGGACATGAAACAAGGACAAAAGGTTTAAAAAAAAAACATTTTTAAAGGAACAGGGAGTTTTCCATGAAATAAGGGTTAAAAATAAAAACGAAAAATTCCTTCAAATATCGTGCCTAGGAGGTCCCCATAACCTGCCCCTGAAGTGGCGGATTTGTAAGAAGTATAGAAACATTTTTTTTTTGTTTTTTATTTTTTTTTAAAATTACATTTTTATTGGATATTTCCAGACAGACAAGAAAAATATACATACATTCAACAACCTTGGGGGAAGGAGGGAGGGGGGGGAGGGGTTTGCAGCAGGAGGTATATAGCTCAAACATAGACTTTTACTAGAGACCGCATGCCTTATATATTTTGTGTACATCCCAAAGTTTCCATGGGTCCCATTTGGGAGATTGTAATCCTTCCGCCATTGTTATCCTAGAATCAAAGCTACAGTATTGTTCCAAAAGGTCGGTCACCTGTTTGCAAGTGGGAACCAACATAGTTCTCCAATTTCGTGCGAGAAGTAGGGCGATTGTAGAAATGAGGATAAATAACATCCGTAGCTGAGGTCGTGGAAGTTTAATCATGCCCAGTAATAAGACTTCAGGTGAGTGCGGAATCTGTGTACCCAATATTTCTGTCGCCAGTGACGAAATGTCTCTCCACAAAGGGGCTATCCGAGGGCAGTACCACCATATGTGGCTCATAGATCCAGTCTCCAGGGAACACCTCCAGCAGAGATCCGAATGTTGTGGAGCAAATCGTTTGATCTTGTCCGGAGTGAGGTACCACCGGTATAGTATTTTTCTTTGAGTCTCTATCAGAGTAACACATCTAGTCGCCCCCACAGCGAACATGAAGGCAGATGCCCATTGTGTAGGTGTAAATTTTCGACCAAGTTCTTTTTCCCAGGTATTTTGGAAAGACCAGACCACAGTCCGTGTTGGCGTGTTAAGTACTCTATAAAATAACGAAATCGGTCTAGCGGTTGCAAGAGGGTCTAAGCAAAAAAGTTCAGTTTCAGACAACAATGGCAAAGTAGCTCTCAACTTAGATAATACCGATTGTGACCTAAAATAGGATTGTAATTGTAAATAAGACAAAAACATTGTTTGTGGTACTTTAAATTTGGTGCATATAGTCTCGAAAGGAAGAATGGCGGCCGTGTCAAAGAAATGGTGGAGATTCGTAATTCCATATTGTAGCCATTGACGGCATCTCCCTTGTGAGAGAATGTAGCGGAGTGCTTCCACTGGCATTGCCATGGAGATGGGGTGATGGTTCGTAATAAGGGGGAAAATTCGATCCCAAATATACAGGTGCAGAGACGTGGTAGCCAACGGCGACTGGAACCGCGGTCTGTCCTTTGGAGGGACCCATAACACTTTGGCCAAGTCATGTCCATCCATGTATGCTGCCTCAATGGTGAGCCATTGTGGCGTAGGACGGCTATGAAACACCTCTGACAAGGAGGCAAGGCATGATGCCCAGAAATAATGTTGGATATATATCAATCCCCCGTCTCTTTGTCTGTAGCATAACAGTCTGCGCGCTATTCGCGGTCTCTTATTATTCCATACATAAGACACCAATATAGACTGCAACGTAACTAGAAATGACATAGGTAGTTTAAGCGGTAGAGCTCGAAACACATAAAGTAATTTCGGTAAGATCACCATCTTTGCTGCCGCCATCCTTCCCATCCATGAGACTTCCCTCGATCTCCACAGATGTATTAGTGACCTAGTCTCAGAAAGAACGCGTTCATAGTTGTGTTTATATAGACCGTCTGGATGTCCCGTGATTCTAAGTCCCAAATATACTAAATATGTTTTGCGCCATTCAAAATTATAATGCATTTTAAGATTGTCTAGTGATTGATGTGGGATATTAAGTGGGAGGGCTTGTGTTTTAAGCAAGTTCACTAAGTGGTATGAGACTCTACTGTACACTTCCAGCTCCCCATAAAGGGCGGATAGGGAAGCCTCCGGTTCTGTCAATGTCAGAAGAATATCGTCAGCATACAGATGTATTTTATGAATCGTCGGACCAACGGCGATGCCTCTAATATCATTATTTTGCCGTATAGCCTGAGCAAGGGGCTCCAACACTAAGGCGTACAAAAGGGGAGAGAGGGGGCATCCCTGTCTTGTGCCATTCGTTATCCTAAATTCCTCCGAGAGGAATCCCGAGTTAACAACTCTAGCGGAAGGGGAATCATATAGGGCCTGAATTGCAGCTAATACTGGAGTTGGAAAACCAAACTTTTGAAGAACCACACAAAGGAACAACCAACTCACCCTATCGCACGCCTTCTCAGCGTCTAAGGACAGGACCAGGCACAATTGTCTCGATCGTCTTAACACCTCCATCAGATTGATCAATTTTTTTGTACTGTCTGGGCCTTGTCAGCCCGAAATAAATCCTACCTGGTCCTGTCCTATCAATGAGGGCAAAATACGCTGCAGTCTATTCGCCAGTATCTTACTGTAAATCTTTATATCCACATTAAGCAACGATATAGGACGAAGGTTACGACAGATGTCAGGGGTCTTGCCCTGTTTAGGGAGCGTGATAATATGAGCTCGTAACATGTCTGGTGGAAAAGAACCTTGCTCTCTTGCATCCTCAAAAACTTTACTTAATTGTGTGAAGAGTTGGGGAGAGAAAGTCAGATAGTATAAACCCGTCAATCCATCTGGACCTGGGGCCTTCCGTTTCGGTAAAGCTTTAATTACTTCAGAAAGCTCCTCTTGGGTGATGGGGGAGGCCAATTTATTTGCTTGTGTAGCCGATAATTTTGGGAGGTTGATATTGCGTAGATAAGCGTCAATAGTATCGTACGTGGGATGAACATTAGTGTCATCCACCTCCAGATTGTACAATTTTTCGTAGTAACTCGCAAATTCATTTGCCATTGCCATCGGATTGTAAATAATTCCACCATCCGTTTTAAGATGTGAGATCCCAACGTTTGAAGGGGAGGGTTTAAGTCTGCGGGCTAGGAGTCTGCCCGGTTTATTTTGAAACGCATAAAATTTGGCACGCATTCTATTCATGGCTATGCGATATTTATCAGCCTCTAAATCCGTCAGGGAACGTAGCGCCGCGTCTAATTCGTCTGCTAATTCTGGAGTCGGAGATGCTTTGTTACGTGTGTCTATGTCATTTATATTTCGTAATATAGTTACACGTTGCATCATGTATAATTTCTTAAGTATAGCCCCCCATTGGATACATGTCCCCCGAACCACCGTCTTATGGGCTTGCCAAATTGTAAATGGGCTCATTTCAGGGGACACATTTTCTTTAAAATAATTAAATAATGTTTCCCGAATCGCTGTCATCGCCGGTTCATGTTTAAGTAAATGTTCCCCAAATCTCCAGGGTGATCCAGTGTACGATTTATAGTCATCTTGTAAAACAATAGTCATCGGGGAATGGTCCGACCACGTAAAAGGGAGTATATTGCAGTCAGTAATGCGTGGAAGTAGGTTGGTTGGAATTAGAAAGTAATCAATGCGTGAATAACTATTATGCACCCGTGAACGAAAAGTATAATCCCTCTCTGTGGGATGAAACACGCGCCAAGCGTCATACAGTTGGTGTTGTCTGAGAAAGGAATGAAGTTTGTGTGTCTGTTGTCTCGAATGGGTCCCTGAGGGATGCGATCGGTCTTTAATTGGATCCAAACAAACGTTAAAGTCTCCACACATTATTAAGTCACCTGAAAGTACATCTGTAATTTTGTTCATTAGATGTGTCATGAATTGAGTTTGGGAACTATTAGGAGCATAAGCTGACACAAGCGTATAAAGTCTACCGTCAATAGTGCACACTAATATAATATATCTGCCTCTGGGATCAGTAACAATACGATGAGTTTGTAGCGCAACCCTATTATGAATCAGTATTGTCACCCCTCTAGATTTAGCTCTATAGGTGGAATGAAATTGAGTGCGATAGTGTGGTGCATAAAGTTTTGGGTGGTCTAGTCTTCGAAAGTGTGTCTCCTGGAGGCATACAATATCAGCGTCGTAGGTGCGTATATCCCTGTATAAAGAATGCCTTTTAACGGGCAGGTTTAGGCCTTTTACATTATAGGTAACTACTTTCATAAAACACTGCCATTTATATTCATGTACGTTGCCTCTGTATATCTATCTATTAGCAAAGTATGATAGGGGCTGCATCCCCCTAGGATTAAAGAGTGGGAGGAGGGGAGGGTTAGAAATAAAAAAAGAACAAATAAGCAAATAAACAAGTTATAAACATTAACAAAACAGAGTGCGTTCAGGAACGCCATACTTTCCATCGGGAATTCCCTACAGTGGGAGGTTCCTGTACCCTTATACAAAAAGGGGGAGAAACAGGAGAACAAAATAAAAAAATTAAACCAAAAGATAGGGGGGGGGGCCATCTGCAACCAGCAGCGAAACGACAGTTGGCTGAAATAAAGACAGCAACATTACCCAACTGATATCGTGGAGCAATCCAATTCAAATGGGACTGTTCTGTTTCGGAGGAACCAGGTGGGGGCGACTTTGCGTTCGGAAGTCCCAAAAACAAAGTGTACCATTCAGCGAACACGCCATTCAGGTAGCAATTTGGGCACTTGTGACAGCCGCTCTTGGACATCGGGTTCTATTTGTAATCCCCAGGATTCCAGAGTTGTTCGACCTTCCTCTGTCGAGTTGAACACCGTAGTTGTGCCGTCTCGGAGAACAACCAGCTTGGTGGGGAAGCCCCAGCGGTATAAAATTCCAGCCGAGCGTAGTGTAGTTGTGATAGGCCAAAACAATCTACGCTGTTGCAGGGTTGCTTTCGAAAAATCAGGCTATACAGCAAGGTGACCATATTGGGATCCCAAGACATCCGGTTTACGTAGTGCACGTAATATATCCTCTCGCGGCTTGTAATAGTGTAATTTCAATATTACATCCCTGGGTGCTTTCTGGGGTGCCGATGGCGGTTTCGGCAATCTGTGGATCCTATCCATGAGTATCGTTTCCGGAGTGACCCCAGGGAGCAAAAATGAAAAAAAATCCGCTACATATGTCCCGAGATCTCGGGGGTGTATTGACTCTGGGACCCCTCTGATTTTTAAATTGTTTCGGCGGGACCTGTCTTCAAGATCCGCTACTTTATTGAGACATTGCTGTAACTTAGCTTCAAGCGTCTCCACCACACCAGCCATATCATTATGCGCTGTCACCATCTCGGACATTTTACCGTCCAGATGAGAGGTTCGCTCGCCAATATCTTGAATGTCTTTCCTTATGTCGGCAGACACCGTGTCTAAGCGCGTTGTTAATGTCTCTGAGAAGTCTTTAAACAGCGTCTCCATCCGGAGGGTGAATGTGGCCAAGTCAACCTCTGAGTACGTAATCGTTTTCACAGGGGAATGAGGTGTAGATCCGCCGCCATCTTGAGGATCCGCATCCTCGCGGCGTTTGGTAGGCCGGGGAGTAAAAAACTCCTGTTTCCCTGCGGTTTTCTTAGTTTTAGCGGTAGCCATCCCGATGACTTCAAGTTCCTAGTATGTGTAGCAAGTTTTGGGGTCTGTATGAGTGCGATGTCCGCTTTAAATCGCTTGCTGGATCAGGAGCTGAATTAAAGCACGTCCACCATGCTCGGCAGTCGGCCACGCCCCGTATAGAAACATTTAAAAAAAAAAAAAGACATTTCAAATGTCGGTAAATGCTTTTCCTTTAATGTATTCATAAACAACTGCTTGGGGCGGCAGCCTGTATGAAAAGACATTTTAGGACGCGCAGAACAAGTTTAGTGATTTTTTTTGGCTAAATTATGGTGAAACTTATGCAGGCTTTGGATGAAAGTAACAATAGGTGCTTTAAAATTGGGCCTTTAGTGTTGGCAACAGTGCCTTCACACCGTAACCCTTTTGTGGTTTTGTGGAAGAGTGCAGGGTTGTTGGACCATGCGGTCCTATATTAAAAAGATATGAATCTGGTAATATAGGCGTCAGTGGCAGTGCAACCAAATATTACTGTGCTATAGTGTATGGCAGGATGGAAGCGCACCAGCAGTAACAAGCAGCGGAATATACCAGACAGGGGCACAGAGCGAGAGTAATTGTTATAACAAAACCAGCTCAACAACGTTTAGGCACTAGTACTGTGCTACTGTATATGGTGAGAATTGGCGCACACCAGTCCCGGCGGCTCTGCGTCATCACGCCGCGCTGCTCCCTGATCACTCACAACTGCGCCGGGTGCCGCCGGAGCTCCTGGCATTCGGCCAGCTGGCGGCATCATGCGTCCGGGGACCCCCAATCGCCACCCGGGGCCCTGGATGTCACAATATTATAACCCAAACACAAACAGGTTAAGTAACCAAATTTGTAAGAAGAAGAATTAATGCAGCATATGAGTCCTCACACTGCCGGGCAGCACCTTAAGGCCCGGTTCACACCTAAGCATTTTACAGCGCGTTCCTGCACGCTGTAAAACGCATAAACAGGGAAATCCCATTATTTGCTATGGGACCCGTTCATACCTGGGTGTTTTACAGCGCCCAGGAATGCGCTGTAAAACGTCCTACGCCCAAAGAAGTACAGGAGCTTCTTTGGGGCGTATTGCAGCGCATTCACTCTGCAGTCTATGGCCGTGAACGCGCTGCAATACGCGTTCGCATTTTTTTTCTGTTTGCGCAATACGTGCGTTAAAAAACGCACGTATTACGCGCGTAAAAAAAACGCAGGTGTGAACCCAGCCTTACAGTATAATTGATGCAGCATATGATTCCAAACACTACAGTTTTTGGATCCAGGAATCAGGTGAGTATTAGAAAGAAAAAAAAAGGTTTTATTTTATGTTGCTGGGGACATTTAAAAATGTCCTCGGATTTTTTTTTTTTTAAATGTGTCGCCTTACCTTAGCCTGGTGGTCAGTGGGGGCTCCCTGGATCCTGGTTGGGCGGAAGGGGGGTCTGCCGTGACTCCCTCCCTGGAGTCCCTGCGCCACCTCTCTGCCACATGCACCCGGTTGGCCAGCCTGCACAGTTGCAGCTCTGTAATCTTGTGGCTGCATGCTCCTCAAGTCGAGGGGTCCATGGGAGGGAGGCTCTGGTGGGCTGCCCTCTACAGTGCCTGATTTAGAGGGCCTCGTCTGCCTGATGTTTTAGCAACAAGAATGTTTTATCCCATAGGCTTCAATTTTAAAAATATTCCCGTTTTAATTCAATATCTAATAAACCATTGCTTATAATATTCAGCAGTAAAGAGTCTCTTTATTTTCAGTTTTTTTAAGCATTTTTAAAAAAAAAAAATAAAAAAAAAATTCTCGAACTTTTGCCGAACATCCCATAAAGTTTGAAGTTCGCGAACTTTCGAACTGCCAAAGTTCGAATCGAACTCCGAACTGATCGAACAGCTCATCCTTAATCTCTATGTCAAATGAGAAAGCTCAAACTCTTGTAAACTGTGTCCAAACCCCTGAGCTGAATGAACAGTGGGGACGTTTGAAGGTAAAGAGTGGTGGCGTTGTCATTCCAGCAGGCCAAGTAATGTGGGTAAAGTGTAAAATACCACCACCCCCCATGGATCAGCCCGACCCAGTCATACTGTTTGAAACAGAGGAAAATAATGTGCAGTTGGAAAAGCTGGATATTGGAGGGGAGCTCTGAGAAGTCCAGAACCAGCAAAGGCCTAATGTCTCTGTTCCAATTGGTAACAACTCCACATGTGAAGTAACACTGCCTGGTAACACAATTCTTGAGTGTGTATATATATATATATATATATATATATACACACTATATTGCCAAAAGTATTCGATCACCCATCCATATGCGAGTCAAGGCAGGTGAGCGAATACTTTTGGCAATATAGTGTATATAATTTTTTGTAGTTGGAGCCATTTTTATTTTGTCAGGGAGGATGTGCCACATAGGATGTATGTGCACAATTGTTTTAAGTATGTAATTTTCATGTTTAATGGTGACAACATTGAAAGATGTGTGCTTAACTTTGCTATGTGGTTTGAAAAGTGCTTGTAATTAGTTACTATGAGAATGCAGCCCTCTATTGCAGAAACAGGGACTTTTATTGTGAAGCAGTTCTCTGAAGCAGAAACAGGGGACTCTTATTGTGTAACATAGGGTCTGATGATCCTGAAGGATTGTGGGAGATTATGGGTGTGGCAATGATGTGTTTCCTGCTTTAGCTCACGTAACCATGAGACTTCTGTGGAGAAAGCATCCATTTTGTTTCTCTCCTTTCTTTCCTGTTTTTACAGGTATTTACATCTGTTTGCTGGCCTTCTGAATGGGGTCTGCAACATATACACAAGTATGGCTTAGTTGTCACAACAAAGTACATTCGGTTTCTGTAAATGTAGAGGTTAGATAACTCACTAATTACAGTGCATTTAATTGAAAAATATTTAATTCTGATTTGTTCTATGTCTTTATTGTCAGGAAACTAGGGGCCACATTACAATCTCCACGCTAAAACGGGGGCGGTAGGGAGAAAAAATTGCGCCCGCAGTTTTCCCCCTACCGGCCCTGTTTTAGCGTGGAATTACAATGCAGGTGCTTAAAAAGCTGCCTGCATTGTTACCTCGCGCTATGCCCCTGGATGCTCGTGGCAGCACTGAGCACAGCCGCGAGCATCCACTCAATGGAGTCCATAGGACTCCATTGAGCCAGACACCAGCGGTCACATGACCTGCCGGATCTCGCCAGTCGGCGTAGTGATATGCAGGGGGAGACTGAGGAACTTTTTCCCCCAGTCTCTCCCTGCTCCTGCCAGACGGAGGAGGAGGCGGACAGAGCCGCAGTCCTCGCCTCAGGACAGGAGGTGAGTATACAATATTTTTAAATTTTTTGGATGGTGTTAACGGATTCTGCAAAAGCGGAATCCATTAACACCAAATCCTGGCTCTGGTTAACGTTCCGCTAACCAGAGCTGGACGTTAATCAGCGTTAGGATTTTGTAATCCTAACACTGATTAGCACTTTGCATTCCCCATGTTAAGTATAGGGAGCGCAAAGTACAGTAACCTCGCACTGAAAAGCGCAAGGTACCAAGCGCAAACGGGTTACTTAACCCATTAACATTTGGATTGTAAAATGCAGCAGACACCGTGGCTAACGCTAATGCTCACGCAGGTGAGCATTAACGTTAGCACATAGATTGTAATGTGGCCCTAGATCTTTCTTTTGCTAACCCATTTTTAAATATTGTCACGAACACCCTCAGGGCAGCCATCAGAAATGATGGGGCCCCTTACTAAACCTCATGATGGGCCCCCCCCGGCACTCCCTCAATCTCTAACAGCTTTTCTCCCCCTTCAAAAAAAAAAAAAGGACATAACATAGCACCACAGCAATAAAACTCCCAGTAATGTGCAGTGTGTATGAGCGTATCACAGAATCCACAGCAATAAAACTCACAGTAATGTGCGGTGTGTATGAGAGTATCACAGAATCCACAGCAATAAATCTCACAGTAAGGGGCTGTATATGATGGCCTTTAGGTCTGGGTCTGGGCCTGGTGCCTGGGTCTGGTTTGTGCCTTGGGGTCTGGGCCCTGGGCTTGGGGTCTGTGCTCTGGGCCTTGGGGTCTGGGCTGGGCCTGGTCCCTGGGCCTTGGGGACTGGTCTGGGACTGGGCCTTGGGGTCTGGGCCGGAGTCTGGGCCTTGGGGTCTGGTCCTTGGGGTCTGGGCCTTGGGGTCCGGGCCCTGGGTCTGGGCATTGGGTCCTGGGGTCTGGGCCTTGGGGTCTGGGCCCTGGGCTTGGGGTATGTGCTCTGGGCCTTGGGGTCTGGGCTGGGCCTGGTCCCTGGGCCTTGGGGACTGGTCTGGGACTGGGCCTTGGGGTCTGGGCCGGAGTCTGGGCCTTGGGGTCTGGTCCTTGGGGTCTGGGCCTTGGGGTCCGGGCCCTGGGTCTGGGCATTGGGTCCTGGGGTCTGGGCCTTGGGGTCTGGGCCCTGGGGTCTGGTCCTTGGGGTCTGGTCCCTTGGGGTCTGGGCCTTGCGGTCTGGGCCCTGCCTTCTGGGCCTTGGGGTCTGGTCCTTGGGGTCTGGGCCCGGGGTCTGGGCCTTGGGGACTGGGCCCTGGGTCTGGGCCTTGGGTCTAGGTTGGGCCCTGGCTCACCACTCCGCTGTCTTCCTTCCTTCTGCTCTTCTTTTCTTCTCCTTTTCTTCTCTCTTTTTTTCTTCTCTCTTCTTTTCTTCTGCTCTTCAGCCTGGGCCCTCCATCTCAGGTGTGCAGCTTCACTGAGTGGAGGGGGTGGAGCCAAAGCAAGTGAAGCTGCCAGGAGCCGGAGGAGCCACAGTCTCTCCTACGGCTCCTGCAGCAGAGACACTGCTCCGGATTCGGACTCATCGAGCCCGATACCGGAGCTGTAAAAGGGCGACGCCGCTGCCGACGGGGCCCGGGAACCCCCCGGGCCCCCACCGTGCCCAGGCCCCTTACGGCAGCATGGGGAGTAATGCCCTGATGGCGGCCCTGAACACCATGGCGATCTGTTAATTCCAGCTGTCCTTTAGAAAAGGAGAAAGTCTGAATAACACCATGTGCTACAGTCTTCTATCTTTCTATACTATCATGGTTATTCAGAGAAAGGTGAAAATCAGGTTAACTGTCAGGAGAAGAGAACAATCTAGACCAAATAGCCGATTTGAAAAGTTAGATAAATGGGAGAAATTTTCTAGTTTGGCTATTTTGACCTAGAATTTTCACTTCTCGAGTCATTCTGCTCAGTTTCACCTTTCTCTGAATAGACCTGTGTGTTGTAGAATGAAAACCAACTCACGTCTTACACAAACAAAAAGGTTTATTTAAGAGTTCTCATTAAACAAATGTACCTAATGATAAAGATGTTTTGTTTGCTTTGTTAGCATCCCATCAATCTGTAGATTGCAATGCTTTTTGGGTGTGTGCAGTTGTTGTCAAGTAGTAATTTCAGTTTGCATGTTTTCTCATGCACAGTCTATTTGACATCTGGATTACATTTATATAACACACATTAATTGGATTATGGGAAAAAATTAGGAAAGAAAAGAAAATTCCCATATTAATTTTAATTTTGTAACATGCAGAAACATACTTTCAAAATGTGTTTATTAAAGAAATAACAATATAAAAATCCATGTGTTCCAGTTGGTTAACTGTAAATTGTCATTTAATGCCTGAGAATGGCACACAGTATCGAAACAAATGTATCATCCAAACTTTCTCACTGTCCACAAAAGGCACGTTAAATGATATTGTGTGCACCAAGCCTCTAATATCTGTTTTCATGATCATAAATGTAAGATGTTATTCTTTTGGAAGAATTATGGAAAGAAAAGGGGGAGGAAAAGTGTAAAAAAAAAATTCCATATGTAATTTGAACTTTTAGCATAAGCTACATGTTACAAGTTGTAACATGCTTTATATTGGTTCCACACAGTGGCCTTATGTCGTTCTGATAGACATTTGCACTTGTGATACCACTGGCTTCTGCTCCTTTACCTTTGTTTAGAATCCCCAGAGATATACTGTAGATTTTGGCTACCAGTTACCAGGAATCCTCTTGTGACTGCATACAGTATGTAAAGATAGGAGATTAAAAGGTTTCTTGATCAGGAGGGACTCGAAAGAATAGAGGAGGGATTTTTTGCAGGATGATAGAGACACATGCTCAAGTTAACAAAGACTGAGGCTGACGCTAAGTGAAGAATGAGTAGACATGCAACAACAGGATTTAAACTGAAGGGCATTCTATTCTACCATAGTAGACTTGTGCAACGTTTCAATCTCACAGGAGGATCTTGGTCAAGATTTCATTTTAAATCCCAGTGTTGCGTCTCTAACAATTCTTCACTCTGCTTGTGGCAATTGAGAGATTCCAGTTGACCACGTGCCCAGGTACTACCAAAGTGTGGTAACTAGCATTATTGGCTGATACTAGCAGGTCTATTCACTAAAGGGTGAAGTCAGGAGAAGTGAAAAATGTAGTTCAAATTAGGCCAGCAAAATTCTCCCATTTATCTAACTTTCCAAATCGCCTATTTGGTCTAGATTGTTCTTTTCTCCTGCCAATTTTCCACACTTGATCTTTTAGCGAATAGGCCCTTAAGGCTAATTGATTAAAGGAATGTGAACAAATGAACCCCACAAGGCTGCCTTGAAGTTTGCCTTTGAGGAGGATGCATTATGAAGGACAGTGTTTCCCAACCGTGGTCCTCAAGTACCCCTAACAGGCCAGGTTTTAAGGATTACCGTGGGGAAATGCAGACTGAATCCTGCAATCACTGAGCCGCAAATCATGTCACCTGTGCTGTTCTTCAGATATCTGGAAAATCTGGCCTGTTAGCGGTACTTGAGGACCGCGGTTGGGAAGTTGAACCACTGATATAGGAGATAGCAAAGTCCAAAGATATTATTAGTCGATTGTAATGGAGATCAGTAGTCTGTTATGAACATCTGCACCAGAACCATTTCACTCAGCTTCTGCATCGGAAACATCTCCCTCAGCTGCTGCAGATGTCTTTTAATGTGGTATTTACGAGACAAGACATGGACATGGAGCTGTGGTAGAGTTGGAATCAGTCAAGTTAACTGAGACAAAACAAATTATGCAGTTTCGAAAAACCAGCCCCCACAGGCAGTAAATCTTGAATAATAAAATACGCCCTATTCCCCTACCTGTGTGTAAGGGAATTCAAGCTGGGAAATGGGTAAATTAAAATAAATTGATTAGCAGTTATAGGTCTCGTTTACCATAGAATGGTTCAACATATTTTCTCCAGTGAGGCTCAAGCTGTAAACGCCAAAGATTAACATAATTCTGATTTCAGGTTTTGGTGGGACTATCCCCTGCACTTGGAGGGCTACATCAGCACCTCCAAGCCACCCCTTACCTGTAAGGGGAAAAGGGACAAAAGCATTCAGGGTTCTGTGATTTTTCAACTTACAATGTCTGATCACAAGGCATGTCCCTCTAACCTCTCTGTATCCAAATTAATAATTTTTCATCTAAACGCCCATAACACCACATCCAAAGACGTTTGCCTAACCTTACCTTTTTATCTGTAATCTTCACATTCTCATCCGGTTTTGATGGAGAATTATTTGACTGTCATCATCTCATGAGCACGTTAACTCAAATTATACAGGCTTGTACCTTTTTAATCATGGATAATCGTCAATATAGTTGTATAGTCCCAACCCTTACAGGGTAATTCAAAGAGAATCGAAAAGTCACCGCACGTTCGGTGACTTTTCGTTCTCTTCAATTCGGTTTGTTTTGCCGATCCCATTTCGGCGACCCTGCGGTGTATTCAGCAAGCACCACAGGGTCCCCGAATTGCAGGGAAAGGCTGCCGCAAACCCGATGAAAACTAACCGCAAAACCCGGCGAATGCACTTCGAAAACCCGCAAAAATATCTGCATTAACCCGCCGAAAACCACGGAAAAATCCGAGCAGGAGCTGATCACCTGCAGCGCTGCCTCCGGAAAAAGCCGACACCGCAGAAGAGGGCAGTGAATAAATTAGAAAAATAGTTTGCTTGAATGTTTGAAAAGTGAAAGGCTGTTTGCAAAGAAACTACTGAGCGAAAATGTCTGAAATTTACATATGATCCAATGAATGAGAATAAAAAGGGCTGTTACAGAAAAAATAAGTAAACTTAAAAATAAAATAAAAAAATCTGACTTTTTTTAAAAAAAAATCCAGAAAAATGCCTAAAATATCCTAAAAAATCTATAAATAAAGAGACTCTTTACTTCAGAATTTCATAATGAATGGTTTATTAGATATTGAATTAAAACCGGAATATTCCACAAGGTAGAGGAAGGGAGTATATTTAAAAGGAAACAAAGTAGCAAAACAAGAGGACATACAGGGTTATCCAAAGAGATTCGAAAAGTCACCGCACGTTCGTGACTTTTCGTTCTCTTCAATTCGGTTCCTTTTGCCGATTGCATTTCGGTGACCCTGCGGTGTATTCAGCAAACAGCACAGGGTCCCCGAATTGCAGGGAAAAGCTGCCGCAAACCTGACGAAAACTAACCGAATGCACGCTGAAAACAAGCAAAAACATCTGGATTAACCTTCGAAAAACCCGAACAGGAGCCGAATCACACAGAGCCAAAGCAGCTGTGACATAGAGGAGGCAGTGAATAAATTAGCAAAACCATTTGTATGAATCTGGGAAAGTGAAACGCTGTTTGCAAAGAAACTACTGAGCGAAAATGTCTGAAATTTTCACAGGAGGTCCAGGGAATGATAATAAAGAGAGCTGGTACAAAACAAATAAGTAAACTGAAAAAAAATCAAAAAAAAAATCGGACTTTTTAAAAAAAAAAAAAAATCTGAAAAATGCTTAAAGTATCCTAAAAAATCTATAAATAAAGAGACTTTTTGCTGCAGAATTTTATAATGAACGGTTTATTAGATATTGAATTAAAACGGGAATATTTTTAACATTGAAGTCTATGGGATTCTCCTGAATAAATTTGCCGAATTAAACCCCCGAATGGCAGGACATTAGGGGAACCTTTCACTGCTGGTTTGTTTTCTCTGAATAGCCGAAGCAGTGCTTTTTCATGGGGATTTCACTGCCCTCGAACAGGCACCGAACAGGCACCGTATGTTCAGGCAATTCGCCAGGATTTGGCGAATTGCCTGCTCTCTGGATAGCCGAATGGTCAGGAAAGGGAACCGAACGCTGATTTTCAGCATTCGGTTACCTTTCACAAGCAATTCGGATCTCTTTGAATAACCCTGATAGTCTTAGATTAGAGGGGCAAAGGTTTAAAAGTAACATCAGGAAGCATTATTTTACTGAGAGGGTGGTGGATACATGGAGCAGCCTTCTAGTAGAAGTGGTAGAGGCCAAAACAGTAATTGAATTTAAGCAAGCATGGGATAGGCATAAGGCTATCCTAAACAAAAGATAAATCCAGGTTAAGTATCCATGTAATTGGGCAGACTAGATGGGCCGAAAGGTTCTTATCTGCCGACATTTTTCTATGTTTCTATGTTTCTATGATTAAAAATTAGCTCAGCAGCAGACAGCACCCAGGCGTGAAGCCTTGAAATGCCTCAGCAGCGAAAGGGTTAATTTTTTTTGTCTGTTTTAAATCACTTTATTTGTTGTTTTTTTTTCGTTTCAGATCATTTTGATCAACAATTTTTCCGTTTTAAAACCTTTTGTTCTGGTTTTTATTTTTAAAGTCAGACCATTTGGGTTGGGTCAGTTTTGCGTTTTTTAAATCGTTTTGTTTGTTTTTTTTTGTTCCTTTCATACCATTTTAATATGATTAAATAAAGTTGTGAAATGTATATTCATAAGAAAAAAAGGATCTTTATTTAATAAAAAAAAACTATAGAATCGCCAGAATTATCGTATCGGCAGAATTATCGGATCCGAAAAACAAACCAATAATTAATTAAAAAAAAAATATAAAGTATAAAAAAAGTAAACCATAGTAGTTTACGTCAAAACGAATAGAGTTAGACACTTTGAAACGAGGAGAACAGACGTTCCGAAAAACACGAAAATTTCTGAAATCACGAAAAAAAGTCTATACAAAAATCTTATCTGCCGACATTTTTCTATGTTTCTATGTTTCTATAATTTTAACATTGAAGCCTATGGGATTCGCCTGAATAAATCTGCCGCATGAAACCACCGAATAGCAGGGCATTTCGGGAACCTTTCACTGCTGGTTTGTGTTCTCTGAATAGCCGAAGCATTGCTTTTTCATGGGGATTTCACTGCCCTCGAACAGGCACCGAACAGGTCCGTATGTGCAGGTAATTCGCCAGGATTTGGCGAATTGCCTGCTCTCTGGATAGCCGAATGGCCAAGAAAGGTAACTGAATGCTGATTTTCAGCGTTCGGTTACCTTTCTCAAGCAATTCGGATCTCTTTGAATTACCCTGTTAGTATTGACACTTACCTCCAGGACATGTTTGTCCATTTAAAACTAGTCACGTGAACATAGACTATTTTGCAAATTAGTACCTCTAAAATCTAATAATTAAATTTTGCTTAATGAACAGTAAGACAGTTAAAATGCTGATGGCCTTTGGGATTTAAAAGGAATGTTTCTGGCCTGGGAGTGGGAACCTGAGGTTGCTATAGGGATGCTGATCCACTTCACAGGCTTGGTTTATTCACTTGCAATTTGAAATAATGAATCCTTCTGAGTGTTACAAATGTGTTTGATGGCTGCACACAATGAAAGCCAGCAAATCCTCTTATCCCACTGTCTGAATGAGCAAGGAACAAGAATTCTTTTATTTAAACGTTCTCACTCTTCAAAATGCAAATCATGCTGCACAAATTCTTCACTGCAATACAAAGCATACACATTAAAGTGCTATGGCCATGCCCGGAACACACTGGACTCATTTAAAAGAGAATCACTACCTTTACGTATATCTACATTTTACATTTGTGTAGTAATTCACTTTCAAAGCTTTCCATTTTCTCACATGGCCACGGCATGCTGCACAGGGAAGGGAAAGCTGCAAGCAGACAACTGTCCTACAGGATAGCCCTCCATTCAGTCAGCGTGTGACTGACAGCCAAAGGAGCACACTGGTTGAATGTTGAGGCTGTCCTTTAGGCCTCTACTGACAGTAGGCCCTCCGGCCTGCTTTGTGTACAGTCAAGGAGAGAAAAATCAGAGATCTCCAAATGCCCCTAGGTGCCCCAATACCTTAAATGCTACCACATACCCCTAGGTTCCCCATATAAAAAAAATGCCTCTTAATAAAAGTATCTTTTAGCATCTGATCACTTTCACAGTGGAGGGATGCATTTTTTTTTACCCTATAGGACATATTCTGTTGATTATTTTCTAATTTAACAATTAATAAATATCTTTCAACAAAATGTATTTAATTTATGTTACCATAAAGAGAGAATTCTTCTATTCCATACATACACTTAAATTCTGTATTCTTATTGCAGGTTATTTAGAGGAACCTGGGGGGGGGGTGTAAGATTTAAGGGGTTATTTACTAACCTCTGAACTTTTGACCGAATTGCACCAAACGGTGAACTTCACCATTTGGTGCAATTTCAGGGCAATTCATCTATTCACTAAGCTTTCAATTCACCAAATACTGGTGAATTGATAGCAAACTACACTGCAATTAACTGCAGTTCGCCGCAATTCGGCGGCCTTAAAGTTTCCCCATAGAAGACTAATGTGTCTTCTATTCACAGAATGCCGAACTGCACTGAAATTCGGGCAAAATGCCCTGATTTTCGGTGTTTCAGTTCATGAGGTTTAAATAGGCGAATCCCATAGGATTCAATGTAAAATCGGAATCCATTTTTTTTAAAGACCGTTTATTCTTTTCATTTTCAGCAAAAACCCTCTTTTTTTTTTAGAAGATCTCTTTCTATTTTTGTATTTGTAAACAAAATATTTCCCAATTTTTTTTTTTAAAAAAAAAACGTTTTGTAAGATTCTGTAACAGATCTTTTTATTATTTTTTTTAAGGACCTTTTTTTATTATTTACACACATTTTTAATACATTTAGGGCTCTATTATATTCCTAACTCTAACGGTAGCGCTCACCTGCGTGAGCACTACCGTTAGCTGCGGTATCTACCGCATATTACAATCCAAACGCAAACGGGTTAAAAAACTCGTTTGCGTTTGGTACCTTGCTCTTCTCAGCGCGAGGTCACTGTACTTTACGATCCCTATACTTAACATGGGGAGCGCAAAGTGTTAATCAGCGCTGGTATTACAATGTTCCAGTGCGGATTAACGTCTGGCTCTGGTCAGTGCAAAGTTAACCAGAGCCAGAACCTGGTGTTAACGGATTCCGCTTTGGCAGAATCCGTTAACACCAGGCTTAAAAAACAAAAAACGGATCGCATACTCACCCTCTGTCCCGCGGCAAGGACCGTGGCTCTGTCCGCCTGCTCCGGCCGGCGGGAGCAGGGAAAGACTAAGGGAAAAAGTCCCCCCCAGTCTCTCCCTGTGTATCAATACGCCGACCGGCCGGATCTCGCGAGGTGAGATCCGGCTGGTCACATGACCGGCAGAGAAGAACTCAATGGAGTCCTATGGACTCCAGCGAGTGGATGCTCGCGGCTGCACTCAGCGCTGCCGCGAGCATCCTGAAATTTTACTGCCCGCAAACAATGCTGGCTGCATATTTTGCACCTACATTGTGATCTGGCATTAAAACGCGGCTGCAAGGGGAAAAACTGCGGGAGCAGTTTTTCCTCCCTTGCGCCTGCGTTTTAACGCACAGTTCGTAATAGGGCCATTAGTGGTTTAATAACCTACTAGGAGAATAGGAGACTTCCGTTTTCTTTTCTTTATATCCAGTTAGGAGGAATTCACCTAACATGCCAATTCAGCAGTTATCAGTGCAGTTCGGTGCTTTTCATGGATGTCCAATAACTGCATCAGCACTCCAATTTCAGCAAAATATGCCAATGTGGTATACATGATCCAGTGCACGGCGTGTGAAAAGGGCTGCTGTATTTGTGAAACTAGCCTTAAACTAAATCTCAGGATGAACCTGCTCAGACACTCCAAGAACCACCAGGAAAATACATACTGTATCCTGATGAGACATCACTTCAATCTAACAGGCCACTCCATCCAAAACTTCAAAATTAAAATCCTTAAAAGACATTTTAAAGACCACCGTGAATACAAGACCTACAAAATGAAAATGATCACATATTTTAAAACTATAAGGCTGGGGTCAGACCAGCGCACTTTTAACGTGCGTTCTGGCGCACATAATTACGGCCGCACTAGCAGCAGATGACGGGCAATGACGGCCAATATACGATGTACGGCCGCACAAAAGTCCGGCCGTGCAACGCAAGTGGAATTTGAACGCATTTTTCTGAGAACGCTGAACCGCTAGTACTGACGTACTGAGTGCGCAGCTGCGGCATAGCGGCGTGTTTGCGTGATTAGAAGATGTCAGACGCTGCTAATGTCCAGCCTACATAACGTCCAGACGCAAAAAGTGTTTTATTGACGATCCGTACAAAATCACGCTCGAAAATGCGCGTCGTCTGACCGTTTTTGTGCATTCCGTGAAAAAATACGTCAATGCGTTTGGATGCACTTTTTCACGTTCGCGGGGAAAAATGCTTTCGTCTGACCCTAGCCTAAAAGATGGGCTCAATGTGGATTCTGGCACTTTAACCCATTATCATAACGTCATATAACACTCAAAATTCTAGCTGATTGTCACGGGGACCCAGGGGATGCGGCGCCTGGCAGCAGCTTCCTCGCTGCTCGCTGGCCAGGCGCCGAATGTAAGCGCTTCCGGGCCCGCTCACGTGGGACGCCGAGGGGCGGGGCCTGGCGCTGTGACGCGGACCCGCCGGGTTTAAAACCCAGTCTCTCCCATACACCGGTGCCCTGACGTGGTATTCACCTCCCGCAGAGCTCTTGTGTGATTTTGGCTACCTCCTGTGTATAACCCTTGGCATTGGCAAACGAACCCTCCTGTGTATAACCCTTGGCATTGGCAAACGAACCCTCCTGTGTATGACTCCTGGCATTGGCAAACGAACCCTCCTGTGTATAACCCTTGGCATTGGCAAACGAACCCTCCTGTGTATGACCCTTGGCATTGGCAAACGAACCCTCCTGTGTATGACTCCTGGCATTGGCAAACGAACCCTCCTGTGTATAACCCTTGGCATTGGCAAACGAACCCTCCTGTGTATGACTCCTGGCATTGGCATTTACTCTGTTCTAGGTTCTGCCCTTAACGTTGGTACCGAGGCCAGTCTATGTGGCACCCTAAGCACACATCAGACTACCTCTGCTATTACTAAAGTCCTAGGGAGGACTTGTGATCTGGTCTGTACCCCTGTCTGGTATTTCCCTTTCTTTGTCTGTTACCTGTTTCGTTGCCTTTATAGCTTTGCCGACCATTCAAGGATCGGAAGAGTAGAAAGGGAGCTGCATAAAGAGATTTATATCTTAGTAGTCAGAAAGATTCGTGACAATACTCTATTCCATACCTCTGTCTGGTGTTACCCCTTGTTTATATATTGTCTGGTTATTTGTCTGTTTAGTATCGCCGACCATTCAAGGATCGGAAGGGTAGAGAGCGGTCTGCGTAAAGGGACCACACTTTTGGTAATCAGGGGGATCCGTGACACTGATTTGTTTCTTCTCGGTTTCTCTTTTTTTTTGTTTGTCTCTTTCAGCCTTCACTGTTTTGTGTTTTTGGTTTTTTCTTTTTTTCTTTTTTCTTTCAAGTTGTATGATCTTATCTCTGTTTTATTATGGGCCCAAGATCGCTCATGTGTTTATTTTCCCATTTGGAACATACCATTTGACTCTTTTTACGACATCTAAACCCCCACCATGTGACCCTTAATGTCTTAATGTTCAATTCTAGGATCTGATCAGTAAGCTTCTAGACCTGAGGAAGAGAGGAATCCTCTTGAAAGCTCATCTTTTAAATGTAACGTTCGTCCAATAAAAAAAGGTATCACTACATACTGCTATACTCGTGGTTTTGGCATCTGGACTATCGAATATTATATATACAGTTGTGTTCAAAATTATTCAACCCCCAATGCTGTAAAGGGTTTTAGGGAATTTAGTGTACATTTGTAATTGTATTCAGAATGAAATCCTACAAGGACTTTTTAAAGAACCATATGCAACTAAAATGACATCAATTGGTTTTGTAATACAGTAGTAAATGTTTCTTTTGTGAATTCTTCATTGACACAATTATTCAACCCCTTAAAGACTACCACTCTGAAGAACAGAGGTTCATTCAAGTGTTTTCAATCAGGTATTGAAAACACCTGTGGATGTCACGGAGCAGCAATAAAGCATAATAAGCACCAATTAGGCAGCTTTAAAATGACTGATACTCAGTTCCTTCTAGACATTTACTGGTGTAGTTACAAACATGGTGAAGTCAAGAGAATGGTCCAGGAAGACAAGAGAAGAGGTGATTACTCTTCACAGGAAGGGCAATGGCTATAAGAAGATTGCAAAGATGTTAAACATACCAAGAGAGACCATAGGAAGCATCATTCGCAAATTCAAGGCAAAGGGCACTGTTGAAACGCTACCTGGTCGTGGCAGAAAGAAGATGCTGACTTCGACTGCTGTGCGCTACCTGAAGCGTAGAGTGGAGAAAAGTCCCCGTGTGACTGCTGAGGAACTGAGAAAAGATTTGTCAGATGTGGGTACTGAAGTTTCAGCTCAGACAATACGGCGCACACTGCGTAATGAAGGCCTCCATGCCAGAACTCCCAGGCGCACCCCCTTGCTGTCTCCAAAGAATAAGAAGAGTCGACTGCAGTATGCCAAAAGTCATGTGGACAAACCACAGAAGTTTTGGGATAGTGTTCTGTGGACTGATGAAACAAAATTAGAACTGTTTGGGCCCATGGATCAACGCTATGTTTGGAGGAGAAGAACAAGGCCTATGAAGAAAAGAACACCTTGCCTACTGTGAAGCATGGCGGGGGTCAATCATGCTTTGGGGCTGTTTTGCTTCTGCAGGTACAGGGAAGCTTCAGCGTGTGCAAGGTACCATGAATTCTCTTCAGTACCCGGAGATATTGGATGACAATGTGATGCAGTCCGTCACAAACCTGAGGCTTGGGAGACGTTGGACCTTTCAACAGGACAATGATCCCAAGCATACCTCCAAGTCCACTAGAGCATGGTTGCAGATTAAAGGCTGGAACATTTTGGAGTGGCCATCGCAGTCATCTGACTTAAATCCGATTGAGAACCTCTGGGACTTAAAGAAAGCAGTTGCAGTGCGCAAGCCTAAGAATGTGACTGAACTGGAGGCTTTTGCCCATGACGAATGGGCGAAGATACCCGTAGATCGCTGCAAGACACTTGTGTCAAGCTATGCTTCACGTTTAAAAGCTGTTATAACTGTAAAAGGAGGGGCTTGAGGTGGTCTACTTTTAAGTGGGCTATTTTCAAGTGGAGTTAAAAACAGGAATTCTACCTGTACTGGTCTGGTTTGTATCTTTAGAGGGAGAGAAACCTCTGGTTTATTTGTCAATTTAATTTCTCTTTTTGGTTTTTTTTTTCTGCTGTTTTTTTTTTTTCTGTTGTGCTTTTTGTTGTTTTTTTTCCCTGGGTGGCTGGTGACTTGTTAATTGGGGGCGTGTAGCCTGTCAGGTGATTTCACTTGTATGGCTACATAATCTCAGGGGCAACTCACTGAGCTTGCTTACAGGGGCTTGAGGTGGTCTACTTTTAAGTGGGCTATTTTCAAGTGGAGTTAAAAACAGGAATTCTACCTGTACTGGTCTGGTTTGTATCTTTAGAGGAGAGAAACCTCTGGTTTATTTGTCAATTTAATTTCTCTTTTTGGTTTTTTTTTTCTGCTGTTTTTTTTTTTTCTGTTGTGCTTTTTGGTTGTTTTTTTTTCCTGGGTGGCTGGTGACTTGTTAATTGGGGGCGTGTAGCCTGTCAGGTGATTTCACTTGTATGGCTACATAATCTCAGGGGCAACTCACTGAGCTTGCTTACAGGGGCTTGAGGTGGTCTCTACTTTTAAGTGGGCTATTTTCAAGTGGAGTTAAAAACAGGAATTCTACCTGTACTGGTCTGGTTTGTATCTTTAGAGGAGAGAAACCTCTGGTTTATTTGTCAATTTAATTTCTCTTTTTGGTTTTTTTTTCTGCTGTTTTTTTTTTTTCTGTTGTGCTTTTTGGTTGTTTTTTTTCCCTGGGTGGCTGGTGACTTGTTAATTGGGGGCGTGTAGCCTGTCAGGTGATTTCACTTGTATGGCTACATAATCTCAGGGGCAACTCACTGAGCTTGCTCACAGGGGCTTGAGGTGGTCTACTTTTAAGTGGGCTATTTTCAAGTGGAGTTAAAAACAGGAATTCTACCTGTACTGGTCTGGTTTGTATCTTTAGAGGGAGAGAAACCTCTGGTTTATTTGTCAATTTAATTTCTCTTTTTGGTTTTTTTTTTCTGCTGTTTTTTTTTTTTTTGTTGTGCTTTTTGGTTGTTTTTTTTCCCTGGGTGGCTGGTGACTTGTTAATTGGGGGCGTGTAGCCTGTCAGGTGATTTCACTTGTATGGCTACATAATCTCAGGGGCAACTCACTGAGCTTGCTCACAGGGGCTTGAGGTGGTCTACTTTTAAGTGGGCTATTTTCAAGTGGAGTTAAAAACAGGAATTCTACCTGTACTGGTCTGGTTTGTATCTTTAGAGGGAGAGAAACCTCTGGTTTATTTGTCAATTTAATTTCTCTTTTTGGTTTTTTTTTTCTGCTGTTTTTTTTTTTTCTGTTGTGCTTTTTGGTTGTTTTTTTTCCCTGGGTGGCTGGTGACTTGTTAATTGGGGGCGTGTAGCCTGTCAGGTGATTTCACTTGTATGGCTACATAATCTCAGGGGCAACTCACTGAGCTTGCTCACAGGGGCTTGAGGTGGTCTACTTTTAAGTGGGCTATTTTCAAGTGGAGTTAAAAACAGGAATTCTACCTGTACTGGTCTGGTTTGTATCTTTAGAGGGAGAGAAACCTCTGGTTTATTTGTCAATTTAATTTCTCTTTTTGGTTTTTTTTTTCTGCTGTTTTTTTTTTTTCTGTTGTGCTTTTTGTTGTTTTTTTTCCCTGGGTGGCTGGTGACTTGTTAATTGGGGGCGTGTAGCCTGTCAGGTGATTTCACTTGTATGGCTACATAATCTCAGGGGCAACTCACTGAGCTTGCTCACAGGGGCTTGAGGTGGTCTACTTTTAAGTGGGCTATTTTCAAGTGGAGTTAAAAACAGGAGTTTAAATAACAGGTATCAATTGTTGTTTATATATTTGTTGTCTTGTTTTGGGTATGAGTGTTAGCAAGCTTGAAGGTTTGACCCAGTGCACATCCTGCTGCATGTATGCATGTCTGGAGGAATCCTTCCAGGGTCCATATCTCTGTAGCAAGTGTGAACGTGTAGCTCTTCTGGAAGCTCGTATTGGAGATCTGGAAGGGCACATCGTAACGCTGAGGCAGATTGACAATCTTGAAAGGAGCCTGCTTCTCACGGAGCAAAGTATAGTTGAGGAATCTAGGGGTGTGGGAGGAGTGGAGTTAACCGGGGAACAGGTTGGTAGCTGGGTGTCAGTGACACGTGGTAGCAGTGGGGGAGGGAAGAGGAAAAGGTTGGCTAGTCCTGATCTTGCGCACACCAACAGATTTGCCCCCTTGAGCGAAGATGTTGGGTGCAGCAGCTCAGGTGTAGCAGTACTGGAGGCTGCTCCCTCTAACAGCCGGGGGATCAGCCCACCAAGTAAGGGAGGGATAAAGAGGGCAAGTAAGCCTAGACAGGTTGTGGTGGTAGGGGACTCTATTATTAAGAGAGTAGACAGGGTAATCTGTCGCGCTGATCGCCTTAACCGGACAGTTTGCTGTCTGCCGGGTGCCCGTGTTAGGCATGTGGTTGACAGAGTTGATAGATTATTGGGAGGGGCTGGAGATGACCCAGCTGTCATGGTCCATATTGGTACCAATGACAAAGTAAGCGGAAGATGGAAGGACCTGAAGAATGATTTCAGGGAATTAGGAAGTAAACTGAAGAAGAGGTCCTCCAAGGTAGTATTTTCTGAGATCCTACCTGTGCCACGTGCTACAGTGGAAAGGCAGCGGGAGATTAGGGAGGTCAATGCGTGGCTTAAAGCTTGGTGCAGGAAGGAGGGCTTTGGGTTTTTAGAGCACTGGGCTCATTTTGCACTGGGGTACAATCTGTATAGTTGTGATAGATTGCACCTGAATGGAAGAGGGTCTGCTGTGCTAGGGGAGAGGATGGTTAAAAGGTTGGAGGAGACTTTAAACTAGTGGAAGGGGGGAGGGATACAGTATCTTACAAAATGGAGACAGAGCAGATAGCGGAAGGGTTTCAGTTCAGACTAAGGGGGGTGGAGCCGGGATGGGTAATGTAAGAACAGTGGAGGCATGTAATGTAAAGTCACATTCAGCATGTGTGGGTAGAGACAACATTAAATGTATGCTTGCTAATGCAAGGAGCCTCAATAACAAGATGGGGGAACTAGAGGTAATAGCATACACTAAGCAATACGACATTATAGGAATAACAGAAACATGGTGGGACGAAACGCATGACTGGGCTGTAAACTTAAACGGTTATACATTGTTTAGAAAGGATAGGAAACATAAGAAAGGGGGTGGAGTGTGTTTATATGTAAATCAGGATTTAAAGCCTAATATTACACAACTGGAAAGTGATGAGGGAAATGTGGAATCCTTATGGGTAAATATTTCGTTGGGGAATAAACAGGGAAGTCAATTATTGGTTGGCATATGCTATAAACCACCTAATATAGATAATGATGAGGAAGAACAACTGTTAGAGCAAATTAGGAAGGCTGCAGATCATGGTAGCACTTTAATTATTGGAGATTTTAATTACCCGGACATAAATTGGGATAGTGGGACTAGTAATTCAGCAAAGGGAATCCGGTTCCTGAACATTTTAAATGATACCTTCATGTCACAACTGGTAGAAACACAACTAGAGAGGATAACTGTCTGGACCTGGTTATAACAAATAATGTGGATCTTTTCTCAAATATTAATGTAAAAGAACAGTTGGGAAATAGCGACCATAACATGGTGACTTTTGAAATAAACTCAAAAAAACACATTCATAAGGGGCATGCTAAAATATATAATTTTAAAAAGGCCAACTTTATTAAAATAAAGGAAGCTCTCAATGTCATTGACTGGCAGAAACTCTTTCACGGGAAAAACACTGAGGATAAGTGGAATATCTTTAAACTAACACTAGAAAAGTACACGTCACAATATATTCCACTGGTTAATAAATATAAAAGAAACAGACTGAAACCAATGTGGCTTAGTAGGAAGGTAACTAAGGAAATGAAAAATAAAAAGAAGGCATTTAAAGCTTTTAAATTTGATAAATCTGAGGCATCCTATAAAGCATATAGGGCAGCCAATAAAGCATGTAAAAATGCGATTAGATGGGCTAAACTAGAAAATGAAAAAGAAATAGCCAAAGAGAGCAAGACCAACCCTAAAAGATTCTTTAGGTACATAAATTCTAAAAAACCCAAGAGTGAAAATTATAGGTTCACTAAAATCTGAGTCAGGGTTATTGTTAACTGAAGATCAGGATAAAGCAGAAATTTTAAATGATTATTTTTCTTCAGTATTTATCAAAGAGAAACCTATAACAGGAGACATGAAATTCATTAATAAAAACTTACTAATACAAAGTGACTGGTTGACTCAGGACAAGGTTTTACACAAATTAAACAATGTGAATGTTAATAAAGCCCCAGGGCCAGATGGAATTCACCCGCGAGTACTAAGAGAGCTATGTGTTGAAATATGTAAACCTCTGTTCTTAATCTTTCAAGATTCTTTTCTTTCAGGAATAGTACCAGAGGATTGGAGAAAAGCTGACGTGATCCCTATATTTAAGAAAGGTTTAAAATTTGTGCCTGGGAATTATAGACCTGTGAGCTTAACATCTGTGGCTGGGAAAGTATTCGAGGGATTACTAAGGATAATATTCAGGAATTTATTGGGAGGTATAATGTAATTGGCAAAAATCAGCATGGTTTCATGAAACACAGATCATGTCAGACTAACCTAATTACGTTCTATGAGGAAGTAAGTAGAAGTATAGATCAGGGGGTCGCAGTGGATGTGATTTACTTAGATTTTGCCAAAGCTTTCGACACAGTTCCACACAAAAGGTTACTACTTAAATTAAGAAAAAATGGTCTAGATGAAAATACTTGTTCTTGGATAGAAAACTGGCTAAAAGATAGGGTACAGAGAGTGGTCATAAATGGTACATTTTCAAGATGGACACCAGTGGTAAGTGGTGTCCCTCAGGGGTCTGTTATAGGACCAATACTATTCAATTTATTTATAAATGACCTTGAGATAGGCATTGAAAGTCATGTATCAGTGTTTGCAGATGACACAAAGCTAGGAAAAGTAATACAATGTGAGCAGGATGTTACTTCGCTGCAGAGGGATTTAGATATATTGGGGGACTGGGCACTTAAATGGCAGATGAGATTTAATCTAGATAAATGTAAAGTTATGCACTTTGGAGTGAAGAACACACAAGCAATTTATACCCTAAATGGTACGGAGTTAGGGAAATCCAAGCAGGAGAGGGATTTGGGAATAATCATAGACTTCAAACTAAGTAACAATGTGCAATGTCAAACAGCAGCCGCCAAGGCCAGCAAAGTACTGGCATGCATTAAAAGGGGAGTTCACTCACGGGATGAAAACATAATTTTGCCTCTGTATAAATCAATGGTCAGGCCGCACCTTGAATATGCCGTGCAATTTTGGGCACCTGTCTTAAAAAAAGATATTATATCGTTAGAAAAAGTGCAGAGACGGGCAACTAAATTAATAAGGGGGATGGAAGGGTTAAGTTATGAGGAAAGACTAACAAGCTTAAACCTGTTTAGTTTAGAGAAAAGGCGCCTTAGAGGGGATCTGATAACCTTATATAAATATATACGGGGCCATTATCAACCATTGTCTGATAACCTATTCATTAACAGGACTATACATAGGAAACGGGGTCATCCATTTAGACTGGAAGAAAGAAAATTTAGCTTAAAGCATAGGAAGGGTTATTTTACGGTGAGAACAATCAAGCTGTGGAATTCTCTGCTTGTTGAGGTGGTTGGGTCAGAGTCTGTACAGACTTTTAAAAAACGACTGGATGACTTCCTGCAGACACAGAATATTAAGGGTTATAATATTTAATATGTGGGTAAAAGCTTCTTGATCCAAGGAGAAATCTGACTGCCATTCTGGGGTCAAGAAGGAATTTTTTCCCAGTATGTTGCATATTGGCAAGCATTCAGACTGGGTTTTTTGCCTTCTTTTGGATCAACAGCAGTAGGTTATGTGGGAGAGGCTGAACCCGATGGACGCATGTCTTTTTTCAGCCTATGTAACTATGTACTATGTAACTATGTACTAAGTACTAAGATTGAATGTCACTTGGGGGTTGAATAAAATTGATAATGATGTGAGCACAGAAAAGACATTTGTGGTTATTTCATTATAAATGTTATATTTGTCTGACCTACACGTGCCTCTTTGATTTAATTGTAAGCAAGATGACTGAATGATCAAAATCAATGTCAAACTGGCCAAAACACTCAATTTCAGTGGGGGTTGAATAATTTTGAACAAAACTGTATATATACTTGTAACTGTAACTATAAAACTATAAATACTTGTAACTATATACCCTTCTTCAGGCCTTTTCCAGACTGCTGAGTTTTTTGGGGAGGTGGAATAATATGCTGTGGGAAGTTACCCCTGAGACTCATTGGGCCAAGACGTTTTACTTTGTTGCTTCTGGTTCCCTCGTCTCCAAACTTTGGGAAACTTCATATAAACTAATTCCACTCTGGTACACCTCCCCTTCATAAATTTATTTATTTATTTGTAAAGGATTTTACCAGGAAGGATACATTGATATTTCTCTTGTTTTCAAGTATGTCCTGGCGGGTTCAACAACATTAAATTGATACAGTTCTTACAGAAATACAAAGTAATAAAATGCAAGATATTAAAAAAATAGCACAAATTGCATGCTTCTGTCCTTCATCTACGGATCTGTGCTGGCGGTGTAATAACGTGAGAGGTACATACATCCATCCATCTTTGTGTAACGTTGGGAGCTTCCAGCCCTATCTGTGTGCTTGAGGGCAGCATGTCTGATGCTGCTCGCTGACCAAAGCCCGGTTTAAATGGAGACAGGTAGGGAGGTGGTTGCAAGAGGCGCGGCTTGAGTGGGGGGCGTGGCCTGGTGAAGGTCTTTAAAAACCCTCAGTGTATTCTCAGCAGTTGCCAGATCGTGGTTATCCATACCTGAGCTCCTTGTACCTGACTGCTATATTGAATTAACCCGTTATTGACCTCTGCTTGTTTCTGACTATTCTGCCTTCTGTTGCCCTAGACCATTTTCTTGTACTACGCTACTGCTCTGATATCGACCCGGCTATTCCATTTGACCATTCTGAACTCTGTATTCCTGATTCTGGCTCGGCTGACTACTCCCCGTGTTGTTAACCCTATCTGTCTAGCTATTTTACCTGGCCAATTCTAAGGACCAGACAGTTAGATCTTTCACGGCTACTCTGTTGGTAGCTTCTGGGTTCTGTGGAGTGTGGGGCGTTAAGTACTGCGTGGTGGGATCTGGGAACCGTGACACTTTGGTGGTCGTGCTCGCTCATCCACTCCTTCTTGGAGAATGTGCGACTGACCTACCATTTGACGGATCTTGATCTGGACCCAAAGTTGTTTTTGCTTGACCAGACCATTGGTCCTATAAATCTTTTAAAACAGGGATCTCAAACTCTGGCCCTCTAGATGTTTCTGAACTAGAAATCCCATGATTCTCTAGCCACGTATTGCATTCAAAGAATTCTGGGAGTTGTTTGCAATAAACATCTGGGCAGCAGAGAGTCTCCAGAGCTGCCCCCTTTCTACGGAACTCCCTCCTCCGCAACATCAGACTCTCCCCATCTTTCCAGTCCTTCAAGACGTCGCTGAAAACCCTTTTCTTTAGAGAAGCCTATCGGCTCACTCCCTAATCCCCCATTGTTCATTTGTCTCCTACTAGCTGCGTGGTCTGTAATCCCGTTGTTCTGGAAAACACAGTCGACCCCTCCGCTATGAGAAGTTCTTAATAGAGTGGAGATTATTAGATTGGCTGAGCAGCTGCTGTTTCCTAGAGAAAAATGGGAGGTAGTGTTTCGCCAAACTTGGTACTACTAGTCAGAGTTCTTTTTACTCTGCCTACTGCTCAGAATGACTTGGTGGTATTCCTGACTCGGATTCACTGTCCCATGGGTGAACCCGATTGTGCGTTACTGTAAGGCCTCTCCTCTCTTTTCTTTTGGAGGTGGGGGCAACTTGTTCTTCTCCACTGACATGGTTCATGATCCTGCAGGGTCCTCGTCGGCCTGCTCTTCGCCTCTGCTCTTCGTCTCCCCTTTTCTTTTAACCCCTTAACGCCGCATGCGTACATTTACGTCCTGCATTAGGCAGGCTTTGGCGCCGCATGACGTAGATGTACGTCCTCGGCGTTTTCAGCCCCCACGGGAGATACTCACCTCCTCCGGCGGCTCCCTCGCTGCTTTGACTCCCACGGAGTCAGATCGGCAGGGTTTCCTCCTCCGGTGCACTGACGTCATCGCGCCGGGGGCGCGATGACATCAGTTTCAGGCGTCCCCCCCCCACCGGAGCAGGGGAAGCGCCTGAAGGGGAGGGGGGGGATCCTTTGGATCCCTCCATCTCCCCATCGCCGGGGACCAGGCGGCTGTGGCCAGCATCGCTGGAAGGGTCGCAGCCTGACCTTTCCAGCGATGTATGGGGGATTAACCCCTTAGTTGCCAGGTCGCGATCGGGCACTAATTTGTGCCCGATCGCGGCCTATTTCCGGTGGGGGCCGCCATCTTGGATGGCAGCCCCCACCTCTGGGTCACCCCCCTGCTCAACTGACTCATCGCGCCATGCGCGATGATGTCAGTTAACCGGGGAACCTCCTAGCTGCAAAGGGATTTCCTATGGAAATCCCTTAGAGGAGATAAAGGGGTTCAAAGAGCCCCCCTATCTCCTGATTGGTGGCAGCTAGGGGGCCATGTATGATATTTCTGGAAAGGCCAGAGCATGGCCTTTCCAATGATATCAAACATGACCATGTTATATGTAAAATAAAAGTTTAACAAAAGTAAAAATAAAAATAATAAAAATATAATAAATTAAATAATAAAAATTTTTAATGCAGCACTATTGTTCACATTTCAATTATAATGTGAACAATGATGCTTCACTAACGATTTTTTTTTGGGGGGGTTTAGCTAAAATCACGCAATTTCTCCCCAAAAAAAAAATGGGTTCCCCGTTCTAATTTTTTTAACAAATCTACCCCACAACATATGACCGCAGAGCCTCGGATAATAAATTTTTTAAAAAAAAACACTTTACACACTGTGGAAGATTGAAATTTTATTGAAAATTCACATTTATTTACTTTTTTTTACATTTTTTGTTATAGCATTTTGGCAGGGCATGGCATATACATATAATAATGATATATTATTAATCTGCCGAGTCTGCCGGAAAGAACGATATATAATTTGTCTGGGTGGTATAATAATACGTGACTTAAAAACGGTCAAAATGAGCTCAGCAAACTTCTACTTCCGAAACAGCGCCGAAGTTGTAAAATTACTCCCGTCCTTAAGGGGTTAATACAGGTGTAGCGCTGTGTTTAAATCTTACTGTGGCAGTACCTATTTTTGGCCACCGGAGGGAGACAAGCGCGATCAGAGACACTGAACTTTGGGACTACATTTCCCGGCGTGCTTTGCAAACAGACAGGAAGTGGGTGGAACACAGACGCTGTACATCCTGAGCCTCGTGGAGAACGCGCCAGAGCGCGCCAGGGAGTGCATGGAAGAGGACGCAGTGCTGCTGAGCGGAATCGTGACCAGGCCGGAGCGCAAGTGTGGCCTATGAGGAATCGAGTGGGGTTATCCTGCCTTGCCAGAAGGAGCCTTACCCACCGGCCATCACCACCAAGCGTATTCCAGACAAGCTGAGGACCCCGAGTAAGGAGTACCGCGAGTCCAACGGATGGGAGAGCAGGCGGTAGCTGGACAAGTCCGGGCTGGAACACAGAGAGCCTGAATATCGATCCAACAGCCGGTATCCCAGCGCGGAGCCAAGCGGAGAGACGTCCTGGGTCAGCGGAGCCTCGGTGATCAGCGTATGGGTGAGAGGCCTCCAAGGCCGTTTCCACAAAAGTTCAAGCACGCTGTTGTTTATTTCTGAAACCCACAGGGCCCCAACGTGACTAGTCGAAGACATCGCTTAAAAGATTCACTGGCTAGTTGAATAGTACCCGGGTACCATAACACACACATACACTCACAATTCGGGACTTAACCTGTTCGGGACTCACTCCCTAGTATCCGAAAAAGGGGAAAAGATTTGCATCTTGTTTTATTTTCCGCTGCGCGTTTCTCGTAATTACGAAGCATTGTATTTTTTTCTGCTCGGTCGCGTTTTCCAGAAATACGAAGTCTCGCATTTCTTTTTCCCGCTGCGCGTTTACCGTAATACGAAATACTGTAAATATATCTACGAACACTGTGTCTTATTTTATGCCTTTTACTTCAGTAAACTATATAATTTATAAAATCCACAGCGGTTCTGGAGTATATTTATTCCCTAGTGCGGGGAGACTGACCCGTGGTTCATTTTCAGCGGCTCCTCCGGGAGTGAGCGCTACACATGTTTTGGCTTTGCTTTTGTTTGTTTTCCTGTCTTGATCCTGTCAGCTATCCGTTGACCTGTGTTGTCCCTTGTTTGGTCTAATTGCCCGCTCGCTCCTCATTCTCCCTTGCAGCTCCTTGTTTAGGGGGCACCATATCATATTTTAAATTTTTCTTTGTCTGGGAGTAGTAGCTTGATCATGTGGAGGTATGTGGGAGATGGTGGTCTCCTTACCGTTCCACTTCGCTGTAATTTACACACCTTTCTGGAGTGCAAGTCATTCTGTTATGCCTTGTGATTCGTAATGTTTCAATTTAATTTTGTATTCATTTTGTCTTGTCTTTTTGTACATGTCTACTATATTTTGTATACTGAATAAAAATAGAAAATTTTGAATGTAAAAAAAAATAGAATAGCCATTTCACCTGTGCACTGAGCTAATTTTGACCGATTTGTGTGCATCATGATTAAATGTGATTGGAGGTCGTATTTATATTATTAGGAACCAGACAAATTATACATTTTATTTTTAAGAGGACTCAGCAGATTCAAAAGTTATCATTATTATGTGCATGTATTATCTAACTTCAAATACTATAGGTACAAAGACAAAAATTGTAAATATATTTGAATTTCCATTACAATTTCAATCATTTACACCACAGAGATTATTCCGAAATTATTCACTTAGGCGATTCCATATCGCCAACCTTGTGGTAAATTCACTATTCATCGCAGGGTCCCCAAAGTGCGCCGAACATGGAGCCACTGAATGGATGCCGATCGCAGCCGAACTGCCAAAAAAGAAACAGAACTGTGCTATTCTTCTAATACAGTAGGTGTTTTAAACCAATAAAAAATACATTAAAATAGGTCTAAAATATAAAGAAGGTCATTCAAAAATATAATAAAAAGGTCTGTTACAGAATTTTAAAAAAAGAACACTTTTTTAAAAAACAAATTGGGAATTACAAATTTTGCCTAAAAAAATACGAAAAGGTATTCCAAAGAATTAATAAAAAGATGGTTTGCCTAAAAATAAGCAGTTGAATAAAAATAAAATAAAATAAATAATATTTTTTGAATCCTATGGGATTCGCCTGTTTAGACCTGTTGAACCAAATCATCAAAAATCAGGATAATTCGGTGCAGTTCAGCATTCTCAGAATATGCATGCTCTATGGAACAATTTTGCTGTCACCGATCTGCACTGTATTTCGCTGTCAGTTCGCCAGTATTTGGCAAATTGACAGTTTAGTGAATATACGAACTGCCATGAAATTACACCGTGCGGTGAAATTCACTGTGCGGCCCAATTCGGTGGCAAGTTCGGGGCTTATTTAATAACTTCTCATGTAAAATAATTTTTCCACATTTTATAATCCAAACCTTTATGGTTATATATTCCATGGGTTACTTTGGTAAAAAAATAAATAACAATAATAATTAAAAAAAAAAATCATAACTAGAGACCCTGTTACTGCATTTTCTAAGGAAATATGCAATTTTGCCCCAAACTGAAAAATTTATTATCTTTTTGCTTGCATTTTGGTTCATTGCATGTCATAAATAAAATGCCTATGTATAAAACCCTGAACATGTTTTCGGTGTGGGAAATGAGAAGTAATGGCAGTGACATTATTATTATCGTCATCATTTATATAGCGCCAACAGTTTCCACAACGCTTTACAATAACCAAAGGTAACGGGATACAGATAAACGGACATATGGTGGAAACAAGAGGTGTATTGGGCCCTGCTCATAGGAGCTTACAAACTAGAGGGATTGGGGTTGAGGAAGACAAGAGGAATTTTACTGGATGGCAGGATCATTAGTGCCAGTGGTTTGGGAATGGTGGGGCCATAGAGACAGCTTCAATCATGTGGGAGAAGGTGAGCAGAGGGATGAGTCCATAGGTGACTCTACAGGGGGGCAATTGCCCCTAGGTGATTCCGTGCCCCCCACCAAAAATCAGCATCCAGCTTCCCATACTACTTCGGACCGCTGTATATCCGTCCCTGTGCATCGTATATGGACATTGGTTAGGGTAGATTCTGGCCTTTCCAATGATACCCAACATGACCAAATTCAGTTTGAAGTAAAAGTCATAAAAAATTAAATAATAACGGGCACTTAAACATTTTCACACTGTTGAAATGGCTCAGCAGTGAAGTGGTTAATGTTCAGACTATACATTACATTGTGTATTATGTTAGTTTTTGCCTTGGTTTAGTTTTATATTAAGGGTTAATGGGTAGGCTTCATCCCTCACAGTATACATTTTTCCTTTATTAGGCTGGTGTCAGACGAGTGTAGTGTTCACGTCCGTGATTGCGCCTAAAAGTACGTCCGTGATAGCATGAAAGAAAGTCCATTGGAGCCTGACACATGAAGTACGTCCGCACTGAACTGCGGACGCACAAGGGCCGCGGCAAACGGACGCAGGTTAGGCAAGAACGTAATACTGCTAGAACGGACGTGCGGAGTGCGCCACGTCTGCAAGGTCTGCATAGCTTTGTGTGTGAGTGATGGAGCATGGTCAGACTGACTGCATTTATACGTCCAGCATTTTTGACGGACAGAATGTTTTTTCATTGTAATTTATTTTTCCCTCCTACATCCGTCAAAAATAACTTCAGTGAAAAAACGGACTGTGTGACCACTACTGCGTCATCCGTACTGACGATGTCCGTACTGCACGGACGTACAGTCCGTAGAAATCACGCTCGTCTGACCCCAGCCTTAATGGCATTGTAGGGGTTAATGGGTAGGCTACATGCCTCACAGTGTATTCATTTCATGTTTTACCTTGATTAATGGCATTTTAGGGGTTAATGGGTAGGCTAAATGCCACATTGTTTATTATTTTTATTGTATTTCCCTGGGTTTATGGCATTTTAGGGGTTACTATGGAAGTTAGAATCTAAAGGGTCTAATCATCTTTAGATCCTCTGCTTTTCATCACATTTCGGGGAATTAATTTCACTGAAAATATAGTGAATTCCTATTTAGCGAATGGTCACTGTAATTTGCTAAAAGCTCAGACATTCAGCGAAAACTGCCGAATTGCGACAAATAAAATATCAGGTTTAAGTATCAGGTTAGTACAATAAAAAGGTATCATTGCATCACATTACTCTGGGATTCTGCAATCTTATTTATATACTAGGTGGAAAGCCTGCCCAGAGGGCAGTCTATTGTTTTTGTCGCCAGCTCAGAATTCACGTCCACATAGTTTTTTTTCAATATCCTATCCAAGAGTATCCCTCTATATAAATACGTTTGTAACGCGTCCATCGCCATCCCATCCGCAACAGGAGGGCCGAATGAGCAGCTGTGATGGGTGCGCGCACAGCTGACAGCGCATTACAAAGACATTTATATATTACATAGAAACATAGAAAAATGTCGGCAGATAAGAACCTTTCGGCCCATCTAGTCTGCCCAATTACATGGATACTTTACCTGGATTTATCTTTTGTTTAGGATAGCCTTATGCCTATCCCATGCTTGCTTAAATTCAATTACTGTTTTGGCCTCTACCACTTCAACTGGAAGACTGTTCCATGTATCCACCACCCTCTCAGTAAAATAATGCTTTCTGATGTTACTTTTAAACCTTTGCCCCTCTAATCTAAGACTATGTCCTCTTGTTTTGCTACTTTGTTTCCTTTTAAATATACTCCCTTCCTCTACCTTGTGGATTCCCTTTACGTATTTAAATGTTTCTATCATATCTCCTCTGTCTCGTCTTTTTTCCAAGCTGTACATGTTAAGATCATTAAGCCTTTCCTGGTAACTTTTCTACTTCAAGCCGTACACCATTTTAGTAGCCCTTCTCTGAACTCTCTCTAAGATGTCTATATCCTTCTGGAGATACGGTCTCCAGTACTGCACACAGTACTCCAAGTGAGGTCTCACCAGTGCACTGTACAGTGGCATGAGCACTTCCTTTTCCTACTGCTAATACCTCTCCCTACACAACCAAGCATTCTGCTAGCATTTCCTGCTGCTCTATTACATTGACTACTTACCCTTAGATCCTCTGAAATAATAACCCCTAAATCCCTTTCCTCAGATGTTGAGGTTAGGACTGTATCAAATATTCTATATTCAGCCCTTGTGTTTTTACGTCCCAGGTGCATTATCTTGCACTTATCCACGTTAAAACTCAATTGCCACAGCTCCGACCATTTTTTTAGTTTACCTAAATCATTTGTCATTTGGCTGATCCTCCAGGAACGTCAACCCTGTTGCAAATCTTTGTGTCATCAGCAAAAAGACATACTTTTCCATTAATACCTTCTGCAATATCACTAATAAAAATATTAAATAGAATGGGTCCAAGTACTGACCCCTGATGTACCCCACTGGTAACAAGACCTTGCGCCGAATAAACTCCATTTACCACAACCCTCTGTTGCCTGTCACTCAGCCACTGCCTAATCCATTCAACAATATTGGAATCCAAGCTCAAAGATTGCAATTTATTGATAAGCCTTCTATGCGGAACAGTATCAAAAGCCTTACTGAAATCTAAATAAGCAATGTCTACTGCACCACCTGTGTCTATTATTTTTGTTACCCAATCAAAAAAATCAATAAGATTAGTTTGGCATGATCTCCCTGAGGTAAACCCATGTTGTTTCTGATCCTGTAATCTATGTGTTTTTAGATGTTCAACAATCCTTTCCTTTAACATGGTTTCCATTAATTTCCCCACTACTGACGTAAGACTAACTGGCCTATAGTTCCCAGATTCCTCCCTACTACCCTTCTTGTGAATGGGCACAACATTTGCTAATTTCCAGTCTTCTGGGATGACTCCCGTTAACAGATTTATTTAACCAATCCTTGCTAACGGTTTTGCTATTACATCACTTTTAATAATTTAGGGTGGATCCCATCAGGCCCCATTGACTTATTTGTCTTTACTTTAGACAGCTGCTGTAGAACCTCCTCCTCTGTAAACTGATATGTAATTGTCTCGTTAGTGTTTCCTCCTAACTGAGGTCCCTTTCCTTCCTTTTCTTCTGCAAAGACTGAACAAAAATATTCATTGAGGCAGTCAGCGAGACTTTTATCCTCTTCTACATTCCTTCCTTCCTTTGTTTTTAATCTAATCCTTGTTTTACTTTTCTTTTCTCGTTTATGTATCTAAAAAATGTTTTGTCACCCTTTTTTACTGACTGAGCTATTTTCTCTTCTGCGTGTGCTTTGGAAGCCCTTATAAATTGCTTTGCCTCTTTCTGCCTAATCTTATAGGTTTGCCTATCTTCTTCACTCTGAGTTGTTTTATAATTATTGAATGCTGTCTTTTTGTTCTTCACTATTTTGGCCACTTCTGCAGAGTACCACAGTGGTTTCTTTCCTTTTTTTGTTTTTGCTAACAAGTCGAATGCAATTGCCTGTGGCCTTCAATAATGCTTCCTTTAAATAATCCCATTTCTCCTGGACTCCCTTTAAACTCCTCCAGTCTGATAATGACTCCTTCACACAAAATCTCATTTTAGAAAAATCTGTTTTTTTAAAGTCTAAAACTTTTGTTTTTGTGTGGTGCGGCTCCATCCCTGTTCTTATATTAAACCATACTGACTGGTGATCACTAGATCCCAAATTTTCACCTACAACAACGTCTGATACCAAACCTCCATTTGTGAGTATTAAATCCAATATGGCCTCTTTACGGGTCGGCTCCTCAACTACTTGTGTTAGAGATAATCCCAGTAGGGAGTTTAGAATATTTGTACTCCTGGTGCACCCAGCTGTTTTGGTTTTCCAGTTCACATCAGGAAGTTTAAAGTCCCCCATGATAATAACTTCCCCCTTCATTTCCATTTTGGCTATTTCCTCAAGCAGCAGATTATCTAGCTCTTCTACTTGTCCAGGGGCTCTATAGATAACACCTACATGAGCTACTGTATGATTGCCAAATGTTAGTGTCACCCAAACTGACTCTATGTTCACCTCGCTCACTTTTATTTGGTTTGTTTTTATGTTGTTTTTCACATACAGGGCCACTCCTCCTCCTTTCCTACCTTCTCTGTCTTTTCTATATAAAAAGAGTACCCCGGTATTGCTATGTCCCAGTTCTTTTTCTCACTGAACCATGTCTCAGTAACCGCAACTAAATCTACTTTTTCAGCTGCCATCATTGCCTCCAGTTCATTGATTTTATTGACTAAACTGCGAGCATTTATAGACACGACTCTGAGCTTGTCATTTTTTCCCCCGCATGTTGCTTGCACCCTCCGATTTAGTTTTGGGGGACAATCAGGCAGATTGTTTTTTACCCTTTTGTCCCCCCCTCCTAGTTTAAATATTCCTTTGCGAAACCTTTGAACTTCTCACTGAGAACATATGTTGCCCTATGAGTAAGATGCAAACCATCCTTTTTATACAGTTCCTTTCTGCTCCAATAAGAGCTATCATGGGACACAAAGCCAAATCCTTGCTCTCAACACCATTCCGAAGCCACAAATTAAATTCCCTATTGCGCATCTGCCTATCCTGAATGTTATGCACAGGCAAAACTTCAGAGAATGACACAGTGGACGCGATCTGCTGTATTTCACCTCCAAGAACACAAAAATCTTCCTTAATCTCAGAAACCTCATTGCTAGCCAAGTCATTTGTCCCTAGATGGACTAGAACATCCACTTCCCCTTGCTGCTTTGCTTGTTTGACAATATTGAGAATACGTCTCTTGTCTCTACGAGCAGTAGCCCCAGGAAGACATCTCACCAAACCACTACTCTCCAGCTCAACAGCTCTTATGATAGAAGGCAATTGTTGCTGGGTGATTCTATCATGTCCCACCTTTTCCTTACTGTTCTTGGTTGCAGTCCTGCATACCTTAGGCATAGGGGATGGTGGTTCCTCAACTATGGTGTCTGAGCTTACTTCCGTCTCACCACTACACTCTGAAAGTGCCTCAAAAGAATTAAGAAGAGCCACAGACTGTGGGACATGCCTTCTATCCACAACTCTAAGTCTACCAGATCCTACAGTAGTCCATCTGCCACTCCTAGGAGGCCTCTGTGGCAGTGGCTTTGTAGCAGTCATAGCCATAGCCTGAGTTTGTGTAACAGATAATTTACAAATCTCAGACTTCAAACAGGCAATTTCCTGCTGCAATAAAGAGAGCTGCCTACATATCAGGCACACTCCAAACCTCCAAAAATTGGATCTAAAAACAAATGCATGACAGCTCTTACACTGGACCAAGCCTGCCATTATAAAAAGAATGTATTTAAACCAACAAATCTTACCTTTTTGTAGGTTTTCTACCTCCTGTCTAACCTCAGACTACGTCCAGAGTATCTCCAGGATATCTCTAAGTGTTCACTTTGAAGGCTTCACTTAGAAGGCTTCCCAAGCTCAATTAGACCAAGCTAATATTCCACAAGCTTTATATAGTCACCTAAGAACACCTCCCCCAGCAAGGCATGGAGAAGTTTAACCACTAGCAAATAGCACCCAATTGATTCCAATTGTATGCTAATCAGTAAAAGGAATGAGTCACCAGCCTAACCTAATTTACACACCAGACCTAACTTAAAACCTTAAGATGAATAGAAAAGATCTGTTTGAAACAAAAATCAAAATCACTCACCAGAAGATCTCTAAGTGCTCACTTTGAAGACTTCACTGCATATTAGAGCAGGTTCCTCTCCCCTCTTAGATTGTAAGCTCACGGGAACAGGACCATCAGATTGTAAACTCCTATGTGTTGGATCGTGCGTCCAGCGGCTGCCTCGTGTATCCAGAGAGGGCGAGACTGTTGAAGTGAACTGTCCTGTGTTGCGGATCGTGCCTGCAGCTGCCCTTGTGTGCCCAGCAAAGGAGAGATCCGGTTGCCCTTACGTGCTGCCTGTACCAGCAGAACAAAGATCCGGCTGTCCTTGCGCATACAGCGGAGAAGGGGTCCAGTGGCCTTCATGTGTTTCCCGTGACAGAGGGAGCGATCGAGTGTATCCAGCTAAGAAGAGATCCGGCTGTCCTCGTGCGCCCAACGGAGAGAGATCCAGTTGTCCTCGTATGCTTCCAGTGCTAGAGATAGCGATCCAGCTACCGTCCAGCGCGGAATGAGTGAGTGTGTCTAACGGAGAGAGGTATTCGGCTACCCTGGGTGAGTTAAGATTTCTAACTTTACTGCCCTGCCTAGTTCTACTGCCTGCGCAGCCCCAGTTAAAAGGAGGATCGCTGCAGTTTGCCAATCTTGTTACCCTGTGACACTTTGCGAAGATTCCTTTCTCGTATTGTGGAATACAAATGTGGTTGCACGTTTAAAGGTACCCAACAACAGAAGTCAAAGGGCCCCAACGCTAACATACGCGCAACTTTGTGTAATTTCCACTGGCCAGTGGTTAGATAGAATGTACAAGGTTTAGATAGGTTATTGATATCGGTTACGTTGATTATGTAACGGGCGCTGCGGCGCTCACACAAGAGTAGCGAGGTTGATCATATTGGACAGACTTATCTGCTCTATCGTAACAAAATAAACAGTATTTTCAGACTTATACTCCAAAGCCAAGGAGTATGACAGGACAACTGAACTGCTACTAAGTTCCAAAGGTTTCGAGACCAATGGACAACTTAGAGCACACAACAATACAGCAGACTGCAAGACTGGAGTGGATGTACCAAGGCAGTTAGTACGACAGTCAATGAATTGTGCAGACTGCAGGGCAGTCAACGAACTGACCGACTTAGCGTTTTCTGTGAAACTTAAACGGGTATGTTGTACCTTATAATCACCAGGGTCTATAGACACACATATAGGCTTAAGGATTGTACAAGCCCAGGTACACTTGGTAAACCGAGCAAGATGAACAAGCGGTATTTCATTATTGCTGATTGTACAAGCGTGCACGATCGTATATCATGAACCTTAGACTTGGATCAGAATCCCCATAAGGCTGTAGATAGAATACCAGGGCGAGATGGGAATATCCCCAAGAGGCGAGTAAAACCCCAAGCAGCCTGCATAGGGTTAAACCAACAACGCACAACACTAGCAACCACTATAGCATGTAACATGAGCATAGTCAAAGACAAGCCGGGTCAAAATCAGGAGCAGGAATCGCAGACGTGAATGGGTCGGCAACTTAAACAGCAATGAGAATCAATAGGAAGAGATGTGGGAATGAACTCCACGTCAGGGCGACGAGGCAACTCCTCGCGCCCTGCTTTAAACCCGGCGGCTCCTCGTGACCATGCCAGACCCCGCCCCCTCGGACGCCATTACATGGTGCTGGCACTCGACCAGCCAGTGGCACCGAACCATGCCCAGATCCCACAGGAAGCACAGCAGGGGCTAAGGATGTAACAGATTATTGTTGATAATCTAACTGCATTGAAGTATGGTAAAGATTGCCGTCTCGTTCATTAATCATTGTGTTCAATAGTGATGCTAAATTAACTCTTTCAATACTGTTGTACTGTTGATTACTTTGTCTTACAAAGGGTTTGCTTTCTAGTCCTAATAAACCCCTTTTTATTTAAAGGAATCTTGTCCTGGTATTACTTGGCGCCGAAGGTGGAGATGGGTAATCACTGGAGTGAGACAGAAGGCCAGTCAAATTCAGCGGCTCTCGCGGGAGTAGCGCTACACTATTATTCTTTATTTATAAAGCGCCAGCATATTCCACAGCGCTGTACAATGGGGGAGTGCAGACATGAGACTACTAAAACATATAAGGAACAGAGGGCCCTGCCCTTAGGATAATTGCCCTACTGATACAGCACTTTACACAAGTCAGCCAGACATCCCGGGAGCTTACAATCTAAAGGACAGGGGTAAGGCTAAGGTCAGACGAAAGCAGTTTTAACGTGCGTTTAGCCGCACAAAATCACGGCCGTGCTAGCAGCAAATGACGTCCAATGCTGGGGAACATACGACAAACGGCCGCACGAAAGTTCGTCCGGTCAACGCAAGTGGCAAACGAACGCATTTTTTCGAGAATGTCAAATCGCTACTACTGACGTACAGAGTGCGCTGCGTCCACATAGCGGCGTGTTTGCATGATTGGGAGACGTCAGACGCTGCACACGTCCGGCCAACATAACGTCCAGACGCAAAAAGGGTTTATAGATGATCCGTATGAAATCACGGACGAAAATGCGCATCGTATGACCGCTATCGCGTATTCCGTGAAAAAATACGTCCATTCGTTCGAACGCACTTTTTCACGGTCAACGTGAAAAATGCGTTCGTCTGACCCTAGCCTTAGTGAAACATAAGGGCAGCTGGGGAGTGTGGATCTGGTGGCTAGAGAGAAAATAGCAAGCTACAGGTTGATTAGAATAAAGTGGCAGCAGGTGGAGGGGAATGAATGAGTTTGGGCCTAAGACTGGGTGGATGGGGCGGGCGGGTGACACTGTAGAGTGCAGAGTCTGGAGTGGTGGCTGTGTGTGTTGCGCTTGGGAGTCCGTAGGAGTGGTGGTGGCTGTGTGTGTGTTGAGCTGTGGGAAGGAAGAGGCAGAGCTTTTAGCAGAGGGGGTCTGTATGCAAGCAGGTAATGACATGCAAGGGGGGGTGGGGAAAGCATGATGGTATAACAGAAGTTTTTTGTACTATCAAAAATGGAGGGAAGGCATTAAAGGGAAAAGTAATCGGCCTGGCAATAATACATAAAATGCAGGAGACTATGAAATCAACAAAATTGAAGCAGTGGAGTGGCTTGAATGACGTCATGGTCAATAGCAGGATACCTTGGGAGTCGTTAGGAGTGCAGAGTCTGGAGTGGTGGCTGTGTGTGTTGAGCTTGGGAGTCCTTAGGAGTGGTGGTGGCTGTGTGTATGTCTTTTTAAACGTTTTGTGTATTTTTTGTGTTTTCTGTCTGCCTTTTTTTGAATAAAGAATTATAATCCTCATCTAATTTTACCAGACTAAGTCCTTTTTTCCAAATCATTTTTCCTGATTCCATTGCAGGGTTTCCTCTGGGGTTTTATGTCCCCCATTGTCTGGTTTACATAATTCCTGCGTTGTTGATAGAACATTTTTTTGTCCTATCTTTTGGTTTTCTTGTATTAATGTACCACAGAGCTCCACAGCAATAAAACCCACAGAAATTTGCAGTGTGTGAGCGTATCACAGAGCTCCACAGCAATAAAAACCACAGAAATATGCACTGTGTATGAGCGTATCACAGAGCTGCACAGCAATAAAACTCAAAATAATGTGCAATGTGTATGAGCATATCAGAGCACCATAGCAATAAAACCCACAGAAATGCGCACTCTGTATGAGCGCATCACAGAGCTGCACAGCAACAAAACCCACAGAAATGCCCACTGTGTATGAGCGTATCACAGAGCACCACAGCAATAAAACTCACAGTAATGTGCAGTGTGTATGAGCGCATCACAGAGCTCCACAGCAATTAAAACCCACAGAAATGTGCACTGTGTATTAGCGCATCACAGAGCTGCACAGAAATATAACCCTCAGTAATTTGCACTGTAATGCTTTTCAATTCATTCACCCCCCTTTTAATTCCATTCCCCCTGCTTTTCATTTCCTTCAACCCTTTCTTTTAATTTCATTACCCCAGCTTTTCATTTCATTCACCCCCACTGTTTTAATTTCATTCCCCCTGCTTTCATTTCATTTACCCCCTTCTTTTCATTTCATTTACCCCCCTTTTCATTCCACCTGATTTTCATTTCATTTACTCCCTTTTCATTTCCCTGCTTTTCATTTCATTTACCCCCCTTTTCATTCCACCTGATTTTAATTTCATTTACTCCCTTTTCATTTCCCTGCTTTTCATTTCATTTACCCCCTTCTTGTCATTCCCCCTGCTTTTCATTTCACTTACCCCCTGGCTTTTCATTTCATTTCATTCCCCTTCTTTACATTTCATTCACCCCTGCTTTTCATTTAATTTACCCCCCCCCCGCTTTTCATACACCCCTGCTTTTCTTTTCATTTACCCCCCTTTTCATTTTATTTACCCCTCCTTTTCATTTCATTCAATCCCCTTCTTCTCATTTCATTCACCCCTGCTTTTCATTTAATTTACCCCCATCTTTTCATTCCCCCTGCTTTTCATTTCATTTACCCCTTCTTTTCATTCCCCTGCTTTTCATTTCATTTACCCCTTCTTTTCATTCCCCCTGCTTTTCATTTCATTTACCCTCCTCCTTCTTTTCATTTCATTCACCCCTGCTTTTCATTTCATTCACCCCTGCTTTTCATTTCATTTACCCCTGCTTTCATTTCATTTACCCCTGCTTTCATTTCATTTACCCCTTCTTTTAATTTCATTTACCCCTTCTTTTCATTTCAGTCAACCCTGCTTTTCATTTCAGTCACCCCTGCTTTTCATTTCATTTACCCCCTTCTTTTCATTTCAGTCACCCCCTTCTTTTCATTTCATTTACCCCCTGCTTTTCATTTCATTTACCCCTGCTTTTCATTTCATTTATCCACCCTTCTTTTCATTTCATTCACCCCTGTGTAGCGCTCACCCCCGAAGGAGCCGCTGAATAAACCTTGGGATAGTCTCACCGCACTAGAAATTATTACACACCAGCACTGTTGTGGATTTTCTAGTTTTATATACTTTACTAAAAGATAAAGTGTCGTAAAATATAAATGCACATTGAATGAATTTATAGGATGCGCCACGCAGGAAAAACACGTAGCGGAAAAGGAACGGTTAACCCCCTCAGTTCTGCAGTGTAAGTCCCGCAAAATAGCTCAAAATATACACTATATTGCCAAAAGTACTCGCTCACCTGCCTTGACTCGCATATGGATGGGTGAGCGAATACTTTTGGCAATATAGTGTATATATGCAAAGTTTACGGTACCCGGGTACTGTGTTTGACTGGCCAGTGAACGAAAAGAGCAATCTTCGACTAGTCACCGTTGGGACCCTTTGAATTTAAACAATATTGCAAGCGTGCGTTTCTGTTTTGGAACTGTGGCCTGGAGGCCTCTCACCCATCCATTGAACAAAACTGTCCAGCACTCAATGCCTCGACCAAAGGATCTTTCTCTGCTGTGTAACATAGAAACATAGAAAAATGTCGGCAGATAAGAACCTTTCGGCCCATCTAGTCTGCCCAATTACATGGATACTTTACCTGGATTTATCTTTTGTTTAGGATAGCCTTATGCCTATCCCATGCTTGCTTAAATTCAATTACTGTTTTGGCCTCTACCACTTCTACTGGAAGGCTGTTCCATGTATCCACCACCCTCTCAGTAAAATAATGCTTCCTGATGTTACTTTTAAACCTTTGCCCCTCTAATCTAAGACTATGTCCTCTTGTTTTGCTATTTTGTTTCCTTTTAAATATACTCCCTTCCTCTACCTTGTGGATTCCCTTTACGTATTTAAATGTTTCTACTGGGACTCTGTGCCACCGAATCTAGTCCCTGCTTGCCAAATCTCCGCCACTTGAAACATCGATCCGCCGCCCGCACTCCCGATCGATCGGTGCGGCCTCCTAACGCGGGGTCCTGTTGGAACCAGCTTGTCCTCCAAACCTCTCAGCGCTGGGTAGGTAGGTCACAGCACGATTTCTGTCCCGATCTCCAGCACCAGTAAGACAGTGTCAGGATCCATGCCTGCTATTTGCTGCTTAATCCGTGCTTGCAGCACATCCATGAAAGGTGCTGCCCAGTCTCAGCTCTCGCTGACCAGAACCCTCACAGTTTAACACAGAACACACACACACCACACCCCAGGTTCTCTCTGCCCCTCCCTCTGGACTTCTGCATTAACTACCATTCCTTGACCTGAAAGGACCTATGATACCTATGCTCTATGTGTACCAGACCTCTGCTTTGCCCATCGACTCTGCATCCTCTCTACCAGCCCTTGAACCTCAGACCGTCTCCAGACTACGATTCTTGCCTAGCCCTTTTGTCTCCACGCTACCCCAAAAGGTACTGCCTGTCCATAACCCCTGAATTCACTGCATAATGGGCTTAATACAACCAGACTGGAACCCCACCAGCACTGAGCCTGACAGAATGCAGAAGTCACACACCATTGAGCCGCAGTGATTCTGTCAGTCCTGAAGGGCTTCGAGTTCCAGCTACTGGGGTTATTGGAGGATATATGGCACTTTAGAGACTCTGTAAATAACATCACTATGGAGGTGCGTGTCCCACCGGGGAAAAGAGGCCCGCTAACCGCAGAGGAACGTGCCTGGAGAAAAACACAGAATCTCTGTATGTACTGTGGGGATTCCTTGCATTTCCTCTTAAACTGCCCCGTGAGACCCCAAAGAAGGCCAGCTCCCGTGCCCGAGCCGGCAACAGTTTCACGGCAAGCCCCAATAAAGACCGCACCTGTATCCAAGCCTGCTCCTAGAAAAGCTCATGTTCCTGTGGCTAAACCCCGACCTGAAACTAGAAGAGCTCCTGCGGCTAAACCCCGGCCCAGGCCTGCCACCAGAGAACCTCCAGCACCCATACGTATGCCCATACCCAGAAAGAAGCTACCCTCTATGCTTGCTGACCCTAGGTGTATGGAGTTCAAGACTACCAGACCAAGTGAGGAGGAAGATCTGGTGATACCAATGGAAACCGAAAACCCTGTGACCATGGAACCTGTGTATCCCATACCTATGGAGCAAGATCCCACCGTGCCTGTGGCTTCTGATCCAGCCATGGGGATTATGTGTATCCAGACTCCAGGTGTAAGTCCATGTCCAGACAGCACCTCATGGGTAGTACTGCTGGCGCCCCAGAATGTGTATATTTATCTAATGGGACTCTGGTCCGCAGGGAGGACCTGGAAAGGTTTGAGGAAGCAGTGAACCTGAGAAAAACTGCAAAGCAACCTGTGGAGAAAATACCAGTTGCACCCACTTCTGCCACGGTGTATCAAATGCCCAGACAAGACCCGCCACCACCATCACTGTGCCACTCTTTGCATGAATCAGAGTCTGCTGATGAATGGTTCTCTATCAACTCAGACAGCAAGGTAGAGACAGCCCCAGTAAACTCATGCCATCATAGACCCCGACGCCAGACTGCAAGACGCGCCCAAGGGCCTCCGGGTGGTCCTGCCAGAAGTATCGGGGCTGCCATTCACCAGTCAAGTGTCAGACGAAAAGCTGCAGTTCCTTGCTATGATCCAGAGTGGGAATCCAGCGACGAGGATCTGGAAAACCTACCTTCACTGCAAGACCTATTGCTGGCACTTGAGAAAAATAATGGCTATATTGGCACGGCTATTGCCAACTCCATCTCCGTCTCCAGTACTGCCCGACACCCACGTATGTCATATCCTTTATTCTGTGGCGCTGTATTTTCTACCCTGGCTATCCAGCCCCCTCAGAGGGCTCCATGTTTCTGTACTGCTAACCCTGGCATCCTGGACTCAACTCCCTCAATAACTGTTCAAGACATCAAGCCTGGGGATCCTGCGACCCTCGTTCAGAAAGAGCCCGCAACCCCAGTACCTGCAACGGAGCCCGCAACCCCAGTACCTGCAGCGGCGCCCGCAACCCAAGTACCTGCAGCGGCGCCCGCAAACCCAAGTACCTGCAGCGGCGCCCGCAACCCAAGTACCTGCAGCGGCGCCCGCAACCCAAGTGACTTCAGTCGAGACCCCCAAAGTCATTACTGTAGAAGATTTTGGTGTTATTGTCTCCTCCGTGACCAGCCTTACTAACCAGGTTAGTGCCCTCACTGAATTAGTGAAGGTTATTCACCTTCACCAGCTACAGTATGCTGCCATCCTGGAGTCACCCCTGGAATCCATTCCTCCCATCATACCTGTGCCAACCTTCAATCTGGATATTTCCTCAGGGGCATCCGAATATCCCAGAAGGGTTACAGGAATATCTAAAGTGGACACCCCCATTAGTCATACCTGCAAGAGACCAATCACCGCCACATCCCTGGGCATGCATAATTCTCCTGTAGTCTCTGTCGTTCCTGTATCCTCAGATTCAGAAGAAATACCCATCTTGGAAAACCTTACCAGTGAGCCATCTACTGTCCACCCCTGTGAAGGTACTCTGAAGCCCTCCAAAACCAAAGCAAGGAGATGTCAGAGGAAGGCCAGTACCCTGGCTACTGAAAAAACTGAGGATCCAGTACCTTCTGGTGATGAACCTATATGAACTTTTATTTTTGATTCTTGCAGGTCATCAAGCAAGCCCGTTCCCGTCCAGAGGTCGCTCCTTAAGGGGGGCGATATGTCAGGATCCATGCCTGCTATTTGCTGCTTAATCCGTGCTTGCAGCACATCCATGAAAAGTGCTGCCCAGTCTCAGCTCTCGCTGACCAGAACCTTCACAGTTAAACATAGAACACACACACACCACACCCCTGTGTCTGCAATAAAGGTTCTCTCTGCCCCTCCCTCTGGACTTCTGCATTAACTACCATCCCTTGACCTGAAAAGACCTATGATACCTATGATCTATGTGTACCAGACCTCTGCTTTGCCCATCGACTCTGCATCCTCTCTACCAGCCCTTGAACCTCAGACCGTCTCCAGACTACGATTCTTGCCTAGCCCTTTTGTCTCCACGCTACCCCACAAGGTACGGTCTGTCCATAACCCCTGAATTCACTGCATAATGGGCTTAATGCAACCAGACTGGAACCCCACCAGCGCTGATCCTGACAGACAGCGTCTGCACTCCGGCCTGGTTGCGATCCCTGACAGCTCCAACATGCGTCCTCCACCTTTCACTGCTCCGAGGCTCCCCAGTATATCCTCCTCTTTGTACCACCCACTTCCTGTCCTCACGCAAAGGGTGATGGGAGATGGAGTACGCTCTGTCCAGCATATTCCACAATGTCTCCCTCTGGTGGCAGCAATAATTCAATGCACCAGAATACAGTTTTTAAAGCAGCGCTACACCTGCTTTTCATTTAATTATTTTTTTTTTTTTTAAAATTCTTTATTTTTGAAAGTTTGCATCGACATAGAGAGTCAACATATAATGAAAAAGACCTCGCAGGGCCAAAATAAGTCAACTGGTAAACTATAGAAGAAAAACAAAAAAAGAAATTTAAGATCATTCTCGGAAAACACATGTAAATGTAAGGTCTCCTGCAAAAAACACTCTAGAGTTTAAAGTCATCTGCGAAAAACACATTAAGAATTCAACGTCATCTACAAGGAATGCACTCAACAAAATCATCCCCTATTAGGGGGGTCTCATCCAAAAAGCAAGTTATAGGGAACTAATGGCTATTAACAGCCAGAGAAAGTCTTCAGGTAGGGAACAGAAACATAAACATAAAAAATTAATAATAATAGCCAGCCGGGGACATCAAGCTGTAAAAAAAAAAAAAAAAAAAAAAAGAGGGGGGGGAGGGAATAAAAAGATGGCAAAGGCCAAAAATGTGCCTGCCTTGGCTACTACCCAGACGGTCCATAAGGCCGCAGGGAGGCCAAGGGGGAATAACGGCACCTGGCCCGGGCGCTCAGGAGCAAGCCGGGCACCAGGCCACGGTTGCGTCCGAGATGTCCCGGAATAGCCAAATTAAAAAAAAAAAAAAAAAAAAAAAAGTCCCCAGCCGGGGAATATCATCAAAAGAGTCAGCTGTATCTGCGGTAAAGGACAGATAGAAAGAGAAAGCGAGAAAAAAAAAAAAAAAAAAAATTGCCAAGCGGGGGGGGGGGGGGGGGGAGAAAAAATAGCTCGGTGGGATTTTCCACAACTCAGCGAGGAGAAGAGTCCCAGGGGGGGGACAAAAAGAGGTCCCCATAGTGTGGCTTTCAACCCGGGTCAGTAACCGCCCGATCCGGAGCGAGACCCGCTCCTAAAAGCACTGGCCAGGCTTCAGCCGGTTCCGGTATATTGTAGAGAACGTTCATGTAGGTAACCGCTAGTGAGCCAGCTAGCCCCCAGCGGTAGCGGACTCCCTTATGCCGTAGGAAGGCTGTCACGTCTCGGAACCGTCGACGTGCCACCAGGGTCATGAAGGGCAGGTCTTGATATATCGTCAGTAGGGCTCCGTCAAATCGAACAGGTGCTCTAGCTCCAGGGGCCGACATGAGTCGCGTCTTAGTTGCCACATCTGCGGCTACTGCGATAACATCCCTCGGGGCATCTTGGGGGCTGTCGCAGCTTTGCGGATACGGTACACCCCCCCAAACACGTCTGCTTTATCGGGTGGGGACTCGGATACCTGACGAGCCAGACGATTAGCATAGACGAGCAAGTCCGCAGCAGAGATCGACTCCGGGATACCACGGATTCGGACATTGCGTCAACGATGGCGAGATTCCAGTGTCTCCACAGATCGTGTCAGCAGATCAACTTGAGATTGTAGAGCAGACACCTGGGACGAGAGAACCACCTGCTCAGTCGCAAGGTCCGTAGTTTGGGCCTGGACCGCCACCACTTGGGATCGTATCACCTCCACATCAGCTTTCACTTTAGACATCTCCGTGGACAGCAGCGACTTAATTTCGGCGATGAAGCTCCGGTAGTCCCTCATCGTTGTGGGACGTGCATCATCCGAGGCATCCTTAGTATCCTCTCCAGAGGAGGTCGCCTCCTCAGAAGGAGCTCCCATCTCCCCTGCGGGCAACCGCTGCAGGACATCATAGCGAGGAGAGCGAACGGCAGGCTGCGGTAAATCCCCGTCATCTGTGAGCGGTAAGTTTGCGTCAGTATAGCCCAATAGGGGGTCAGGGGCAAGAACCGCGGGCTCGGGAGAGGTCGCCACCACAGTCTTCTTGCGCTTTTTCTGTGCCCTCTTCCGCACAGCAGGGCTCATTGCTGCCGGAGCTCGGCCTCGGGACCCCGAGGGCAACCAGTCAGTCTCAGGCAGACACCCCAATAACCAGGAACCATCCTCCTCTTCCGACGAGCCATACCCCAGGGGAAGGGTAGAAGCGATGGCTGTCGCTCTGGCAGGGCATCCACCCCCCAAGGACTCCCTGATGTCCCGCTGTCTGGAACTCACCGATCCGCTGCTCCGTTTAAGTAGCGTTTTTTTTCCCATCTTCAGGGAGAGAGGAATGGTCGACCGCCGGGAATCAGTCCCACGCCAAAAAACCTCTGATGTCTCTTTGTCTGGGGCCCTCTGGGTAAAAATGTGAGGCCGACGGCCGGGATTCAGATCCGCTACGTGCAGCAGGAAACTCCCCAGGCTTCACAAAATGGCCGCCACCGCAAGGCCGAACTAGGCCCGAACTTCGACCGTCCCAAAAATGTCTCTGCGTGCCCGAGGAACAGCGATTCCGATGCGCTGCGGGTGTCAGGTCACCAACAAGTTGAAAGCAGAGGGAGAGGATCGCTAAAAATCTGTCAAAAAATGCTGGAAATGCTGAAATCACAGCAGAGCTCTCACTGCATGCGACCTCTCTCATCCGCTGCTGGCCACGCCCCCCTTTTCATTTAATTTACCCCTTCTTTTCATTTAATTTACCCCCTTCTTTTCATTTCATTCACCCCTGCTTTTCATTTAATTTACCCCTGCTTTTCATTTAATTTACCCCCTTCTGTTCATTCCTCCTGCTTTTTATTTAATTTACCCCTTTCTTTTCATTTTATTCACCCCTGCTTTTCATTTCATTTACCCCCCCCTCTTTTCATTACCCCTGCTTTTCATTTAATTTACCCCCCTTCATTTCATTCCCCCCCTGCTTTTCATTTCACCCTGCCTCTCATTTCACCCTGCCTCATCCTTTCAATGCATTCAATGTCTCACCCCCTCCGGTGAACCTGTGGGCCGGCTGAGTCCTGAGAGCTGCGGCTGCACGTGATCTCTGAGCATGGTGGAGCGCTGGGAGGCAGTGATGTTATATGATCACTTCCTCCCAGCGCCGCAGGGTTCACGTGATGGGACAGCTGCGGCGCGACGAGGAGGATGTATCACTTGGCAGCGCCGCGGTGGGGTGCTTTGGAGATCAGCTGAGGGATTTAAAGCAGCTGCTGCGGGTTTCACTGAGTGGCAGGGTCGCATTTTTTGCTGCCCTGCCAAGGTGCCGCAAAAGTGCAGCCCTAGGCCTTGTCGGCCTAGGCCAAAATACATCACTGGACCAAAGTTCCTGTGTTTTAAATGAAACAGTATGTAATTATACACTGCTTCATCTCCTCCGCACTTGCTCACTGTGTGGGAAATGAGTAGGTTAGTTATTGCAGTGGCATTGTTCACCACCCCCGCACTTGCTGAAATGAGAAGGTGAGTTAGTTCAGTATCATTGTGCGCTTTTTGACTGAAAAAATTGACAATTGCTGCTTTAGAACAATAAAAAGAAGATATATTTTACTTCAACTTTTACACAGAAGATGATCATGGCCAAGCTCTGGCCTTTCCAATGATATCTCATGTGACCCTGAGGGACCTACAGTTGTGGTGTTACAGGGGTCCAAAGAACCCCTGCACCTCCTGTAACAGAATTTACAGAATCCCTGTTTCTGACATTATGTGCGATGACATCCGTGGATGGGGAGGGGGCTGGCATCCAAGATGTCAGCCTGCTGTGGATGGATCCCAAGTCAGCATTTACAGTTGTGTTCAAAATTATTCAACCCCCAATGCTGTAAAGGGTTTTAGGGAATTTAGTGTACATTTGTAATTGTATTCAGAATGAAATCCTACAAGGACTTTTTAAAGAACCATATGCAACTAAAATGACATCAATTGGTTTTGTAATACAGTAGTAAATGTTTCTTTTGTGAATTCTTCATTGATACAATTATTCAACCCCTTAAAGACTACCACTCTGAAGAACAGAGGTTCATTCAAGGGTTTTCAATCAGGTATTGAAAACACCTGTGGATGTCACGGAGCAGCAATAAAGCATAATAAGCACCAATTAGGCAGCTTTAAAATGACTGTGATACTCAGCTCCTTCTAGACATTTACTGGTGTGGTTACAAACATGGTGAAGTCAAGAGAATGGTCCAGAAAGACAAGTTCCTTCACAGGAAGGGCAATGGCTATAAGAAGATTGCAAAGATGTTAAACATACCAAGAGAGACCATAGGAAGCATCATTCGCAAATTCAAGGCAAAGGGCACTGTTGAAACGCTACCTGGTCGTGGCAGAAAGAAGATGCTGACTTCGACTGCTGTGCGCTACCTGAAGCGTAGAGTGGAGAAAAGTCCCCGTGTGACTGCTGAGGAACTGAGAAAAGATTTGTCAGATGTGGGTACTGAAGTTTCAGCTCAGACAATACGGCGCACACTGCGTAATGAAGGCCTCCATGCCAGAACTCCCAGGCGCACCCCCTTGCTGTCTCCAAAGAATAAGAAGAGTCGACTGCAGTATGCCAAAAGTCATGTGGACAAACCACAGAAGTTTTGGGATAGTGTTCTGTGGACTGATGAAACAAAATTAGAACTGTTTGGGCCCATGGATCAACGCTATGTTTGGAGGAGGAAGAACAAGGCCTATGAAGAAAAGAACACCTTGCCTACTGTGAAGCATGGCGGGGGGTCAATCATGCTTTGGGGCTGTTTTGCTTCTGCAGGTACAGGGAAGCTTCAGCGTGTGCAAGGTACCATGAATTCTCTTCAGTACCCGGAGATATTGGATGACAATGTGATGCAGTCCGTCACAAACCTGAGGCTTGGGAGACGTTGGACCTTTCAACAGGACAATGATCCCAAGCATACCTCCAAGTCCACTAGAGCATGGTTGCAGATTAAAGGCTGGAACATTTTAGAGTGCCCATCGCAGTCACCTGACTTAAATCCGATTGAGAACCTCTGGTGGGACTTAAAGAAAGCAGTTGCAGTGCGCAAGCCTAAGAATGTGACTGAACGGGAGGCTTTTGCCCATGACGAATGGGCGAAGATACCCGTAGATCGCTGCAAGACGCTTGTGTCAAGCTATGCTTCACGTTTAAAAGCTGTTATAACTGTAAAAGGATGTTGTACTAAGATTGAATGTCACTTGGGGGTTGAATAAAACTGATAATGATGTGAGCACAGAAAAGACATTTGGGGATATTTCATGATAAATGTTATGTTATATTTGTCTGACCTACACGTGCCTCTTTGATTTAATTGTAAGCAAGATGACTGATCAAAATCAATGTCAAACTGGCCAAAACACTCAATTTCAGTGGGGGTTGAATAATTTTGAACACAACTGTAAGTTCTACATCAAGACGATGCACTGAGTAAGTCCTCTTCACAGAAAGGGAAACCGGAGGACGAGCTTAGCATGTTGCCCGCAGCCAAGGGGTTAACGTGTGCTTGCCACACAAATATAGTGCAGAGCCAGTTTATTGGCAATAACGTTTCGTCTATGCATAGTCCTAAAGTGAAATTACTAGTATAATTAACATGTAAATTAGTATTGAAGATTTTATAGCTATTGGATCACGGAGCTGTATTACGCTCAGACTAGATCACAAGAAGGCCGTTAATAGAGAGCCGAAATGTGAAAAAGCTGTGCGTGCCTTTTTCCAGTTTGTCTTTTTTGGAGAAAGTATTTTACCAGGAAGGAAACATTGAGATTTCTCTTGTTTTCAAGTATGTCCTGGGTGGCGAGTATGTACCGTTAGGTATCTTGCCCAAGGGCACTTACTGGAGAGGTGCTCTTGCTGGGTTTGCCATTAAATGCTTTATTCTGGATGAGCCGCTGTATCAGCAGCTGGAGCTGGAATATTTTCCAGTCGCTGACGGATACCAGCAGTGGCACTGTATGCTGCCATGTGTATTGGCTCCTGGAATCAATAGGACTCCATGGAACCCAGTGCAACTCTGCACAAGCTATGTGTAAATGAGGACGTGCAGGAGCCACGAAGAATATCGGGAATTATTTCATCCCAGTCTTCCACTGTTCTTGGTCATAGGAAGTGGCGGACTGTGCCTCACACTGCATTGTGGGATATTGGGTAAGTAAAGGATTTTTCAATCCCTTTAAACTGAAGTGTTATGTGATTTTTACAAAAGCCAGTATTTTATTTCACTACTGGCTCTAAGGGAGAATACGTCATGTTGGAATAGCTCATTCCTCTCCATCTAGCCATAAATTTACAAGTCCTATACAAAGTATATACAAGAAAATACTGCCAGTGCAGGATGCTTTATGTAGGTTCAGAGAGGTTGGTGTTTCCAGTTTGGGGACGGCTATTGCCCAGCCCTCCCCACTTGGATTGAGAAGGGTTACCAGATCGGCCATGTTTTCCTGGACATATATCACTATTTCCTGCAGAGAGGAGCACAGAGAAAAATCCTGCCCTGTAACATGTTTAATTCATATGTTGCAGGAAGCAAATCAAAGCAATTACCCTTTTTTATTCATTACCTGCAGCATATGGATTCTTTAAATAGGTGAGGACAGCGATTAAGGCTAGGGTCAGACGAGCGTGATTTCTACGGACTGTACGTCCTTGCACACGGACGTACGTCAGTACGGAAGACACAGTAGTGGTCACACAGTCCGTTTTTTTCACTGATGTATATTTTGACGGATGTAGGAGGAAAAATAAATTAAAAAGCAAAACCATTTTGTCCGTGAAAAATGCTGGACGTATAAATGCAGTCCGTCTGACCACGTTCCATCACTCACACACAAAGCTATGCAGACGTTGCGGACGCAGCGCACTTTGTGCGGCCGTTCTAGGGGTTGTACGTTCTTGCCTGCCTTGCGTCCGTTTGCCGCGGCAGTTGTGCGTCCGCAGTTCAGTGCGGACGTACTTCATGTGTCGGGCTCCAATGGACTTTCTTTCATGCTATCACGGACGTACTTTTAGGCGCAATCACGGACGTGAACACTACGCTCGTCTGACCCCAGCCTTAAACGTAGCATTTATTGTATACTTAAAAAATCAAACTAACAAGAACAAACATACATAAACAACTGTGTCCCACACAAGCAATGTAAAAAAGAAAAAATCAATGCCACATCGGGTGTAGATTCTTTGTATGGGTAGGTGAGACACTGGAAAAATGACAGACTAAGGCTAGGGTCAGACGAACGCATTTTTCACGTTGTCCGTGAAAAAGTGCGTTCGAACGAATGGACGTATTTTTTTCACAGAATACGTGATAGCGGTCATACGATGCGCATTTTCGTCCGTGATTTTGTACGGATCATCAATAAAACCCTTTTTGTGTCTGGACGTTATGTTGGCCGGACATTAGCAGCGTCTGACGTCTCCCAAACACGCCGCTATGCGGCCGCAGCGCACTCTGTACATCAGTAGTAGCGGTTTGACGTTCTCGAAAAAATGCTTTCGTTTGCCACTTGCGTTGCGCGAACGAACTTGCGTTGCGCGAACGAACTTTCGTGCGGCCGTTCGTCGTATGTTCCCCGCATTGGACGTCATTTGCTGCTAGCACGGCCGTGATTTTGTGCGGCTAAACGCACGTTAAAACTGCTTTCGTCTGACCTTAGCCTAAGCTGTTTTTCCTTAGGACCCTGTTCAACGTATTAAATCCACATCGCTTACCATATGAATAGGTAATTGCATATTGGCAAATAACAAAACATAGGGTCAACCAAAAAAGGAGGTTAGTCTCAAAATACACTTATTGTAGAACGAGCGGCCCAATGCGGCCAGAATAGAGATCCTTAGAATGGTCTCATAGAACAGTGAAAGAAAGAGACTGACTAGAAAAGTAAACATTGCTGTCATTGATCCAACAGAAAACAATTTATCCCATATCAGGTGCTCGACATGTTTCGCCGCTAGGGCGTCCCCAGGAGCAAAATTTCTGGTACTGGTTGGGAGTATGTTAGATCTAACATACTCCCAACCAGTACCAGAAATTTTGCTGATTTTGGATCAATGACAGCAATGTTTACTTTATAGACAGTCTCTTTCTTTCACTGTTCTATGAGACCATTCTAAGGATCTCTATTCTGGCCGCATTGGGCCGCTCTTTCTACAATAAGTGTATTTTGAGACTAACTTTTTTTGGATGACCCTATGTTTTGTTGTTTGCCAATATGCAATTACCTATTCATATGGTAAGCGATGTGGATTTAATACGTTGAACAGGGTCCTAAGGAAAAACTGTTTTAGTCTGTCATTTTTCCAGGGTCTCACCTACCCATACAAAGAATCTACACCCGATGTGGCATTGATTTTTTTTCTTTTCTACATGGCTTGTGTGGGACACATTTGTTTATGTATGTTTGTTCTTGTTAGTTTGATTTTTTTTTTTAAGTATACAATAAATGCTACGTTTTAATCGCTGTCCTCACCTATTTAAACAAGCCAAATTAGGGTTACCCCCTGTCCTTTTCCTGAGGAATATGAATGTCTGTCAATGCTAGTATAGCCAAACTGTTATAGACTTACTTTAACACCATTTAGTTAATTAGCATATGCATTCTACATGCTTGCGGTTGCATTTTTCATGCAGAGCCCATCAGCCTGAACACTGACTTGCAAAGCACGTTACATTAGGGTGTGCACCCAAAGAACATTTATTAACTGACAACATCCAGTCTCTTTCCTCCTGCCGATACCAACTGCGTAATATTTCCAGAATTCAACCATTTCTTACCGCTGTCACCACGAAACAATTCCTACACGCCCTGGTAATCTCCCGACTCGACTATTGCAATAATCTCTTATCTGGCCTCCCTCTGTCCCACCTCTCCCCCCTACAATCCATCCTGAACGCCTCCGCCAGGCTAATTCACCTCACCCGCCGCTCTGTCTCTGCCGCTCCCCTCTGCGAGTCCCTTCACTGGCTCCCCATCCACTGCAGAATTAAGTTCAAAATCCTTATCCTTACCTACAAAACCCTCACTAACTCAGCGCCCCACTACCTGTCCTCACCAATCACCAAATACACCCCAGCCCGCTCCCTAAGGTCAAACACTGACCTGTGCCTAGCTTCTCCCCGCATCACCTCTTCCCATGATAGACTGCAGGATTTCTCACGCGCAGACCCCACTCTCTGGAACGCTCTCCCTCGTACTGTCAGACTTTCCCCTAACTTCTCTTCCTTCAAACGCTCCCTTAAAACATTCCTATTTAGGGAAGCCTACCACCCAACTCACTGACACAACCATCAATCACTCTCACCTTACAGTCCTCTCCTCCTGTTTCCAACCCCAACCCTCCTAGATTGTGAGTTCCTACGGGAATAGGGCCTCATCTCCTCCTGTACTGTTTGTCAAATGTTGTTCAATGTACTGTATTGTAACCCTGTCTATACTGTGCCTATTGTACAGCGCTGCGGAATATGCTGGCGCTTGATAAATAAAGAATAATAATAATGTTTAGAAACTTTTGCACAAAAAACACATTTTTCGTTAGAAATAACAAGCCTGTAATGAAGGATACAGTCAGTTTTCTTTATGCCATTCATCATGAACCAAATAAGGAGCGTCTAAACTGTCAGTATAGGAGGTGAATCAGGACCTCTTCACCCAACATTAGGGTGTGCCTGGGCACACCTAGGAGCATGAATAAATGAATTTGTCCAGGAGAACGTGGAGGATGTGGCAACCCTAACTAAGATCCTTGTAGACTAGAGTATTATTCAGCAGAAAATCATAACCAAGTGAATGCAATACTGGTATCTTTAACTTACACACAGTCGGGATTTTTATGTGATTTTCATGTTGCTGTCTTTAAAAGGGGGCACTACATTCTGTGGATGGCATTGCATGCATTAATACACATCCCGCAGTGTGAATCACTGGATCTGCAGTTCTTTTTCACTGTAATATTTAGCTGAAACTGTCAAACTATAAAAGGAGTTTCCAAGTCCCATAAAACTCCATTGAGTGTGCCCTATGAGCAGCGCTTTGTTTGGTTATTGCACTGACTCTGATGCGCCACTAGGTGGCCTCAGTTAGTAAAGCACTTTAAATGATTCAGGAATTGTGAAAGATTGGAAAAACGTGAAGTTGGTGCTTGTGAAGGTTGACTTGACATGGAGAAAATCAGTGAGAATTCTTAAACCAGGATATTGATTTAAAAACTCAAAGACAAGAAATGGATCACAAGACATCAGGGCTGTGAGGAGCCAAGAGCAGAGGATCCCTAGAGCAGGTATGGAAAAGATTGCATGTTGCAAGCTGTCTTCATCCTGACTTGGAAGAGGGCAGTACTTAAACGTATAGTATGTTATCAGGGGATAATGAATGGAGAGCTCACACGGAGGATGAGCCCCACCAGGTAATCTGCCATCCTGTACCTATTCCTTTTACACTCCAATAGGGGGCATATAAACAGTGCTACAGGGATGCTATTCATGAAGAAATGATATCTATATATATTTACTAAATTAATTTGATTTCCCATTTAGCATATGTTTATTTTCTCGGTCTGGCAGGGTGGCAGCCCCTTTCCTGCATTGTCCATCAGCTTTATGCTGTCTCTTGCATGTATCCTGATAAATATGTTCATGGGATGTGGTGACAATAAGTTATCTTTAGATAACAATGCTCCCAGCAGGGTATCTTTGATTTAATTCCACACCCTGCAGAAATCGTTTTGTCCTGGTAGCATCCTGGAACATGATAGAAGTTTATTTATAGACATTAAAGTTCTTTTATTTTGTCTGCAATAACACAAATAGCTGCCTATATACAGTAATATCACACAGTGACTAATATCTGTGAATTTCTCACCAAGGATCCAATGTACATTCATAAGGCTGTCTCTCTGAGCAAACATTCCAGGATTTCTGCAGAGGGAAAAAGGCCCTCTGTGTGTAACACACTCTCACATGTTCCTGTGGTGCCCAATATTTCTCAATGAATAATTATGCTCTGCTTTAATTTTACAGTATGTTAATGTCACTTAGCGGATTTCTTTTGCTGACGGCTTCAGGGGTTTCTAAATCCTGAAGATTTTATAAGGGGTTTTATTAACCTCTTCACTACCAAGCACTTTATATTCTATGTATCCTTCCTGGTAAAATTCTTTGCAAATAAATATTTTTAAAAATCGTTATCATAGCACCCGTTTTAAATTAAAGGTTAGCAAATATAGGGTAAACTGGAACGTTTGTGCTTTTCGATGTATCACAATGCAAAATCAAATTAACTAAACGGGTAGTGAAAGGATTACATCAGAATTGTCTGAAATCATTCAGGCCAAAACCAAAGCAAATGGCAGGATTTTTTGGGAATGGTCCACAAAGCTACTACCATTTGAGTTGTGCAAAACTGTGCAGAGTCGTAGAAAAGTCCAAATGCATTCCGGTTTTATCCAGCCATCTAATAAGGCTGGGGTCAGACGAGCGTAGTGTTCACGTCCGTGATTGCGCCTAAAAGTACGTCCGTGATAGCATGAAAGTAAGTCCATTGGAGCCTGACACATGAAGTACGTCCGCACTGAACTGCGGACGCACAACGGCCGCGGCAAACGGACGCAGGTTAGGCAAGAACGTAATACTGCTAGAACGGACGTGCGGAGTGCGCCACGTCCACAACGTCTGCATAGCTTTGTGTGTGAGTGATGGAGCATGGTCAGACGGACTGCATTTATACGTCCAGCATTTTTGACGGACAGAATGTTTTTTCATTGTAATTTATTTTTCCCTCCTACATCCGTCAAAAAATAACTTCAGTGAAAAAACGGACTGTGTGACCACTACTGCGTCATCCGTACTGACGATGTCCGTACTGCACGGACGTACAGTCCGTAGAAATCACGCTCGTCTGACCCCAGCCTTAACGTTGGATGAAAAGCAGTTCTAAGTATATAGAAAGTTAGAATATAAATAACGGAAATTTGTACCGTTTTTTTTTTATTTCTCCATCCGCTGTGTAAATATTGTTGGGATGAGAATTTCTAGACACCAAATGGTGTCCCTTTTAAAATGCACAATCAGGCAGGGACTGCCTTTATGGCAAATACTGTATGTGATGAAGATAGATATTATTAGTTATTGGTATTTGTAGTGAACAAAATGAGATTATTGGCAATGCTGCTTCCCAGAAATACCAATAGTAAAAATATACAATTCTGTATGGGTCAAAAAGAAATGCCTGCATGCAGATGGTACAGTTACACATTATCATTTTATAGAGATTTCTGCTCTCATAACATGAATCTTACCCCTTTACAGCAGTTAATTACCCAGAGCTCTCTTTTAGTCCTGTCCTCTTACAATGTAGCAATAAAGTTTGAACTTTTTTCTGTAGTGAAAAGTGGAGCTTCCAATCCCAACTCCTTTGCAGTAATGCATGGTGACAGAAGAGATGTCTAAAGGTTTTGTTTCTCTCCAGTGAGACCCTCAATTTGGCGTTAAAAAGGTACGTGGAGGTTCACTGGTTAAATTTTTTTTTTTTTTTTTAATGCTTTTTCAGTGTATATTCACGTATACGTTTTTGGGTGTGGAAGGGTTAATTAATTAAGTTTGGTGATGCAATTATTATGGTACACATCAATATTTACATTGCAGAAACAACACCCACATGTTGATTGGTGGGAATGGATCCATATAGGGATCCCAGATTGAAATTGTAAATAGAACTACTGAAGTGTAAGAGAAGGTGAGTTATAGACAATAACTTAAATACGACTTGTAACCTTCTTTTGTTGCATCACCTATTTCTTGTCTAGGTAATAAGTCTTAAACTATATATTTTTCTTACTGGGAGACCTACAGCAGGCTGCTAGCGTTTTTTATATATATATATATATATATATATATATATAAATTATATTCATCACAGCCCAATTGTGTGGTCTACAATGTAATTCCATTTATTAAATAACCTGCTAAAAATAGCTCCAGAAAAGAGTCACAAAATACAAAACTTTTCAGACAGCAAGGGCTGCATGCCAAGTAAGGTGTAACTGTAACCAGAGCTTTTTTAAGGTTAATTAGCCAGACCTTAAAGGGATATTCTACACACCTGACTACTTTAGCTTTTGTGGAGTATCCTCCCTCCTCCCAGGTTCCCTGAACTCTTTAAAATGAGGGGAGAAGTGGAGAGATTCCTCCAAAAAAAAAAAACCCGCCCGTAGAATCAGACAGGTGGTTCGGTCGCCTGAGACGTTGCTGATGTCTCCTTTCTGAGACCGCCTGTGAAGCCGGTGGTTGTCAGGGAAACAGAAAGCCAATGGATCAGATCTGCGCATGTGCGTGCAGCCCCTGTCCATCGTTGCGTGCAAGCACTACATATTCTGGAACCCCAGGGTCATATGCCGAAGTGAATGTAACATGCAGGATATGATTGTAGTCAGGTAGCTTAACTCATCCCCTTTTGAAAGCACACAAAGTCTTTTATATTTTCTTCACTTTATTGGGAAAGTAACAGCAAATTAAAGGTGTCTTGTGTGTAGAGAGGGCATCTCTTGGTATGGGAAGGTAAAAATAGGATCCCAGTACAGATAGATGCTTGCTGACTGCCTCTGTGGAAAAACTGACAGGAAGGCAGGCTTTGCTAAGGAGGAAATGGGCTGGGCCAAACTAACTATGTGAGTTAGACAGGGAGAGTGGACTGATCCATTTTAAGTAAAAACACAGGTGGAAAACAAATATATATATATATATATATATATATATATATAATTGAAAACGGGTATTACTCCTTTTCAAAGTATCTCACACGTGAAGGCTGCATAGCGCAGGTGGGAGGGATCTCTGCGAGCAGAGCAGCATCCGGGCACCTGAGGAGCACTCTGATTAAAGGGACACTACCACATACATAAACTGTAACTAGATTACTTGTGCATTACAAATAAAACACATGCTGCTGGTTTTTTTCTTTGTCTGAAGTAATTGCATGTAAAAAGGAGAAATAAAGTTTATGTTTTTTTTAACTCTGGGTTCCAGTTTCTGTATTGTTTTACATGATGCAACATTTACCAAAATCTTTGCTTTGTTTATTTAACTGGTAGCTATTGTTGATTAATGAGGTGGAGGGAAGGTTAGATAAAACAGCAGGGGGAGTATTGTGTGGTGCTTGCTGTTTGCTGAGATAAGAAATGGCAGCTGAATGATGTAAAATAGGGAGCTTAAAAGACTTCTGAACTACCCTCTGGTGAAGTCCTTTGAATACATCCCACACAATACAATGATGTGAGTCCGTTGCTGGACCAATAGACTCCATTATATGGCCAAAACAAACAAGTGAGGTAAAGATACTATGGGACGGGGGCAGTTTACAACACCAAAGATCACAAAATGGATTCACTCAGTGGCGCATATAGAGTAAAATATGTTAACATACAAGAGGAAAACAAAGTACATGTAAGATATTGGCAACATAAAATAAACCCAATAAGGACATTTCATTTTTTGGTGGTAGAGACCCTTTTAGAATATGGCCACCATGTGGCATGTTGTGACTTAACATGTTCACTTTAAGGCTAGGGTCAGACGAAAGCATTTTTCCCCGCGAACGTGAAAAAGTGCGTCCGAACGCATTGACGTATTTTTTCACGGAATGCGCAAAAATGGTCAGACGATGCGCATTTTCGAGCGTGATTTTGTACGGATCGTCAATAAAACTCTTTTTGCGTCTGGACGTTATGTTGGCTGGACATTAGCAGCGTCTGACATCTCCTAATCACGCAAACACGCCGCTATGCCGCAGCTGCGCACTCAGTACGTCAGTACTAGCGGTTCAGCGTTCTCAAAAAAATGCGTTCAAATTCCACTTGCGTTGCACGGCCGGACTTTTGTGCGGCCGTACATCGTATATTGGCCGTCATTGCCCGTCATCTGCTGCTAGTGCGGCCGTAATTATGAGCGCCAGAACGCACGTTAAAAGTGCGCTGGTCTGACCCCTGCCTTAGGCTTCTGCAGTGTGAGTGTCATTGCATTGGTTCTGGATTAAAAAGTGTGCCTTTCTATCCACACCTGTTATGGCCACTGAATGACAGTCCCAGTTAATGTCATAGAGTTTATTTATTTTCTTGTGCCTTTTCTAAACTGAATCTGCAGGTAGTGGTATTTGAAGAATGAAGCAATGACCTCCTAATTATGCTGCTTGACAGCCAAGAAGAAATGTAACCTTCTGAGTGCCAGATCGATGAGCATATATCCGCATAAGGTAAAGTAAAGAAGAAAAAGGGGTAAATGAAACAGTAAATTAAAACTTTGTGTGTTCCATTCGGTATCCTACTTAGACTCTCCGTGGCTGGCATTAATGATTCTTCTCATTTATAAAACATGAGATTATGTAACAAAATAAATGTAATCTTCCCGGTTTGTAACTTTTGTAAATACCAGGATGTTGCGGAGATTGAATGGGTGGCTACTAACAACTCGCTTAGTCAGTTTTGACATGTTTATTCATACATGAAAGTACTCATGCATGTGGGTGCCGCAGGGCAGCTCTGAGATTTTGTTTTTGATACGGTTTGTGCCAGGGGTTGAGTTCTGAAACAAAATAAGTGTGGGAATGCTCCAAGATTTCTGTCCATTCATGATTTCTGCTATAAAATAGAGTACTGAAGGCTGTAGCATCGGCAGCGCCTCTTTATGTATAAGAATGACATTCTTTTCGAGAAAGACAGAGGGCTCTATTCCATAGTTTGTGTTAATGTAGCACCTCGATATGTAAGCGATAGCACCAGTATAAAAGGGTTATTCACTAAAGGGGTTATTCAAAGAGAGCCAAATTGGCCATCGAACAGTGAATTTCCCCGTATGGTGAAATTTCGGAACAATTCGGCTATTCAGAAAGCTGGCAATTTGATAAATATTGGCGAAATACGGTGATCTTCAGCTGGGCAGTGACATTCCCCATGGAGAAGTAATGGTTAAATTATTCAGAGAACGCCAAACAGCAGAGAAAGTTGGTGAAATGCCCAGAATTTCAGTGGATTAATTCGTCAGGTTTAGGCTGGCCATCCACTGGGTCCGTATTTGTGCAATGGTGAGATTATCCAATATCGTCTGAAGTCGTCTGACAGATCCCACAAAATTTAGGTGAATCAGCCCTCTTCCACTGCATCTGACCACCATTGGACGACTTCAGATGATTTTTTGCATCTACAACAGATTAGCGATCCTTCCAATTTGAAGGGAATTTTGACAGATGAAATCTGACGATCTGGTACAAGTTACATGAAAAAGATGAATTGTATAGTTAAACTGCTGTGCCACGGCAGGGAAATTAAACCATAGAGATGTGATTTAGTTAGACAGCCCATAGGATTCAATGTAAAAAAAAAAAAAATCTAAATATATTTTAAATTCTTTTTTTATTCAGGTTTATTTTTTCATCCGAAGCAAAAAGCCTTTTTAATTATAGAATTTATATATTTTCCGAAAATACACTTAAACATAATACATCCTGTTAAATATTATATATCCTTTATAAATCTGGGCAGTAATAGGCATGAATGAAATGGATGTTAGTGTCAGTCTCGCGCCACGAAGGAGCCATGGCACAGCCTCTGTGTTGTGATATATAATCCCAAGCGCTGGGGATAAGCAGGCACACAGACACTGGAGGCAGTATATGTACAAGAAGGCTGTATTGAAGAATGGTTCACAGCAAGAAATCCAGCACAGCACAAACAGTAACACAGAAAATAGGCAAGTGGATGGTGGACCACGTAGTCTCTCTCCAGATCCGCTTGAGGAGAAGCAGGAGCCTTTAGGCAAATGTACCTTGATAGAAGGTTGGTCTCCTTGGAGAGAGCTGGAGGGCTGGAAGCCACTAGAGTGTCTCTGAACCCACTGGATAGTGGGCCACGCAGTGGATCTTCCAGCAAGCAGGACCCAGGTAATGCAGACACAGCAAGGATGCACGGCAGAGCAAAATAATTCTGGAGACATACAATGACAAGAGGGAGCTCTCAAGACCTCTGGACACAGGAAGGGACAAACACAAAATGAAAGAGCAAAGGGGAGGAGGGTGTGGTCTGGTTTTATGCAAAACCTCAGGTACAGACACAGAGTTAACCCTTAGGTGGGAAGCAGGTAATGAGAGCAAGTGACCCAGGCTGACCACAGCAGACTCTCAGGGCTGAGGCATGACAGTTAGTGGCCACGCTCTCTGTCCCACAATAGACAGACCAAACTTACCAATAAAAGTTTCCATATGCTTATGCAGCAGATCTGTTCTTGGAACGCTCTGCCCCCTAACTGACCATGTAGAGAAATTACAGCTCGGAATAGAAGCAGGTTTTAAAAACACCCTGTTTTCCATCGGGAGACTGTCAGGGTTATTCAAAGAGAATCACAGTCACTGCACGTTCGGTGACTTTTCGTTCTCTTCAATTCGGCACGGTTTGGCGATCCCATTTCGGCGACCCTGTGGTGTATTCAGCAAGCGCCACAGGGCCGTCGTAATGCAGGGAAAAGTCGCCGAAAACTGACCGCAAAACCCGGCGAAGGCACACTGAAAACCCGCAAAAACATCTGGATTAACCCTGCCGAAAACGCCGGGAAAAACCCGAGCAGGAGCCGATCACTTGCAGCGCAGCCGCCGGAAAAACCCGACACCGCAGACGAATGGAGTGAAAAAAAAAAAGGAAACAGTTCACTTGAATGTTTGAAAAGTGAAACACTGTTTGCAAAGAAACTACTGAGCGAAAATGTCTGAAATTTACATATGAGGTCCAAAGAATGTTCTTTTATGTGTAACATTCCTTTATATTATCAAACGTTCTTGGAAAAAAAAATCTCGAAAAATGCTTAAAATATCCCAAAAAATCTATAAATAAAGAGACTTTTTACTGCAGAATATTATAATGAACGGTTTATTAGATATTGAATTAAAACGGGAATATTTTTAACATTGATGCCTATGGGAGTCGCCTGCATAAACCTGCCGAATTAAACCACCGAATGGCAGGGCAATTCGGCAATTTTTCACTGCTGGCTTTTGCTCTCTGAGTAGCCGAAGCATTGCTTCTCTATGGGGATTCACTGCCCCCGAACAGACACCGTATGTGCAGGCAATTCGCCAACATGTGCCTGCTCTCTGAATAGCCGAATGGCCAAGAAAGGTTACGTACGCTGAATTTCAGCGTTCAGTTACCTTTCGGCAGCCATTCGGATCTCTTTGAATAACCCTAACACTTACACACACACACGCTCACTTACACACATTCCCACCTATACACACAAACACATTGCATCCTACATCTGAAGCAGTGGCGTAACTAGAAACCTGAGGGCCCCGGTGCAAGAATCCATGAAGGGGCCCCCAAACCCCCCCCCAAACAAAATCTATTTTTCCTTTTTTTTTCTTCCTGCATTATAAAAAAGATAGTATTGCCCCAGCTCACACGGATATATACTGTGTATTGCCCCCAGCTCACACGGATATATACTGTGTATTGCCCCCAGCTCACACGGATATATACTGTGTATTGCCCCCAGCTCACACGGATATATATATTGCCCCCGGAATCTGGCGGCGGCGGCGCTGGGCCCCCCTCCAGTGGCGGAATGCCAGGGCCCGGTCGCAACTGCAACCACTGCGACCCTGGTACTTCCGCCACTGAGCTGAAGCCTTAGTTTTCATTTATTGCTACATTTAAGACTCATTGTTGCAACTGACCATCTGTCTGTTTCATCGCAAGACAAATGACCTGTACTTCAGAGAATAAACACCTTTTATAATCCTGGCCTGTAACTAAAAGACTCTCTCTGTATTTAGCAGACACAGCCTCTGTATAATACGCATGGCGTGCCAAAAAACCCACAGACCAAAAGATCATACGAATAAAAGAGATATTGTGTATTATAAGGATATTTTACACATCCGAAAAAGACCTAAAACAAATTGGACATTAACACTAGGGATGAGCTGTTCGGGTTCGGACGGTTCGGGGTTCGACCCGAACTTAGCCTGTTCGAGCAGATCGCGAACCCCGAACATTTCCGGGTGTTTACCGCATGTTCGAGCACAATGGACCACAATGCATTTTCCCACTTCCTGAAGCCCCTAATTGACTACAGCCTTGCACCTGACCACGGGTCTGGTGCAAGACTGGTTGAACACTATGCCAATCACCGCTCAATCATGGGCTCACAGAGCTAAGTCCCGCAGCACACTATATAAGGTTTCCACGCAGCGCTTCTGCACGCATTTCAGAGGAGATTTCAAAGGAGATAGTTGTATGTGTTGTTACTGCCGGTCTGCCACGCTACTGGGGGGGGTCTCATTTCGACCAAATATCAGGGAATTTAGGTGATGTGTGTGTTGTCACTGTGCCAGCAAGTTTTTTGGGGGTTTACAACTTTATTTAAAACATTTGTGAATTGAGGTGATTTTCTGGGTCTTGTCACTGTGCCAGCAAATCTTTTTGGGGCTCACTAATTTCTTTAAAACACTTGTGAATTAAGTTGATCTGTGTCTCGTCATACAAACAGTACCATGCTGTATTTTGGGGCTCACTAATTTCTTTAAAACACTTGTGAATCAAGGTGATCTTCTGTGTCTCATCACACAGCCAGCAAGTTTTTTTGAGGCTCACTAATTTCTTTAAAACACTTGGGAACAGTGGCGGAAGTACCAGGGTCGCAGCGGTCGCAGTTGCGACCAGGCCCTGGCATTCCGCCACTGGAGGGGGGGCCCGGCGCCGCCCGCCAGATTCCGTCAATCAGCGCCGGAATCTGGGAGCCACGCGCTGGCCGTCCCTCTCCCTGCGAGCGGCCACTGACATGCAGCTTTGCTGCTCACGTGGGATAGGAACCACCTGACCAGCGCACGAGATCCTCTCGCGAGACCTCTGCGCTGATCAGGTGGTTTCCGGCGAGCGGCCAAGACGCATGCTTCCAGCGGTCGCTCACCTCGGAGAAGAACGGAACGCCGGCGGAGCCTGCCCAGGGGCCAGCAGAGGTGAGAGCTGGGGGCCCTATATACCCATGAGCTGGGGGCCCTATATACCCATGAGCTGGGGGCCTATATACCCATGAGCTGGGGGCCAATATATATCCATGAGAGCTGGGGGGCCCTATATATATCCATGAGAGCTGGGGGGCCCTATATATACCCATGAGAGCTGGGGGGCCCTATATATACCCATGAGAGCTGGGGGGCCCTATATATACCCATGAGAGCTGGGGGGCACTATATATACCCATGAGAGCTGGGGGGCCCTATATATACCCATGAGAGCTGGGGGGCAATACTATCTTTGTTTTATTTTGCAGTGAAAAATAAGTAAAAATACATAGATCTTTTTTTGGGGGGGCCCTTCGTGGATTCTTGCACCGGGGCCCTCAGGTTTCAAGTTACGCCACTGCTTGGGAATTAAGGTGATCTGTGTCTCGTCATACAAACAGTACCACGCTGTATTTTGGGGCTCACTAATTTCTTTAAAACACTTGGGAATTAAGGTGATCTGTCTCTTGTCACTGGCTGCCAGCTATAAGTGTGTCTCACTGAGTTATACCAGAGTTATTTAAATCTTTATACCAGAGTTGAATCAGAGTTCTGTATATATTAATCTATATATCACTCACCATGTCTGAAAGGACAGGCAGACGCTCCCAGCCACAGATAAGAGGGCAAGCAGCCCCTGTGTCGGGAGGCTGTGTCTCTGGTCGTGGTGGACGTGGTGCATCCTCTGCAGGGTCACGCTTGTCCTTTCTAACTGGTGCTGGCCGTCTTAAGCAGCAGCAACATACAGAGGACTTGGTGGATTGGCTAACCAGGCCATCCTCATCCTCCGAGTCCTCTGCCAGCCAGGCTTCTAGTGCTTTACAGTCCACCTCAGCTGCCAAAGCATCTAATGCAGCCTCCATGTCCACAGCTACTCCTGCCGTAGCCTCGCTATCACACACGGAGGAGTCAGCTGAATTGTTTGACTACAATGAGAGTGACATGCTGCTTGAGGATGCGCAGCAAGTACAGTGCTCTGATTCAATCTCTGAGGTTGAGCAAGGGAGTATAATCAACCTAGAGGAAGGGGGTGCCAGTGATGACACACAAATAACTGGCACTCATGTTGCCCCAGCAGCTGCAGCATACTGCCAAGTTGGCTCCAGTGACGAGGAGATAGGGGGTGAAGATGACATTGATGATGAGGTCACTGACTCCACCTGGGTGCCAGATCGAACTGAGGAATCAAGTGAGGAGGAGGAGGAGGAACAGCAAACACGAGGCACAACATCCTCTGTGACCAACCGTAGCACTAGCCAGTCCAAGGCATCACATGTCAGAGCTGCTCCGGTGCAGAGCGCTGTTGTCTCAAAGAACACATGCAGGAACTCTGCTGTCTGGGAGTTCTTTAAGAAATGTGCTGCAGACCCCACCGTTGCTATTTGTAATCTATGTCAGAGGAGGCTTAAGCGTGGGAAAGATACCGAACACTTGGGTACCATGTGCTTGAGGCGACATATGAACAAGTGTCACACATCCCGTTGGCGCAAAACTTTGTGTAGGTCCTCCTCATCTGTCTCTACCCACACTGTATGTCCTGCCATGCAATTGCCTACAACCTCCACCGACAGGGATGATGCTACAGTAATGGATGTACCAGCAGGTCCTTCCTCACAATGTGACATCATCCCAGTAGCTGAAGATTTACGCAGTCAGATTACGTTGCCGCAGCTGCTGCAGCGAAAGAAAAAATATAGTCCCGACCATCCCCAAGCACAGCGTCTAAATGCCAGCTTAGCAAAATTACTCGCATTGCAGCTGCTGCCTTTCCAGCTGGTGGACTCTGCTCCCTTCCGTGAATTTGCTGAATGTGCTGTACCACAGTGGCAGGTTCCAAAACGCCATTACTTTTCACGCAAGGCCATTCCAGCACTATACCAGCACGTGGAAGACAATGTTATCGAGTCATTGGAAAAGGCAGTCAGCAGCAAGGTGCATGTGACTTTAGACACGTGGTCCAGCAAGCATGGACAGGGTCGTTACATTTCCTTCACGGCACACTGGGTAACTCTGATTGCAGCTGGGAGGGATCCAAGATGGGGCTCTGTGCTGGAGCTTGTTCATCCACCACGCCTCCAGAAAGCTGCTTGTATGAGGTCTGTCTGCACCACCACCACCACCTCTTCCTCCTCCTCCTTCTCTGTCTCTGGCGAAGTGGCAGTTAAACCGACGCCTGACAGGGAATACGCAATGGCTCAAGCAAAAAGATGCCATACTGTGCTTGAGCTGATTTGTTTAGGGGACAGGAGCCACACCGGGTCAGAAATTTTGTCAGCTCTGCAGGGGCAGGTGCAGAGATGGTTAACACCACGCCAGCTTGAGCTGGTAATGATCGTCTGCAATAATGGCAGCAACCTTCTCTCCGCCCTACGTAAGGGTAAATTGACGCATGTACCATGCCTAGCACACGTCCTAAATCTGGTGGTACAGCGTTTCCTAACCAAGTACCCAGGGCTGCCAGAGCTTCTCATCCAGGCCAGAAAAGTCTGCAGCCACTTCAGACGGTCATTCCCAGCAAGCATTCGCCTGGCAGAAATTCAAAGAGAATTCCACCTTCCCACAAACCGTCTGATCTGTGACATGCCCACCAGGTGGAACTCGACATTAGCAATGCTGCAGCATCTGCACAAGCAGCAGAGGGCCATCAACGAGTACCTGTGTGAGTATGGCACAAGGACAGGTACAGGTCAACTTGTTTTTTTTTCCCCCCCCGCAGTGGCTGATGATCAAGGATGCATGCACTGTACTGTCACCATTTGAGGAGGCAACGAGGATGGAGAGCAGGGACAGTGCATGCATCAGTGACACAATTCCTTTAGTGTTCCTGCTGGAGCACACTCTGCGGGGAATTATAGATGTGGCTCTAGAGGCAGAGCAGCGGGAGGAAGAGGAGGCCTTCCCTAGCTCACAAGGCCCCAGTCTTTCCGCCGACAGCATTCCAGCGGGTCCTACTCAGATCAGACAGGAGGAGGAGGAGGAGGACTATTTAAGTAGTGGGGGCATTGAAGGTGGGGATTCCTCAAGGCAGGGTTTTGTGTGCCCAGAAACAGAAGGGCTTGTGCGTGGCTGGGAGGAGGAAGTGCACGATACGATCATCCTCATTGACCAGGAAGACTCGGCAGCTAATGCCACCTCCAACCTACGCTGCATGGGCTCCCTAATGATGCAAAGCCTGCTAAAGGACCCCAGGATTCATGCTATCAAGGAGAGGGATCATTACTGGTTGGCAACCCTTCTTGATCCACGATACAAGGGGAAAGTTGCAGAGCTCATCCTGCCCGCACAGAGTGAGCACAGGATGACAAAACTTGAGGACGCTCTAAAGCGAAACTTGTGTAACACCTTTCCAGGCACTGTTAGATTACCAAGTGCTGACACACGTGCTTCTGAGGCTGCAGGTGATCAGAGGAATAGCGGTGAAGGCCAGGGCCGCTTGACTGATGCATTTTTTAATTTCTTTAGTCCTCGACGCCCAGGGACGTCAAATGTAGGCACCCATTGCCAGCGTCTTCACCATATGGTGCAGGACTACCTAGGGGCAAGGGCAGACCTGGATACGTTTCCAGCAGATGATCCACTGGCTTACTGGGTGTTGAGATTGGATCACTGGCCAGAACTTAGCCAATATGCTATGCAGCTACTAGGTTGCCCTTCATCTAGCATGCTTTCCGAAAGGACGTTCAGTGCCGCTGGAGGTTTTGTCACAGACAAAAGAGTGCGTCTGTCCACCGACTCTGTAGACCGGCTGACATTTATAAAAATGAATCAGTCCTGGATCAGCAGTTATCAATCCCCTGATGCTGAAGTAATGGAATAGATAGGGGATGTCCTTCTGCATTCACAAAACCTCCAGCACTGAACTCTTCCACAATACCACAAAAGGGTTACGGTGTGAAGGCACTTGCTGCCATGAAAGGCACAATATTTGGCTGCACTGACGCCTGTGCCAGATTTATATCATTTTATTTCTTTGAACCGCAGGGTCCAACCCTGCACTCTTCCTCAATACCACAGAGGGGTTACTGTATGATGATACTTGCTGGCCTGGCATTAAAGGCACAATATCTGGGTGCACTGACGCCCATTACCAGATAAAAAAAAACACTTTTCAATATAGGACCACATGGTCTTCCCCTGCACTCTTCCACAATACCACAGAGGGGTTACTGTATTATGATGGCACTTGCATGCCTGGCACTAAAGGCACAATATCTGGGTGCACTGCCATTGACGCCTGTATCAGATTCATATCCTCGGAGGGGTTACGGTGTGACGGCACTGTTGCCGACGCTAAAAGCCCAATTTTAAAGAACCTATTGTTACTTTCATCCAAAGCCTGCATAAGTTTCACAATAATTTAGCCAAAAAAAACCCTAAACCTTTTCTGCGCGTCCTAAAATTTCTTTTCATACAGGCTGCCGCCCAAAGCAGTTGTTTATGGATAGATTAAAGGAAAAGCATTTACCGTCATATGAAATGTCATTTTTTTTGTTTTTAAGTGTTTTTATACATCCTAGAAATCCGCCACTTCACGGGCAGGTTATGGGGACCTCTTAGGCACGATATTTGAAGGAATTTTTCGTTTTTATTTTTAACCCTTATTTCATGGAAAACTCACTGTTTCTTTTAAAAACGTTTTTTTAAAACTTTTTGTCCTGGTTTCCTGTCCCCCAGGGCACTACCCGGACCCCCATACACCTTTTATGGCAAATATGTAGCATATATGCCCTCTTGGAGGGCACTCTAAAAAAAACGAATTTTCAGCCCCATTGACTTGCATGGGGGTTCGGGTTTGGTCCCGAACAAATGGGAAGTTCGGTTCGGGCTCGAACCGAACTCGGGGAGTGTTCGGCTCATCCCTAATTAACACGTATTTTCCTTAACTTTTACAAACTTCTTCTGCTTCAAGTACACAAACCTAACATATATATTATATATATATATATATTTATTTATTTATTTATAAAGGATTTTACCAGGAAGGATATATATATATCAAAGGACATTTTAAAGATCACCGGGAACGCAAAACATATGAAATGAAAATGATCACATATTTCAACAATATAAAACAAGGACTTAATATAGATTCGGGTTTTTTAACCCACTATAATAACGTCACGTAATATTCATCATTCCTACTTTTGTGTCTTCCCCATACTCACTGTGTTGTGTTTTTTTTTTTTTTTTTGTTTTTGTTTTTGTTTTTTTTTCTTATTTCTTTCGTTCTGTCCTTTCACATTCCCTTTGAAGTGGACATGATTGCATCTTGCCTGAGACAATTAAGGTTTCCCTTTTTTTTTTTTTTTATTTTATTCCCCCTCTGACCATGCCATTTGGCAATGTACTACATCTAACACCCCCAACTGTGAGCCCTATGACTGTCCCTATGTTTTATTCTATTATTCTGATCAGTTAGCTTCTATACCTGAGGAAGGGAGGAATCCTCTCGAAAGCTTGTACTTTAAATGTAACGTTAGTCCAATAAAAAAGGTATCACTACAGACTGCTATACTCGTGATTATATATATATATATATATATATATCCGTTTATTATTGCAGAAGCCACCTGCACATCATAGCAATTCAAAGAATTGCATCCCAGAGTTCTTGTGCCCCATTCCCAATATGCAGCAAGGAATTCTGGGTAGGATATGCAAATGATCTCTGTCTCACTTTTATGCATCCTGGGTCTGTTCTTACACAGAAGCCTAAAATCAATGCTATGCCATACTATGGCTTTCTAGCAGAGATAAGGTTATGCAACCTTATCTCTGCTAGAAATGCTACTTGCAAATACTTGGTTGCAAATCCTTTGCAGTCAATCATAGCCTGAAGTCTGGAACGCATAGACATCACCAGACGCTGGGTTTCATCCCTGGTGATGCTCTGCCAGGCCTCTACTGCAACTGTCTTCAGTTCCTGCTTGTTCTTGGGCCATTTTCCCTTCAGTTTTGTCTTCAGCAAGTGAAATGCATGCTCAATGGGATTCAGGTCAGGTGATTGACTTGGCCATTGCATAACATTCCACTTCTGTCCCTTCAAAAACTCTTTGGTTACTTTGCAGTATGCTCTGAGTCATTGTCCATCTGCACTATGAAGTGCCGTCCAATGAGTTCTGCAGCATTTGGCTGAATGTGAGCAGATAATATTGCCCGAAACACTTCAGAATTCATCCAGCTGCTTTTGTCAGCAGTTCCTTACCTTCTCCATACTCTTCTCTTCCCATCACTCTGGTACAAGTTGATCTTGGTCTCATCTGTCCATAGGATCTTGTTCCAGAACTGTGAAGGCTTTGTTAGGTGTTGTTTGGCAACCTCTAATCTGGCCTTCCTGTTTTTGAGGCTCACCAATGGTTTACATCTTGTGGTGAACCCTCTGTATTCACTCTGGTGAAGTCTTCTCTGGATTGTTGACTTTGACACACATACACCTACCTCCTGGAGAGTGTTCTTGATCTGGCCAACTGTTGTGAAGGGTGTTTTCTTCACCAGGGAAAGAATTCTTCAGTCATCCACCACAGTTGTTTTCCGTGGTCTCCCGGGTCTTTTGGTGTTGCTGAGCTCACCGTTGCGTTCCTTCTTTTTGAGAATGTTCCAAACATTTGTTTTGGCCACGCCAAATGTTCTTGCTATCTCTCTGATGGGTTTGCTTTGTTTCTTCAGCCTAATGATGGCTTGCTTCACTGATAGTGACAGCTCTTTGGATCTCATCTTGAGAGTTGACAGCAACAGATTCCAAATGCAAATCGCGCACTTGAAATGAACTCTGGGCCTTTTATCTGCACATTGTAATTGGGGCAATGAGGGAATATCACACACCTGGCCATGGAACAGCTGAGAAGCCAATTGTCCCATTACTTTTGGTCCCTTAACAAGTGGGAGGCACATCTGCAAACTGCTGTAAGTCCTACACCGTTCACCTGAGTTGGATGTACATACCCTCAAATTAAAGCTGACAGTCTGCAGTTAAAGCACATTGTGTTTGTTTCATTCCAACTCCATTGTGGTGTTGTATAGAGCCAAAGATGTTAGAATTGTGTTGATGTCCCAATATTTCTGGACCTGTACCTGATCTGAGTATATATATTCTCTATCCAACATACACACTATGGTAGGTAAATACACCGTCTCTTGTTAACTCCAATACATTAGAAACTTGATTATTACAAAATTCTCCCCAATATCATTCCATTTCATTGTCTGCTTTCTCACTTGAGATTCCCATACACCTCTGGGTATCCCACTCCTCATTCTTCTGTCCCATACCTACTGCTATTTCTAGCTAACCATAATTTCTTTTGGTATTTCCATCTACTAATGGCAAAAACAAATCCTCAGAAGAACAAAGTGACCCATGTTGCAAATATCCCCATGAAGAAGAAAAAAAATCCAAGGCAAACCTATATTCCAATTCCCCTGAAGATACTCACAAATAATCATACTGATTACAAACTATTATCCCTGTGCTGCGCCTTCTATTTAGAAAACTGCTAAAGCTTTAGTTTCCACTGTGTTAATCCACTCTTTCCAATAAACGATATCTCCATAATTCGATACATATTGTGCCTCTCTCTCTTTGACATTGAAATACTAATTGTGTTTTTCTATGGTGCCAATTAGGAGTATTTACCAATTTCCAGTTTCTAGCTATAGCTAGTTTTACGTCTGTTAGATAGTGGATTATAAACTTTCTCATACGAATGGCAAGATAAATATGCAGTAGGGCAGCAGCTGGGGTAATATTGATGGAGACATGTGTGCCAAACAGACTGTAGCACTGGACAGGACCACCATATATACAGGAAATCGGCATTATCTTGACCACAGCGCCAGCAGTTTGCCTGCGCATTACCATACATCTTAGTAATTGTTTTGGGACTACATACCATTTTTCCAGTAATTTATAGTGAAGTTCAAATATGTTTAAACAGTGAATATACTGGAACATATCCACTAAAGGTCTACACCAATCACTTTTATTGATCTTAATATTTAATAAAATTTCCCACTTTTTAAAGCAGTAGGTAAACTTTCTTTGCTGCATTACCTGATGACATTATGACACTTCGCAGTGAGTCCTTTTTTCTTCATCTTTTATCAACCTCTCTATTAAATCTTCTCTTCTGTTAGTTTTTTATACTAATGTGTTTATCCACAAAAGATCTTACTCTTTAGGCCCCGTTCACACTGTGCGATTTGAAAGTCGCGCGACTTTCCGTCCGATTTTCATATTCGCGACATGGTGCGATAACGTCGCGCGACATCGCTGTTTTGTGCGATTTTTGCAAAGCACCACCTATACAAATCGCAAAATCGCAGATAGCAAATCGCAAAAAAAGGGTCATGTACCAGCGACATGCTTCTGTGACGCGCGGCAAGATGTGAACAGCTCTATTGAAATGCATTGGAGAAGCTACATAGTGTGACGTCGCGCGGATTTTGCTGCGACGTCGCGGCAAAATGCGCGCGATAAATCGCACAGTGTGAACAGGGCCTAAGTAATTGAATATTTCGCTATCCGATATTCCATATTCCCCTCTTAGCACGTGAAAGGGTTTAATTTTATTTTCGTTTTAGTAAATTTTCTACATATACAATTCCCTTACTCACCCTGTTGTTGGCTGAAAAAGAATCAATAAGATCATTCAGCAAATTCACGGAAACACAAGGGAGGACCTTATTTCCAAGCTTAGATTATTTTTTATTTTTTTTTAATGCGTACCAGAAGGGTAATATGTTTTAAGGAAGTAACTTCTAATTAATCTTCTACTGTCTAGTTCCTCAAGTCAAAAAATAAAACATAAACTCTTATATGGGCTGATTTTAGTAAGTTCCAGGGTGTTTTTTTTTTTTTTTTTACTGGACTTTTTTTTAGGTGCAAATTTTGAGTTTGCATTTTTCTTTTTCTTCAGGCCGGCTGCATTCAGCGTTGCAGTCCTTGGTGCTGAAACGTATTTCAGGGACAGGGGGTTAATCCCCCCCCTCCCTGCAGCCTTCGGCAAGGTTTATCTTATTTTTGCAGCTTTGGCTGCGCTTGACGGGAGCTGTCCTAGGTGCTGAAACTCGGCTGACGGCGCTGTCTGTAGTCGGAAGACCATGTCGGTCATCCGACTGGTTCCAGTGGACTGCCAGACTTAAACAGGCTAATCCCATAGGTTTCAATTAAAAAAGAATTCCCTGTTTTTCTAAAAAAAAAAAAAAAAAAAAATATTCAACAGTTTATGCTTATCATTTGTAGCAAAAAGTCTCAAGTCTTGACATTTGATTCCGATTTTATTATTTATTTATTTATTAAATTCTGTAACAGAACTTTTTATTGTTTATAGGACCTTATATATTTTAATGCATTATTTTTGTTTAAAAATTGATGTGTTTTTTCTTTTACCCCTGGTCAGCTGTGGTCCCTGACTGGTTGGCATTTTTGGGGGGGGCTGATCAGATGCGTTCTTTGTTTATTCAACAGCCCAGCCACAAGCTCACCTCTCCCTCTGCCACGGCGCTTGCTTCTGGACTCAAAATCTAAGCCCGGCCACAAGCTCACATCTCCCTCTGGCACAGTGCTTGCTTCTGGACCCCGAACCTAAGGTATCGGCGATCAACATGTCTTCTGCAATTCTACTCCACAATCTCGACTTTAATCCTACTGTTCATATTTACCGTCGGGAGGCGCAAGCCAAAATTTTAGCAAGTCCTAAAGGCTGGTTGTCACGAAAAGCCATGCTCAGAGTCTGTGGACTGAACTAAAACCTCGCTCCTCTGTTACATAGCTACATAGGCTGAAAATAGGCATGCGTCCATCGGGTTCAGCCTCTCACACAACACCTACTGCTGTTGATCCAAAAGAAGGCAAAAAACCCAGTCTGAAATGTTCGCCAATATGCAACAAACTGGGGAAATATTCCTTCTTGACCCCAGAATTGCAGTCAGATTTCTCCTTGGATCAAGAAGCTTACCCACATATTAAATATTATAACCCTTAATATTCTGTGTCTGCAGGAAGTCATCTAGTCGTTTTTAAAAGTCTGTACAGTCTCTGATCCATCCACCTCAACAGGCAGCGAATTCTACAGCTTTATTATTCTTACCGTAAAATAACCCTTCCTATGCTTTAGGCTGAATTTCCTTTCTTCCAGTCTAAATGGGTGACCCTGTGTCCTGTTTATAGTGCTGTTAATGAATAGGTTTCCTGACAATGGTTTTTAATGGCCCCATATATATTTATATAAGGTTATCAGATCCCCTCTAAGGTGCCATTTCTCTAAACTAAACAGGTTTAAGCTTGTTAGTCTTTCCTCACAACTTAAACCTTCCATTCCCCTTATTAATTTAGTCGCCCGTCTCTGCACTTTTTCTAGCTCTATAATATCCTTTCTTTAGACAGGCGCCCATAATTGGACAGCATATTCAAGTCTTACCATTGATTTATACAGAGGCAAAATTATGTTTTCATCCCGAGAGTGAACTCCCCTTTTAATGCAATCCAACACCTTGCTGGCATTGGCAGCTGCTGTTCAGGCTTGTGCATCGATATTTTTTTTTTATTTTCTTTTTCGGTTCATTCGGATTTTGTAAATTTTCGTTTTGACTCGTTTCGACCGCTTTTCGGGTTTTTTCGTATCGACTTATTTTTCGTCATTTCAGAAATTTTCGTGTTTTTCGGAACGTCTGTTTTCCACGTTTCAAAGTGTCTATTCGTTTTGACGTTAACTAATGGTTTTTCGGATACGATAATTATACGATACGATATTTCTGCCGATATGATAATTCTGCCATTGAGATTTCTCATGTTTTACAAGAAGGATACATTGAGATGAGAATGATACAAAATTTAATTACAGAATCAGCGATATAAATACGATGTCCGAAATTACTGAAATGGAACCGAAATCAGGAATGGAGCCGAAATCACGAATGGAACGAAAATGAATTTCGATTTTACACATTTCTAGTCCATTCGAAAATTCCAAAAAGTTTTCGTTTCAGCACGAAAATTTGTTTGGATCTGCCGTTTTCGGACCTGAAAATTTTCGGAAAATAGGCTGAATCCGAATGCACGAATCGGGAAATTTCGTGAAAATTCCTAAACCCGAAACGCACATCCCTACTGCTGTTTGACATTGCACATTGTTACTTAGTTTGAAGTCGATGATTATTCCCAAATCCTTCTCCTGCTTGGATTTCCCTAACTCCGTACCATTTAGGGTACAAGTTGCTTGTTTGTTCTTCACTCCAAAGTGCATAACTTTGCATTTATCTACATTAAATTTCATCTATCTAAATCCCTCTGCATCGGAGTAACATCCTGCTCACATTGTATTACTTTTCCTAGTTTTGTGTCATCTGCAAACACAGATACATGACTTTCAATGTCTATCTCGAGGTCATTTATAAATAAATTGAATAGAATTGGTCCTATAACAGACGCCCGAGGGACACCACTTACCACTGATGTCCATCTTGAAAATGTACCATTTATGACCACTCTCTGTACCCTATGTTTTAGCCAGTTTCCTATCCAAGGACAAGTGTTTTCATCTAGACCAATTTTTCTTAATTTAAATAGTAACCTTTTGTGTGGAACTGTGTCGAAAGCTTTGGCAAAATCCAAGTAAATCTCATCCACTGCGACCCCCTAATCTATACTTCTACTTACTTCCTCATAGAACGTAATTAGGTTAGTCTGACATGATCTGTGTTTCATAAAACCATGCAGATTTTTTGCCAATTACATTATACCTCCCAATAAATTCCTGAATATTATCCCTTAGTAACCCCTCAAATACTTTCCCAGTCACAGATGTTAAGCTCACAGGTCTATAATTGCCAGGCACACATTTTAAACCTTTCTTAACTATAGGGACTACGTCAGCTTTTCTCAAATTCTCTGGTACGATTCCTGAAATAAAAGAATCTTGAAAGATTAAGAACAGAGGTTTACATATTTCAATACATAGCTCCCTCAGTCAGTGGTGTATTTAGGTTTTGTGCTTCCCTAGGCCTGACTAAACTCGTGCACCCCCCAATTTAAATTTGAGGCACCCCTTCCTGTCAAGGGCACACCTCTTCCTGGTTAATCCCCACCCTTCCTATTTAAGCTCCACCTTTTCCTCTTAGAGCTCCGCCTTTTCCTCTCTTTATATTAAAAGTGGATGCCAAGTGCCTACTTGTATATTTTGTATACCATTTCAAATTTATCTATTGAGATAAATAAAATTATGAAATGTTTAAATTCAAGCATTTTTACAAAGAACAACCACGCATGTCAAGTATACTGGATCACAGCCGCTCTAATTGGTTGAACAATAAAATCCACAGAAACTTGCACTGCATATGAGAGTATCACAGAGCTGCACAGCAATAAAACCCACAGAAATGTGCAGTGTGTATGAGCATATCACAGAACTGCACAGCAATAAAACTCACAGTAATATGCAGTGTGTATCACAGAATCCACAGCAATAAAACTCCCAGCAATGCAATGTGCAGTGTGTATGAGTGCATCAGAATTCACAGCAATAAAACTCACAGCAATGCAATGTGTGGTGTGTGTCAGCGTATCAGAATCCACAGCAATAAGACTCCCAGCAATGTAATGTGCGGTGTGTATGAGTGCATCAGAATCCACTGCAATATAACTCCCAGCAAACCGAGTGTATATGAGCACACAGCAATTATGCTGTGGAGCCATCTTGTCAGCAGTGGGGTGCCACTGCCAGAGGGTGCACCGTAGCTTTGATTCCCTTCCCGGTGGGTGTTCAGTCCAGAATAGAGTCTGTGTTAACCAAAGGGCGGGCAGCTGCGCGCGTGCATTTCACGTGGTTCAGCCAGTCATGTGGTACTGAGACTCAGAGAAATGGCAGTGAAATGCCCTGATGTTCGGTGGTTTCAATCAGCAGGTTTATTCAGACGAACCTCATAGGTTTCAATGTTAAAAATATTCCCGTTTTTATGCAATATCTAATAAACCATTTATTATTTTAATCTGCAGTAAAAAGTCTTTATTTATTGATTTTTTTTTTTTTTTTTTTTTTTTTTAGTACCTTTCAGTCATTTTTGAGATGTTTTTGGGCAAAATTTCCCCCCTTTTTTTTTAATAGCGGTTTTTCTTTTTTCTGTAACAGAACTTTTTATTATCAATCATAGGATCTTATATGTAAATTCCAGACATTTTCGTTCAGTAGTTCTTTTGAAAACAGCAGGCCACGGGTTTGCGGTGGCAGCATTCAGCGGCCGACTCCATGCACTTTGGGGACCCTGCGGTGAATGGGGACCCGCAGGGTGGGGAAATTTTATTCTCCTAAGTGCAGGGAACTACAGAACACCAAAAAGTTGGCATCATTTCGGTGCTCTGTGAGTAACCCATTTAGTGGTGAGGTTTTTTGCTGCCCCCTGGAAAGTGAAAGCCTAGGCCTTGCCTACCCAGGACATACTTGAAAATTTGTGAAATCTCAATGTATCCTTCCTGGTAAAATACTTTGCAAAAGTAAAAAAAAAATAAAAAAAAATTTAGGGGTGGGGCCACCCAGTGTGGACCGCCGCCCCCTGGAAAGTGCCGCCCTAGGCCTGGGCCTAGTCGGCCTAGGCCAGAATACACCACTGCCCTCAGTACTCGCGGGTGAATTCCATCCAGAACTTTATTCACATTCACTTTGTTTAATTGCTGCAAAACCTTGTCCTGAGTCAACCAGTCACTTTGTATTAGTAAGATTTTATTAATGAATTTCATGACTCCTGTTATAGGTTTCTCTTTGATAAATACTGAAGAAAAATAATCATTCAACATTTCTGCCTTATCTTGATCTTCAGTTAACAATACCCCCGACTCAGATTTTAGTGAACCTACATTTTCACTCCTGTTTTTTTTTAGAATTTATGTACCTAAAGAATCTTTTAGGGTTGGTCTTGCTCTCTTTGGCTATTTCTTTTTCATTTTCTAGTTTAGCCCATCTAATCGCTTTTTTACATGCTTTATTGGCTGCCCTATATGCTTTATAGGATGCCTCAGATTATCACATTTAAAAGCTTTAAATGCCTTCTTTTTATTTTTCATTTCCTTAGTTACCTTCCTACTGAGCCACATTGGTTTCAGTCTGTTTCTTTTATTTTTATTACACAGTGGAATATATTGTGACGTGTACTTTTCTAGTGTTAGTTTAAACACTTATCCTCAGTGTTTTTCCCATGAAAGAGTTTCTGCCAGTCAATGACATTGAGAGCTTCCTTTATTTTAATAAAGTTGACATTTTTAAAATTATGTTTTAGCTCTGCTATTCCCCTCATTTAAGCATTGGTCTGTTTATGGTTTAATGTTAAAAGTGATGTTTTTGTTACTTCCGCCCCCCCCCCCCCATCAGGACATCATCCAAAAGTCATTAAGGCTAGGGTCAAACGAACGCATTTTTTGCGTCGTCCGTTAAAAATTGCGTCCGAACGCATTGACGTATTTTTTTACGGAATGCGCGAAAACGGTCATACGATGCACATTTTCGTGCGTGATTTTTTTTTTTACGATCGTCAAACACTTTTTGCGTCTGGACGTTATGTAGGCTGGACATTAGCAGCGTCTGACGTCTCCTAATCACACAAACACGCCGCTAACTGAAGCAGCGCACTCTGTACGTCAGTAATAGCGGTTCTGCGTTCTCTAAAAAATCGTTTGCCACTTGCGTTGCGGGGTCGCACTTTCATATGGCCGTACTTCGTATTTCGGCCGTCATTTGCTGCTACTGCGGCCCTGATTAAGTGCGTCTAAACGCACGTTAAAAATCCGTTCGTCTGACCCCAGCCTTAGCCTGTCCCTCATGTTCCCTGACACCAGGGGAAGCCTGGTATTGAAACTCCAGCCAACCACCATCCAGGAGGCATCTGGGCCAACCTATCCCTTTCAAAGACCGCACTGCATTCACTTTAAAGGAAACATCTGCGGAAACTTTAAACCCCGGCCCCCAAAAATCCCTTTGCCCCAGCAGGGTGCTCTTTTGGAGTTAGGGGCCCCCTCATGGAAGCTGCATTTAGGGTGATTTTTTTTCAGGAGGGAGCTCCATCGGGAACCCGAGTTTCTGGGCCTTTCTTGGCCCCAGGAGCTCAGGCAGCATCACCTGGGGTAACTTCCACACAATGCCGCTTTGGCCCCCGCCTGCGGATCTGGGTGCTTTTTGAACTGTGACAACATAGGGGCCTGAGCTATCAAACGGTACCCCGGACTGCTGCTCCCCTGAAATCCCCCCCAAACAAGGACTCTTGCTCTATATGACTGCCGTTAGTTATTTATACGGCGCCACCAAGTTCCGTAGCGCTGTACAATGAGAGAGACTGAATAACCAATATACATACAAGTTAAATACATAGAACAGTAGAAGAGAGTACCCTGCTCAAGAGTTTATAATCTGCAAGGAGGACCTGAAAGAGACCAGGGTGACCTGCGGTGCCGGATGTCTGGATGGGCTGGGATGTTATCTGATTCTGTACCAAATAAAGAGGCCTGCTCAAATGGACAGTGAGTCTGCTTAACCCAATATAACCAGTGTCTTGTGCTTTATTGGGAGTTATTAAGAACTGTTTGCTGAGGGAAGGATCCAGGGACTAGCGGAGGGAAAATATTTGAACTGGGCTTGCATAACACTGGTGTTAATGATTTAGCAAATACAGAATCATTTAAGCACCCCCTACCCCCCCCCCATTAAATCCCATACTCGCCTCTCATCCCACGGCGAGGAGGGTGGCCCGATCCGCTGTTTCTTCTGGCCGGGAGCAGAGTGAAACTGGGAGCAAATAGTTCCCAATCTCCCTCTGGCACTGCGTGAGATCGTGCAGGGCTTGCGGCCTGGACGCGCAACACTCTATGGAGTCCTATGGACTGCAGGAGGTGATACTTGTGGCGGTTCGGACGTACTACCGCGAGTATCACTGCAGTTAGCACAGTGTTACAGGGCGAAATGCTGAGCTAGCACCTGTACTGGAATACCACACTAACATGATGATGCTACAGGAAAATCTGCAGCTGCAGGTTTTACCCGTTAGCGTGAACTATAGAATAGGGCCCAGAGAATTTTCCTTCTTATGCATTCCCAGTGTACTTAAGTCCTGGGAAAACAATTAACTGTAGATGTCTTTATGAAATTGCGTCTGAATAGAAAGGTTTATCTTTTAAGTATAGGGGGAAAAATCTACTATTATTTTGAGATCATTGGTTAAGACTCAAATTATTTAAATTTCTTAATTTTTATTGTATTCGCTTATCCTTTACAGAAACATTCCTGGGATGAAAGTTTCTAATCCTCTAGACAAACAATGACAACCCTTTGGAACTCGGTGCCCTCTTTGCTGGCACACGAGACATAAGTTTGCTATCACTGTTGCCAGGCCAGGTCCAGACTGCCCATCGGGCGTACCCTGCGGCCAGTTGGCTGCTGCCCCGTATAGTCTGTGGCCTGGGATGGCTGCTCTAATTAAGCAACAACTGCTTAGTTAATTTACCCCTTTATCGCGCTAGCGGCCGTCTGTATCTGTGCTTAAACATGCCTCTCACATTCTCAGCTGCGCTCCCGCAAAATCATGTAAAGATTTTATGTAACATCTCGCGGGAGCGGAGCCGAGCGTTTGAGAGACTCGTTCTAGCACAAATGCAGGCGGCCACAGGACGCACCACGTTTGACAGATATCTGAAGCACAGCACAGGTGATGTGATTTGCTGCTCAGTGATTGCAGGATTCAGTCTGCATTTCCCCAAGGTGATCTACAAAATCTGGCCTGGTTGGGGGGTCCTGAGGACAGGTTTGAGAAACACTGTTCTAGATGATACATGATGTCCCTTATCTTACACAATTTCAAGTAGCACCATTAATGGAATAAAAATGTAAACACACTTTAATGTGGCTGTAAATCAGCTAGAGAGGAGACAGAATCCAAGGAGAGCTCTGGGATCACCCACTACATTACAGAAATAAGATTCAGGGGCTATACTTATTGGAAATCCCTTTGCAGTACAGCAACAATGCGTTACTGTGATTTCCATACACAGGCATTATGTCACATACAGATTATTTTTATACTCTATTGTTTTTTTTTAGAAGCTGCAAGGCTGATCACATTAGTATGATCAGTACATGTATCCATAAGCCAGACGACTGATCATTGTTTTATTAAGTCGCCTACTGATGACCGGGTCGGACGCAGGGAGACAAAAAATACGCAAACACATAACTGTGGAATAATATATATATTTATTATATATAGGCCACAGCTAAAAACTCCACACAATAACCCACCATAATGACATAACCATTCCCATAACAAAATTAAAACAATAACCCAGTGCTGAAAGAGGACTCCCCACAACCACCACACACCTCCAAACCAACCAACCACCAAAAAACTTCCCAACTCCCAACCATCTGACCAAAGTAATCCTAACTAAATAGGAACCCCTAGCCAGCACTGCCTACAAGCCCCCGCCACGAGCTCCTCACATAACCCCCTTATGGGAGAGCTCCCCCACCAAGAAAAAACAGGGCTTGTTCAATCCCTTCCTTGAGTCCCAGGATGAACAGATCCTTGCCCACATCTGTCAGGTGAACTCCATCCGCCATAAAATAACACTACGCCTCCTCCTCATCAAAAGGTAGATGTCGCACCACCACACCTTCCATCCTCCTCACAAACCTTTGCATGCAGCGATTCAGCTTGATACGGCCAAGCCGCACCGCCTCCTCATTCTCCACCTGCTCCAACACCATCCTTGGCATCACCTCGGACCACACCACCACTGTCCATGGTGACCACACCCTCAACTGCCGCAGATCTTCCTGCATCTGCTCCAGCAGCATACAAAGAGGGACCACACCCAAATCGTTCCCTCCCATGTGAACCACCAGCACATGGGGAACTTCACCATGCCTCAGGGCACCCAAAATCGTCGGTTTAAACTCCTCCCATAGGAGTCCACGGATTCCGATCCACCGTACCCGTGTTGCCGACCCAAGCAGACCCATCTGAACTCCAGAGTATCGCACCAACGCCCTTCTTCTCGCCCAAAAAATCAGGGAGTCTCCAATGATCCACTCCACTCTTGGAGGGATCTGCAAAAACAAAAACAAATTACCAACATCTCCACCACACAAAATACTTTAAAAGAAAAAACTCCCCACCAAACCACCACACATCCCACCAAATAAACCATGACCTGTAAAGAAAAAACATATCATAAACACCAACTCCTTGCCTCCAAATACTCCAAACCCCCACACTCAACCCCAAACAACCACCAAATTTACAAAGATAAAATAGAATAAATATATATATTCCGTATAATTCATATTTCATGTATAAGTTTGATATTTTTCATATTTCAAAATTTCTCTTTTTATTCTTTTTTTTTTAAATTGAAAAAACATAACATAACCAACATATCATAACATACAGAAAACTGTTCTCCACATTACCTCCCAGCTTTAACAAATGTTTACAAAATTTATGACACCAAACCAGGACGAACATAAGACTTAAAAGCCCTTGAGTTCCATCCTCCCAATTCTTGAATTTCCGTTGCCGACAAACCCAACCTTGAAGCTTCCGTTGCTGCCCCAATACGAAAGGAGTGAGAACCAAATTCCTTTGGATTTCTCCCTAAACTCAACAAACCCTTCTTAAAAATAGAAATAAACGGATATCTTGATAAAGCCGACCCATCCGCGTGACATAAAAAGGCCACTCTAGACTCCACCCGTACCTCCAAAATTTTTTTTAACGTTCTCCACTGGACAAACCACACAGTTATCCACACTGAATAAACCAACTCTACGCCCCCTACCCAACTGATCCGTCTTGGAGTTACCAACCCATATAACCAGATCATTGACTCCCCCCCCCCAAACCGCATCAGCTCCCAAACCACCACCTCCTCTCCTAGAATTGCACACCAGCTCACCCACTCGAAATGCCCCAAAAAACCCTAAACAAAAAGCTGCCTCATAAGCAGAACCTCATAAGGTGAAGAACAAAAACTCCCAACAAAATCCCACAGCCCCTCCAATAATCGTCTCGAAACTGGACGCCTAGCGTCCACCCTGCATCTCCCCTTCACATAACCCCGAACTGCACATCTGATCACAAAATCCTTGGTGACATCTCTTTTCCCCGATACCTGAAAAAGGAAAGCCAAGGCGGCTAAAGACTGCCGAACCACTCCATGAGATGCCCTAGACTCAAATAACCGTATGAGGTATGCTCTGAGCAGACTTTCCTCATCCAAACCACCCAATGACACGTACCTGCACCGCTCAGCCAAAGCGTCCCAATCCCTCCATACTCGCGAGTAGGCCTTCCAAGATGACTCAGACACAGAACCTCTCACCCATCTTCCGAAAATTTCGAGCCTAGCTGCCAAAGGCCCTCCGGATAAGGGGTGCCCACCTCCTCTGCCAACGGAGCCAGGGAACGAAACCTGTCCCATTGAAAACGAGACAAAGCATCCGCCACTGAGTTAAGGTGACCCGGAACATGCCTTGCCCTGCATAAAACATTAAACTTAAGACACATCAACGCAAATCTTTTCAGCAGTCTGATGACTGGCAATGATGAAGCTGACAAAGAATTAACCGCTGACACCACCGCTATGTTGTCAGAACAGAATCCTTCTCCCCTCCAGAGCACCTCCCCACAGCTCCAAGGCCACCACTAATGGAAACAACTCCAAAAAAGCCAAATTCCGCACCAAGGAAGATGCCAACCAACTATCAGGCCAACGAGAAGCACACCAACGTCCCCCAAAATATACCCCAAAACCAACACCTCCCGGGGCATCCGTGAAAAATTCCAGCTCCTTCGCCAAAACCTCTTTCGAAGGGAATAAGGCCACCCCATTAAACACCACCAAAAAGGATTTCCACACTTCCAAATCTTCCTCCATGGCACCAGATATTCTAAGAAAGTGATGACCTTCCCAAATACCCTGTGTCGCCAAAGTCATTCCACGTAAAACGACTCTTCCAACCGGAATGACCCTGCACGCAAAATTCAAACGACCAATCAGCGATTGCAGCTCTCTCAACTGTAATTTTTTAACCAACAGGGCCCCTTCTACTTGCCTCAAAGCTTCCACCACTTTTTTAACAGGTAAACGACACTCACCCTTTACTGAATCAATCTCAATTCCCAAGAAAGTGATAACCGACGCTGGACCTTCCGTTTTATCAGAAGCCAAAGGAACACCAAATCGGTGTGCCACCCACTGAAAAGACCGAAGAATGTGCAGACACTCTCCTGTCCCTTCCCTACCCACACACAAAAAATCATCCAGATAAAGAGTCAGATTGTTCGACCCTGCCACTTCACTGCCCACCCATTCCAAAAATGTACTGAAACATTCAAAAAAGGAACAGGAAATGGAACAACCCATAGGCAAACATAAATCCACATAAAATTCGCCTTCAAACCAAAATCCCAGAAGATGATGACACGAAGGATGAATAGGTAATAGCCGAAAAGCCGACTCAATATCCACCTTAGCCATTAAAGCCCCCGGTCCTGCATCACGAACCAAACTAACCGCAGAATCAAATGACACGTATGACACCAAGGCCAACTCCTCACCAATATCATCATTCACCGATTTCCCCCCCCGTGGAAAGGATAAATGATGAATCAAATGAAACTCTCCTGCCTTCCGCTTCGGCACAACCCCAAGGGGATATCCTCAAATCCCGCACCGGAGGAGACGAGAATGGACCTGCCATCCTACCAGCCCCAATCTCCTTAAACACCTTCTCCCGAACTACCTCCGGATACACTCTAGCCGACTTCAAATGTCTTAACTTGCCACCCCCTGGCCTTACCACGAAAGGAATCCGAAAACCGTCACGTAAAAACTCTGCATCTCTATGTCTGCCGTAAAGCCTTAGCCACGGTAACATCGCATTGAGTTTCACCAGGGAAGCTCCCCTCTCCAGACCCTCCAAAAGGCAGACCTCCTTGTCTTGCCCTCTTAAAACATCTGGACAATGAATGTAATCCTCCACAATTTGAACATTCGTGCTTGTACCTGCACCCCGCACCAAACTTGCACTGACCCTCATTAAACTGCCAGCACGATCCCTTTTTTACACCTGCCGGTGGGGAACTGACTCCTCCCCCACCGGCTCCCCCTGGAAAGGGCAACGCCTTTTGTGCCCCCATCAAACGCAACCACAGCGTAATGTCCAATTGTTCCCACCCCATGCCTGGGTGAGCCGCCAAACGTTGCCTAAGCTGCTCATCGTATTTCCACCACGCCCAACCACCATACGTTCGATAAGCCTCCCAAATCCCATCCACATAACAAAAAAGACCCGAACAGTGCTGTGGGCTCTTTTCCCCAACCACACTTGCCAAAATACAGAAAGCCCGGAGCCAATTCCCGAATGACTTAGGAATCCTCCGAAACCTCTTCTTCCTTTCCTCCTCTACCTTTAAAACGTCCTTAGATGAATCATCTTTTACCCCAGCCACCTCATCCAACGGAAGCAGGGAAAAAAGTTCCACATACTCCCTCTGCCATATGCCTTCTTTAACCTCCTGCTTCAAATGAAACCCAAAGGCCCAGAAAATGACATGTAAGAATTCCTCCTTGCCACATCCGCCACTCCTGCGGACTCACCGAGTGAACCCACATCGCCACTCGGCCCATTTGAAGCCATAACTTCACCACCAAGAGCTCCACCAGCTATCACAACTATCACAGCTATCCTGAGCCAAATCCACACCCTGGTTCACACCCCTTGGTAAAACCGACCAAGCCTCAAAGGCCCCCTGTAAAAAAGACATGAAAGAACCCACATCACCACCATTTCCGTTACCTGTCGCCACACGAGGTCCACCCGAACTTCCTGGAACCTCCAGTGCCACCGACTCCAAACCTCCTGCACCACCTCCAGCAGCCTGGAAACCACCCACCGGCTGTGGACTCCTCTCCCGAACCATTGGAACTGTGGACGAAAAATTTATAGTGCGATGAGCCCCAGAACCCAAAGTACCAAAATCATCAACTCGCTCCCTCACACCAACATCCGGAGCCCCATCATCTCCACCAACTGAACACCAATTTACTTAGAGCTCCTGAGTGCCCTCATCCCGCACACCAACACCCTGCGCCACACCACCGTCCACATCTCTATCCACCAACTGTTTTACCGCCGAAACATCAGTCCCTGAGACAGTCCTTGCTCCTCCTCTGGGACCCCTGGTGGACCGCTGACCTCCTTCTCCCAGAGGAACTCCTCGAACTCCGCACTCCTTCTCTCCTGGTAGAGCTAACCACACCACCCCTCCGACCGGAAGGATCCTTAGTCCCCGATGCCGGCCTCAAGCTCCTACCTTCCACACTCCTGGAAGCGCTCACGCCAGCCACATTTCCAACTGCGTCACCACCAGCCAACATCCGTTGAACCAACCGACCACGACCTCTCACAGCCTCCAATCTCAATCTCTCGGCCGCCGATACATCACTGGATTTGCCTCCCGGATTAAACCGCACCTCGGCCTCGACATCCTGGCAGGGCGAGAACCCCCTTCCGCCGCCAACACCTCCGACAGGCTTCTTCTGGCCCACTCCACACTACGATGCCGAGCCGCCTCCCGCACTTCCTCCAGTAGCGACTCCAGCTCACCACCTTCTGCCATTCCCAAAACAATACTTTAAGGCAAAAAGCCGAAAAAAACACTGCTTCTCTGACGCAGTACAGATTTTCACCGCTCTACCTCAGGAGAAAAAGGCGCACAGAGCCTCTCCACACGCGCCTTAAGTACCCTCCTGTCGACTCCTCCCACACCACTCCTGCTCAATCTCCTCACGCGCTGCAAAACCTTCTAGAAAAATCCTCCCTGCGTCCTGGCATCAGAGGCAACTTAAGGGCCCTACGCCTTAGGTGCTTCAGGCCTTATTTATCTTTGTCACATTTACCATATTTAGAAAAAAAGGTAATTTCTGACTATGCTAACAATGCAAATCCCCTTTGAAATTGCAAGACAAGACACCATCTGGAGTTTAGAAACTTTCATCTCGGCAAAATTTCTGTAAAGGAAAAAAGGAATACATGAAAAATTAAAATGAGAATTTTCTGGCAACAATTTAGGATATTCTTTCATGTGGCCACAGCTACTATACTGCTGTAGGTGCTAGAATGGAGAACGGAAAGGGAACGCTTAAGGACGTAAAAGACCGTACATATGAAAGACCGGTAAAAGGAGCGTTTTAGCAATGTAAACTATTTTCTGATTACAAGAAGGGTATCCTGTATTTTTTTCCTTTTTTTTTTTAGCTTTGTTCAGCATAATTTATACTCCGCTTTCTGCTTCTTACATCCTCGAACGTGTACAAGGAAGATATGTTTATTTTGGTCTTTGGAGGGGGGATTAATATCCAGTTAGCGTTACAACACAAGCAGAATACTCCTCTTTAAACCACAAAAGATATGTTCACTTTTTTTCTGATGTAAAGGTAAAAAGCGTTATTTGGGAAGTTTTTTTTTTTATAGATTTATAGAGAATCCTGATGCACTTTGCTCCATGGTAGTAGATAAACTACAATTCTTATTAACCTACATTTTATTAGTCCCTCCTTCCTCTACTGCAGGGACCAGCAATCTTGGTCATCCATATGTTTTATAACTACACTTCCATGAAGGTTTAGCAAACCTGATAAGCATCATGGGAGATGTAGTTCCAAACAATCTGGATTGTTAAAGTTGCTGATCCCTGCTCTACTGATTAGGATGAGGCATGGAGGAACAACGAGCACAACCAGATCTCCTTTTTTCAGGAAGTAAATGGTCCACCCAGCCCACACTTTGTCAGATTTTCATTGCATATTGTTGTGGTCCAATAATTGGAGAATATTAAACTCTCAACATTTGAAATAATGACAGATTATGCAAATTCATTATTGGGTAATATAATGGAGAGTCTAACCACTTTATTTGTATTCTTACTTTACTCTGCTCCCCATGACACAAAAGAAAAGGAGGGGAGATATTGCTGGATTATGCTTCTAACCTGGGAGTTTCCTGTTCTTGTTAAATTTTAAAAAAAACAAACAAAAAAAAAACAGGAATTTTTAACTAGTGTTGCTCACTTGACTTTTCAGAATTTCTTATTCAAAGGTCATTGGGCCAAACCTGGTTTGATTCTTGTTGACAGTAAACTTAGCCAAAAATTACCATTTGACGTTTCCAAAAAAGATGTTAAATTTAGGGAATACTAGCTAAAATATGTCTGGGGTCACTTTCAAAAAGACTAACAGGGTAATTCAAAGAGATTCGAAAAGTCACCGCACGTTCGGCGACTTTTCGTTCTCTTCAATTCGGTTCGTGTTGCCGATCCCATTTTGGTGACCCTGCAGTGTTTTCAGCAAGCACCACATGGTCCCCGAATTGCAGGAAAAGGCTATCGCAAACCCGACGAAAACTAACTGCAAAACCCGGCGAATGCATGCTGAAAACCCGCAAAAACATCTGGATTACCCCGTCGAAGAGGCCGGGAAATCCCGAGCAGGAGCCAATCACACGCAGCGAAGCCGCCGGAAAAAGCCGAGACCGCAGACAGAGGGAGGTGAATAAATTAGGAAAACAGTTTGTATGAATGTTTGAAAGTTAAATGCTGTTTGCAAAGAAACTACTGAGCGGAAATGTCTGAAATTTACACATGAGGTCCAGGGAATGATAATAAAAAGGGCTGTTACAGAAAAAATAAGTAAACTTAACCCCTTAAGGACCCCTGACGTACCCTGTACGTCCTGTCCACAGGTCTCCCTTAGACCCGCGGACGTACAGGGTACGTCAGCGGCGCCTAATCCCCCTCCCGCCCGATACTCACCTCCCTCGCTGGATCCCTCGGCGATCTGGCAGGGAGGAAGCCTGCCCATGTGATTTAAATTGGCAGGCGAGGCTGATGACGTCGCCACGCTGTGTGGTGACGTCATCAGCAGGCGTCCCCATGCAATTCAATGGAGGGGAGGGGGGGCTCCTTCGGAGCCCTCTATCTCCCCAACCATTGAAGCTAGGGAGATGCTGTTTGCACCGCTGAAAAGGGGAGAGTCTCCCCTTTTCAGCGGTGTATAGCATTAACAGTTCAATTGGCGCCAAATCGCGATTTGAACCTGGAGGGGGCTGACATCTTGGATGTCAGCCAAGCCTCCAGGTCCTCCCCACCCACTGACAACCTCACCATATGTGTGAGGATGTCAGTGGGCCAGTTAACCATCTAGCTGCCATGTAGAGATAAGGGGATCCTAAGGATCCCCATATCTCCCGATCCATGGCAGCTAGATGGTCATATTTGACATCATTTGAAAGGCCTGATTATGGCCTTTCCAATAATACCAAACATGACCAGGTTTGGTTTTAAATAAAATTAAAAATAAATAAATAAATAAAAAAAATAATAAAAAAATTAAATTAAAATAAATTATTTTTTTTAAAAAGTTTTTTTTGTCTGGGGGGAGTTTAATTAAATAGGACCTAGGCTGTCATCTAAAAATAATTAGCACAAAATGGTCAGAATGAGCGCAGCGCACATAGGTGAACTGTCTCAGCAGTGAAGGGGTTAAAAAGCAAACGCATGTAAAAATTGGGTATTTCTAGTCTCGGGACAAAATTTTGAACCTATTTAGCCGGGGTCTTTGTGGGTGGTTGTAGATTTTGGGGATTAAATTACGAAAAAGTGTGTTTTTACCATTTTTTTCATCATATTTCATATTTTTTTATAGTAAATTATTCGATATGATGGAAATAATGGTATTTCTAGAAAGTCCATTTAATGGCGGGAAAAAGGGTGTATAATATGTGTGGGTTGAATAAACGAGTAAGAGGAAAATTTGACCTAAACACTAACAGCGCAGAAACGTAAAAACAGCAGCGGTCACTAAAAGACGGATTTGTGTAAAACCGCCCGGTCACTAAGGGGTTAAAAAAAATAATAATTTCAGAAAAATGCTTAAAATATCCGAAAAAATCTATAAATAAAGAGACTGCAGAGTTTTATAATGAACGGTTTATTAGATATTGAATTAAAACGGGAATATTTTTAAGATTGAAGCCTATGGGATTCTCCTGAATTAACTTGCCGAATTAAACCACCGAATGGCAGGGCATATCGGGAACCTTTCCTCTGCTGGTTTTCGTTCTCTGAATAGCTGAAGCAGTGCATTTTCATGGGGATTTCACTGCCCTCGAACAGGCACCGTATGTGCAGGCAATTTGCCAGGATTTGGCGAATTGCCTGCTCTCTGGATAGCCGAATGGCCAGGAAAGGTAACCGAACGCTGATTTTCAGCGTTCAGTTACCTTTCTCAAGCAATTCGGATCTCTTTGGATAACCCTGTAAACCAGGCTATGTCACGTTGCTGTTTAGGCTGGGGTCAGACGAGCATTTTGAAGAGCAGAAGGAACGTCCGTGTGAGTGGACGTTCCTTTCACTCTGACACCCGTCTGGCCACATCGCTGAGCTCAGTGCTCTCAGCGCTGCAAGGCTTGATCCTCCTATGGAGGATCACGCTTTGCAGCCCCGTCAACGCATGTTCTACCGCTTTGACAGGGTGGCTTGCTGCATGGGCGCACGCAAATCGTACGCGTGCAACAGCGTGTGGCCAGCCCCATCACAGCGTCACACGCTGCGACGGACGAAGGAAGGCACGTCAGTACGGACGCACATAGTGTGCTCGTCTGACCCCAACCTTAGCGGTACATGAGTAAATTTATCTTTTTATGTTCCAATGACTATCATAATCCTATAAATAATGTCTGTAAGGTTCTGTAGGTAAACCTGAAAGACAGCAACTCATTGTGAAAATTTTAGCATTGTTAGCAGCTGCAAACTTCGTTCCTATGAAAATATATGATCATTGTAATCATTCTCGTGTCATGTGCTTTAATAAGGTTAGGGTCAGACGAACGCATTCTGTGCAGACTGTGCGTCCGTGCACAACAGATGTACTTTCTGACTGACGACAAGGTAGTGGCCACACAGTCCGTTTTGGTGACTGATGTTTATTTTGATTGATGTAGAAGGGAAAATAAATTAATCTGAAAAACATTTTGTCCGTCAAAATGCTGGACGTCAAAAATGCAGTCCGTCTGACTTCGTTCCATCAGTCACACACAAAGCTATGCAGACGTTGCGGACGCAGCGCACTCTGTGTGTCCGTTCTAGCGGATTTACGTTCTTCCCTAACTTGCATCCGTTTGCCGCATCTTTTGTGCGTCCGCACTTCTGTGCGGACGTACTTCGTGTTTGGTCTTTATTGAACATAATTGTATGCTACCACGGACATTAAGGCTGGGGTCAGACGAGCGTAGTGTTCACGTCCGTGATTGCGCCTAAAAGTACGTCCGTGATAGCATGAAAGTAAGTCCATTGGAGCCTGACACATGAAGTACGTCCGCACTGAACTGCGGACGCACAACGGCCGCGGCAAACGGACGCAGGTTAGGCAAGAACGTAATACTGCTAGAACGGACGTGCGGAGTGCGCCACGTCCACAACGTCTGCATAGCTTTGTGTGTGAGTGATGGAGCGAGGTCAGACGGACTGCATTTATACGTCCAGCATTTTTGACGGACAGAATGTTTTTTCATTGTAATTTATTTTCCCCTCCTACATCCGTTAAAAAATAACTTCAGTGAAAAAACGGACTGTGTGACCACTACTGCGTCATCCGTACTGACGATGTCCGTACTGCACGGACGTACAGTCCGTAGAAATCACGCTCGTCTGACCCCAGCCTAAAATGTGCGGCAACACAGACGTGAACACTGCGCTTATCTGACCCGAGCCTTAATGTTTTCAGTTTTCGAGTTAATTCAGGAGTTCTTGAGTGTTTGAGAGCAGCTGCTCAGCATTTCACCATGTCCTTTCTAAAAACTGCATGTTATGCATACTTGTTGTTTGTTCAAGATCAAATTTTTTTCTGCATATATTTATGGAATCTACACCCTAAAATATGATTTGAACAATATAGAGAGTAGGCGAGCCAATGTGGTCTCCAGAAACTGTTGATGTTGTGTGATCGTTTCCCACACAAGCCTATTTGTTTGTAATGTCAAACACTTGACTAGGACTCTTGGTGTATTCTGCTACTGAACAATCTGAATAGGGTCTTCCTCAATGGACAAGTGCCACATTTTATGCTTGGTCCCTCCCAGTCTGGTTTTACTTGTTCTTTAAAATTCTGATAAAAGAGAGGAAACTTGTCACACTGCCTGTCTGGAAGGTATTTGTAAGCAGAGAGAGTGATTCTTTTCACATTGATGTTTGTGACCTGCAGTGCTCTTCTGCAGAATAGAAGCCCGAATAAGCTTGAGAATTAGAATCCAATTTTTTTCACGTTTTCTTCTCTTATGCAGAAATTTTCCTCTACAAACTCTTAATTTTCCTGAGAAGCACAGCACTTTTTCAAATATTCTAAGATGACGTGGGACATTTCTCAAACGTCCAACCGTACAAAGTCCTGGAAGAAATGTTGGAAATCCTGCTGTTTTGGTTGTCTCTGGTGTTTTCATGGGTGTAAGTGTAAAAGACTCAAAAATAAGGAGCCACGATCACTGGTGAGTTGGGGTATCATAATAGGATACATTCAAGGTTAGTTATTGCTTTTTCACTGAAGTAAACGTGGTGCTGGTAGCCAAAGGAGACGCTAAACATTCTGTACAGTGTAGTCACACACTAACTATGGGTGTAGATACTCTGACCACTTAAGAAATACCAGAATATTTAGGGTTGCGACAGAATCATAATTTTAAGGATTATAAATCCCTACATAGTAAATATTATCATCTGTGACCCCTGAGAATTAGCTAGCGGATTATAATATAAAATACTGGTTGTGCTCTTTAGCATCGTCTGTACAAACACTTATTGGTAAAGGTGTAGTGGTGTTGCTAAAGTTGTGTGTATATAAACAAATATACGTTGCTGTGTATAATATATACTGTATGTATAGTTTATTCTTGCTATTTTCACAAATGTTCAGAGAGTCTATTTTCATCCTGTTTATTGTGAATTAGGTAAGGAACATTCAAAAAGTCTAGATATGGACTTGAAATTAGGACCTGTAGCATTAACTAACATTGCAGACACCAATCACTAAGCCAGTGTTTAGATTAAGCATGTTTTTTTTCTTTCATCTATGCTGAGCGTTGTAGGACAAGTAATCTATAAATGTTATGATCCCTTCCATTTTAACAAAAAGGCAGTTCTAGGCAGAGGGAGGGCTAGCTTTTCTAAGCTTAATCAAATTGTGTTGGATTCAGAAGGGATGAGCAACACCAAATGTAGAGCAATATTCTAAAGTTTGTGCTCACTTAACCAGAGCTGTTGTAAACTTATCCACTCCATAGTCTATAATGGATCTGGTTAACTTGGCACAACGTTTGGAATATGGCCCATATTTGTTGAAATAGATAATTAAAAAAATGTTCGACACAGCCTTGTGCTGGTGATCTATATTTGATGTCTTGTATCCAAATGGTTCTTGATCACTTTCTATTGTTCAGCAATGCCGCTGCGGTTTCGTTTTCCTCTCAACGATTACTGGGACCTTTTGTCACAAAGAGAAGTTTTGAAAGTTCTAGGCAGCAAAACATTAAGATTTACATTTCCACATTCTGGGGTACACTGACCGCACAATGGACTACCATATCGTACTTATACCTGGGTCGAAAAATGGGTTTATTTACTTAACCGTGACTTGAAGAATTTAAAACCTTTCCCCGCATACGGTGTTGGAAAATAATTAAGCAATTTTTTTTATAAATTAGCAAAATGTGCCTGGAATGTGTTTTTAAGCAGGTGTGAAAGTAGAAGTGTATTGGAATGTTTTCAAATGTTTTCAGGGTGTATTATGTCTGAATGCGGGTATTTTGTTTTTTAACTTTTCTGGCTCTGTATTAGTGTCAGACCAGTAACTCTTTCTCCCACATATCACATAATGTTCATAATCCCCAGTTTCCATCACCACCTCTGTCTCGAACTCCACATGCTGGCATTGTACCCTTAATTTTTCATCCATTCTAGGGATCTATTCCACTCTTGCTGATAAGAGATCAGCAATAGACGTTCTACAGATCAACTCAAGTCGATCAACTGCTGGAGTTCATATTCAAACCTTGTTGCTACTTGCTAGCAGAGTCTGTGGCTTCTGCACCCTCCTGCATGGTCTCACTAGTCTTCATAGAGTCCTCCTGGGTACTCCATGAGCAAATAATTGCCACTGCCATTATCACCCTGTGCCTCCTTTTTATTCTGAGCCCAGGCCAGCTGTGCTAAAGAGGTTGGATCAGAATAGGTGCGGTAAAAGGGAGCCAGCAAGATAAACCTGCTTGCCCTGATATTCTTTTATTTATTTTTGCAACTGCAAAATAAGAGCAGGTTGAGTGAAGTCAATTTCAAGCACCTAACAGTGCTTTCAAAAATCATGCTAAAAATGTCATGGTAGTGGAACAGTTAACCTTTGACTTAATCATGCTACTTTATTTTTTAACGTAGAATCAGTAGTAGAAAGTTTATTCCCAGTGCTGAATTTAAATTCATATCCATGGATTTGGGGTTTTCTTTTACGTTTTCAATCTTTTTTAACTTTTTTTGTCGTCGTATTTTTAATTTTTTTTGCTGTCACATCAATTGTAATTTGACCAGAAATATTACCCCTAAAATAAATATTTTCATTTGATTTCACAAAATCTCACACTATTCCCCCCCGAATCTAAAGCAGTATGTTTCATTTTTCTACTTTACAGTGATTATGTCAAACACGACTTATTTTATTGACTGTGCACTAAAGAGGACAAATATATCAACTATCATATAATGTAATAGTTAAAAGCCCACTTACACACTCAAAGGTTTAACTCTCACCCTTAACAAACAGAAACAAGCTTCTGTTGTTTTGCCTCTATAATTGTACTATCTCCGAGACTGCCATCAGGTGTGTGACCGTCCTTGATTTGTTCAGGGGCCAGGCCCATGCCAAAGACCAGGCCAGCTTGTCTGCCAGGTGTAACAATTCTGCCATGCTGCTCAGGACTGGGACACCAATACATTTTTGGGTGGGCACAGCAGCTGGGGGATCTGAGCAGCCTGACTTATTGAGTGCATGCACTGCATGGGAACAATTGCTATGGCCTGCACCAGTCATGATGCAAGTCAAACGCTTCCCACCAGACTAACCAGGGAATACCTTTTTAACAGGTTTGTTTGTTTTTTTGCTAATTTAATTAAATGAATGACTTAGAGGGTACCCCAACGAATGGCTCCGCTAGGGGCCCCAGTGTTTTTGATGGCTGCCATTGCTCTTAGGCTAGGGTCAGACTAACGCATTTTTTGCGTTGTCCGTGAAAAAGTGCGTTCGAACGAATGGACGCATTTTTTCACGGAATACGCAATAGCAGTCATACCATGCGCATTTACGTCTGTGATTTTGTACGGATCATCAATAAAACCCTTTTTGTGTCTGGACGTTATGTTGGCCGGACATTAGCAGCGTCTGACGTCTCCTAATCATGCACACATGCCGCTAGTGGACACAGCGCACTCTGTACGTCAGTACTAGCGGTTTCACGTTCTCGAAAAAATGCGTTCGTTTGCCACTTGCGTTGCGCAGCTGCACCTTTGTGCGGCCGTTCTTCGTATGCTGCCTGGCATTGGACGTCATTTGCTGCTAGCACGGCCGTGATTTAGTGCTGCTAAACGCACGTTGATACTGCGTTAGTCTGACCCTAGCCTTAGTATACACCGAATCTATACAATCTGAGGCAGATCTAGAGTTGGTGAGGACAAAACTCAAATATGACTCCAAATAAAACCCAAGGAGTGTATTTATGTGAAATGTCACGTGTGAATGTAGTTGGTCAGAGAAGTGTGTGTATACACCGACGCAAAGTTCTGCAATGTCAACCTGCATCTATTATGTGTAAATCCATGAGTATAAATATTTTGGTAATGTATGTTATGCTTGTAACTATCAAAGGACATGTTTTTCATTGAGATTTGTATATGTTTGTTATAAATGCATACCAATTTGAGTTAATTTAATTTAGAAATGTGATTTAAGATGGCGAAATTTGATGTTCACAGGATAATACCTGTAAATGTACTCCCTTTTAAAGTGTTTGGGATTATGGGTTCTTTAACCCCTTTACCGCCAGGGACCGCCTGGTGACAAGGCAGCCCTAAACGCTGCAGGGAGCCTGTGGTGTGTGCTATGGGCTCCGAAGCTCTCCTTCAGCCCGCCATTGGCTGCTGCGGGACCGACTGAGCTCAGGCATTCCTGTGGCAGCCAATGACGTCCTTTGCACACCCGCAGGTAAAAGGGGCCTAGAGAGTGAGGTGAAGTGGGGCGCGATATGCCAGCCCGCTACATTTTAGACACACCCACCCACCACGAGGAAGTCATAGCAAACCCTGCGGTGGGAAGGGGTTAAGTAAGATTTATTTAAACAGAAAGTGACGCAATGCCTGTGTAGCGCTCACTCCCGGAGGAGCCGCTGAATTAACCTCGGGTTAGTCTCACCGCACTAGGGAATAACTATACAGCAGCACTGTTGTGCATTTTTATAGATTATATTCTTTGCTGATCCCAATAAAGCAGCATATATAACGTGGATACGGTATTTAAATGACAGGATTTCGTAACGCGGGAAAAACACGCGGCGGCAAAAGAGAAAGATTAACCCCCTCAGTTCTGGAGTGTAAGTCCCATGAATAATAGCTCAAAAATGTGTATGTGTATTGTCTTGGGTACCCGGGTACTGTATTCAACTGGCCAGTGAATGAAACAAACGATCTTCGACTAGTCACGTTGGGGCCCTTTGGATTTAAACAATACTGCAGCGTGCGTTTCTTATTTTTGGAACTGCGGCCTGGGAGGCCTCTCACCCATCCGATAGACAAACTGTCCAGCACCAGATCAAGGATCTTCTCCCGCCGTGCACTGGGACTCTGTGCCACTGGATCCGCTCCCTGCTTGTCGAATCTCCGCAACAGGAACAACGATCCACCGCCTTCACTCCCAATCGATCAGCGCGGTCTCCTCATTCGGAGTCCAGCCGGAACTAGATTTCCATCCAGACCTCTCAGCGCTGCGTAGGTAGGTCTCAGCGGTTTCACTGTCCCGATCTCCAGCACCAGTGAGGCAGCGCCTGTACTCTGGCCTGGTCACGATCCTTGACAGTTTTCATGTGCGTCCTCCACCTTTCACCGCTCAGCTCACTCTGCCTCTCCCCTGCACGAGGCTGCTGATCTCTTTCCTCTTCCTACACCACCCATTTCCTGTCCTCACGCAAAGGATCATGGTAGGCGAAGTTCAGTACTTTCCTTGTTTGTCCAGCATAATCCGTAGGACTCTCTGTCTCCCTCTGGTGGCCATAATAATTAAATACAGTAGAACACAGTCACAGTCTTTAAAGCAGCGCTACACCTGTCAGATGAAACACAATACCCATCATGTCTCAGACACCAACTTCCTGTTTTGATGAAGCCGCTGCAGTTGCTGGAGGAGGCGGCTCTCATTGTGCTCCATTTTGTGTAGTGCTGCACTATTCATGTGGCAAATCTAAGGAGCCAGACTGTGCTACTGTGACCTGAATTAACATAGATGCAGAGAAAAGTCCCAAAAGTAATTCCTTTATCTATGTAGTCTAAGAGGCACAAACGTTTTCAGGGTGTCTGTTTACTTTAGCTCTCTCTTGCAGAAGAGAAAAGACCACTATATGAAGCGTGGCCTTTATTTTAGGCCAGTTTAGCAAGAACAGGAGGTGAATTCACAAAGTGGTGTGTGTTCTAGCGCTACATTCTCCCTCACGGCTCCCGAAAACCCAGGCTGCCATGATGATAAATGTATGGCAATTAGAAGTGTATGTTTGTCAGTTCTGTACAAGGGTGCGTTTATGTAAATCTATGTATAAAAGTACTATATACATGAATGTGCTTGTGGGTATAAGAAGAGAGTGTGTGTGTGTGCATGTATGTATCCATGTGCACGAATACATAGGTATATGTGTTAATACTTATGTGTTTGTATATAAGATACACGTGCATTGCTATGTAAAGGTATATCTTTGAGCTTGTGTATGCAGGTTTATGTATGAAAAGATGATTGGACTGGGATGAGATGGCGTTACTTTGTTGTAATCTTTAGGATTTTAAAAAATTGTAATATATAGTGATATGATATCTGGTCTGTTTCTGTGGCCTTCCTGACTTCCTTATAGATGCACAGAAACGCCTTTACGCTTCTAACCAACCTTTAAAAAAAAGTCCGTCCCCCCCCCCCCTGATTAATTTCATTTTATTTCATTTTTGAGCTGCTGCAGTGGGGGTGTGTGCAGTAGGCGCAATGTAAAAGTATGCTTTTTCTTATACCATCCTTTACATAAATGAAAATTAAAGTGAGTTAAATAGTATTTTTAACATAAAATAGGGAATAAATACCTCATAACTTTGAACATTTAATTAACTGTAAAAAATATAGTAACTGGATAATACATGTTTTCTTGACAAACGTGAGACAACGTCCTAAACATACAGGAACATGTAAGTATGAAGGTAAGAATTGACCATCATTTTCCATCATTCTGGCATAAGGGTAACAGAGGCGACAGCATTACACTGATCTTACCCGATCTTTCATTCCATGCTCGTCAAGGGACTTTCAGCCTTCCCTTTTGTGCCTGATTAAGGTTGAAACCAATAAGCATTTAGATAATGAGCATTCTAAAAACTTTTAAAATTATTACATAATAAAATGACTGAATTCCCAGTCTCTCCTGTGTATCGGGCATGTTCTTGAGAATTCTGTTGACTTACGCTACATCCCAACTGGTAGAGGACTACTGAACAGGTTCCATTGGTGGCATAGGTACTTACCATACTGCTGTATTCATTGTATGCATAGTCTGCATTCACAGAAATGTTAAAAAATACTTACCAGACATCCTGTTCAGTCCATTTAAGGGTGTATTCACAAAGCACCAAAATTGCATGCAATTTCAGTTCTTTGCTTTTCGCTGCATTTCAGCACATTTCAGTCATTCCATTTCACGAACATATGTTGAATTCACTATTTAGCGAATGGTCATAGTATTTTGCCAAAATTGAAGACACCGAAGCAGTTATTAGACATCAGTGAAAACCACCAAATTTTGCCGATAACTGCCGAATTGGCATCGGCAAATTCCGCCGAACTGGAGAAAAAAAAGGCAGTCTCCTAATAGGAGTTTAAATCAATAAAAATGTGTCTAAATAATAAAATGGTCTGTTACAAAATAAAATCTTTTAAAAAATCAACAAAAATGTCATCTAAAAAAATGAAAGTTCTTTAACCTCTTCACTACCGATACATATCTCCGGGCTTCAAAGGCACCATCTGGTGCCCCGATATCGAGATATCTCGGTATGCTGATCTGCAGCCCAAAAGCAAATCAAATTTGTTTGCTGAAAATAATTTAATTTGCTTTTGGGCTGCAGAAGGTGCCCCCGAAGTTTTAGTCCTGTGGGCATAATGCCCAAAGAGCTAAAACTGTAAAATCAGCTGCTCAAAGCTCTGAAATATTGGGCTTTCAGCAGCCGATGCAGGGAAAAATAGAAGAAAATAGACAAGCCGCTCAAACCTCTAACTCAATTTGGCAGTAGATGGTGCCATCTACTGGCCAAAAATAGGTTATTTCCAGTAAGAAATGCAATGGGTATAAGCTCATATTTCTTTATAATTAATTAGAAATGATTTTACAAAAAACACTTTTTTGAAAAATCACTTGGTAGTGAAGGGGTTAAAAAAATTTGCTTATGCAAAAAATAAAAAGAATAAATGCTCTTTAATTTTTTTTAATCGGATACTACTTTTTTACGTTGAAACCTATGGGATTCGCCTGTTTAAACCTGTCAAATTGAAATACTGAAAATCGGGGCGCTTCACCGGGTTTATCTTGCAATTCGGTGTTCAGTGAATAGAAACACGATAGTCTTCTATGGGACAATTTCAGTTCCACAGAACGTCTATGAATTGCAGTGAATTGCATCGTATTTCATGGTCAATTCATCTGTATTTGGCGAATTGACAGCTTAGTGAATAGACAAATTGCCCCAAAATTGCACCGAAATGGTAAAATTAACTTCGGTGCAATTAGGGGCCAATTCGGAGGTTGGTGATAAACCCCTTTTATTGTCTATATCGGTTGTGATCCGTAAGGCCCGTGTCAGACGGATGCAGTGATCACGTCCGTGTTGACGCACATTTTAACGTCCATCGTAGCATAAAATTATGATCAATAGAGACTCACACACGAAGTACGTCCGCAAAGAATTGCGAACGCACGTGGCACCGGATGCAATTTAGGCAAGAACGTCAAACCGCTAGGACGGACGCACAGAGTGCGCCACGTCCGTGTAGCTTTGTGTGTGACTGATGGAACGTAGTCAGACGGACTGCATTTTTGACGGCCAAAATGGTTTTCAATATCATGTGTAGCGCTGTGTTAAAGATCTTGCTGTGGCATTACCTATTTTTGGCCACAAGATGGAGACAGTCGCGATTAGAGATACTGGACATTGTAACTACATTTCCCGGCATGCTTTGCGAGGAGACAGGAAGTGGGTGGGGACGGGACACTTACATCCTCCACCTCGTGGAGAAAGCGCCAGAGCGCGCCAGGGAACAAGAGAAAGCAGACGCACTGAGGAGATCGCGGGAGAACCTAGGCCAAAGCCCGAGGGAGACCTGTTATTCCTGTTTGGGTCACTCAACCTGAGGAGAAGGAGTCTTGCCAGAGCCCAGACATTGCTGCAGACCGGCGGAATCGAACGGAGAGCAGGCGGTGAGCTGGACAAGCTGCATGAAGTCAGACAACGGATCCGGCTGCTAGTATCCCCAGTCAAAATCCGGAGGAGAGACGTCCTGGGTCAGCGGAGCCTAAAGCCTGCGTCGGATGGGTGAGAGGTCTCCAAGGCTGTTTGTGATTAAAGGTCAAGCTGCTGTTTTCTCTTTAAAGTCCACAGGGCCCCAACTGACTAGTCGAAGACTTTCCTTCATGTAAATTCACTGGCCAGTTGAACAGTACCCGGGTACCACACACATACATATACACCTTCTTTACATTCTGGGACTTAACCTGTGCAGGACTCATTCTGTTACGAATCGGAACAAGGGGGTTAAAGATAAAGTTACGTTCCGAACTATATTTTTCTCTTTTCCGCTGCGCGTTTACCGCAATACGAAGGGATTGTATGTTTGGGTTTTGCTACGTGTCCCCTTTTTCTGAACTATCGGGAAATTGCATTCTTTTATGTTCGGTCGCGAATATTTTATTTTCCGAAATACGAAGCCTCGTGTTTCGTTTCCTTTCCGCTGCGCGTTTTACCGTGATACGAAAATACTGTAATAATACTTGTGAATACCGTGCTTCAACATCTGCTCAAGATTTTAGTAAACTATTTAAATGATAAAAACTCACAACTGTGTTGGAGTATGGTACGTAACTGGTGGCGCGATGATGGTCGCTGAATGGTAGGTGGTGGTTCCCTTAGTTCGTATGAAGCATATGAAAAAGAGTAATACAATATATAGTGCAGATGATTCTAACACAATAATATATATGTGCCAATGTGGGATATTCCACTCACAAATTAAAGAGCCCGGACACTGGCTCTAAGTGGGTCGCAGCTTTTGGGTGTTTTTTGCTTCTCCGTTCCTTAAGGTGACCCACGCCTTAATAGGATGGAAAATGGCTCATACACATGGACATGGAAGAAAAACAGAAACAGCTTCCTTGTGCAGATCTTCTAAAATTCAGATAGTGTGAATAGACAAAGGCCGTTAAACTCACATTTGTAGGAGCTTATAGACCAAGCTCGTGGTTTGTGCGCTTCAAGGCTCGCATAGGGTGGAGCCCAAACCCGTCTTTAAATCCAGAATACCAAGGGGACGATAAATAAAAGATTTAAAAATTTATTAATGCATAAATAAAACAAATAAAATACTGGCTCAACCAGGAGACCAGAACGCGTTTCGCCAGACGTGCTGGCTTCTTCAGCTGGTTTACAGGCTAGTTCGTGTGAATGTCTTAAATAGTTTAATACTAAACAATCAGTAGAAAGTCCCCATGTGTTCCGGATGAAGAAATTAGCGTAATTGGCGCAAGTCCCCTCCTGAGGGGGAGATCGCCATCTTGCGCATGCGCTCTGTCGTTCTATGCGTTCCATTCTGCGTTTCAAAGGAGATCCAGGAAGTGCCGTGCGTTCCACTTCAAACGTCTATATGGATCTCCGGACGCACTGATAGACTGGAAATGACATCTCTCGGGTCTGAATGGGGCCACCCTCAGTAAATTTTCAGACGAGCAAGGACCAGAAAAAAGACATATAAATGCAAGATATATAGCAAAATATAGTAGGACCTTCTCCAACTCCATTCCATAAAGATAATGTCATATTTGATGCGAATATAATTTTCAAAATGTGCTTTATTCATATAAAATCACGATGAAGATGAGATAATCCAAATGATTTTATAAAAATATATATACATGAGTATGTACCTATAGAGGTGGTAAACATGTCCCTAAAACGTGTAGTAATAAATAAAAGTGCCGCTACAAATCCTAGTGTTTAGTTGATACACTTCTATGAACCATAATATGAGGCATAGTGCCTATTAATATATTAAAGTGCTAAAGTGGCTATTTACTTATAATTTAGTTGCTAATATTAAAGTGCTGATGCCAATAGTCTTATAATTATAAGATGCAAGTGCCTCCTATGTTAATCAAACAACTTGTGAATACTTAACGCTAAATTTTCCCATGTGGCAATATATGACATAGATAATGTCAAAGTGGCAATGCAGATATAAAGTGCTAGTCTAAAATTATATAACTATTAGTTCGTGTATAGCTATTGACTAATAGATACATGAAAAGTGCTGTTAGATTATATTATGAACTTTCTCTAAATCTTCATAAAGTGACATATAATATATTATTGATAAACAATACCATATCCAATAATTAGTAATTATCGAATAGAATGTAAATACTTAAATCCTTGGTGTTATGTGCCAGCGCATAATTTGTGAGTGGAATATCCCACATTGGCACATATATATTATTGTGTTAGAATCATCTGCACTATATATTGTATTACTCTTTTTCATATGCTTCATACGAACTAAGGGAACCACCACCTACCATTCAGCGACCATCATCGCGCCACCAGTTACGTACCATTGTTCTTTGTATTTTACTGGTTTGGGGGAAACCACTATATTCTGGTTGGCGTTGGTTTGTTGGTGGCGGTACAAGTTGTGGGCGCCTGTCAACTTTTTGTGTATTTGTGTTGGAGTATATTTATTCCCTAGTGCGGGGAGACTGACCCGTGGTTCATTTTCAGCGGCTCCTCCGGGAGTGAGCGCTACACATGTATCAATTTTTTTCATTTTACTTACTTATTTTATTTCCCATCTACGTAAGTCAAAAGAAACGTCAGACAAAAAAAACAGACCGTGTGGTGTCTACAGTATCATCAGTCAGAAAGTACGTCAGTTGTGCACGGACGCACAGTGTGCTCAGAATGCGTTCGTCTGACATTAGCCTTACAGTGATACTAAAGATCTTCAATGATATTTTTTCCAACTGTTGCAAATGCACAAGATATTATGCAAACTCAAGATGTGTGCAGGGCCGGCGCTGCTGCTAGGCGAGCTAGGTGGCCGCCTAGAGCGCAGTGCCCGCCTAGGGCGCAGCCGGGCCCGACCCCAGTCCACTTTAAAAAATAAAATTGTGACCGTGTCCGCTGCTGCGCCCCGCGGGGCAGCTGGGTGCCACAATTTACTCGCGGGCCTCCGGGCCGCACGCTCGCATACGCGACACTGGGCTAGGCTCCGCCTCCGCACACACCAGCGGCTGACGCGGCGCCGCTGCTGCCGGCACGTGTTGGGGCTGGTGGCAGCACGCGCGCCCTCGCATGACATTAGGCGCTGGAAGAAGGTAGAGATGCATCGGAGAAAAAGAGAAGGCTCTGTCTCCTCGGCTCGGCTCGGCTCCTGGCTGTCCTGGTCACTGTGGACATGATTCGAACAGGTATAGGGGCGCAAATTCACAATATATATATTCATGATGTTGGCAATATTTACCCATGTTGTGAACTGGGGGCACAATATATACCCATGATGTGAACTGGGGGCGCAATATATACCCATGATGTGAACTGAGGGTGCAATATATACCCATGATGTGAACTGGGGGCTCAATATATACCCATGATGTGAACTGGGGGTGCAATATATACCCATGATGTGAACTGGGGGTGCAATATATACCCATGATGTGAACTGGGGGCTCAATATATACCCATGATGTGAACTGGGGGCTCAATATATACCCATGATGTGAACTGGGGGCGCAATATATACCCATGATGTGAACTGGGGACTCACTATATACCCATGATGTGAGCTGGGGGCAAGATATACCCATGATGTGAGCTGCTGGGGGCAATATATATCCATGATGGGAGCTGGGGGCAAATATACCCATATGAGCGGGGGGGGAAATATACCCATATGAGCTGGGGGCAAATATACCCATATGAGCTGGGGGGCAAATATAACCATGTGAGCTGGGGGCAAATATAACCATGTGTGAGCTGGGGGCAAATATAACCATGTGTTAGCTGGTCTGGGGCAATATATCCATGTGTGAGCTGGTCTGGGGCAATATATCCTTGTATGAGCTGATCTGGGGCATATATGCATGTGTGAGCTAGTCTGGGGGCAATATATCCATGTGTGAACTAGTCTGGGGGCAATATATCCATGTGTGAGCTGCGGGGGCAATATATCCATGTGTGAGCTGCTGGGGCAATATATCCATGTGTGAGCTGGTCTGGGGCATATATGCATGTGTGAGCTGGTCTGGGGCATATATGCATGTGTGAGCTAGACTGGGGCAATATATCCTTGTGTGAGCTGGTCGGGGCAATATATCCATGAGCTGCTGGGGCAAAATATCCATGTGTGAGCTGGTCTGGGGCATATATGCATGTGTAAGCTAGTCTGGGGACAATATATCCATGTGTGAGCTGGTCTGGGGCATATATGCATGTGTAAGCTAGTCTGGGGACAATATATCCATGTGTGAGCTGGTCTGGGGGCTATATATCCATGTGAGAGCTGGGGGAAAATATACCCATGTGAGCTGGGGCAATATATTACATCCATCCTTTTTTTTGGGGGGGGGGGGTGCAAGCAGCTGGTCTTGCCTAGGCTGCAAAATAGTCTTTTAAAGATTATTTAAAGATTGCTAAATGCGAAATGTTCTTTCTTATATTGCAGATTGAATTTATCAGGGTATTTGTGGTACTTGCCATTTCTATTTTATCCTTGATGTGGATTTATATTTCTCTCATCCTTAGAAATGACATACACAACTTTAACGAGTGAGTATTGTTTGGCCTCCATGTCAAATTCAATTTATGAAATTTGTTTTCTTACTGTAATCATCTTTACTGTTATTATATGTCGGTGGAGTTCCAAGTGGTATATTGCTTTAGTTAAATGTTTACCGACTGGATGCATGTCGCCCTAATTCTCTTTTCATTTTGTTTTAATTGCCTTGTTTTCAAGCATATGCCAATAAATAGTTCCCTTAAAATTTTAACTGTGAAAATTTGTGGTTTTAACCCCTTAATGAGGCAGGTTTTTCGCTTTGATGGAAAAATGACACATTCATTTTTATTTATTTTCTCATTTTGAAATGTTGTTCTTTACCCATAAATTCCCTCTTTTGGTGCACCCACACATGTTATATATTGGGTTTTTTTAAGAAAAAATGTCTTTCTTATGGGAGCCTAAAATCTTAAATGTGTACATAACACATTCAGTATCAATAAAAATCTAAAAAGAGTGCTTTTTTTTTATTTTAATGACTTACTAATTCCTGACCTACTCCTCAATTTCCCATAAATAAGTTTCATGAAGAATATCAAAATACAAGGCATGAAAAATATTTTCAAGTGTAAAATACGCAAAAAAAGGACAAAAAAAGCTTATTATCCAATAAAAAAAATTCATAGGAAACTGCAGCAGAAAAGTAACTCCTTTTTAGATAACATTGAAAACCAGCATTTTTAAACACATAGGGGCACTGCTTATTCTCTTTCTGTGCCAGCACACAAGCAGTTCAGCTACGAGGAGAGAAAAAAATGAAGGCCCTATCACCTGGGTAGCACCTGATGACCTACTAAAAGATCACCTTGTCCATGATGGTCTGTGTACAAGGTCGTTTAGTGCGCACTAGGAAACCTTGAGACCCGGGCTAATACCCAGTGCTAAAGCAGTTTTGTGTCACGTTCCACGTTCCTTGCCCTGTCCTTTGTATATGTGTTATGCTGTTCAGGCCTTGATTTTTGCTGCCATTCCTGGGTTGCAGCTCAGGGGTTAATTGTTCTGCTCTCTCTGCTCACCTGTCTGTCATTGTCTTGATCCACTCCCTATTTAAGAGCAATGCTCCCATACTACATGGCTCCATGATTTCACTCTTCCTGGTTTTTATCAGTGTTTGGTATTCAGAGAGCTGCCTGTTGTTTTGTTCCTGTTCTGTTTGTATATTTTGTTTATATACTTTTTGTCCTGTTTTCCGGTCTGTCTGTTTACTTCTGTTACCGTGTTCCTGGTTTATTTCTAGTTATTCCTGTGTTATTCAGTTCGTTGTTTTTCTTTGCGGTGTTTTGATTTTCTGTTTATTGTTTTATACTGAATACTATGTACTGATATTTGGCTTGTCTGACTACCCTTCTGGCTCTAGAACCCTGGCATCTGGATTACGTACTCTCTCTGGTTTTCTGATCACTGACTTCTCTATTGACTATGTTTATGTATGTTCCAAGTCCGTATTGATTTCCTGGTATCCGTATATGTCATAACACTCTGCACGGTGGTCATTTTTCATCTAGCGCAGATCCGGCTACTTTAAAGACTGGCCTATCAGTTTAGGGATTCTTTGGTATTGCCGTGCAGGAGTTTCTGTTTAACCCTGTGTTGCTCATGCCACCTATTATTGTTGTCTGCAATAGTATTCCTCCATATTGGGGCTTTCCACCTGAACCTGGGTCTCACCATGGCGCAAGCCTGGTGCCGCCGTGACATTGTGTACAGGATAGAACCATTTTTTTTCCAGTGCAGAGTACCTGGACATGCGTATCCTCTATCCTCACAAGCTTATATAAGTATGAACACATCCAGCGAAGAGCCCTCACACCCCTGCATTATTAAAATCCTCCAAGGTGGCCATATCATCCATGTTTTGATGGGCATTGCATGATAAATGACACCCAACAGCATGTAGAATCATTACAATGCATTACAACTAATTTTAAATGTATAACGAGGTCTGTTTTTTTCTTTGCTAAACGCATACAGCTGGATTATCTTCTTTCAGTCTGTACTGTATATGTGTTTAGCAAAGAAAAAAACAGAACTCATTATACATTTAAAATTAGTTAGGAACCCGAAGATTAACCAAAAAATTAGTGAAAAATGCCAAAATAATCCTAAAAAATAAGTAAAAAAAATGGCTGTTTACTGCAACTGAAAATAATAAATGGTTTTACAAATGATATACTATAAAAGAGTAAGGCTTGGCGTGTCCGTCGCCAAGCCTACTCTGCGCATGCGCGCGCAACCAGCGGCGGTTGGCTGCGCGCGCATGCAACCGCCGCAGCACGAGCCGGCTGTGCGCTCGCCGCGGCGGTTACAAGATGCACACAGCAGCCGGGTAGAGGCTGCGCTCGCAGCCTCTACCCGGCTGCCACGCGCATCCAACCCCTGAGCGGCGAAGGGAAAGTTCCCTCGCTTCCGCTCTTTGAAGGACCCAAGCCGCGGTCACGTGGGAGTCCCACGTGACCGCGGCTTGGGTCCTTCAACGAGCGGAAGCGGGGAAACTTTCCCTTCGCCGCTCGGGAAGGTAAGTATGCGGCTGAGAGCTCCAGGGGCGGCTGTCCGAATGCCGATAGAGCATTCGAACAGCCGCCCCATGTCTGGTCTGGGGTCTGAGCTTGGGGGCAAATATACATGAGAGCGTGGGGGCAAATATCCATGTGCTGGGGCAGTATATCCACGAGCTGGGGCAGTATCCACGAGCTGGGGCAGTATCCATGTGCTGGGGCAATATATCCACGAGCTGGGGCAATATATCCACGAGCTGGGGCAATATCCACGAGCTGAGGCAATATCCACGAGCTGGGGCAATATATCCACGAGCTGGGGCAATATCCACGAGCTGGGGCAATATCCACGAGCTGGGGCAATATATCCACGAGCTGGGGCATATATCCACGAGCTGGGGCAATATCCACGAGCTGGGGCAGTATATCCACGAGCTGTGGCAATATCCACGAGCTGTGGCAATATCCACGAGCTGGGGCTGTATATCCACGTGCTGGGGCAGTATCCATGAGCTGGAGCAGTATTAATAATAGACTGCCCTCTGGGCAGGCTTTCCAACTAGTATTTAATAAACAGTTAAAAACGGGGATTTGTTTTAACATTGAAAATGGTGGAAAAAAAACTAACGTTTTGATAGTGCCGTTTTTTTGGCATTTCGTATTATTTGCCTCCCGATTTTTTTATTCGTTTAGGTCCCATAATGAAATGATTTTGTTTGTGTTGAAACTTTGATTTGTGATTACATAATTTTGGGCGGCCGATATTTTGTTTCGGAAATGGTCCCAAATCACCAAAATGGTGAATTTCATATGAAACTCAATTCGAAACGAAATGCACATCCCTAATAGTGTTTTCTTAGGGAGAACCTGAGCACATGATAAAGGGCTGAGCAGTCTAATGCCGGGAGTCAGACGAGCGTTTTGCAGAGCGGAAGGAACATCCATGAGAGTGCTGACGCCCGTCTGGCCACCTAGCTGAGCGTAGTTGGTGTGCTCAGCGCGGCAAGGCTCGATTCTCCTATGGAGGATCGCGCTTTGGAGCCCCGTCTAACAGCGTGTGCCCGGCCCCGTCTAAGCGTCACAACTCTGCGACGGACGCCAGAAGGCACGTCAGTACAGGCACACGGCCAGCATCAGACGAGTGCACACAGTGCGGCCGTACCGATTTCCCACCCAATGTCAGTGTTGTGACGCTTCGGGGCCGGGCACACGCTGTAGTGCGCGCACAAATTGCATGTGCTACAGTGAACATGCTGCGACTCTGCTGAAAGCCTCCCCGCTGAAGCGCTACAACACGCTTTCGGGGCTCCACAGCACGATCCTCCATAAGAGGTTTGAGCCTTGCAGCGCTGAGTACACTAACTGTGAGGTGGCCAGACGGGTGTCAGAGTGGAAGGAACGTCCACTCTCATGGACGTTCCTTCCATTCTCAAAAACGCTCGTCTGACTCCGGCTTTAATCAGCTGGCAGCTGGGAATTAACACTTTTCCAGAGGGGGGGGGGGCTTTTCCATCTTCCTACTGATGAACTGGTGATTTATCACCTTGCCCCTAATCACATTGTCAGTGTTCACTGATGAGATGAACATGGTATATAGCAGCATGGTATTGTATTACTTCTACTTATCTTTATTGTAATATCAACTTTGTATCTCCCTAATTACAGAGTATTTGTTCTTGCAGGCATGTTTTCAAGTCCAATGGTAAATGGCTTGATTGGTCTATTGTCCTTATCACAGTGGCTGCGGTGGTGCTGACATATTGCTCCTGCTTACTGGTATGATTCAGTTGGAAATTTATGGTACAGAGAAAGTTTGTGTTTTGGGATAAAGTAAAGCAAATATACCTTATCATATCAAGATTCAAAATGTCTGATTTAATGTGTCATTTACTTGTGCATGGGGAAAAATTATTTGGACCCTATTCCAGCTGAGCTGTTAGCATTAACGGGTGAGCAGTTGTGCATAATGGCCTCTCTCATTAATACTAACTGCTCCTGCCCTATGCTGAGCCGAAAACCTCTCGGCTGTTTTTGAAGCATTAATGCTTTTTATACTTTGTATAGGAAGCACAAAAGGAAAGTCAGCCAGAGAATAACAAACAAGTCCATGGATGTTCTTTATTCTGTCTTGCAGCCAAAAACGAAAAAATAAATAAAAATAAAAACATAATGACTGCTAAACCCTGCTGCTACCGAAAATATAAGCAAAAATTCTATAAATACCGTATTTATCGGCGTATAACAAGGACCTTTAATTTTAAGAATGGAGTTTGAGTAAAAAAGCTTAAATTTAAAATAAATTACTTGGGAGCTCTAAACATTTTGTTTATTAATATTTATACCACTTATAAGGTTAATATGTAAGTGTCAATCCTACCCCCCACTATCACCCCAGTGCCATTTAACCCCTCCCCACCATCACCCCAGTGACATTCCTACAACATGCACACTATATACACTGTATATAACACACATTGACTGTTATAGGCAGTTTACAAATGTTTGTGTCATTGTGCCCCCCCCCCATCTCTGTGGCTGCTCTCCCCTGCATTCTTACTTTTGTAGTGGGCAGATTTTTGTTATCTGGCCAGACTGTGTGTGGCAAAGAGGGTGGTGCTATCCGATGCCTCCTTTCACCGCATGTGGAAGGACCTCTAGAACAAAAAGTTCCAATGATCCCTTTACTAAGAAGTGGCTGTAGCGTTAATGAGGCCTTGGGCAAACCGCAACTGGGAGGCCCCTGTTATTGTGCTAAAATGCAGACATTAACCCAAAAACTATAGTTAATGAAGGCTGAGATCACTGTCTTGGCAAACCAGTGTGTATGTAGATGTAGGAGTGTATTTATGTGGAATATCAGCAGTCACATAAACGGGTACATACTGACATTCCATGCAAACCATTTCAGGTGAGGCCCCTGTTTGAGCCTTTATGTGACTGCTTATTTTGCCTAATTATACAGCCGCCTCTGTCTTTACTGATCCTGCATGACCCTACTTACTCAAGCTCCTGGAGGGCTCATGCAAGTCTCCGTGGAGTCCTCTGGACCGAAGACGGTCCAATCAAATTAGCATGCATACTAGTTAGTTTGGACTTTTTTTAGTGTCCTCACACATATTGTAGCCATTTAGAGATGTCTGTTTTTAAAGGAATATTTATGAAATGTATGATACTTAGTTGATACTACAAATTGTACTTTCCAAAATAAGTAAAAGCAAACAAAAATTGTCAGGTTCGTGCCAGGAAGGAGCCATGGCATGGCCTCAGTGTGATGTTATATTCCCAAGCGCTGGGGGTGAGCAGGCGGAAAGACACTGGAGACAGTATATGCACAACAAAGCTTGTATTTAAGGGGAAGGTTCACAGCAAACAGTCCAGCACAGAACAGTAACACAGGCAAGTGGATGGTGGGCCACGTAGTCTCTCTCTAGATCCTCTTGAGGGGAAGCAGGAGCCTTTGGTAACAGTACCTTGATAGAAGGTCTACTTCCAGGAGAGAGCGTGAGGGCTGGAAGCCACTTGAGAGTCTCTGGACCCACTGGATAGTGGGCCACGCAGTGGATCGTCCAGCAAGCAGGAACCAGGTAATGCAGACACAGTAAGGATGGAATAACAGGTGTACACGGCAGAGCAGATTATTCAGGAAACATACAATAACAAGAGGGAGCTCTCAGAACCTCTGACAACAGGAAGGGAAAACACAAAATGGAAGAGCGACGATGGGAGGGCATAATCAGGTATTTATGCAAAACACACAGGCTTCTAGAACAATAGTTAACCCTTAAGTGGAAAGCAGGTATGGAGAGCTAGTAACCCAGGCTGGCCACAGCAGGCTCTCAGGGCTGAGGCATGACAAAAATGCTATCTTTCAGCATTTTGTTATTACGATTTTCATGTATGTTTTCTTCAGTATGAGGAGTTTGCTAATTTTCTGAGGCAGTGTTACACAACCTTGGTCCTTGGGTTCTCCTAACAGTCCAGGTTTACCAGATATCTGAAGCACAGCAAAGGTGAAATGATTTACTGCTCCGTGATTGCAGTATCAAGCAATAGTCCTGGTAACCGCTCACCGCTCTGGCTGGAATGGATCCACTCCCAAATCCAATAGACAATTCAAGAAATAAGTAACTCCAGCACTCTTCCAGTATTATTATGTGTTTATTCCTCAGCAGCGAAACAACGTTTCATCCCTCACGGGTCTTTGTCAAGTTTAAAGTGAAGATCTACTCACAGCATATAAATAGTGTTACAAATCAATAATCATGGGGTATGTGCGCACTAGTTGCGCGCGCTACCACCGGACGTGATTACAGACGCTGACTTAGCTACAAAGCACGATCCTCCGTAGGAGGATTGCACTTTGTAGCGCTGAGCACACTAACAGCGCTCAGTGAGGTGGCCACACCCACGTTTTTCAGAGTGGAAGGAACGTCCACTCTCACGGACATTCCTTCCGCACTGAAAAACGCACGTGTGACAGCAGCCTAAGTGTACTTGAGAGCCAGGGTTGGGAACCATTGTTTTTGGGGATATCAACGCCACCTGCTGGCTTGCAGATATTTTAAATATAGTAATACATTTACACTTTCCCCCCCCCTCTCCCTTCTCCCTGGATGCACTGAATAACAGCTGACTTCCCTATGCCTCATTCTTTGTGGACAACCTGTCGTTTTGCATTGGATCCATAAGGTAATGATCGTGCCTACAATTCTGCTTTTCATGCTTTTAATCTAACCCCTTCCTTTTTTGTTTCTTTCTTCATCTCTATTCCTTTTTTCTTCTATTTATTTTGTATTTCAGATTGCTCCTTAACCAGATGTTTTCACTCCCTGGCCAGGTCTTACTGTTTATCTGTCTTGCACTGATCACTCTGGGTTTTGTTTTCTTGGATTTGAAGTGGAAAGAAGAGTGGCAATCAATATATATTTCACTGCAGGTAATGTCACATATTTTCAGGTTTTTCCTTTAATTTTTTTAAGTTTTCCTTTGATCTGATCACTCCCCAAACCGATAATGTAATGGAATGCTTTTTGGATGTAAATAATGATATGCGGCATTTACATCAATTTAGGTAAAGGTACAGCGCATCATAATAATACCACCGAGTAACCTCTCAATGCTGGTGGCATTTTACCACTATTGTGTACTGGAACCAGATATAACTAATTAGCTTTTGTTCTTTCTATGATGGGAGAGGAAATATGCTCTTCCAGCAGTGAGCAAAAGAACTGTTACTAAATGAACTGCCATAAGGTCCATTTTATGTCTTTTTTCTAAAAATTAGATTAATTCTTTCATGAATGTTTACAAACTTTAGCTTTGAGTTGAGGTTTAATCAGACGTAAAGGAAACAACTATGGACAATTTTCATTTAAACCTTTGCCACTCAAATAGCTTTTTCTACCTGCCATAAAAGACTCAGTCACCTGTCGGTTTAAATATATTTTTAATTATTGACTGCAAATATTACCCATAGGTGAACAATAATGAATATATTCGCTCATAATACATTGGCAGTGCATTGTCATAAGATCCTCAGCAATATACAACTAATACCACACCGCCAATTGCATAATGCCTACGTATAACCATATTTCAACACCCAATCCTTTTGCAACAATTACATGGACATAAAGACGACAACAAACACCCGAGAGGATAACCCTAGACCTGCAACGTCGCAAAAGACTGAAAATCCAAAGCACCCACTAGGGGGCACCAAAGTGTGGACCAGAGGTACAAATAAAACGTAACTTTTTCTAGTAATATAAAATCAACACCGTCAAAAAGACATACACACATAAATACTTCATGAAGAAATTGTTAAAACCATATGATCAGGAAAATGCCTGTAGCTTCCCAATTAAGGCTAGGGTCAGACGAACGCATTTTTCGCGTCGACCGTGGAAAAGTGCGGTCGAACGAACGGACATATTTTTTCACGGAATACGCGATAGCGGTCATACGATGCGCCTTTTCGTCCGTGATTTTGTACGGATCAACAATAAAACACTTTTTGCGTCTGGACGTTATGTTGGCCGGACATTAGCAGCGTCTGAAGTCTCCCAATCACGCAAACACGCCGCTATGCGGCCGCAGCGCACTCTGTACGTCAGTAGTAGCGGTTTGACGTTCTCGAAAAAATGCGTTCGTTTGCCACTTGCGTTGCGCGGACGAACTTTCGTGCGGCCGTACTTCGTGTGTTCCCCGGCATTGGACGTCATTTGCTGCTAGCACGGCCGTGATTTTGTGCGGCTAAACGCACGTTAAAACTGCGTTCGTCTGACCCTAGCCTAATACTCACTGACACAGCATATGTAAACTAATATGTAGTAATCAAAATCCTCATTGCTAGAATCATATCGCTATGTCAAGGAATATTTATGTATCTATTCTTAAAGAGGAACTATATGACACTATTCATGAGAGACACCCGAGACTCCTATTACCACATCTATAGGGGAATACAGCAACTTGCAGAGAGCAAAATATATGTACTGTGTATATATAGGAAGGTCATATGTTCGTTCGTAAGCCACTTCCCTGAATTTAAATGCTCTAGTCAGACCTAAAACCTTTCATTACTTATTCATTATTGTAACCTGCCATATTGGAGAAAACGTGTCCCGCATAAACTTGCATGCCAAGTATCATTTTAACAGTCCATCAATATCTCCACAAGTGGGATCATATTCCCATCTGTATTCATAAGCTAGCTTGGGTGTCAATAGATTTTTAAAGAAAAACATAAATATGTGAGCCCCCGCTTGACCTGCACCCATAGGAAAGGTCTCTCCAATCAAGTGTCACAGTAATGGAAGAATAAATGTTAGACATAAGACCTTTAGAGAGCTGCGCTTTAAGGCAAAGGTTTTCAAACCACGATTGTGAGGACTCAGCAGCCATCGTAGGGCACTATCCTGTCCCTGGAGCTAAAACTGAGACTTGCGCTCGCAAATTTCAACCTTAGCATTCTTGTTTAAAAAGCAGGTTATGAGGCAGGCATTGAATTCAGTAGCCTGCCCTGTAACGGCTGCTAACCCTCCAGTATACTCGCAGTGCTAATGCGCCACTGCGAGTATCTCCCCCTGCAGGGCTGCAGAGTGATTGTGGAGGGAGACTGGGGACTGCTTGTCCCCAGTCTCGTTCTGCTCCAGGCGGTCAGAAGTGGCAAGTAGTGAGAGGGTAGTATCTGATTGGGGGGGTTCCACCTGGTGCTGACTGATTCCACAGAAGCGGAATCAGTTAGCACCAGCTTGGGGCTGGAATTCGCTTTTCAGTTAGCCGCAGCTGTGCGGTAATTAGAGGTAGGACTTTGTGATCATAACGCTAATTAATTCTTTGCGTAGTCTTTGCTCTCCCCATGTTAAGTATAGGGAGCGTAAAGTACAGTAAGCTTGTGCTAGAAAGCGCTATTACCGATGTGCTAATGGATTTTTTTTTAATCTGCTAGCAATCAGGATATGATCTGGGCATCCCGCTATTGCCTCTTTTAACCTAGCGCTCACATATGCGAGGAGGTGATAGAATCTTTAATGTGAGGGAGACCCACAAAGTCTCAAAGCTAGATGTATCTAAGTTCAAGGGCTGAGTGAAGTTGTAGTTGATTAAGGTAGCATAAGAGCTGCATTATGTGCCTTCAAAAATGTGCCATAAACCTTGCACTACTATTTGAGCAAGTTGCGCTGCCCTTATGACAATAAAGATGCTAAACCCAAGCCCCCCCCCCACTGCCCTTGGTCAATATAGCAACTGCCTGGTGACCCTATGCCTCCAGCCTACCCTTATAAAACGATGTATAGCACTCTGTAGGCTCTGAAAGTCAGGTCAGAGGGACAGGGAGTGTCTGGAAGACACAGAGCAGCCAATGCAGACCGTTCATTTTTATGCAGTGCAGTCGACCAACGCATGAATGCACGTCTGTTGTCTTTGCTACGGAGAAGTTGTGCCTGCATGATACATTAGAAATAAACATTTGACATTTATTCCAGATAAATCTGAAGCTGTTGAAGGGTATTCTCAAGCCTGTTGAATATTGTCTTCTAAAAATCCCTCACAGTCAGGGGTTGATCCAGACACAGGTTTTGGGGGGGGGGGCATTCTACCAGTTTTGGCCAAGAGCTGGTGTTGGGTTCGCAGTGACAGGCGGATATATTTGCCCCAGCTCACATGGATATATATTGCCCCCAGCTCACATGGATATATTGCCCCCAGCTCTCATGGATATATATATATTGCCCCCAGCTCACATGGATAAATATATTGCCCCCAGCTCAAATGGATATTTTGCCCCAGCTCTCATAGGTATATATTGCCCCCAGCTCAAATGGATATTTTGCCCCCAGCTCTCATAGGTATATATTGCCCCCAGCTCTCATGGATATATTGCCCCCACCTCTCATGGATATATATATATTGCCCCCAGCTCTCATAGGGATATATTGACCCCTGCTCTCATAGGTATATATTGCCCCCAGCTCTCATGGATATATTGCCCCCAGCTCTCATAGGTATATATTGCCCCCATCTCTCATGGATATATTTGCCCCCAGCTCTCATGGATATGGATATATTGCCCCCAGCTCTCATGGATATTGTCCCCAGATCTCCTCTCACCACCTCTGTGTGGCTGTCTGCGGCCCTTCTTCTCCCTGAGAGCAGCCGCATGCAGCTTGGCCGCTCGCCGGGAACCACCTGTCCAGCGCACGAGATCGCGGAGTTCATGTGACCTCCGCGTTCTCGCGATCTTGTGCGCTGGTTAGGTGTTTCCCTGCGAGCAGCCAAGCTGCATGCGGCAGCTTGCAGGGAGAAGAACGGCCGGTGGCGGCGATATTCTCAGGGGGGCAATTGCCCTGTTGCCCCCTCTGGATTCGCCCCTGCCTACAGTTTGTATTGGGCATCAATTTGTCTTGATGATTCTGGGATCCTATGAAATACAAAAAATATGCATACAAAAAGACATAAAAAAGCACTTTAAAATGGCTGGAAAAAAAAAAAGCTCAGACAAGGCCAAAATTCCCAAATTTTCCTAGTCCGGTGACGGAAAGTTTGGATTTTAATAAGGACTCAGAGGCTTCATATTTGCAATCTCTTTCTTTATTACCCCTATAGCAGTAAAGAAAAGTGATAACAAGAACTTGAAAAAATGTCAAACCCCCCCAACGTGGGGTACCCCTCCTCTTAATAAGCTCCGCCCCCTAGTCCATAAACGGTCTGAGCAGGAGCAGTAATGCCCTCTTTCTTCATGCGACTGGAACCACAAGATCAAGGAGCAGCGACCAATAATTTCGTCCAGAGCACGCGGCAATCCCACAGGAAGTCATAGACCATCAAGCAACTGTAAGAAGAACAGAACACGAAGGCAGGTATTAGGAAGGATAACATTGAACCTTCAGTTCCCCACCCCCAAGTAACAGGAGGCAACACCATAACTATAATTATGTGCTGCACCCAAGTACAACCATCACGGCCGGTCTAGAACACACCCCCCTCAGGGTGGGAGAGGTGGAAAATACTCGCCTCCGAGTCCTTATTAAAATCCAAACTTTCCGTCACCGGACTAGGAAAATTTGGGAATTTTAAGGCAGGCCTCAGAGGCTTCATATCGGCACGTTCAACGCATCAGTGCTTGTGACCAATGAGAGACCGGCTTAAAATAAAACGTACGAAACGTAGATTCACGTGACCAATCCGCCGACTTCATAATGTCCTCAAGGCGGCAACCCGCCATAAAAGCATTAGAAGCCGCTGCACTACGGATGGAATGAGCGCCAAAGCGCAAAACATCAACCCCAGCCAGGTCCAACAGCCAACGAGCCCAACGAGCCAAAGTTTGGGAACTAACAGGCTTATGAGGGATCCGAAACAAAATAAACAACGGGGACCCCGGCAGGGGACGAAGAGCCAATGTACGACTCTCATACTCCTGAAGGCAAAGAACCGGACACAACTCCGGAATCATCGGAAAGGCCGGAAAAAACACCGTACGAATCGCCGTCTTGGTACGCCGTGAAACGTCGAAACAAACGCCATCCGGCGAGAAGGAACGGACACCAAAATCCAGCGCCCTGACGTCCCCGACACGTTTACAGGATATAAGGCAGAACAAAACCAATAGTTTAGCCGACAACTGACGCAAAGACAAAGAAGCATTAACCGGCCATGAGCGGAGGAACGACACCACCATAGTCACATCCCACGTAGAGGAGTAGCGGGGAGTCGGGGGGCGAGACAGATGTACCCCTTTGAGAAGGCGGCAGACCAAAGGGTGTCTACCCAGGGGGGAATGATCAAAACCCCGATGGCCCGCCGACAAAGCTGATCGGTAGACATTAATGGTACGAAAAGCCAAACCCGAATCAAACAAAGAAGACAGGAAGTCTAGAACAGAATCTAGAGGGGCAGAAGTGGAATCTTCACCCCGTCGCAAACACCAACCGTGCCAAGATGACCAGGCAGAATGGTAGGCCCCTCTCGTGCCCGGGGCCCAAGCGTGCTGGAGCAACTCCTCAGTTCTCAGTGAAATTCCTGTGGCCCGCCACGAGAACCGGAAACCAACCAGACCACTAGGGGTAGTCGACCCTCCAGCAGCAAAGGGTGAGGGAGGCCGTCCGGTCCGGAGTCTGGAATCCGTCTGGGCGGGGCCAGAGAGTATTCCAACAGGAGAGGAAACCACGGCTGGGACCGCCATAGTGGTATCACCAAGACCAGTTCCGCACCGGTGTCGTAAAGACGCCTCAAAACACGTAACAACAGTTGAAATGGAGGGAAGGCGTAAAGACGACCCTCCGGCCACACCTGGAGGAAGGCGTTTGTGCCCTCCGCCTCCGGGTCTGGACGCCAACTGTAAAAAACCAGCAACTGCCGATTGAGTCTGGATGCGAACAGATCTATCTGGAGAGGACCCCACAGCCCGTCTATGGCGGCAAACACAGATGGCATCAGGTGCCAATCCCCCGAATCCGTTAGATGGCGTGAATTCCAGTCCGCCACTGTATTGGCGAGACCTGGAAGATACTGGGCCACCACAAACAGACCACGGGGAAGACAGAAGGTCCACAGATCGGCTGCCGCCGACGTCAGAGCCATCGACCGAGGTCCCCCCAGGGCATTGATGTTCCTGACAGCCGACCGGTTGTCCAGTTTCAGAAGGATACAGCGGTGATCGGTCCCCCTGGAGAAACCTGTCAGGGCGAAAAAAACGCCGCCATGAGCTCCAGAACATTGATGTGGAGATGTAATTCCTGGGTCGACCAACCACCTCCTGTCTCCGTCTCGGCGCAACGCGCCCCCCAGCCCGAACGACTCGCGTCTGATTCTATGGTCAGTGACGGTACGGGAAGAAGCACTGGGCGAGCATTCCAACGAGACCAGTCCGTGAGCCACCATATCAGATCCGTCTTTGCATCGTCCGAGAGGGAAACCCTGCGGGAATAATCCGCTACCGACCGGAGAGAATGGGACCTCAATCTCTGGAGGGCCCTGTAGTGCAATGGAGCAGGTGGAACTGCCAAACGAGTCACCGCTAGGAGACCAATCACCCTCGCCAGCTCCCTCAGGGTGGGTGAGTGGTCCCTGAGGAGGGATCGCACCTCCTTGCGGATGGATCGAACCTTGGGAAGCGGGACGCTGAGCGTCATGGCGTGCGAATCTAGGAGGAACCCCAAAAATTCCAGACAACGCGTGGGGACCAACAGAGACTTCTCCACATTGATCAGGAAGCGCAAGTCCTGCAGTAGGGAGAGCGTCCATGACAAATGCAGTCAAAGGGACTCCGAGGAATCCGACATCAACAGGATGTCGTCCAGGTAGATCACGAGCCGAACACCCCTCACCCGGAGGGACTCCACAACTGGTTTCATAAGCTTCGTGAAGCACCACGGAGCGGATGAAAGGCCTAACGGCAGACACGCAAAGCGCCACATGTGACCGCGCCAGGGAAAGCATAGGAAGTCTCTGGAAGCCGGCGCCATGGGGACGGAGAGGTATGCGTCTTTCAGATCTAATTTGACAAGCCAGTCTCGTTCGTTGAGTATATCCCTGAGGGTGTGAAAACCTTCCATTTGGAAATGGCGGTATGACACCCATAAATTGAGTTCCCTGAGATTTATAACGGTGCGTGATCCGCCCCCTTTCTTCGCAACGAGGAACAGGTTGCTCACACACTTGGGGAAGTCCCCAGTGACGTCCTCTATGGCCCCTTTCGATGCCAGTGCCACAATCTCGTCTTGAACTAACCGTTCCTGTTCCACGGAAAAACTGAGAGGTCGTGGAGGTACAGTTTGTAGGTGGGGGGTAGACTTGAAATCTATTTCGAAGCCTCTGACGGTATCTAAGACCCATGGGTCTGCAGTAATCAATTCCCAGTTCGGGAGAAACAATTGGATACGGCACCCGAACTGACAAATGAGGAACAAAAAATGGAAGGCTTACCAGTCTGTCGTCGAGCGCGGAATTGAGCTCTGCCACCTCGGAATCCGCGGCCTCTCCAGGCCTGAGCCCGGGCCGATGGTCCATACGTGGGGGGACCAGGATCGGTGTTAGTAGAGGTACGGAAGGAACCTCTAGTAATGTCCACCGATCCGGTGCGGCTGGCAGAGCGGCCCCTTCTTCTGCCAGCCCTGTCGAAAACCTTTTTCGGGAACACTTTTTTAATGGCCGTCTCCACTTTATCCAGAGCGGTAAAGGCGCTGGTGTAAGTGCCCATATTTTTGATGAAGCCATCCCCGAATAGAAGGCCTTGAGCTTTGGCACCTTTATCTTTATTGGCCATGGATGTAAGTTGAGGATCCATCCTCAGAATCATGGACTTGCGTCTCTCAGCGGCCAAAGCCGCATTCGCGCCGCCCAACAGGCACAAGGAGCGTTGGATCCAGCCTGTGGCGTCTTCCAGGTCCAAGGGAGTACCTTGCAAACGAGCATCCTCCACCATGTCAAGGAGGTAAATCTACGGGGGTGCAACATCTAGCACTTTATCTTCACAGACCCTGAAGGCCATATCAACTCCTTTTTTGGGTGACCATCCTTTATTGGTCATAAATTTTACAAAATCCTCATCCACCACCTGCGTGAGACAAGTTTTGCCCGCAGTGGTAGGACGAGGACATTCTGCCCTCATATTCACCCTGGTCTTCTTATCCATAGGGAGCCGCATGTGTGCATCCACCCACATCTCCACATGAGGCATCGGGGACCATGCGGTGGAGCGTGGATGTAAGACCCCCGCCGGGGAAAACATCGGGCGGCCCTGAGGGTCACACACAACCGCTTTGGCAGACAGTAATGGTGGTGGGGGCCTTTTCTCCTCGGCCAACAGGCCAACATCATGCGGAGCGTATAGTTCTATAGCTCCCTCATCCTCCCCATGCTCGGGTTCCTCACTCTCCGAGTCAGTGTGTTTGGGGAGTCGGCCAGTACCCGTAAGCACAGGCCTATCTTTTGAGACTGCAACCAGTGCCCCGCGGTCAGGGGCTCTCTTTTGCGAGGTCACCTCGCCATCATCAGAAAGCAGAGTTTCGGGGATGCCAGCCCCTCTTGGAGGAATATCAATGTGCTTAGTCTTAGCACGTTTCTTAAGATTAGGTTCCACAGAGCCAGAGGGCATAGCTGGGTCTAGAGGGGGAGCAGTATCTGCACCAGGAGCGGGGGGGGCCGCTGTAATAGAAGCAACCGCTTCATCCATGGTCCTTCTGAAGGACAGAGACAGAGTGGAGACAGCTGAGGATAGCGACTGAGTAATGGACGCCTATAATGCTGCCTCCATGGTGGCAAAACGAGCCGCCATTTTTGAGCGTTTTCTCAGGGGTGGAGGAGAGGCAAACGTGTCTGAATGTTCAGAACGCCGGGAGCTCTCTGCGGAGACTGATTCTCCTGTATGGGGAGACCTGTCACCCCCAGATGGGTTTAGAAGAGCCATAAGTCCGGACTATAACATCCCAGAAAGTCTTTCATAGCGAAGGAGCCGGGAGATGTGCTGGAATGCACGCGGTCAGGTGATGCCCAAGATGGCTGCCGGGATCTCGCGCTAGTCTCCCGTGAGATCTCGGGCGGCCTCGAACACCAACGCAGGAGGATGGGAGGAATCCGCGTGAGCGCCGCCAACTGCAAATAACAGGCACTCCAATAACCAGCGTTAACGCTGTAAGACCGATGGCGGGAAAACTCGGAAGAAACCTATAGTTCTGGATCCGTCGAGTTTTCCCACCGGGCGGGCGCTGACCCCCACGGTTATAGCCGGGGTAAGTCAGCACCCGTCGCAGTGAGAATAACTGAATAAATAATTATATCAATAACCTGAAAGGAAAAAATATAACATGAAAAAAACATACAGGAGAAAATATACTTATCTTGTCTGCTCAGGAGCAGTAAAGAAAGAGGGCGTTACTGCTCCTGCTCAGACCGTTTATGGACTAGGGGGCGGGGCTTATTAAGAGGAGGGGTACCCCACGTTGGGGGGTTTGACATTTTTTCAAGTTCTTCTTCTCACTTTTCTTTACTGCTATAGGGGTAATAAAGAAATAGATTGCAAATATGAAGCCTCCGAGGCCTGCCTTAAAATCTATGTGCGCCATTACATTCTTCACGCAAAACGCCCGCGCAACGCGTGAATTTTTGTTCAAAGCGTCAAACGTTAATGCGCGTAAATCAACGCTGGTATTACAATCCTCACGCTTTTTTTCATCCGTCAAAAAATAACGCGCGTAAACGGACGTGCAAAAACACGAGCGCAGTAACGTTTCACGCAGAAATCAGTGTGTGGACAGTTTTTTTCACGCGATTCAGCCAATCAGAATTAAGAACCACAATTGTCTCACGTTCAGTTTTTGCGCATGTCAAAGTCAATCTGCGCATATATACATAGTTACATAGTTATATAGGCTGAAAAAAGACATGCGTCCATCGGGTTCAGCCTCTCCCACATAACCTACTGCTGTTGATCCAAAAGAAGGCAAAAAACCCAGTCTGAATGCTTGCCAATATGCAACATACTGGGAAAAAATTCCTTCTTGACCCCAGAATGGCAGTCAGATTTCTCCTTGGATCAAGAAGCTTTTACCCACATATTAAATATTATAACCCTTAATATTCTGTGTCTGCAGGAAGTCATCCAGTCGTTTTTTAAAAGTCTGTACAGACTCTGACCCAACCACCTCAACAGGCAGAGAATTCCACAGCTTTATTGTTCTCACCGTAAAATAACCCTTCCTATGCTTTAACCTAAATTTTCTTTCTTCCAGTCTAAATGGATGACCCCTTGTCCTATGTATAGTCCTGTTAATGAATAGGTTATCAGACAATGGTTGATAATGGCCCCGTATATATTTATATAAGGTTATCAGATCCCCTCTAAGGCGCCTTTTCTCTAAACTAAACAGGTTTAAGCTTGTTAGTCTTTCCTCATAACTTAACCCTTCCATCCCCCTTATTAATTTAGTTGCCCGTCTCTGCACTTTTTCTAGCAATATAATATCTTTTTTTAAGACAGGTGCCCAAAATTGCACGGCATATTCAAGGTGCGGCCTGACCATTGATTTATACAGAGGCAAAATTATGTTTTCATCCCGTGAGTGAACTCCCCTTTTAATGCATGCCAGTACTTTGCTGGCCTTGGCGGCTGCTGTTTGACATTGCACATTGTTACTTAGTTTGAAGTCTATGATTATTCCCAAATCCTTCTCCTGCTTGGATTTCCCTAACTCCGTACCATTTAGGGTATAAATTGCTTGTGTGTTCTTCACTCCAAAGTGCATAACTTTACATTTATCTAGATTAAATTTCATCTGCCATTTAAGTGCCCAGTCCCCCAATCTATCTAAATCCCTCTGCAGCGAAGTAACATCCTGCTCACATTGTTTACTTTTCCTAGCTTTGTGTCATCTGCAAACACTGATACATGACTTTCAATGCCTATCTCAAGGTCATTTATAAATAAATTGAATAGTATTGGTCCTATAACAGACCCCTGAGGGACACCACTTACCACTGGTGTCCATCTTGAAAATGTACCATTTATGACCACTCTCTGTACCCTATCTTTTAGCCAGTTTTCTATCCAAGAACAAGTATTTTCATCTAAACCATTTTTTCTTAATTTAAATAGTAACCTTTTGTGTGGAACTGTGTCGAAAGCTTTGGCAAAATCTAAGTAAATCACATCCACTGCGACCCTCTGATCTATACTTCTACTTACTTCCTCATAGAACTTAATTAGGTTAGTCTGACATGATCTGTGTTTCATGAAACCATGCTGATTTTTGCCAATAACATTATACCTCCCAATAAATTCCTGAATATTATTCCTTAGTAACCCCTCAAATACTTTCCCAGCCACAGATGTTAAGCTCACAGGTCTATAATTCCCAGGCACAAATTTTAAACCTTTCTTAAATATAGGGACCACGTCAGCTTTTCTCCACTCCTCTGGTACTATTCCTGAGAGAAAAGAATCTTGAAAGATTAAGAACAGAGGTTTACATATTTCAACACATAGCTCTCTTAGTACTCTAGGGTGAATTCCATCTGGCCCTGGGGCTTTATTAACATTCACATTGTTTAATTTGTGTAAAACCTTGTCCTGAGTCAACCAGTCACTTTGTATTAGTAAGTTTTTATTAATGAATTTCATGTCTCCTGTTATAGGTTTCTCTTTGATAAATACTGAAGAAAAATAATCATTTAAAATTTCTGCTTTATCCTGATCTTCAGTTAACAATAACCCTAACTCAGATTTTAGTGAACCTACATTTTCACTCTTGGGTTTTTTAGAATTTATGTACCTAAAGAATCTTTTAGGGTTGGTCTTGCTCTCTTTGGCTATTTCTTCTTCATTTTCTAGTTTAGCCCATCTAATCGCATTTTTACATGCTTTATTGGCTGCCCTATATGCTTTATAGGATGCCTCAGATTTATCAAATTTAAAAGCTTTAAATGCCTTCTTTTTATTTTTCATTTCCTTAGTTACCTTCCTACTAAGCCACATTGGTTTCAGTCTGTTTCTTTTATATTTATTAACCAGTGGAATATATTGTGACGTGTACTTTTCTAGTGTTAGTTTAAAGATATTCCACTTATCCTCAGTGTTTTTCCCGTGAAAGAGTTTCTGCCAGTCAATGACATTGAGAGCTTCCTTTATTTTAATAAAGTTGGCCTTTTTAAAATTATATATTTTAGCATGCCCCTTATGAATGTGTTTTTTTGAGTTTATTTCAAAAGTCACCATGTTATGGTCGCTGTTTCCCAACTGTTCTTTACATTAATATTTGAGAAAAGATCCACATTATTTGTTATAACCAGGTCCAGACAGTTATCCTCTCTAGTTGGTGTTTCTACCAGTTGTGACATGAAGGTATCATTTAAAATGTTCAGGAACCGGATTCCCTTTGCTGAATTACTAGTCCCACTATCCAATTAATGTCCGGGTAATTAAAATCTCCAATAATTAAAGTGCTACCATGATGTGCAGCCTTCCTAATTTGCTCTCTACAGTTGTTCTTCCTCATCATTATCTATATTAGGTGGTTTATAGCATATGCCAACCAATAATTGACTTCCCTGTTTATTCCCCAACGAAATATTTACCCATAAGGATTCCACATTTCCCTCATCACTTTCCAGTTGTGTAATATTAGGCTTTAAATCCTGATTTACATATAAACACACTCCACCCCCTTTCTTATGTTTCCTATCCTTTCTAAACAATGTATAACCGTTTAAGTTTACAGCCCAGTCATGCGTTTCGTCCCACCATGTTTCTGTATTCCTATAATGTCGTATTGCTTAGTGTATGCTATTACCTCTAGTTCCCCCATCTTGTTAAGGCTCCTTGCATTAGCAAGCATACATTTAATGTTGTCTCTACCCACACATGCTGAATGCGACTTTACATTACATGCCTCCACTGTTCTTACATTACCCATCCCCCCGACTCCACCCCCCTTAGTCTGAACTGAAACCCTTCCGCTATCTGCTCTGTCTCCATTTTGTAAGATACTGTATCCCTCCCCCCTTCCACTAGTTTAAAGTCTCCTCCAACCTTTTAACCATCCTCTCCCCTAGCACAGCAGACCCTCTTCCATTCAGGTGCAATCTATCACGACTATACAGATTGTACCCCAGTGCAAAATGAGCCCAGTGCTCTAAAAACCCAAAGCCCTCCTTCCTGCACCAAGCTTTAAGCCACGCATTGACCTCCCTAATCTCCCGCTGCCTTTCCACTGTAGCACGTGGCACAGGTAGGATCTCAGAAAATACTACCTTGGAGGACCTCTTCTTCAGTTTACTTCCTAATTCCCTGAAATCATTCTTCAGGTCCTTCCATCTTCCGCTTACTTTGTCATTGGTACCAATATGGACCATGACAGCTGGGTCATCTCCAGCCCCTCCCAATAATCTATCAACTCTGTCAACCACATGCCTAACGCGGGCACCCGGCAGACAGCAAACTGTCCGGTTAAGGCGATCAGCGCGACAGATTACCCTGTCTACTCTCTTAATAATAGAGTCCCCTACCACCACAACCTGTCTAGGCTTACTTGCCCTCTTTATCCCTCCCTTACTTGGTGGGCTGATCCCCCGGCTGTTAGAAGGAGCAGCCTCCAGTACTGCTACACCTGAGCTGCTGCACCCAACATCTTCGCTCAAGGGGGCAAATCTGTTGGTGTGCGCAAGATCAGGACTAGCCGACCTTTTCCTCTTCCCTCCCCCCCTGCTACCACGTGTCACTGACACCCAGCTACCAACCTGTTCCCCGGTTAACTCCACTCCTCCCACACCCCTAGATTCCTCAACTATACTTTGCTCCGTGAGAAGCAGGCTCCTTTCAAGATTGTCAATCTGCCTCAGCGTTACGATTTGACCTTCCAGATCTCCAATACGAGCTTCCAGAAGAGCTACACGTTCACACTTGCTACAGAGATATGGACCCTGGAAGGATTCCTCCAGACATGCATACATGCAGCAGGATGTGCACTGGGTCAAACCTTCAAGCTTGCTAACACTCATACCCAAAACAAGACAACAAATATATAAACAACAATTGATACCTGTTATTTAAACTCCTGTTTTTAACTCCACTTGAAAATAGCCCACTTAAAAGTAGACCACCTCAAGCCCCTGTGAGCAAGCTTAGTGAGTTGCCACTGAGATTATGTAGCCATACAAGTGAAATCACCTGACAGGCTACACGCCCCCAATTAACAAGTCACCAGCCACCCAGGGAAAAAAAACAACCAAAAAGCACAACAGAAAAAAAAAAACCAGCAGAAAAAAAAAAAAAAGAGAAATTAAATTGACAAATAAACCAGAGGTTTCTCTCCCTCTAAAGATACAAACCAGACCAGTACAGGTAGAATTCCTGTTTTTAACTCCACTTGAAAATAGCCCACTTAAAAGTAGACCACCTCAAGCCCCTGTGAGCATATGCTGTGTCAAAAAAAATTCACGCAAACTTCTCAAATTTATTGGTTTGGTATGTGTAGCTATACTTTGCTGTGAATTTTTTTTTTTGGGCTGCTGTATTTGGGTTCGGCCAGGTCCATCAGATTTGCCATTAACACCAGCTTTCAGGAGATGCTAAAATTATGCGCGCATACTTGACATACTTGAAAACGAGAGAAATCTCAATGTATCCTTTCTGGTAAAATAGTTTCTCAAAAAAAAAGGCTGTGCGTTACAAACTACGCATAGATTGTGCGCTGGTACGCGGATGGTAATACGCATTTGCGCTCACAATGTTAAGTATAGGACGCGCGCAGTACAGTACGCTCGCGCAGGGTTCGCACAGGTCCACCCGCGTTAGATGAGTACGCTCGTTTGTTGCGCTGACATTGTAATGCGACATTCTGCGCAAAGGGTTTTGCCCCTCGCGTTAATGCATTTTTGCGCGCACGTGAAGATTGTAATAGGGCCCTATGTTGGCTCAAATTCAGATGCATCTGAATTCGACCCCTAGGCATAATTTTTGGGAGCAAAAATTCGGCTACAGCCTAAAATTCTGGATTGCTCTGGAATTGCTTTCTATGGTTGGGGCTAAGTTACTTTTTGTACTTGTTTTATTGTTACTGTTACATGTAGTGGTAATGTTAACCCTAACGTTCAACTTTATTTTACTTCATTTTTAGGCAATAGATTCTGCCTCTCCTTTAGATGTTTGCAGCACTCTTGTCAAAAAGTGGAGCAAAATGTTAGAGTTACATTCGAGGGTTAAACCTGACACTAACCCCAAAAATAACCCTAAAACTACCACCACTATTGAGACAAATGTACACAGAAAAAAAATATTTTGCTCTGGGCAAACAAAAATGCCTTATTTCATCCAAGATACATATTTTTAATTGTTCCTGAAAAACACAGCTGAAAATGATGTGCAGGATGACTTTCTGTCTATCGGAGTTGGATTTATTTTTTTCCTGCACCTTTTTTTGACGCAACCTTTCTAACAGCAAAATTTCAATCGCAAACTGATGACTCTGTATCATCTCCCTTTGCATAAAATTCTTAATTTGATAATTCTGAGATAGTGAAATCCTTTCCGTGTATCCAAGGTCAAAGTGGTCAGAGTGTACTATTTGTTGCTTATCAATGAGATGATCTGCATAATGGCTGCACACAACTGGTTTTCGGCATGGGTACTAGAAAACTCTTAAAGGGGGGCGGAGCTGACTCGCAGCGAGAGTGGTCGCACTTTGAGGAGCTCCCGAGCTACTACTCAGTTTTTTGTGCTTTTTAGCGACTTTACGATTGCTGCTGTGATCTTACCGACGAGTGAGACCCTGACCGGCTTGCTCCCTTACACAAGACACCCGCAGTGTTGACTTTTTGAGCCGTTTGGGACAGTTTCTGGAGTGCGGCCTGTTTTCGCGGCTTACATCCTGCGGCCATCTTGTTGGAGCCTTTCCTGCGCTGCTCTCCTCTGGCCCACTCCCGCCGCCCATCTACCTGTCCACTCATGGGCAAGAGGTCGGGGAAAAGACCCCTGTTGCCGGAGGGCCCCCGTCAGCGTGACATTCGGGAGTCACTGGGTGATGGCCAGCAACGACACCGCGGAGACACTCGGAGGTACCTGACCCCGACGGGGAGCTCCTCGGACGAGGAAAGTGTATCCTTGAGGGAAGCCGCCTCAGCTAAACCCTGGAACACAGGACGAGTGGCGCTGAAGGCGGCCGGATCAGGCGGTATGAGATCCGTGGCTACACCCCAACTCCCTGAGACCCCATATGACTCTGGCAGGACCGAGATGACTCCTACGCTCCTTCCTGATTCTGCCGCTGGTGGCAGCACCCTGCCATTCACGATGACAGACATTCGACATATGTTTGAGGAAATGATTGGAGGGATGCGCGAGGTCTGGCGTGCGGACTTTGCTGTCCTGAAGGTTGAGCTGTCGGCTATTCAGGGAAGATTGACAGCCGTGGAGGGAAGGGTAGAGAGTGTTCGGGCTACACAGGCCCTTTTCAAACCACAGGTGGAATCCTTGCAGGCCCAAGTGGCGCTTCTCTCTAGTGCGGTGGAAACGGCCGAGGCACGCCACAGGCGGAAAAATGTGCGGATCAGGGGGATCCCGGAGACGGTTCCTGGAGACGCCTTACTAGGCTTTGCTAACAGGATTGCGTCTCAGGTCATGGGACTACCACCCGAGGTGCCTACCATCTTTCGTGCCGTTACTCGCCTGCGGAAGGCTGCCACGGCTCCGGTGGACGCCCCACGAGATGTATTAGCAGTCGCTGTGGAGGAGTCTGATAAAAGACGTCTGATGTCGTCCCCTATCGCCCGGGCTTCAATTATTTTTGAGAACCTATCTATAACACTTTTTAATGATTTGCCACTTTTGACCCTGGTTGCTCGGAGGCGGTTTCGAGATGTGTCGTTGTTTATGAGGAATGGCGGAGTCCGTTACAGATGGGGGGTGGCGGGATCCATCTGCATCAACTACGATAACTTGACACACTCGGTGTCTTCCCCCGAAGAGGCCTGGCGTTTGCTCCACTCGTGGGGTCTGTCACCGGCTCCAACACCTGCCAGTCCAGGCCCTCGTGGTATCTTGCCCGCAACTTCTGATCCAGGCTGAATAGGGGGGACATAAATTTGTCCTTTTCGCCCCTCCCCCCCGATTGAGACACTCTGAGACACTATTTTTACCTTTTCTGATGACAAAAAGAGATAAAAGAAAAAAAAAAAAAAAAAAAAAAAAAAAAAGTAGAGAAAAGGGAAAAGGGGTCTGTCTTACCCGCTGCCTACTGCTCGACTGTACCCTGGCCAGCTGAATTTACCACCCGTTCGCCCTCTGCAGCCCTCTTGAAATTACCCCTTGCTGACTCGATTTCCTCGCCTGAGTGTTCCCTGCGGTGGACAGTTTTGTTTTCGGCACTGTTTTTGGCAATCTCTGTGGACTATAGCGGATTTTACTCTCAGGGGTTTTTACTGTCTGGTTCCTATGCGTTCACATACCTGCTGAGACATATTTTATTAGGCCTGTTTGGTTACTGACGTGGACTCTGTAGAAGCTGTTCCCCAGCTGAGGATATCCTTTTCTCTTGTTTGCCCATACTCTGAGACTTCTTATATCTTTTATTTTCCGATGAGACCCCCCAATTGGGGATGACTTTCTGCTGAATGTTGCCTTATACCCCCCTTCTCCCCATAATGAGTCCCTCCCTGAGGATATACCTTGATTCCTGGCCCTCCCCCCCTCCTTGATGCTTGTAGGTTCCTGTTGTTCGCCTGTTGGGGCACTGGGACTCACCATCCCCCCCCTTTTTTTTTTTTTTTTTTTGTGGGACATTAGGAGGTAGCCTGGGAGAGCCACTAGGGTGGCCACCTAGGCTCTGTACACCCTTTTGGCCCCAGGTCTCCTGGCCACGTGGCCCCTTCCATGGCCCTCGGTTCCCCTTTCGGTTGCTGGGGTGAGCCAGGAATGCCACGATATGTTTGGCAGTCCCTCACTACCCCCCCCCTTGTTTTTTTTTTTTTTTTTTTTTTTACGTTGTTTTGTTGGTTTCCCTGGTGCCCCGTCAGCGAACTCCATCACCCTCTATTGTTTTTGCAGGATGACCCCCCTGACGAGTTCCTACACCCCCCCCCCACTATTTTTGATTTTCTGTAGTTTCCTATGTGAACCCCCCCTTATGTCTTCTGTGCTTTCTTTGTGAGTATCTCATTTGGCCCTGTGAGGCCACCTGACTGGTCAGTCTGTGACCTTTTGTTTATTGCAAAATAAAAAATTTGAAATACAAAAAAAAGAAAACTCTTAAAATCATACTTTTTTTTTTTACATGTTTATTTTTTCAAATTCTGCCATTCATATTCAAGGTTTTGTTTTGGTGCCTTTTTATATTTCTTTTGGTCGGTGTTAGCGATTTGTTGTTACTGATACAACCGACTGCTCAGTATGCAAAAAAGCACAACTTCTTTGAGCACTGCAGCAGAAGTGGATTTTAGATTAATACAGGACCATGTCCTTGGTTAATTCCAGGTAAACAACTGTCCTGCATGAGAAAGATGCAAAAACGGTCGGTTAGTTGACAGATCAAGTGAATAAATGCAGGCAGTTCTTTGTACACATTTATGGTGTTATTTCCTGATTGACCTGTTGCATAAATCCGAGTTAAATCCATGTAAATGAACTCATATTTTACATGTAGAATCTTTTTAAGAGATGCTTTCCTAATCTGTTTTATTCATAATGCGGTCTTGATTGTTAAATGGATTTAATTTTTATCCTTTCTGACTTACAGGAACATTTCTAATCAGTTCTTCATATTTACTTTGTACACTACTTGTATGCTACTTTGTACTTTTGGTTGGTCTTCCTTTTCCCCCTTTTTTCTTTTTTTAAATCAAAGTTTTAGTGCTCATTATGACTCATGAGTATGCTATTTCAACTATATATTTTAAAGATTAACTCTTTAATGCTCATCTATGATAACCGTCATAAACATCTCATGATGAGATTTGTTTCTATATACATCATACAACCAGTGGTGTTTTTAGGTTTTGTGCTGCCCTAGGCCTGACTAAACTCGTGCTTCCCCTAATTTGAATTTGACACACCTCTGCCTGTCAAGGGCACACCTCTTCCTTGTTAAAACCCCACCCTTCCTCTTTAGGTCCCACCCTTTCCTCTTAGAGCTCCGCCTCTTCCTCTCTGTATATTAAAAGTGGATAGCAAATGTCTACTTGTATATTTTGTATACCATTCCAAATGTTGTATCTATTATTTTAAGAGCTAATCAAATAAAAATTATGAAATGTGCAAATTCAACCATTTTTACAAAGATCAGCCACGCATGTCAAGTAAAAAAAAACAATAGCAGGCCCAAAAGGAACGCTAGGTGGTGCACTGACCACACAGTCACAAGGGCCTAACCCTCCTGAATAATTGAGAACAAACCCTTAACAACCCAACACAACAACAGGGTGCATATAGAGTGCTAAAAGGGGGTGATGTGCGTCCACAAACAACACAATGAATTTATTAGTTAGACGTCAGACTATCAAAAAGGTAAAACACACTATTAAAAACATAAATGAAAAGTAGGGAGTAAATCAGGCATTGTCTGAATAGTGTACCCTCGTACCAATGAGGAGAGTATACAGTGAAGCGAGCCACTGGCTATTTAGTCAAAAAAGATTTTTAACAATAGAAAGGCCCAGATTTTCCTCTGCAGACCAAATGATGGATGTAGTACATGCCGTCCAGCAGATGCAACAATTCAGCAGTCATAAAGCGTATTCATAGCACAGGGCCAAAGTCTAATAAATTAGCCCTTCTGGCCAATTGCCAGACACAAGTATACAATATATATCAAATGACCCATATATTGAAGGTGTATAGCCATTTACCAAATTTGGTATGAGCGTAGCACAGAGCTCCACAGCAATAAAACCCACAGTAATGTGCGGTGTGTATGAGCGTATCACAGAGCTCCACAGCAATAAAACCCACAGTAATGTGTCATATTTCATACCCCCCATACACCACTCATTTCATTTCATCTCCCCACACTCATTTCATCTCCCACACTCACTTCATACCTCCCCACACTCACTTCATCCCCCCACACTCACTTCATACCCCCCACACTCAATTCATTTAATCGCCCCACCCTCATTTCATCTCCCCCCACACACTCCCTTCATAACCCCACACACTCACTTCATACCCCCCACTCATTTAATTTCATCTCCCCACACTCACTTCATACCCCCACACTCAATTCATACCCCCACACTCCCTTCATACCCCCCACACTCAATTCATCTCCCCCACCCTCATTTCATCTCCCCCCACACACTCACTTCATACCCCCACACACTCACTTCATACCCCCCACTCATTTCATCTCCCCACACTCATGTCATCATCCCCCCACACACTCACTTCATACGCCCCACACTCACTTCATACCCCCACACTCATTTCATACCCCCCACTCAATTCATACCCCCCACACAATTCATTTAATCTCCCCCACCCTAATTTCATCTCCCCCACACACTCACTTCATACCCCCACTCATTTAATTTCATCTCCCCCACCCTCACTTCATACCGCCCACACTCACTTCATACCCCTCCAACTCATTTCATACCCCCACAATCATTTAATTTAATCTCACCCACACTCATTTAATTTAATCTCCCCCCACTCATTTCATTTCATACACCCCACACTCATTTCATTTAATCTCCCCCACACTCAATTCATCTCCCCACTCTCATTTAATATCATCCCCCACACTCATTTCATCTCCCCCACACTCACTTCATACACCCCCCCTGTTCAGTTCACCTTAGAAACTGGGGATGGGTCGTGGGAGCTGGGGAGATCATGCAGCTGCACGTTCATCATGCTGGAGGCAGCGCTGGTAGGAAGTGATGTCATGTGATCACTTCCTCCCAGCGCTGCAGTGCAGAGTACATGTGGCGGCAGACCTGAGAGAAAGCAAGGTCTGTGCCCCATCAAGTCCCCCAATACAGCCCCCCAGTCACTCCATAGGTGTCCCCCCATAGTGTTTGGCCCCCGCCCCTACCATAGACCCCACAGCCGCCGGGTGTGTGTTGCCATGACGAGCGAGGCTCCGCCCACCAGCGGAGACTCGTCTCTATGGCAACCCAGCGCTTCTCTCCTTCAGCTTGCTCCACTTAACTGCGCACGCTGGAGGGAGAAAGCTTCCGGAGCTGAGGCCTTTGATCTTAGAAACTGGCGGCCGCGGGTCCCAGCTAGCGGCAGGGCAGCTTTTTAGTGTAGAGGGTGCCAATTTTTGCCGCCCCCTGAAAAATGCCACCCTAGGCCTAGGCCTTGTCAGCCTAGGCCAAGATACAGCTCTGCATACAACTGTCACGGTCTATGCGATTGCCCTCTTACCTTGTGCTTTCTTTTACCTTCAGATGACTGGCCCATTCCTGCACATTGGAGCCGTCATTGGAATCTCTACATTTTCTTGGGTTATTGCTGGGTGTTACTGGCGTGCAAACAACAATGGTATGGTCTATAACCAATAGGAACATTACATATGGCTGCATTGTAAAGAGGTGATGGTGGAAATTTTTATTGAAATTTTTATTGAAATATAAACTTCTAATTAACTTGTCATTAATTAGAAATATAAGCTAGTAACAACAAGTACCAGTGGTGTTTGACATAACATGTGGAGCTTGAGCCCAATTCAGATTTTATTTAATTTTTTTAAACCTATTCAGAATTCAATCCAACCTGGTGCTTGGAGATAATGACCCTTGAACCTTGATTCCCTTGTGAGTCAATTAGATGTCACTGTCACTAATGCACAGATTTATTCATATACATACATTTTCATGCACAGATACAAACCTACATACTAATTTATGCACTTGCGCACACACTCACATATTCATTTAGCGACACACATCTCTATGCACAGTAGTAACATGTGAGTATAAAGGTAAGCGGGCTGTGTTCTCCCTTAATTGGCAGTCTGGACACACTTAGACCTTATAGAGTTACTTGCATGTCTATTCACTAAAAGATGAAGTCATGAGAAAAGAACAATCTGGACCAAATAGACGATTTGGAAAGTTAATGGGAGAATTTTTCTGGTTTGGCTGTTTTGACTCAGATTTTTCACTTCTGCCAATTCTCCTGACTTCACCCTTCAGAGAATAGACATGTAAGTCCCTAAATCCATTTTTCCTCATGCACAGCTCTGTGCTGATCTGGGGTTAATCAGTACAATGCATGTGTTTAAAGACCTGACGCTTTAAATAAGTACATCTAGGACAACAGCCCTCTAAGCCCCATCCCCGCGGCAATGCCACATGCGACTGTAATGCAGGATTAGAATAATTTTCTGTGTATTGCTATATTTTTTAAATATACTACATGTTTACATTTTGTTTGTTTGTTTGTTTTTATTACAGTACTAAAGAATGTTCTTTTGGCAATATTCAGCATTTTCCTTGTTGGTCTCTACATAACACCTTTATTCCTATCATCCCCCTGTATCATGAAACCATCAGAAATCCCACCTAAACCAAACATATTTGGCCATCGTGGTGCTCCAATGGTGAGTTGGATAACATTTCTTTGATGAGCAAAAGATTGAATTAATAAAAAAAAAAATTCTTCTATTAATTCAAAGTAGAAAGAATATCATCGGCAAAGAAAAGTGAAACTGAAAATTTAAGCATGACCAATGTTGGTTATCACATATCTGGTGTAATGTAATCAGAGTATCATATATTACTGAGCGAAAAAACTGGATTCCAAGTGTTAGAATTTATTCAATCCACACTATACAGAAAACATGAAATTTGTAATATTTTTTTCAGTTGGCTCCAGAAAACACCTTTATGTCATTTGACAGGATGGCAGCGGCTGGTGTTGATGTGTTTGAGACAGATGTCTTGGTGAGGTAAGACTAGAAGTGAGTTTTCATTTTTCTCTCCTATGCCACAATGTGGTCCTTCACAGTAGCCTGTATTTCACTACAGTGTGGATGGAATTCCTTTCTTGATGCATGATGATACATTGAAGAGAACTACAAATGTGATGGAAGTTTTTCCAGAACAAGAAAATAAAAACAGCAGCAATTTCTCGTGGTCCGAACTTGAAGAACTCAATGCTGGTGAATGGTTCGTGCAGGTAATTATCCCCCTTTCCCCAACATGGTCAACATTTAAGATGTGTCTCATATCATGGCTTGGGCATTTGCTCCTCTTACTTTGTTTTGACTACATGTTTTCCTTTGGATATAGTTTTTATTTTTTGCAATAGCATAGACCGTTTCACCTTATCTCCCATTGTTCACACTTGACTACAATGTATATCCAATACATTACAGAGAAATCCATTTCATACAGTGGGTAGTCTGTCCGATCCTGACATTGAAGAAGCGAACAGACAGAAAATTCCCCGTTTGGAAGATCTACTGAAAGCAGCTGCGAAACACAACATCTCAATCCTGTTTGATCTACGTGAACCCCCTGAAGAGCATCCGAATATTTGGAATTATACCAATGTAACATTACAAACCATCCTGGATTCTGGAATTCACCAAGATCTAGTTAGTGATGATAATCTTTTGTCACTTCGTTCTAAACAATATTTATTTCTGTACATGGATGGAATTGCATCTCATAAATATTTTAAAAAAATCAAAAATTGGAGTAGGATATACTTTCTTTTTTTGTTTTAAGAGCAAACAAAATAAATGTATATGTATTTTTTGTTTGTTTAAAAAGTTACGGGAAAGGGAGGAGCCAAGGACAAGCAGTAAGAGAGTTTGCTGCTCTGATTGCTCAGTCATGATGGCATGTTCTGCTTGCCACAACTCTGTTCTGGGCTGTGGCTTGTACATCCTAGCCACCCCTACTCAGACCTGGTCCACCCATGGTATTTGTGGGGCCCTTGGAAAGCCTGTATCTAGTATTGCTAATGAAGCTCTGATCACAGGAGTTATCAGATGACTATTAATGTCTGAGAGCTCTGAATGTACTGATTTTTTTTTTTTTTTTTTAAACAAAATTTATTGGATGTAGAAAAGCACAAGAGTACAACAGCAATGAAAAGGTGTCGCAGCGCCAGGCAGACACACAGGGCTATTCAGAGAGAGGTGAAAACCAGGAGAACTGGCAAGAGAAGAGAACAATCTTGACCAAATAGCCGATTTGAAAAGCGAGATAAATGGGAGAATTTTCTGGTTGGGCTATTTTGACTTACAGGGTTATCCAAAGAGATTCGAAAAGTCACCGCACGTTCGGTGATTTTTCGTTCTCTTCAATTCGGTTCCTTTTGCCGATCCCATTTCGGTGACCCTGCGGTGTATTCAGCAAGCACCACAGGGTCCCCGAATTGCAGGGAAAAGCTGCCGAAAACCTGACGAAAACAAAACCGAATGCACGCTGAAAACAAGCAAAAACATCTGGATTAACCTTCGAAAAAGCCGAACAGGAGCCGAAAAGGAGCCGAATCACACAGAGCCGAAGCAGCTGTGACGTAGAGGAGGCAGTGAATAAATTAGAAAAACCATTTGTATGAATCTGGGAAAATGAAACACTGTTTGCAAAGAAACTACTGAGCGAAAATGTCTGAAATTTTCACAGGAGGTCCAGGGAATGATAATAAAGAGGGCTGTTACAAAAAAAATAAGTAAACTGAAAAAAAGAAAAAAAAAAAATCGGACTTTTAATTTTTTTTTAAAAAATTCAGAAAAATGCTTAAAGTATCCTAAAAAATCTATAAATAAAGAGACTTTTTGCTGCAGAATTTTATAATGAACGGTTTATTAGATATTGAATTAAAACAGGAATATTTTTAACATTGAAGCCTATGGGATTCTCCTGAATAAATTTGCCGAATTAAACCACCGAACGGCAGGACATTAGGGGAACCTTTCACTGCTGGTTTGTGTTCTCTGAATAGCCGAAGCAGTGCTTTTCATGGGGATTTCACTGCCCTCGAACAGGGACCGAACAGGCACCGTATGTTCAGGCAATTCGCCAGGATTTGGCGAATTGCCTGCTCTCTGGATAGCCGAATGGCCAGGAAAGGTAACCGAACGCTGATTTTCAGCGTTCGGTTACCTTTCTCAAGCAATTCGAATCTCTTTGGATAACCCTGTTAGAATTTTCACTTCTTCAGTCATTCTCCTGAATTTCACCTTTTTTTGAATAGACCTGCAGGGTTATTCAGAGAGCGGTGAAAAGCAGGAGAATGACTGGAGAATGGAAAATTCTAGGTCAAAATAGCTGAATTGGAAAGTGAGATGAATGGGAGAATTTTTCTGGTTTGGCTATTTTGACCTACAATTTTCCAGTCATTCTCCTGCTTTTCACCGCTCTCTGAATAACCCTGAATAATGTAAGAGAGGGAAGGTGAATGGACAGAAAGGGGGGGGGGGGCTGTACTGGATTTTAGAGTGGTTTATAAAGCAGTATTGAGATTCTCAGACATTAATAGCTGCGGTAACTCCTAATATCAGGGATTTATTAGCAATACTGCAGTATACATGTGGATTTTGAATTTTTCCTGGAACAAATTAGCATTATAAAAGCAGTTTCCTACCATTTTTCTTTAATTTCTTCACTGTATCATGTTTTTCCCATTTAGGCTCGTGTCAGACGAGCGCAGTGTGAACGTCCGTTTTTGCGCACATAATAACGTCCGTCGCAGCATAGAATAATCGCCAATGGAGCCCCCCCCACACGAAGTGCGTCCGCACCGAACTGTGGGCGCACAACGCACGTGGCACACGGACGCAAGTTAGGCAAGAACGTAAAACCGCTAGAACGGACGTGCGGAGTGCGCTGCGTCCGCAGCGTCCGCATAGCTTTGTGTGTGAGTGATGAACGAGGTCAGACGGACTGCATTTATACGTCCAGCATTTTTGACGGACAAAATGGTTTTCATATTTAATTTATTTTCCCTGCTACATCCATCAAAAATAACGTCAGTTAAAAAAACAGACTGTGGCCACTACTGCGTCTTCCGTCAGAAAGTGAGTCGGTACTGCACGGGTGCACAGTCCGTACAAAATGCGCTCATCTGACACCAGCCTTAAAAGGGCCCATGGAGCACTGGCTCCTGACCTAAGCGTATGGACTTTACTTACAGCTAAGTCCCTGGGTTGATTTCTGATCTAGCTGTGACTCCGTTGGTAAGCATGTGCTTTTAGATCAGGAGGGAGAAGTCCACAGGCATTTATTTTAAATAGGAATAACTTGCTAAAGGTGGGATATAAATAATAATTATTATATTTTATTTATAAAGCACCAACCTATTCCATACCATTGTATTATTGATACAATATTGTCCATGGTACAATACTTTGAGACAAAACAAAATATAACAGATACAGGAGGAATTGAGGGCCCTATTCCAGTGGGAACATAGGACAATGATTGTGTAAAAATGTGAATTGCTACAAAACAAAACCCCACTGGACTATCCTTTTTAAGATTATTTAGTTTTACCTCAGAAAAAGAGAACTGAAACTTTAGAAAATTACTTTACGTATAGGGAAGGGATAATGAGACAAAGTGATGGGTAGGCAGCGGGTGCAAGCAGGCACAGGGGTAGGTAATGCGTTGGTAGGGAGACAACCGAACGTGTAGGTATAGGATGCACAAAGACATTGTTAGATAGGGAGGGGGCTGTGAGGCAAAAGTTTCAATATAGCTATAACTCACTCAGGATCTGCTTGGAAAGTAGGGACAATTGGTCTTACTAGGGGAGAGGGCTGGAATTTACTGTTGGGATACTGAGGGGATACTCACCATGTGTAATCCCTTCTAAAGCTCATAACCTAGAACTGACCAAGTTCTGCACACACACCCTCCTCACACCAAAGGGATGCACTGCCTAATAAACCCACTTTCCCCAAAGCCACTAACAAGGGCAACTGGGGATGTTGTCCGGCTGGAGCCTACATCCTAGAGGTGTATCCAGGAGGTAATAAATTGCCCTGATATTTTTAACTTGGTATAGGGTGGCATTATGCTTTTACATAGGTGGCTACAATGAACTGTACATCCCCGCGTCACTGTATACATACCAGACTGCCAGTAGCTCCATCTGGTGCAGAAGGTGGTACAGGAAACACTGCTCATTCCTGGTCTTTCTCTGATCAAATGAATGAGTCCCGTGACCAGATACCACATGATATTGTGATGCAGAGATCTCATGCTGGCAGAAATTAATTCAATACACCAGCAGACACCAGCCTGATGGTCAGTGGGTGCACAGTTCCCCCTGGCTGTGTAGGGTTGAAAAAAATATATATTTGAATACATTTTTATTTTAGTTTTATAGAGAAAAGGGCCCTACAGATAAGGCACCTTTCTCCCTGAAAGTTAAATAAATATACATACATAATCAATTAAGCATTTTTTTTTGTTGCTTTCATAGAGAAAAGTGTTGATCAAACTGATGGGGTTTTCTGTGTAAAAACCATACTTTTTTTTTTCCACACTTAAATTTTTGTCTACTATTTATAGAGAAAATTGCCCACCATAGGTGGCGTGCCTGTCTCTGTAAAATAGAAAAAATAAAGACGTTTTAGTTTTACAAAGTAAGGTATCTCCCTGTGGTGGGTGTCTGTGGGCACATGCCTGTTTTGCCTATTTGTAAATCCAGCCCTATTTCTGTGAAGCAAAAATGTGATTACCTGGTATCCTTAGATCATTTTCTTGTTTTTATTAGATACTTTGGCTCCCAGATGAAGAACGAGAATTGGTTATAGAGAAAGCTCCTGGTTTCCGTCAGATATATGGCAATATAACGGTTATAAATCAGAATATGCATTATCTTAATTTGAAGTATACAAATGTCCCTCTGGCGGAAATCCGGTAAGAATGTAACTCTTTTACATCACACGTTTGCTTCTTGATTAATTGACATCTGAATCATGTTTTTTACTCTAATAATAGGAATTATTTTTCATGCTCCTCTAAATGTGAATATTTATTGCCTCTTTAGGTCATATCAGAGCCAGAACATATCAGTGAATTTATATGTGATTAACAAGCCCTGGCTGTTTTCATATGTCTGGTGTGCTGGAGTCACCTCTGTCACAACCAATGCATGTCATATTTTGAAAGATATGAAACATCCACTTTGGGTCATGGTGAGTAAATTTTGACTTTTTACAACCATAGACAACATATTTGTTATAGTCCACTTGAGCAGTTTAATCTTGTAATGGGCAATCACGTGGCTTTACAAAAAATTGTCATCTACTCTTTGAATCCCATTTATCCTCACTAAAAACCAAAATAAAAAATACAGGTTTTTAGTTTAAACAATTGGCCGTTGCAGTCTTAAGTCCACCTGCTAATGTCAAGATAATATCTTAAAAATCCATTGTCTGCATGTGAAATCAGGGTAAAATAGAAGTCATATTCTATCCTTTTGTGTTATGGATGCAAACTAGAGATGTGCATTCATTTCGGAATTCGGATTGAAATCATTAGTTCGGATTCGGAAGTCCTTCCGAATAACGAATCGATACAATACGAATTTGAAACGAAATGGTATGTAACGAATTCATTTTGTTTTACACCGTGTCATCATCATCATAAAAGAAAAATTTGAATAATTTTTTTTTTTTGGTGTTCCAGAATTCGAATCGATATCAACTATCGAATTGATCTTAAATTAAAATACATACAAGTAATGCAGTCAGCAAACAACTTTATGAAACAAATTAATTTCGTTTCAGTTTCACAAGCACCTGTCCCTGTTAAGTTGACTCATACTAAATCTGTGAGACAGCTTAATTTAACCCTAGCTTGTCTTTTAACAGCAAAATTTGATTAATTGGGGTTTTATTTAGTGATCTGAAATTCGAATTGATATCAACTATCGAATTGATCTTAACTTACAATACAAGTAATAGTCAGCAAAGGACTTTATGAAACAAATTAATTTTGTTTCACTGTTTAATTCGACTCAAATACTAAATCTGTGACACAGCTTAATATGTAAACCTAGCTTGTCTTTTAACAGCAAACTTTGTTTAATTGCGGTTTTATTTAGTGAGCCAAAATTCGAATTGATTTTAACTATCGCATTGATATGAAAAATCAATTTGAAATTTCAAATAGATACAAAATTTTGAATCGATTCGAAACAAAATTAGTTACGAAATTCCAAAAATGTAATTATTTAAAAACTAAACAAAACAAATTTTTCAGCCATGCACACCTAGTGCAAACCTATACCATTGAACATGCTCATTGCTAAATATATCATTATACTACATTTAAAACAATAATCACTCATACTGTATGTTGCCCCATAGGTAACTAAGGATGTGATGTGCACCAATATATGTCCTGAACGTTTTTTGTTTTGTTTTACTTTTTCAGGATCCAAACTACTACTTGGTTATTTGGATTGTTGCAAACTGTGTATCTTTTCTGCACATAATATGGGCGTTTATCATCCAGAGGTCTGTGGGGTCAAGTGTTTTCAGAATGACATTCTTCTGTTTATGAATGAATATGATACTTTAATCCTATGGTTTACAATAGGGATTATTAGGATGTTCACTGTTTTTATGTAATTTATGTAAGATTTTCAAATATTATACCAAAATACGTTGATCCTTTAAATTGGATAATTTTTCCAGCTCGGCTATTTTAACTTGTCACAATACAAAGTTGCAATCATATTTCCATCAATCCTGTATGCCACGTAGACCCTTTTTTGCTAATTTGCTTCTTACACTCGTTTCCATTTCTTAACTATCAATCTCTGGGGTTACATATTCAAATGGCTTGTGGTTGGTAAGATTGCATGCATGTCTGTTTGCTATATTAAATATGTACATTTGTCTTTCAGAAAATGTTTACTTCGGCAAGAGAGTGAAGGTAAGGGGGAATTAAAAAAAACCACACATATAACCATTCAGCACAACTAGGTGCAAGGAGAGTTAATAGAGGGGATGTGGATCCCCGCCACAAACACAATTTATTGAAATAGAACAAAAAGAAAATACAATTAATATACTAGACACATATAAAAAAACACGAAAAAATGAGCATGAGATAGGAGGTTGATGTACATGACCCGGTAAGCTGCTAAATCTACCGTGAGTATAGTATACCAGATCGGCAGCATAAACTTCAGATAATAAACAAGTGTCAAGTCAGAAAGGATATCAATTCAATCAGATGTTAAAACACAAATATATTAACTCCTAGAATACTAGATCTGGAACAGCATGAACTCATAATCACACCATAAGCTGTTATACCAGACAATATATAACCAGATACATCCACAAAAACTGCCAAAAAAACACCAATCGTGTTTTTTTTTGTGTTTTAACATCTGATTGAATTGATATCCTTTCTGGCTTGACACTTAATCATGCTTATTATGTGACGTTTATGCTGCCGATCTGGTATACTATACTCACGGTAGATTTACTAGTTTACCGGGTCATGTACATCAACCTCCTATCTCATTCTCATTTTTTCGTGTTTTTTTATATGTGTGTAGTATATTAATTGTATTTTCTTTTTGTTCTATTTCAATAAATTGTATTCGTGGTGGGGACCCGCATCCCCTCTACTAACTCTCCTTGCACCTAGTTGTGCTGGATGGTTATATGTGGTGTTTTTTTTTTTTTTTTTTGGAGGGTTAGGCCCTTAGGGTTGTGGTGTCTAGCACCCTCCAGATGGTTCCACTTGGAAATACATCTTGTTTGTTGTTTTTTCCAAGGGGCAATTAAAGCCTTAACTTTAGTTTAATAGTCCTATACTCCAAACCCATACATATTCCATACATCCATCTATAAAGTCCATCTTCCATATTAAATACCTTAAAATATACTATTAATTTTGTATTGGATTTAATTTCCAATCTACAAGTTTCCCTCTATTCTTTCTGCTAATTCAACATCTTATGAATGTGTGCCAATGCATTGTTTACATTATCTATAAAATGTGGGCCAAATTACAATCAACACACTAAAACGGGGATGCTAAGGAGAAAAACTTGCACCTCCTTAGCGTCCCCGTTTTAGCATGATATTATGGTGCAGGCACTAAACCAGCAGCCTGCACCGTAATGCAACGCTATTCATCGGGATGCTCGCGGCAGCGCTAAGCACCACGGCGAGCATCCCCTACATGGAGTCCATCATAGGGCTCCATTGAGGCTTCTGCTGCCGGTCACACAACCTGCAGGATCTCACCCAGCGAGATCCGGCAGGTTGGCGCAATGATTCGCAAAGTGAGACTGGGGGACTTTTTTCCCCCAGTCTCTCTCTGCTCCCAGCGGCAAGAAGAAGTAGATCGAGCCACCATTCTCACCGCAGAATGGGAGGTGAGCATGTGTTTATTGGTAATTTTTTCAGCTGGTGCTGACTGATTTCGCAGAAGCACCAGCTCCAAGCTGAGGGTAATTTTTGAATTTAACTGCAGTTTGCTGTAATTTGCGTTAGTAAGCACAAAGTACAGTAAGCTCATGCAAGTAGCACAAGATCCGAATCGCTAACAGGTTTTTTAACCTGTTAGCGTTTGGATTGTAATATGGGTGGCCCGCGCTAGGGACACCAAAGCTAACGTTAACGCTCACACAGCTGAACACTAACGTTAGCGGGAACAATGTAATTTGGTCCAGTGTAATTTAATCTGGTTAAGATGAAAATAAATATCCTTTCTGTATAATGTCAATATCCTATAGCAATTATTATTAGCCTAACTTTAACTATTTGCCACTTCACTTAATGTCAAAACACCATTATTAACCACTTAAAAATCTATTTAAACCAGTCATTATTTCATATTTTTAAAAGGACATTCTTGTCGATTTTTTTTAACTTTACCTAACTCCGTTCTTTGTGTTAAAACAAGCGTTTTCAAAATTTAATGCTTTAATTTCCTACCCATGGATTTTTCGGTATAACCTTAACCCCTTAGTGACCGGACTGTTTTACCATTGTCTGTCTGAATGTGCACAATGATGTTTTTACATTTCTGCACGGTTTGTATTCAGCTCTAATTTTCCACTTACTCTTTTGCAGTTATAGGTATTTATAACGCGTTAACAAGTTCCATAGCATTGTACAATGGGTGAGACAGAATCACAAATATACATACAAGTTAATGTAGGTACAAGCGCCAATAAGGCCTAAACTGAACCGTGCTTAACACTAGAAACCACCGTCGCTATATAACCACTCCAGAGCATCCCCTGTTACTCCACCAAAGAAAGGAAAATGTATAGTGTAAAGCAGTGGTTCCCAACCGCGGTCCTCAAGTACCCCTAACAGGCCAGGTTTTCCAGATATCTGAAGGACAGCACAGGTGATATGATTTGCTGCTCAGTGATTGCAGGATTCAGTCTGCATGGAGGAGCCCTTAAAAAGACACCCGCACACCCTGAATATATGAAGGCGCCCTTAAAAAAGAAAATTATTGTACTGTCCCTAAAAATGTCCCTAATTCTAGAATTAACCCAAACTCTAAAATTATCCCAAAGGGTAACCCTAGCACTAGATTTAACTCCCAGATTAACCCCTAATGTTAAAACTAATCCATAGTCAAATACACCCACCCATCACCCCGCCCCCAAAAAATAAACAAAAATACAATAGCTTTTTGTTTAAAAAAATCTTTATTGATTCTCACCACACAGTCCTGGAGAGATTCTCTGTCTCTGTCTCTCCTTGTTCCCGGTGTTCTGCCCATCGAGCGAACTTGCCACAATGGCGAACCCGCGTCACTTCCAGTGCACATACGTCACCAAAAGTGACGAAAATCAGCTGTGTACAGCATCTGGAGGTAGGAGTGTTGAAACGCCCCGTGCCAGCACCTCTCCCCCCCTACTCTGATCAGCTGCAGACAGGAAGGAGTTACTTCCTCATATAACACACAACACCCTCCCATGTCTCTGTATAGCGCACAAGCCTACTGACTGTGAGCCGCACACCCTGAATATATAGGGGAATCTCTATACCCCGTCTATTTCAAGTTTCCTCTATATATTCAGGGTGTGTGGGTCAAAGTCAGTAGGCTTATGTGCTATACAGAGCCGTGGGAGGGGGGTTGGATGATATGCCTGCAGTGGGCGGGCCCTGGGTTGGTGTATGAGTGAGGAAGTAATTCCTTCCTATCTGCAGCTGATCAGAGGTTTCACTGCCATTCCAGATGCTGTATCCAGCTGATCCGTCTTTCTTTTGGTGACGTAGGTGCACTGGAAGTCACGTAGTTCACCATTATGGCAAGTTCGCTCGATGGGCAGAACACCGGCCAGCACAACACGCTGCAGTCACGTGACACCCTGCAGTCAGTCACGTGGTGGGAGAGGAGACGGGGAGGAGCCTGCAGCAAATTATTCTATTAACCAGCGATGAAAAGTGCTGCGGGCTGTGCTGTGAGTGATGGGCAGTTCCGGGGGGGGGGGGAAGTGCCCCCCTTGCCCCATCCTGCGGACGCCCTTGCTTACTTTATATCATTACAGGCTGCTTGTGGAATTTTCATATGTGGTTCCACATTATATTTTCCAAAGGAGTATACCCTCAAAAACATATAAAACAAAGGCCATAATAGTGCAATAGTAGGGACTTGAGCTAAATTTTTTCTTTAGCGATGGCATTTTAGCTCACACCAGGTGATAATGCCCTTAGTGTATTAGTGGGTTTAAAAAGTTGAAGATGTCTCCTTACAGCTGTCCAGATAAATTGCTGCATGCAGAACTGTGACTGTTGCCAGGTTTGCGACAACCATCAAAGAAAAGCGTTAGTGTGTATTCTGCCAGCCCAAAGAATGCTGTGACAGCCAATTACAGCAATCTTGGGGCTGATTGACCAGATGAGCATTGGTAAACACTCACCCTGTCAATTTTCTTTCTTTGATTCAGTGTCCTCATGTGTCTCAAAATTTCTCCAATGCCCCCAAGTGTCCCCACATATATATAAGTACCCCCAAATAGGCAATAAAGTATTTTTTTCAGCTTCAGTTCAATGTCTAATACAGTACAGCTGCTTTTTGTTACCCTAAAGGATAAATATTCTGTTCAATTGTTCTATTTTCTTATTGATTTTAACCTAAAAGATTAATAAGAATTTATTCCCCCCCCCCCCGGTCATAAATAGAAGTTTCATATTCTGAGAGTAAATTATTTAGGAAAATGATGGGGTTGATTTAGGACTTTGATTTAAAAAATTATATATATAAAAAAACACATGGTGGGGCAGCACTCTGCCTAAACTAAGCTTTCAGTGCGGGTGCGTCTCAAAACAAAATAATACAAACAAACCAGAGAGAGAGCACTCCAGTCAGGACACTCAAAAACCAACAACAGCTTCATGCATGTGTACATCGTACCAGATTTTACCACATGTTGAAAAATTCTTAAATCTAAGCTTTGTCGAAAAAATGGTGGAAATTTAGTTTGCAATGAATGGCCATGAATTGCTTAAGCCTGCCAACAACGTCAATGTAAACCACCTTCTGGCAGTTATTATTCTGGCAATTATATATGTAATTTTTTAAAAAAGATTTTGATACTGAATGAGTTAAGTATACATTTAGACACAAAAGCCCCATTTGCTATTTAAAAACAATATATAATCAAGTGTGGATACACCAATAAAGAAAGAAGTTACTATAAAAAAAATTCAAAATTAAAAACCATCCTTGTAACACTTGTGCGCAGCCAAAGGAAAAAATTGTGTCCTGAAGGGGTTAAAGATGCTGAGGTGGGTGAAGTTGAAAAACCACAAGATTGTCCATATACATTTTTTTTTTCCCCGAACCCTACAAATGTCTGTTAATCTACTCAAGCATTGTATTACTCTATTTCAGAATCGGGAACTGTGCTACTTATGAGGCTGGAGAGTCTGAACTACTGATCAAACTGCCAGAGCACTGGAACTGGAAGACATACTGCTGCCTACACTCCAATCAGGGTCAACTGGTAAAAGGGTGAATTGGAACCACAAGAGGGAAAATCATGTACCTCTAAAATAATTTGTCAGCAAAACCTATAATCACAAAGAAATCAGAAGCTATAAGCAGGTTGGAGAATGTTTTAAAGAAATGTGAATCATTTAAGGCTCTTCTTTGCACAACTTTTGAGAATTCATAATATATCTGTGATACTGAAAATTTTGTCAATGTTTGTTGGGTTTTTATGTATCGGATGTTGCAACTTTTCATAAAGAAGACTGATCCACTCTGCTCTATTTATTGATCTTCTCTTCCATACTGCTGACATCTTTTTGTATATAAAAATGGTGAAGTTGTTTTATTTCCTTCTGAAAATGAAAAGGAACCTGTTGGGTAAACTTGGATTACAGTTTTTGTGTTTATAAATGTAATAGATTTGATACAAATGTATGTAGATGGGAATTAAATTGGTATTCTAGTGGAAAAGTTTGCGTTATTTCCTTTCAAAGTTTATACCATGACTCCCTTCTGGTGGCGAGTGAAATGTGAGCAGAAGATCTTTCCTACAGGTCAGCCCTCCACTCACTTCTTGTGCCTCACTGAGGACCTGACTACTTAGCATGACAGCATGCAATGGCAAAGTGTTGCACAGTGACCCTCAGTATCTATGGCATAAAGTGATGACACCCCATGCTGGACCTGGGTAAATTGCAGCTAATGATATCTCAAGGGATGATGACTTATGCGATATCCATTCACTGATGGGACATCGCAGGCATAGTAAACTTCGCTGCTATAGGTACACTTCAAACTTGCACTTCTTCCAACATAAATTTGATATCGTGTGCTGATTGGCTGGGCAAAACCTACATTTTGGAGGTTAAAAAAACCAAACACATTTTCTGGTCATATGGGTGAATTTTACAAGGGCTGTAAAAATGGAGTATGCCATTAGCTCACTTCAGCAATGTCTTAATTTGTGGAAAAACAAATCATTAAAGGGACACTAATAGGGTTATTCAAAGAGAATCGAAAAGTCACCGCACGTTCGGTGACTTTTCATTCCCTGCAATTTGGCGATCCTAGTTCGCTGACCCTGCGGTGTATTCAGCAAGCACCACAGGGCTGTCGTAGTGCAGGGAACCCCGCAAAAACATCTGTATTAAGCCCGCCGAACATGCCGGAGAAACCCGAGCAGCCGCCGATCACAGCGCAGAGCAGCCGCCTGAAAAAGCCGACATCGCAGACGAATGGAGTGAAAAAAAAATAAAAACGTACGCTTGAATGTTTGAAAAGTGAAACGCTGTTTGCAAATAAACTACAGAACGAAAATGTCAGAAATTTACATATACGATACAATGAATGATAATAAAAAGGGCTGTTACAGAAAAAAAAACTAAAAAAATATTTTCGCAAAAAAATACCAAAAACAGATCCTAAAAAAATCTATGCATAAAGAGACTTTTTACTGCAGAATATTATAATCAACTGTTTATTAGATATTGCATTAAAACGAGAATATTTTTAACATTGAAGCCTATGGGATTTGTCTGAATAAACCTGTTGAATAAAACTACCGAACAGCAGGGCAATTCGGCAACTTTTCACTGCTGGTTTTTGTTCTCTGAATAGACAAAGCATTGTTTCTCTATGGGGGTTTCACTGCCCTCAAACAGGTACCGAACAGGCACTGTATGTGCAGGCAATTCGCCAGGATTTGGCAAAGTGCCTGCTCTCTGAGTAGCCGAATGGCCAGGAAAGGTAACCGTACGCTGAATATCACTGTTCGTTTAACTTTCGGCCACAATTCGGATCTCTTTGAATAACGCTGATAGACGCCATTCTATGACCAAAGCCAGATTAAGGAGTAAATAAAGATCCTTGTGTTGGTGCATTTTCCAACACAAGATCACACAGTGGTTGCACCCAGTGAGACATATAAAATATTATATTTTTTTCTTAACTAAACATACAAGTGAAAAATAAAGCACATGTAAGATAGCAGCCACATAAACAAAATAAGGACATTTTAAGTGACAAAATTAAAAAAAATTTATATTTATTTCTAGGTAAGTGGAATTAGAATTGTAAGGCAAGTTCATTAGAACAAGTTGGCCAATATTTGAAGTTATGCTAGAACTTCAGAGCTGTGTGAAGGAAATCTTTGTCCAAAATATTTAAATCCTTATTTATACAGCTGTATAAACTTTGCAGCCTGGTTATCTTGACCTAAACTGTAACATTTCTTTGTCAGGTATTCAAAGAAAGAAGAGCCCATCATATGTTTATTAATTGAACTAGATTATTGCTTTTGTACAGGATTTGTTGGTGTTATTAAATCGAATTTAAAGAAACACATTATCATAAACTGCCTACATATATGTATCCATGTAGCTACATTATCGTCTCTATAACATTCTAGGAGTTCTGTGACAATGGAAGATGACACCTGACTAAACTGTTACAGTATTTAAAAAAAGTTTGTTGTGTTTGATCCACTTTTCTACCTCTGTGAATTGTTCTTGCAGCACGGCCTCCAGCTGCGGGAGATTTGATTTGCTGGTATAGATTACGGTGTCTGCATACATGTGTATAGTTGAGGCTTTGCAGATGTTTGGCAAATCATTTATGAATATTGTAAATAGCAGGGGGCCAAGTATTGAGCCTTGGGGTACACCGCACGTGACTGCGAGGGGGAGGAGTTGCCAGAAACGGACACATATTGCCATCGGTCGGATACATATGATTGAAACCAGGTTAGCGTGCGATCACCAATACCAGAGTTTTTAAGTTTTTTTTATCAAGATGCCATGGTCTACTGTGTCAAAGGCCTTGGCAAAATCAAGGACGAGAGCTCCAGTTAGGTTTCCTTTTTCCATCCCAGCTTGGATATCATTGCAGACTTTTAAAAGGGCAGTTGTAGTTGAGTGATTTGGATGAAAGCCGGATTGATCTGGGGTTAAGTAGTTCCAATATTGATAATAATCACATGATTGTGTGTAGACGCATTTTTCCAAAATTTTTGATATTACAGGGAGCAATGATATCGGACAGTAGTTGGATACCAAAGTACTGTCACCACTTTTATGGATAGGTACCACTCTCGCAGTCTTCCAGAGTTTGGGTACGTATCCAGTCACCAGTGATTCATTGATTAGGGTTGCATCAGGATTTGCAATTGACGGTGCACTGATTTTCAGCAGCATTGCTGGTATTTGATCTGGTCCAGACTGGTATTTCATTTTTTGGTTACGGAGAAGGTTAGGAACAACACTGACAGGCACTGGTCTAAAACTGAATTCCTTTCTGATACAGGGTCTTTGCACAGTTGGAGGGGCCTGACCTGCGTGCGGCCTTTCTGATTGCATGTCATTTCCTAGCTTAGCAATCAGGGTGGTGGCACATCCAACAAAATAATCATTAAAGGTATTTGCTATATCTAGGGGGTGTTGCAGGGTTTGGTTGTTTACTTTGACTGCAGCCAGCTGGGAGTGGACAGGGGGTGCTTGTATGTTACTTATGGTTTTCTAAAAGTTTCTAGGGTTTGATATGTTATTGTTTCGATTTTCATTGAAGTATTGGGCATTAGCCATTTTTGTTTGTTTTGTGCTTGCATTCCGGCATTTTCGGTATTCATAGTGATTGTTCATGGAACCAGTAGTCTTGAAATTTGACCACAGTGAATCTCTAAGCTGGTACATTAGTGTAAGATCAGCTGTAACCCAGGGTAGATGGGTCCCTTTTACTTGCACTTTACACAGCGGGGCATGGGAATTCCAGATTTGCAGGAACTTAGACTGAAAGTATGCAATTGCACAGTCTAGGTCTGGGATTAGGTTTGGTCTGTACCATGGGAGCTCTTTGAGATCACTTAGGAAGGATTCAAGAATAAATTTCTTGAAAGACCTGGTGGTTATTACCTTTGGGGGAGATTGTGTGGCTTTTATTTTGTGCACGCAGTACACTAGACAGTGGTCATTAAAGCTATTAGCGAGAACACCTGCCTCCTGTATTCTATCAGGATATGAGGAGAGAATCCAGTCCAGTAAGGTATGGTTAGGGCTTTTCATATTAATGCGAGTGGGGGAGGAGATTAATTGAGTTAGCTGCAAAGTTTTAAACAGCGAGCAGTGTTTGTTTTTAGGATTTAGCCAATCTGTATTCAAATCGCAGAGGACCAGCAGTTCACTTTTTTGGTTTTGTGCAAGTAGGTTAGTAAGGATTTGAGTTATGTCAGAGAGGGAGTGCACTGGAGAGCTTGGTGGGCGATCGAATCCAGCAACAATGATTGATTTACTGAATGGGATCTCAATTAAACCAGAGAGGAAATCAAATGTGGTAGCGGAGCTAGAATTCTGTAAGGGGGTGAACTTTATGGACTCCAACATAAATAACAATTCCCCCTCCTCTCTTTGCTCTGTCCTTTCTATAACATGAATACCCCTGTATTGAAATAAGAGCTCCCTATTAACATACATGTTTACAGGTGCATTCCGTATTGAGGTAACATAATGACTATTTCCTACATATTTATTTTCTGTTAATCTGTATATTTGTGTTTTATTTTTATATCTTGCATTGTATTACTTTGAAATGTAACAGTTGTTACAGAAATACAATGTTCTTGAACCCAGGACATACTTGAAAACGAGAGAAATCTCAATGTATCCTTCCTGGTAAAATACTTTATAAATAAATAAATATGGAGGTTCAATAGAATTTGAAATGTGCTCAATAGTTGGAGGGATGTCATTATAAGCCAGAGACCAGTTTCCAGTATGAGATGGGTAACCACTTGAATCCACTTATCAATTGGACAGAGTGTTTGTGGGGGATGTGTATATCTCTGAGAATTTTATTACTGACTGAGGAAGCCAACACCATAGAACTGGCAAAACACATCTCATACTAAGTGATAGTTGGTGAATACAGGTACAAGCGCTAAATGTAACACATGCAGCCTATGACTACAAAATGCAGGTGCATAGTGATCATTAAAACTTAAATTTTATTGTTTGAACAAATAAGCTGGTTTTGAGATAGATCCTGACGAAGTGTGAAAGACAGGGGCACAGAGATGGGTGCACAGAGTGATGCACACACAAAGAGACAGAAAGGGACAAACACACTGAGGGGATGTCAGCCCGCACCGGGGGGCCAGCGATCGGCCGGAACCCGGCCGAACGCTGACCCCAAAGAGAGGACACGCTCAGCGCGTCCACCGCATGGAACGTGACATGCGGTTGGACGCGCTGAGCGCGTCCTTAGCATGGAAGTGGTTAAAAGTGTCAAAGATTACATACTGTTTGCAAAAAAACTATGGACGATAATAAAAATGTCTGTTACAGAAAAAAGAACCGCTACTTAAAAAGAATTAAATGAAGTAAAATTTTGCCAGAAAAATCCCTAAAAGATCCTAGAAAATAAAGAAACTTTTTGCTGCGGATTAAAGAAATAAACGGTTTATTAGATATTGAGTAAAAACGAGAATATTTTTAACATTGAGACCTATGTGATTCACCTGAATAAGTCCAAAACATACTCGTGGAATAGTGGTTCCTTCCAATCAGTGGCGTCACAAGAGGGTTTTTTTTTTTTTGTATTTCTCTAAGTATGTCCTGGGTAGGCAAGGCCTAAGCTGGCACTTTCCAGGGGGTGGCAAAAAAAACACCACTAAGGCTAGTGTCAGACGAGAGTCTTTGGAGAGCGGAAGGAACGTCCGTGAGAGTGGACATTCCTTCCACTCGACGCCCGTCTGGCCACCACTCAGTGCGCTCAGCGCTACAAAGCGTGATCCTCCTATGGAGAATCGCGCTTTGCAGCTCCGTCAACGGGCGTCCTAGCACTTTGCCAGAGAGGCTTGGATAACGGACGCTTGTTGCACGTGCATTTCGTGCGCGCACAAGCGTGCACAAGCGTGTGACCGGCCTAGTGGCAGCATCACAACGTTGCAACGGACACCAGTAAGCACGTCAGTACGGGCGCACATAGCACCCTCGTCTGACGCCAGCCTGAAGGGGATATTCACAGAGCACCGAAATGACGCAGACATTTCAGTGTTCTGTTGTTCCGCGCAGTTTTGGGTATCAAATTTCCCTGGTGAATTCACCGCAGGGTCCCTGAAGTGCAGGGAATCAGCCACCGAATGCTGCCACAAACCCAGCACCCGCTGTTTTCAAAAAACTACTGAACGAAAATGTCAGAAATTTACATATAAGATCCAATGAATGGTAATAAAAAGGGCTGTTACAGAAAAAAGAAAGTCCGATTTAAAAAAAAAAAACTAAAAAAACTATTTTCGCGAAAAAATACTGAAAAATGCCTAACTGATCCTAAAAAATCTACGCATAAAGAGACTTTTTACTGCAGAATATTATAATCAACGGTTTATAAGATATTGCATTAAAACGGGAATATTTTTAACATTGAATCGCATGGGATTTTCCTGAATAAACCTGTCAAATGAAACCACCGAACAGCAGGCCAATTCGGCAACTTTTTACTGCTGGTTATAAAAAAATTAGATTTTTTTTTTAAAAAAATGCGTAAAAGATACAAAAAAAAAGGGAAAAAAATCCAAAAAAATGCCTAAAAGATCCTAAAAAATCTAAAAATAAAGAGACTTTTTACAGCAGAATATTATAATTAATGGTTTATTAGATTTTGAATTAAAAGGGGAATATTTTTATCATTGAAGCCTATGGGATTAGCCTGAATAAACCTGTTGAATGAAACCACCGAACAGCAGGGCAATTCGGTAACTTTTCACTGCTGGTTTGTGTTCTCTGAATAGATGAAGCATTGCTTCTCTATGGGGATTTCACTGCCCTCAAACAGGCAACGAACAGGCACCGTATGCGCAGGCAATTTGCCAACACTTGGCGAACTGCCTGCTCTCTGAATAGCTGAATGGCCAGGAAAGGGAACCGAATGCTGAATTTTCAGCAAAGGTTCGGTTACCTTTCGCCAGCAATTCGGATCTCTTTGAATAGCCCTGTATTACTCTCTATACATAAGGCACACTATACATTGTCCACATGAGAACATTTGGCGGCGCCATTGACACATAACCACAGCTTCAATTCGCCTGAATATGTCGAATGAAACCACCGAACACTGGGCATTTCATTGACATTTCTGTGCTGTTCGGTGTTCTCTTTTTCACTGCCATCGAACAAGCACCGTATTTGCTGGCAATTCGCCAAAATTTGGTGAACTGCAGACTTTCTGATTAGCCAAATGGGCATGAAATTCACTGTTCGGTGCATTTTTGGGGCAAGTTTGGATCTCTGTGAATAACCCTGTATATATTTAAACAGTACCAACAGGTGTACTTTAAGCACAAAAATATCTGAGATTAAAAATCTTGCTTTACCCACAGTGACCACTAGATGACAATACAGATCTTTTCTTATACTAATTCATGACTTATTATTATCATTGCTAAGTGTATATACTGTCAGGGTTATTCAAAGAGATTCGAAAAGTCACCGCACATTCGGTGACTTTTCGTTCTCTTCAGTTTGGTTCCTTTTGCCGATCCCATTTCGGCGACCCTGCGGTGTATTCAGCAAGCACCACAGGGTCCCCGAATTGCAGGGAAAAGCTACCGCAAACCCTCAAAAACGAACCGCAAAACCCGGCGAATGCATGCCGAAAACCCTCAAAAACATCTGCATTAACCTGCCGAAAACCACAGAAAAACCCGAGCAGGAGACGATCACTCGCAGCGAAGCCGCTGGAAAAAGCCGAGAAAGCCGACACCGCAGACAGAGCGAAGTGAATAAATTAGGAAAACAGTTTGCATAAATGTTTGAAAAGTGAAACGCTGTTTGCAAAGAAACTACTGAGCGAAAATGTCTGAAATTTGCATTTAAGGTCCAGGGAATGATAATAAAGAGGGCTGTTACAGAAAAAATAAGTAAACTTAAAAATAAAAAAATAAAAAATCGGACTTTTAAAAAAAATAAATCAGAAAAATGCTTAAAATATCCTAAAAAATCTATAAATAAAGAGACTCTTTACTGCAGAATTTTATAATGAACGGTTTATTAGATATTGTATTAAAACGGGAATATGTTTAACATTGAAGCCTATGGGATTCTCCTGAATAAATTTGCCGAATTAAACCACCAAATGGCAGGGCATTTCGGGAACCTTTCACTGCTGGTTTGTGTTCTCTGAATAGCCGAAGCAGTGCTATTTCATGAGGTTTTCACTGCCCTCGAACAGGCACCGAACAGGCACCATATGTTCTGGCAATTCGCCAGGATTTGGCGAATTGCCTGCTCTCTGGATAGCCGAATGGCCAAGAAAGGTAACAGAACGCTGATTTTCAACGTTCAGTTACCTTTCTCAAGCAATTCAAATGTCTTTGAATAACCCTGTGTATATATGTTACGGTTAAAGTCCGAAGTGCGGTTAAGTTTAGGATTACCCGGGTAATCCTGACATTACCCAGGCGTCATTAGCCAAAGTCCGAAGTGAAATGAAATTTCGTATTTTATCCGGGTAATCTGCGACGTATCCAGAGGCCTCTGGGTTTTCTGCTGTGTTTTACCCAGATAAATGCACATTACCCTAGTGTTGTTGGATAAAGTGCTATGTGCAATGAAACATCGGACTTTATCCAGGTAAACTGCAAAGTATTCATACGCCTCTGGGTTCTCCAGCTTTCTTTGGGATTCAGCAGGTTACAATTGACTGAATTCCGAGGATTGCCCGGGTAAAGCTGCCAACTGTTATCTGACTGATAACAGAATTGTGCTTTTTGTTATTTTTAACCAAATTGTATCCACAGTCAAAAACCACACTAAATAACCGTCATGTAAATCTGTGCATTAATTGTCTAAAAATTTATTAATATCCTCCAGTGGAGGATACAAGCCAACTGATGAAGCCCTAAGGATATTACACCCCAGGTGAAACGCGTGTTGGCATACTTTTTATTTTGTTTTTATGGAATAAATGTTCTTTTAATTTATCCACTGCTGAACATCTGCGATTTCGTCCTAATTAGGGATGAGCTGTTCGGTTCGGACGGTTCGGAGTTCGGACCGAACTTAGCCTGTTCGTTCTGTTCGCGAACTCCGAACATTTCCGGGTGTTCGCCGCATGTTCGACCACAATGCACCACAATGGACCACAATGCACTTTCCCACTAGCCTGAAGCTCGTAATTGGCTACAGCCTTGCACCTCCACAGGTCTGGTGCAAGACAGGTTCAACACTATGCCAATCATGGCTCAGAGTCCTGATTGGGCAAATTTTGCCCAATCATGGGCTCACAGAGCTAAGTCCCGCAGCACACTATATAAGCTTTCCATGCAGCGCTTCTGCACGCATTTGAGAGGAGATTTCATAGGAGATAGTTGTGTGTTCTTACTGCCGGTCTGCCACGCTACTGGGGGGGGGGGGGTCTGGGGGGGTCTCATTTCTACCAAATATCTGGGAATTGAGGTGATGTGTGTCTTGTCACTGCCAGCAAGTATTTTGGAGTCACAAATTTCTACAAAACATTTGAGAATTGAGGTGATCTGTGTCTTGTCACACAGCCAGTACCACGCAGTATTTTGGGGGTCACAAATTTCTACAAAACATTTGTGAATTGAGGTGATCTGTGTCTTGTCACTGCCAGCAAGTATTTTAGGGGTCACAAATTTCAACAAAACATTTGAGAAATGAGGTGATCTGTGTCTTGTCACACAGCCAGTAGGGATGAGCCAAACACCCCCCGAGTTCGGTTCGGGGCCGAACCCGAACTTCCCAACTTCCGAACCCGAACCCGAACTCCATGCAAGTCAATGGGGCTGAAAATTCGGTTTTTAGAGTGCCCTCTAAGAGGGCATATATGCTAATGATATTTGCCATAAAAGGTGTATGGGGGTCCGGCTAGTGCCCTGGGGGACAGGAAACAAGGACAAAAAGTTTTTAAAAAAAACATTTTTAAAGGGACAGTGAGTTTTCCATGAAATAAGGGTTAAAAATAAAAATGAAAAATTCCTTCAAATATCGTGCCTAGGAGGTCCCCATAACCTGCCCGTGAAGTGGCGGATTTCTAGGATGTATAGAAACACTTAAAAACAAAAAAATGACGTTTCATATGACGGTAAATGCTTTTCCTTTAATCTATCCATAAACAACTGCTTGGGGCGGCAGTCTGTATGAAAAGAGGAGACATTTTCGTACACGCAGAAAAAGTTTACTGATTTTTTTGGCTAAATTATTGTGAAATTTATGCAGGCTTTGGATGAAAGTAACAATAGGTGCTTCAAAACTGGTCCTTTAGCGTCCCCAACAGTGCCGTCACACCGTAACCCCTCTGAGGATATGAATCTGATACAGGCGTCAGTGGCAGTGCACCCAAATATTGTGATTTTGGTGCCAGGCCTGCAAGTACTATCATACAGTAACCCCTCTGTGGTATTGTGGAAGAATGCAGGGGTGAACCTTGGGGTCCTATATTAAAAAGATATGCATCTGGTTAAGGCGTCAGTGCACCCAGATATTCTGCCTTTGGTGCAGGACTGCCAGGCCAGCAAGTATCATCATACAGTAACCCCTCTGTAGTATTGTGGAAGAATGCAGGGGTGGACCATGTGGTCCTATATTGAAAAGATATGATTCTGGTCAAGGCGTCAGTGCACCCAGATATTTTGCCTTTGGTGCCAGGCCAGCAAGTATCATCATACAGTAACCCCTCTGTGGTATTGTGGAAGAATGCAGGGGTGGACCATGTGGTCCTATATTGAAAAGATATGATTCTGGTCAAGGCATCAGTGCACCCAAATATTCTGCCTTTGGTGCCAGGCCAGCAAGTATCATCATACAGTAACCCCTCTGTGGTATTGTGGAAGAATGCAGGGGTGGACCATGTGGTCCGATATTGAAAAGATATGATTCTGGTGAAGGCGTCAGTGCACCCAGATTTTCTGCCTTTGGTGCCAGGCCTGTCTGATCTGAGTAGGACCCGCTGGAATGCTGTCTGTGGAAAGACTGGGGCCTTGAGAGCTAGGGAAGGCCTCCTCTTCCTCCCACTGCTCTGCCTCTAGAGCCACATCTATAATTCCCCGCAGAGTGTGCTCCAGCAGGAACACTAAAGGAATTGTGTCACTGATGCATGCACTGTCCCTGCTCATCATCCTCGTTGCCTCCTCAAATGGTGACAGTACAGTGCATGCATCCTTGATCATCAGCCACTGCGGGGGGGGGGGAAACAAGTTGACCTGAACCTGTCCTTGTGCCATACTCACACAGGTACTCGTTGATGGCCCTCTGCTGCTTGTGCAGACGCTGCAGCATTGCTAATGTCGAGTTCCACCTGATGGGCATGTCACAGATCAGACGGTTTGTGGGAAGGTGGAATTCTCTTTGAATTTCTGCCAGGCGAACGCTTGCTGGGAATGACCGTGTGAAGTGGCTGCAGACTTTTCTGGCCTGGATGAGAAGATCTGGCAGCCCTGGGTACTTGGTTAGGAAACGCTGTACCACTAGATTTAGGACGTGTGCTAGGCATGGTACATGTGTCAATTTATCCTTGCGTAGGGCGGAGAGAAGGTTGCTGCCTTTATCGCAGACGATCATTCCCAGCTGAAGCTGGCATGGTGTTAACCATCTCTGCACCTGCCCCTGCAGAGCTGACAGAATTTCTGGCCCAGTGTGGCTCCTGTCCCCTAAACAAACCAGCTCAAGCACAGTATGGCATCTTTTTGTTGAGCCATTGCGTAGACCCTGTCAGGCGTCGGTTTAACTGCCAATTCGCCAGAGACAGAGAAGGAGGAAGAGGGAGAGGTGGTGGTGGTGGAGCAGACAGACCTCATACAAGCAGCTTTCTGGAGGCGTGATGGATGAACAAGCTCCAGCACAGAGCCCCGTCTTGGATCCCTCCCAGCTGCAATCAGAGTTACCCAGTGTGCCGTGAAGGAAATGTAACGACCCTGTCCATGCTTGCTGGACCACGTGTCTAAAGTCACATGCACCTTGCTGCTGACTGCCTTTCCCAATGACTGGATAACATTGTCTTCCACTTGCTGGTATAGTGCTGGAATGGCCTTGCGTGAAAAGTAATGGCGTTTTGGAACCTGCCACTGAGGTACAGCACATTCAGCAAATTCACGGAAGGGAGCAGAGTCCACCAGCTGGAAAGGCAGCAGCTGCAATCGAGTAATTTTGCTAAGCTGGCATTTAGACGCTGTGCTTGGGGATGGTTGGGACTATATTTTTTCTTTCGCTGCAGCAGCTGCGGCAACGTAATCTGACTGCGTAAATCTTCAGCTACTGGGATGATGTCACATTGTGAGGAAGGACCTGGTACATCCATTACTGTAGCATCATCCCTGTCGGTGGAGGTTGTAGGCAATGACATGGCAGGACATACAGTGGGGGTAGAGACAAATGAGGAGGAGGAGGACCTACGCAAAGTTTTGCGCCAACGGGATGTGTGGCATTTGTTCATATGTCGCCTCAAGCACGTGGTACCCAAGTGTCCGGTATCTTTCCCACGCTTAAGCCTCATCTGACATAGATTACAAATAGCAACGCTGCGCTCTACTGCAATTTCTTAAAGAACTCCCAGACAACAGAGTTCCTGCATGTGTTCTTTGAGACAACAGCGCTCTGCACTGGAGCAGCTCTGACATGTGATGCCTTGGACCGGCTAGTGCTACGGTTGGTCACAGAGGATGTTGTGCCTCGTGTTTGCTGTGCCTCCTCCTCTCGGTCTTCCTCACTTAATTCCTCTGTTCGATCAGGCACCCTGGTGGAGTCAGTGATCTCATCATCATTGTCATCATCACCCCCTATCTCCTCATCTCCTCATCACTGGAGCCAACTTGGCAGTATGCTGCAGCTGCTGGGGCAACATGAGTGCCAGTTATTTGTGTGTCATCACTGGCACCCCCTTCCTCTAGGTTGATTATACTCCCTTGCTCAACCTCTGAGATTGAATCAGAGCACTGTACTTGCTGCGCATCCTCAAGCAGCATGTCACTCTCATTGTAGTCAAACAATTCAGCTGACTCCTCCGTGTGCGATAGCGAGGCTACGGCAGGAGTAGCTGTGGACATGGAGGCTGCATTAGATGCTTTGGCAGCTGAGGTGGTCTGTAAAGCACTAGAAGCCTGGCTGGCAGAGGACTCGGAGGATGAGGATGGCCTGGTTAGCCAATCCACCAAGTCCTCTGTATGTTGCTGCTGCTTAAGACGGCCAGCACCAGTTAGAAAGGACAAGCGTGCCCCTGCAGAGGATGCACCACGTCCACCACGACCAGAGGCACAGCCTCCCGACACAGGGGCTGCTTGCCCTCTTATCTGTGTCTGGGAGCGTCTGCCTGTCCTTTTTTTTCAGACATGGTGAGTGCTATATAGATTAAATATATATAGAACTCTGATTCAACTCTGGTATAAAGATTAAAGATTTACAGAACTCTGGTATAACTCAGTGAGACACCCTGATAGCTGGCAGCCAGTGACAAGACACAGATTACAATTCCCTCCTATAAATCAGTGTGACCCCCTGATGGGTGGCAGTGAGAAGCCACAGATTACAAATCTCAGAAACCTCCTATAAATTAGTGAGACCCCCTGATGGGTGGCAGTGAGAAGCCACAGATTAAAAGTCTCAGAAACCTCCTATAAATCAGTGTGACCCCCTGATAGCTGGCAGTGAGGAGACACAAATTGATCGTCTGTGATAATGGCAGCAACCTTCTCTCCGCCCTACGCAAGGGTAAATTGACGCATGTACCATGCCTAGCACACATCCAAAATCTGGTGGTACAGCGTTTCCTAACCAAGTACCCAGGGCTGCCAGAGCTTCTCATCCAGGCCAGAAAAGTCTGTAGCCACTTCAGATGGTCATTCCCAGCAAGCGTTCGCCTGGCAGAAATTCAAAGAGAATTCCACCTTCCCACAAACCATCTGATCTGTGACATGCCCACCAGGTGGAACTCGACATTAGCAATGCTGCAGCGTCTGCACAAGCAGCAGAGGGCCATCAACGAGTACCTGTGTGAGTATGGCACAAGGACAGGTTCAGGTCAACTTGGTTTCCCCCCCCGCAGTGGCTGATGATCAAGGATGCATGCACTGTACTGTCACCATTTGAGGAGGCAACGAGGATGGTGAGCAGGGACAGTGCATGCATCAGTGACACAATTCCTTTATTGTTCCTGCTGGAGCACACTCTGCGGGGAATTCTAGATGTGGCTCTAAAGGCAGAGCAGCGGGAGGAAGAGGAGGCCTTCCCTAGCTCTGAAGGCCCCAGTCTTTCCACAGACAGCATTCCAGTGGGTCCTACTCAGATCAGACAGGAGGAGGATGAGGATGAGGAGGAGGAGTATTTAAGTAGTGGGGGCATTGAAGGTGGGGATTCCTCAAGGGAGGGTTTCGTGTGCCCAGAAACACAAGGGCTAGTGCGTGGCTGGGAGGAGGAAGTGCACGATGGGGTCATCCTCATTGACCAGGAAGACTCGGAAGCTAATGCCACCTCCAACCTATGCTGCATGGGCTCCCTTATAATGCAAAGCCTGCTAAAGGACCCCAGGATTCGTGCTATCAAGGAGAGGGATCATTACTGGTTGGCAACCCTTCTTGATCCACGATACAAGGGTAAAGTTGCAGAGCTCATCCTGCCCGCACACAGAGGGAGCACAGGATGAAAAAACTTGAGGACGCTCTAAAGCGACACTTGTGTAACACCTTTCCAGGCACTGGTAGGTTACCAAGTGATGACACACGTGCTTCTGAGGCTGCGGATGATCAGAGGAATAGTGGTGAAGGCCAGGGCCGCTTGACTGATGCATAGTCCACGACGCCCAGGGACGTCAAATGTAGGCACCCATTGCCAGCGTCTTCACCATATGGTGCAGAACTACCTAGGGGCAAGGGCAGACCTGGATACCTTTCCAGCAGATGATCCACTGGCTTACTGGGTGTTGAGATTGGATCACTGGCCAATATGCTATGCAGCTACTAGGTTGCCCTTCATCTAGCGTGCTTTCTGAAAGGACGTTCAGTGCCGCTGGAGGTTTTGTCACAGACAAAAGAGTGCGACTGTCCACCGACTCTGTAGACCGGCTGACATTTGTAAAAATGAATCAGTCCTGGATCAGCAGCTATCAATCCCCTGATGCTGAAGTAACGGAATAGATCGGGGATGTCTTCTGCATTCACAAAACCTCCAGCACTGAACTCTTCCACAATACCACAAAAGGGTTACGGTGTGAAGGCACTTGCTGCCATGAAAGGCACAATATTTGGCTGCACTGACGCCTGTGCCACATTTATATCATTTAAATTTTTTGAACCGCAGGGTCCAACCCTGCACTCTTCCACAATACTACAGAGGGGTTACTGTATGATAGTACTTGCTGGCCTGGCAGTCTGGCACCAAAAGCACAATATCTGGGTGCACTGATGCCCATTACCAGATTCATATATTTTTAATATACTGTATGACCACATGGTCCGCCCCTGCATTCTTCCACAATACCACAGAAGGGTTACTGTATGAATGCACTTGCTGGCCTGGCACCAAAAGCACAATATCTGGGTGCACCGACACCTTTAACAGATGCATATCTTTTTAATGTAGGACCGCAAGGTCCACCCCTCCATTCTTCCACAATACTACAGAGGGGTTACTGTATGATAGTACTTTCAGGCCTGGCACCAAGAGCACATTATGTGAGTGCACTGACGCCTTTACCAGATGCATATCTTTTTAATATAGGACCGCAAGGTCCACCCCTGCATTCTTCTACAATACTACAGAGGGGTTACTGTATGATAGTACTTGCTGGCCTGGCAGTCTGGCACCAAAAGCACAATATCTGGGTGCACTGACGCCCATTACCAGATTCATATATTTTTAATATAGGACCACATGGTCCACCCCTGCATTCTTCCACAATACCACAGAGGGATTACTGTATGAATGCGCTTGCTGGCCTGGCACCAAAAGCACAATATCTGGTTGCACTGACGCCTTTAACAGTTGCATATCTTTTTAATATAGGACCGCAAGGTCCACCCCTGCATTCTTCCACAATACTACAGAGGGGTTACTGTATGATAGTACTTGCAGGCCTGGCAGTCTGGCACCAAAAGCACAATATCTGGGTGCACTGCCACTGACGCCTGTATCAGATTCATATCCTCAGAGGGGTTACGGTGTGACGGCACTGTTGCCGACGCTAAAGGCCCAATTTTAAAGCACCTATTGTTACTTTCATCCAAAGCCTGCATAAGTTTCACAATAATTTAGCCAAAAAATCACTAAACTTTTTCTACGTGTCCGAAAATGTCTCCTCTTTTCATACAGACTGCCGCCCCAAGCAGTTGTTTATGGATAGATTAAAGGAAAAGCATTTACCGTCTTTTGAAACGGTCCTTTAAACAATCCACCTGGGCATATATTCCTCAGACCCGGATTGAGGTCCTGAACCACTGAGTGTATCTTGGTTTTATTATATATCACACCTACAGCTACGGTCTGCACTATGGTATACATTTCTCTTTAAGACACTGGAGTCTATCAAGATCTGAAGAGGACGATTGGGTGGCCAGTAATTACCCTAAGGCACAAGATCCCGGAGCCGGTAGCTCAGACTAATGTGAGTGAGACCATATACATGGTTTATATCTTGAGAGTGTTATGGTCTGCACCATGAAGGTTTTTCTCTTTTATATTTCGAGGTCTGGCTAGAAGAGCAAGCTATCAACCAAGACCCCCATTTCCCCGTGCGCTACACTTATTTTTTCTTTGTATCCATCTAATGGTTAATATGTTTTATAAATTATATATAAGCACATATGAAACATAATAAAGATCATGTAACTCTTTAACATTCATATAAGAAACATATCCTGTTACTCTGTATATTCATTATATCCTTTGTCTTTTGCCATTTTTATTGGTAATATCCTTAGATGATAGCAAAATTCACTTTTACCGAAGGGGGTTGGATGCTCTGCAGATTACCCAAATTAAGCTGTGGGTAGTCCTCAGATTACCCGGATAAAGCTTCAGACTTTTATCTGAACGATAACAAAATTCGGTTTAACCAAACAGGGTTGGATAGTCTGCAGTTCATCCAGGTAAAGTGCGAATTTTTCAGCTCTTCCAGACTGTTACCCAAGGGCAGTTGGTTAGTCCTAAAATTACTTGGGTAAAGTGTGAATTTTTCATTTTTTTGCAGCTTTACCCAGCGGTTTTGGGTAATGTCAGGATTACCCGGGTAATCTTAAAATTAACCGCACTTCGGGTTTTAACCGTAACATATATTATATACACCAGAAGAGCAGCAGTCAACCTTTACAAAGCGGGGGCTTCTCAAGACAAAAAAACACAACAAACCAACTAAGACAAACACATCAACAGTAGCTTATACATTTAAACATTTAAAGATTTTACCAAATTTTAACCCTTTAAAAGGTTCTAACATCTCTTAACCCTTTCAGGATTTCAACAGTTTTTAACACATTCAAGATTTTTTACAAGGTTTTTAACCATAAGCTCTGTTAAAAAATTATGGAAATTTAGTTCACAATATATGGACATAAATTGCTTGAGCCTTTCAACAGCGCCAATGTATCCCACCCTTGACAGGTCCTACTGTGTGTACATCACCTAATGAGCGCCATTATGGGATTGTCATGGAGCTGACGTGACGCTCCAAACCCCAAGAGACTTTATGTTCATTTGTATCTTGTGATTTTAAATATATTTTACAGTGTTTGGTTTTAGTTTAAATTAGTTTTGTGTAAAATGGCGTAGCTTTAGTTTTAAATATACTTATATCCCTGTAGGTAAATGTGTTTTTGTATAGCCAGTAAACAAGCTTTACTGCTGTGTAATTTATGCAACATGGCTTTTCCCCTTATCTGGCTGCATGTTTGATTCAAGAAGTCTGTGATAGTGTTGGTCTTTAAATGGGTGTAGTGTCTGTATGGCGCCACTAGATGTGGCATAGTCAGGAAAATAAAAGGAAATGGACTGTATATAAAAACTAAAAATAAGTAGGAGACTCACTGCGTGAGAGGACTGTATTAACCAGAAATAGAATAAAAAAGGATAAAAATTATTATTAAGCAAAAAAAAAAAATATGGCCACAAAAAAATGTGACATCCGTGAAATTACATATGACGTGACTAAATAGTAGAATGTGTGCTGCAAAAAATAAAAAACAAAACAATAAGTTCAAACAGTGTTAAATGTAATGAACTCTGCAAAAATAGATGATTTGTAAGTAGCTCTAAGGCTAAAACACCATAGATATGGGCTGAACACAATCAGTGAGCAAGGTGCTCTATAAAAGTCGTGGTAATTTGTCCAGATGCTGGAAATAAAGCACAGTGCAACAGTGTAATTTACGCAAAAGGGCTTTTCCCCTTATCTGGCTGCATGTTTGATTCAAGAAGTCTGTGATAGTGTTGGTCTTTAATCTGATGTGTTAGAACAATAGATTATGTAAATGTTGTGTGAGCTAAAGAATGTTTATTGTAAATATCTGACATAATGTAATTAGCATTTTAGCAGGACGATGTGCTTAATTTATGCAAATTATGGCTGTTGGATTTAAGCATAAATTGTGGCCTTTTGTTCATTAAAAACTCAGAGAGAGGGAGACAGAGAGAGAATCCTGTTGGAACATACAGTCGCGTCTGGTGTTTCATTCAGCTACACTACACTATACACTCAACCTCAGAAGGCACCAAGCGGCCTTCTGGAAATTCCTAACGGCTTCAGGGTAGAGAAACAGAAGCAGGCAGGTCAAGCTGCTCGAGGCGCTGAGAACAGCGCTCCCAGTAGCCGGGCTGACCGCAACGAAGGGGTGTCTGGAGAGTCAGGACAGGCGGAAGAGAATGGTTCCGTCACATTGGTGGCAAGCGGTGGGATAGAGGCTCTCCAACACTAAGACACTGGAGATGACAAACTACGCAGCCTGCAAGCAAGACACCCTGAAGGACCTGCTGGAGAGCCATGGAAGGAATAAATACTGAAGTAAGGGTCAAAGGCACAAGTGTGGTGCAACCAGGAGCGAGATGGAAACGCTCAAGGACGTAAAAAGACGCCTCAAGCAATATGGTCCAAACCCTAGCATGGACCTGTTCCAGAGCGTTTGGAATGAGGTCTGTTTATTGCAGAAAGGGGAAACTGTGCAGGACCAGGAAGATTTTAACCCTCTGCAGGGGGAATACAATAAATACAAGGTCCCAGGCTGGATTGAGCCAGGGGACATTCGTAGCCAGGAGGAGAACTGGCTGGCAACTACACCATACACCCAGAGGGTGCCTACAGACTTGGATTGGCAGAGACCAGGGATTTTGGAAGCATCGGCTTCTGCCAACGCCAAGACCGAAACAAAATATGCCTCCGCACCAACCGTGACCGTCAACCCACCCTCAAGTAAGGCTAAAAAGAAGCAGAGGGGTGGACGGGTGAAAGAAACGGAGGTGGTGCTGGAGAGCGAATGCAAATGTTGTGACCCGCTTCGAAGGGAGGTAGAGACCTTGAAAGGGCAGCTAGATGTTGCCACCCAGGGCGAGAAAGAGACTGGCCTGTGATTGCACCGGCTACAGGATCAGCTGCAAGATGGCCAGAGTGAGCTGGATGAGGTGAGACTATCCAGAGATGATGCAGAGGTGAATGTACAGCGCCTGGAGATGGAGACGAACTGGCTTGCGGGATTTACTTACAGCTGCTGGGCGAGCCAAGGATAACGCTGCTCGAGAGCGAGAGGAGGCCATGGCCATTGGCGTTTTAAAAGTCCAGGCAGCCTTGGGGGAAAAGTGTCTCCTGGAATCACAGATAATGGCCCTGACAGAGACATTACATAACTATCAAAATGAGCTGCGAGCTGTCACGGTAGAGAGAGATGGTCGCTGCATGGAAGTACAAAAACAGGCAGCCACCATACAACAATTGTCGGCCCAGCTGCAGGCCTGTGAGGACTCTACCCTCAACCTACACACAGAGCTCAGTGGTGCTCAGGCGCAGATAGCGGAGCTGGAGCGCGGCTCCCGTGTAATGATCGAGCAGCTGGAGGCTGAGCGACGAACTGGAGCTGCTCTACACATAGAAATGACAGCTTTTAAAATTCGCCTGGAGAACTGCGAGCAGGAATTAGAGCGGACACAGCTCTCCCGGGATACTATTCAGGCACGGGCCTGGGAGCAGGAGGAGGAAATACAGCTGCTCCAGAACCAACTCCAGCTGTGCCAACACCAGCTACTAGAAGCAGATGCAGCTCAGAAGGAGAGCCTCGCTCAAACCAAGGCAAGCGAGATGGAGGTGAGCCGTCTGACACACCAACTAGGTGTATTGGCGCAGGAGCACCAGGGCACTGCCAGCCACCTGAGGGCTGAGCTCAATGGGACACGAGCACAGTGCCTACAGCTTCAACACGTGCTTTCCCTGCTACAAGCCGCTAGCACACACTTGCCCACTCCAGAGGAGAGCAGCACAATGGGGAATCAAATCATTACCCCTGTTATATTTGGCACGAATGAAAGAGTGTACCCAGTGTTGCTGGAGGTGGATGCTGTGCTGGCATCAGAGGGTGCCTTGTCCCCAACAAAGATGGAGACCCCCCAGCACTCCACCCCATGACCCAAAGTGCTACCAGAGAGGGGACCTCTTCTCACCTGCACAAGAGACCAGGAGAACCAGTGAGTGACCATCCTGAGAGGCTACAAAATTCCTGGTCCCAGGACGAATTGCATCCATTTTGGGATTGTAGGGTGGGCCCCTTTTGAATGTTTGGGAGGGGGGCATCAGCAGAAGAAGAGACTGGGGACTGTAAATGCTGACTGGGTTCTGGTCCTGGGGCTTCAGAAATATGCTGGAGAAAAAGACATGTGGGGAGGAGGCCCAGTGTGCCCACTACCGAACAATTTTTCTCTGTGGACTGTGGTGGCCTGTTGCCTGGCAGACACTACTGCGGTGAGTCCTTGGGAGCACTGGACAAGAGGGTTGGCTTGCCTCTTACCCCGGGACTATGGACCCACACCCAGGCATACCCTGTGACGACCGTCAGACCCTGCTGACTTTGCTTATGTGCCCGCAACCTGGAACTTTGAAGATGGCGCAGAAAAGGGACACAGTGAGAGGTCTCGTCAGTGGCAAGTGATCCGTTTGGGATCTAAGCTTGCCCTGCCGTTCTGGAAGGGGGAAATATGTCATGGAGCTGACGTGGCGCTCCACGCTTCAAACCCCAAGAGACTTTATGTTCATTTGTATCGTGTGATTTTAAATATATTTTACAGTGTTTGGTTTTAGTTTAAATTAGTTTAGTGTAAAATGGCGTAGCTTTAGTTTTAAATATACTTATATCCCTGTAGGTAAATGTGTTTTTGTATAGCCAGTAAACAAGCTTTACTGCTGTGTAATTTATGCAACAGGGCTTTTCCCCTTATCTGGCTGCATGTTTGATTCAAGAAGTCTGTGATAGTGTTTGTCTTTAACCTGATGTGTTAGAACAATAGATTATGTAAATGTTGTGTGAGCTAAAGGCTAAAGAATGTTTATTGTAAATATCTGACATAATGTAATTAACATTTTAGTAGGACGATGTGTGTCATTTATGCAAATTATGGCTGTTGGATTTAAGCATAAATTGTGGCGTTTTGTTCATTAAAAACTCAGAGAGTGAGACAGAGAGAGAATCCTTTTGGAACAAAAAGCCGCGTCTGGTGTTTCATTCAGCTACGCTACACTATACACTCAACCTCAGAAGGCACCGAGCGGCCTTCTGGAAATTCCTAACGGCTCCAGGGCAGAGAAACAGAAGCAGGCAGGTCAAGCTGCTTGAGGCGCTGAGGACAATGCTCCCAGTAGCTGGGCTGACCGCAACGAAGGGGTGTCTGGAGAGTCAGGACAGGCGGAAGAGAACGGTTCCGTCACAGGGATTAACCCACTTACTGAGAACTGAATCCTTTCCAGAGCACCCTGCATTCAAGGTTAGAGCCTGGAAGTGGAACACATGTGACAGGGAGGGATGCTTGCCTTACAAAAAAAACCAAACAACATATACAATTAAACAAATAAGTAAAAGAGCCACACACCCTGTAGCTGATAACCCTCAGGCGTGTGCCCCAAACCAGTGTGCATGCGTCTTGTGCCGGTATTACATTATGACGTGTGCCAGTAACCTTAGAGACCTGCCAAGCTCCCCAACTGTTTCCACTATTAAGAGAGAACCACAACGAGTAAAGAAGTGCGTACAAAGTGAATAGACCCCCACCAGGGCTGGACTAGGACAAAAAAATGGCCCTGGACTTTATCCAGACCGGCCCACTCATATTATGCAAACACGCAGGGCCGGATTAAGATAACTATGAGCCTGGAGCTAAATATTTGTTTGGATTTTTTGGCATTTAAATGAAATGAAGACATATTTAATGTTCTTATAAATTGCGTGCAAGTTCAGTTCTTTGTGATTCCCTGCATTTTGGTGCTCTCTGGTAATTTAATTCCTCCAAAAATTTGACAAACACAGTGATTTTGGGCAGCCTGACAACAAAGCGCCTGAATAAAACCACACGAGGTGTGTGTGTATATACATATATATTACCTTACGTGATTTTTTTATTTTTTTTGATAAAGGGTTGGAAGCTATTGATGTAATCTGAATAAAAGATATGCGATAATAATATACCTGTGGATGCCGGCCCGACCATGGAGCAGTGCGGAGCACTTGCGCCAGGCGGCACAAATTTGACAGCGGCAAATTTCCGCCGACGCCGGGCCGCCGCACTATTTTTTGGCAGCCCCAGCACCGGCGCCTGGATACTTTGAGTGTCACTGCCCCTGACCACTCCCACCCCACACGCAGGCATCGTGTCCACACTGGAGCGCGGGATCTAGACACGTGGTGATGGATCCTCGTCTGTAGCCAGGTATCAAAATCAAGGGACTTGTTATCAAATGCCCCCTCCACGTTGACGAACATGCCCCTGGGGGTCTGAGCAGTGGTCCCAGGTCTGGCCAGATAGACAGGCAGGTCGTCCTCCTTGTTACAGTTCCTCTTCCTCTCGGTTGAGATGCTGCTGCCCTTCTGTCTCCTTAATGGGTGGCTGTGCGTGTCTCAAAAATGCGGCAGTGTGGAGGGTCTGCGGGAGGCAGGAGGGGAAGCTCGCAGCCTATTGTTTGACCCTATAGTATACATGTGCTCCCAATGTGTCACACTCACTACATTTACTGAGAGCAGACAGCCTTACTGGGAGAACAGCAGATGAACTCAGAAAGCATTATTTTACTGAGAGGGTGGTGGATACATGGAACAGTCTTCCAGTTGAAGTGGTAGAGGCCAAAACAGTAATTGAATTTAAGCAAGCATGGGATAGGCATAAGGCTATCCTAAACAAAAGATAAATCCAGGTAAAGTATCCATGTAATTGGGCAGACTAGATGGGCCGAAAGGTTCTTATCTGCCGACATTTTTCTATGTTTCTATGTTTCTAACTGCGCTGGAGATATCAACTGCTAACTACACTGCAAAGCGATCACCAAGAACACAGCAGCAGGCAGGGCCGTCATTGACTTCGAGGGGCCAGTGGGTTTGCAATGTTCTTGGTGATGGCTTTGCAGTGTAGTTAGCGGTTGATGTCTCCAGCGCAGCTCATCTGCCGTTCTCCCGGTAAGGCTGTCCGCTCTCAGTAAATGCAGGCTGACAGGAGCCCCTGAGATACTTCCCTTCTGTGGGGGTGCAGTGCAGGCCGCACACCTGCTTTTCAGTCATTACTGGCGCTCTCAGTGCGAGTCAGAGTTTCTGACATCACTAATGAGCATCCAGCACTAGGGATGAGCTGTTCGGTTCGGAGTTCGCATCGAACATAGCCTGTTCGTTTGTTCGCAAACTACGAACATTTCCGCGTATTCGCCGCGTGTTCGCCCACAATGCACCACAATGGACCACAATCCACTTTTCCACTAGCCTGAAGTTTGTAATTGGCTACAGCCTTGCACCTGACCACAGGTCTGGTACAAGACAGGTTCAACACTATGGGCAAATTTTGCCCAATCATGGGCTCACAGAGCTAAGTCCCGCAGCACACTATATAAGGTTTCCACGCAGCACTTCTGCATGCATTTGAGAGGAGATTTCATAGGAGATTGTTGTTGTGTGTTCTTACTGCCGGTCTGCCACGCTACTGGGGGGGTCTGGGGGGGGTCTCATTTCTATGAAATATCTGGGAATTGTTGTAATCTTTGTGCTCAGTCCCAGCAACTATTTTGGGTGCTCATTTCAGCAAAATATTTTGGAATTGAGGTGATCTGTGTCTTGTCACACAGCCAGTGCCACGCAGTGTTTTTTGGTGGTCACTAATTTCTACAAAATATCTGGGAATTGAGGTGATCTGTGTCTTGTCACACAGCCAGTGCCACACAGTTTTTTGGGGGTCACTAATTTCTACAAAATATCTGGGAATTGAGGTGATCTGTGTCTTGTCACACAGCCAGTGCCACACAGTTTTTTGGGGGTCACTAATTTCTACAAAATATTTTGGAATTGAGGTGATCTGTGTCTTGTCACACAGCCAGTGTCACGCAGTTTTTTGGGGGTCACTAATTTCTACAAAATATCTGGGAATTGAGGTGATCTGTGTCTTGTGACTCACTGCCAGTACCACGCAGTATTTTGGGGGGTCACTAATTTCTAAAAAATATCTGGGAAATGAGGTGATCTGTAACTTGTCACACAGCCAGTGCCACGCAGTATTTTGGGGGTCACTAATTTCTACAAAATATTTGGGAATTGTTATAATCCGTGTGTTCTCACTGGCTGCCACCCATCAGGGGGTCACACTGATTTATAGGAGGTTTCTGAGACTTGTAACCTGTGTCTTCTCACTGCCACACATCAGGGGGTCCCACATACTTCTAGCAGATTTATGCAAATTGTAATTTGTGTCTTCTCACTGCCACCCATCAGGGGGTCTCACTGATTTATAGGAGGTTTCTGGGAATTGTAATCTGTGTCTTGTCACTGGCTGCCAGCTATCAGGGTGTCTCACTGAGTTATATCAGAGTTCTGTAAATCTTTAATCTTTATACCAGAGTTGAATCAGAGTTCTGTATATATTTAATCTATATGTCACTCACCATGTCTGAAAGAACAAAAAGGACAGGCAGACGCTCCCAGACACAGATAAGAGGGCAAGCAGCCCCTGTGTCAGGAGGCTGTGCCTCTGATCGTGGTTGACATGGTGCATCCTCTGCAGGGGCACGCTTGTCCCTTCTAACTGGTGCTGGCCGTCTTCTTAAGCAGCAGCAACATACAGAGGATTTGGTGGATTGGCTAACCAGGCCATCCTCATCCTCCGAGTCCTCTGCCAGCCAGGATTGTAGTGGTTTACAGTCGACCTCAGCTGCCAAAGCATCTAATGCAGCCTCCATGTCCACAGCTACTCCTGCCGTAGCCTCGCTATCACACACAGAGGAGTCAGCTGAATTGTTTGACTACAATGACAGTGACATGCTGCTTGAGGATGCGCAGCAAGTACAGTGCTCTGATTCAATCTCTGAGGTTGAGGAAGGGAGTATTATCAACCTAGAGGAAGGGGGTGCCAGTGATGACACACAAATAACTGGCACTCATGTTGCCCCAGCAGCTGCAGCATACTGCCAAGTTGGCTCCAGTGACGAGGAGATAGGGGGTGATGATGACAATGATGATGAGGTCACTGACTCCACCTGCCAGATCGAACAGAGGAATGAAGTGAGGAGGAGGGGGAGGAGGAGGAGGAGGCACAGCAAACACGAGGCACAACATCCTCTGTGACCAACCGTAGCACTAGCCAGTCCAAGGCATCAGATGTCAGAGCTGCTCCGGTGCAGAGCGCTGTTGTCTCAAAGCACACATGCAGGAACTCTGCTGTCTGGGAGTTCTTTAACAAATGTGCAGCAGACCCCACCGTTGCTATTTGTAATCTATGTCAGATGAGGCTCAAGCATGGGAAAGACACCGGATGCTTGGGTACCACGTGCTTGAGGCGACATATGCCCTCCTGCCACACATCCTGTTGGTGCAAAACTTTGCGTAGGTCCTCCTCCTCCTCCTCATCTGTCTCTACCCCCACTGTATGTCTTGCCATGTCATTGCCTGCTACAACCTCCACTGACAGGGATGATGCTACAGTAATGGATGTACCAGGTCCTTCCTCACAATGTGACAGCATCCCATCAGTTGAAGATTTACGTCAGATTACGTTGCCCCAGCTGCTGCAGCGTAAGAAAAAATATAGTCCCAACCATCCCCAAGCACAGCGCCTAAATGCCAGTTTAGCAAAATTACTCGCATTGCATCTGCTGCCTTTCCAGCTGGTGGACTCTGCTCCCTTCCGTGAATTTGCTGAATGTGCTGTACCACAGTGGCAGGTTCCAAAACACCATTACTTTTCACGAAGGCCATTCCATCACTATACCAGCACGTGGAAGACAATGTTATCGAGTCATTGGGAAAGGCAGTCAGCAGCAAGGTGCATGTGACTTTAGACACGTGGTTCAGCAAGCATGGACAGGGTCGTTACATTTCCTTCACGGCACACTGGGTAACTCTGATTGCAGCTGGGAGGGATCCAAGATGGGGCTCTGTGCTGGAGCTTGTTCATCCACCACGCCTCCAGAAAGCTGCTTGTATGAGGTATGTCTGCTCCACCACCACCTCTCCCTCTTCCTCCTCCTCCTTCTGTGTCTCTGGCGAAGTGGCATTTAAACCAACGCCTGACCGGGGCTATGCAATGGCTCAAGCAAAAAGATGCCATACTGTGCTTGAGCTGGTTTGTTTAGGGGACAGGAGCCACACCGGGCCAGAAATTCTGTCAGCTCTGCAGGGGCAGATGCAGAGATGGTTAACACTACGCCAGCTTCAGCTGGGAATGATCGTCTGTGATAATGGCAGCAACCTTCTCTCCGCCCCACGCAAGGGTAAATTGACGCATGTACCATGCCAGGCCAAAAAAGTCTGCAGCCACTTCAGGCGGTCATTCCCAGCAAGCGTTCGCCTGGCAGAAATTCAAAGAGAATTCCACCTTCCCACAAACCGTCTGATCTGTGACATGCCCACCAGGTGGAACTCGACATTGCTGCTTGTGCAGATGCTGCAGCATTGCTAGAGGGCCATCAATGAGTACCTGTGTGAGTATGGCACAAGGACCGGTTCAGGTCAACTTGGTTTCCCCCCCCCGCAGTGCCTGATGATCAAGGATGCATGCACTGTACTGTCACCATTTGAGGAGGCAATGAGGATGGTGAGGAGGGACAGTGCATGCATCAGTGACACAATTCCTTTAGTGTCCTGCTGGAGCACACTCTGCAGGGAATTATAGATGTGGCTCTAGAGGCAGAGCAGCGGGAGGAAGAGGAGGCCTTCCCTAGCTCTGAAGGCCCCAGTCTTTCCGCAGACAGCATTCCAGCGGGTCCTCCTCAGATCAGAAAGGAGGAGGATGAGGAATATTTAAGTAGTGGGGGCATTGAAGGTGGGGATTCCTCAAGGGAGGGTTTTGTGTGCCCAGAAACACAAGGGCTAGTGCGTGGCTGGGAGGAGGAAGTGCACGTTACAGTCATCCTCATTGACCAGGAAGACTCGGAAGCTAATGCCACCTCCAACCTACGCTGCATGGGCTCCCTTATAATGCAAAGCCTGCTAAAGGACCCCAGGATTCGTGCTATCAAGGAGAGGGATCATTACTGGTTGGCAACCCTTCTTGATCCACGATACAAGGGTAAAGTTGCAGAGCTCATCCTGCCCGCACACAGAGGGAGCACAGGATGAAAAAACTTGAGAACGCTCTAAAGCGACACTTGTGTAACACCTTTCCAGGCACTGGTAGGTTACCAAGTGATGACCCAGGTGCTTCTGAGGCTGCGAATGATCAGAGGAATAGTGGTGAAGGCCAGGGCCGCTTGACTGATGCATTTTTAAAAAAATTTAGTCCACGGCGCCCAGGGACGTCAAATGTAGACACCCATTGCCAGCGTCTTCACCATATGGTACAGGACTACCTAGGGGCAAGGGCAGACCTGGATACGTTTCCAGCAGATGATCCACTGGCTTACTGGGTGTTGAGATTGGATCACTGGCCAGAATTTAACCAATATGCTATGCAGCTACTAGGTTACCCTTCATCTAGCGTGCTTTCTGAAAGGACGTTCAGTGCCGCTGGAGGTTTTGTCACAGACAAAAGAGTGCATCTGTCCACCGACTCTGTAGACCGGCTGACATTTATAAAAATGAATCAGTACTTAATCCGCAGTTATGAATCCCCTGATGCTGACGTAATGGAATAGATCGGGGATGTCTTCTGCATTCACAAAACCTCCAGCACTGAATTCTTCCACAATACCACAAAAGGGTTACGGTGTGAATGCACTTGCTGCCATGAAAGGCACAATATTTGGCTGCACTGACGCCTGTGACAGATTTATATCATTTTCATTTTTTGAACCGTAGGGTCCAACCCTGCACTCTTCCACAATACCTCAAAAGGGTTACGGTGTGAAGGCACTTGCTGCCATGAAAGGCACAATATCTGGGTGCACTGATGCCTTTACCAGATTCATATATTTTTAATATAGGACCACAAGGTCCACCCCTGCACTCTTCCACAATACTACAGAGGGGTTACTGTATGATGACACTTGCTGGCCTGGCACGAAAGGCACAATATTTGGGTGCATTGCCACTGACGCCTGTATCAGATTCATATCCTCAGAGGGGTTACTGTGTGACGGCACTTTTGCCGACGCTAAAGGCCCAATTTTAAAGCACCTATTGTTACTTTCATCCAAAGCCTGCATAAGTTTCACAATAATTTAGCCAAAAAATCACTAAACTTTTTCTGCGTATCCGAAAATGTCTCCTCTTTTCATACAGACTGCCGCCCCAAGCAGTTGTTTATGGATAGATTAAAGGAAAAACATTTACCGTAATTTGAAATGTAATTTTTTGGTTTTTACATATTTCTATACATCTGAGAAATCCGCCACTTCACGGGCAGGTTATGGGGACCTCCTACGCATGATACTTGAAGGAATTTTTCGTTTTTATTTTTAACCCTTATTTCATGGAAAACTCACTGTCCCTTTAAAAACGTTTTTTAAAACTTTTTGTCCTTGTTTCCTGTCCCCCAGGGCACTACCCGGACCCCCATACACCTTTTATGGCAAATATCTAGCATATATGCCCTCTTGGAGGGCACTCTAAAAATCGAATTTTCAGTCCCATTGACTCGCATTAAGTTCGAGTTCGAATCCGAACCTTTGAAAAGTTTGAGTTCGAGCGCGAACCGAACTTGGGGGTGTTCGGCTCATCCCTATCCAGCACCAAGACCGAGGAGGAGCTGCCAATCCTAGTCCATGGCAGGCATGAGCAGGAGACAGATCCCTGGGGAACACATACACCCCTGGCTCCTTCACATCCCTCTTGCCAGCACTGAAGCATCCCAGGGGGTTAACTCCACTTGCAGGAGGTTAGTGTCCTTTACTGCTCTGCAAGCTGACCCCTTCCTGACCTCCCCATTCATGTGGTTACAGGTCAGTGCACACTGCAGGCTATAGAATAGTGGGACTCACACACCGCTACAAACAGAGCAGATCACACAAGTAGAGCCAGCAGCTGCTGAGGAACTGAACGGGGCTCACCTCAGCCCATCTGATTTAAACCAACCTTCAGTAAGTGACTGCTTTAAAAAAAAATGTGTGACTGCATGCTCTTAAGTGTAAGTCATTTATTCAGCTTGAAATGCTTCAGACCTTTATAGTTCTCATTGTGTTTTTGCTTCTGAAGGGAAGATACAGGATATTCTGGCTCTGTAGCTCTCTGGACAGTCGTCGAACCTTGAGAGGCTTGTGTTAGTGAGCTCTCGGCATATCATATATCTGGCAAAGTCCGTCAAGTCTGATCTCTCACTCTTTGGTGCCAAAGTAACTTGAGGAACCGCTTGGGTGTTAAAGTTCACTGGTGGTGAAGGGTGAGGTTTACCAGGATAAAATGATGTTGCAAGAGCGTTTAACTTTGGTGTAGTCTCTAAGGCTTCTGCTGGCTGTGGCTTGAGCTGCGGCTTGTCACTGGGATTCACCTTGCTGGCGGAATGAGTTGATGTGATTTGCTGCGTAGATGCTCTTGTGTTGTGGACTGGAAGAGGCTCAGGCGTTTGGAGCTGAGAGGTCTCTGCATTGAGAGTCAGAACAGTGTTGGGAGGAGGTACAGGAGATGACTGTGTATTGTTGCAAATGTTATGCTTTAATACGTATTCACAAGTGCGTTCGACTGGGTCTTCCAGTTCTGCTGGGATAGGGCAGTCTGCATTAGTACTTTGTCCCATTGCTTCTTCAAGGACCTTCAGCCTCGCTACGGCAGCTGCTTCCTCCTTTTCCATTTGCAGAATCTTGATTCCGTCTCTGCTTGGCGGGCTTTGCTGTGAGCTTCTAACTCTGCTTTCCAGGCTTTGCTGTGAGCTTCTAACTCTGGTTGTTGTTTTTTAGCAAAGGAGCTTTGCACTTTCTTTGACTGCATCAGCGCGGGCCTCTATTAGCTTGTCGCTTAATGTTGAATGTCTGGATCGAGAGGATCTGGAAGAATATGCAGTGTGCTTGGTTGAGGTGGATCTGTGGGATCTGGTCTCTTGCAGTTGAGCAATGCGGAGTTCTGCCCTTTCTTTGGCAACTTACACTAGGAGGTCTCTTTGTTGGTTTAGTGCACCAGTCTTGGTCAGTTCTGCTGAAAAGTCCTTCATATTAGAATCCCTCAAGAAGTCTGTGTATTTTGCAGATAGCCCCTGGTAACGTTTATATGCAGCAGAGTCAGACAGACGACCTATAGAATCTTTTAATTCAGCTGGTTGATTGTTAAAGTGTGGCAAAACTGACACGCATTGTGAAGTTCTGTCCCACAGGTTTGACAGATTGCTGGAGAGCTCATCTCTAGTGTATTCATAGTTTTCTCTGAGTTTCTGTGTCGGTTTTATTGTGCGTTTGGGTTTTACACTTGGTTCGGCAAACTCTGCAAAATCTGCTCCATATACGTCTGCGGGTTCAGGGACATGTTGAATCTGCGTCGGTTCAGCCATAATAGAATGCACAGATCCTTATCTAGACATTTTATACGTTTTTGCAAAAATAGTACTGTCTCTTTAGGAAGATGAACGGCAGCTTAGACAGGTGGGTAACACAGTTAAATGCAGAGAAACCGTTTTCAATATTCAGTGAGATGCAGTATAAGTGAGATGCAGTAAGCTTGTGCGACCATTTGCTTCCCCAAGATGGCCGATGGCACTGAGCTTGATTGCAGACTAGGCACACACATATATAGTAGCAGGCTGTAGGATTCTACACATCTTTTGACTATTCTGACTCTGATCGTTGTATAGCGATTTATCCCTTGCAGAGACCTCTATGCCTGGCCTGTATAAGTAGATGCAATCACCCAGGGCCGTAGGAAGGGCGAGGCGAGTGAGGCGCCTGCCTCGGGCACAGCTGTGAAGGGGCGCAGCCATGGCTCGAGTCCTGCGGGAATGCTGCGGGAACGCAGGTTGCGGGAACCTGCGTTCCTGCAGCTTTCCAGCAGGTCTCGAGCCATGGCTGCGCCCCTTCACAGCTGTGAAGCGCCCAGCCCGAAATGATTGCCGGCGGCCGCTTGCTTCCTGCTTGAACGGCCGCTGACAGGAAGTGCGAGCGGCTGCATTTCCTGTCAGCGGCCGTTCAAGCAGGAAGCAAGCGTCCGCCGGCAAGGAGAGGTGAGCTGGGGCTCCTGGAGTACATAGGGGCAGGAAAAGAAAGCCAAGGTGGGATAAAGAAGGGTTAACAGCCCTACAGTTTTCTATTCCCCCTGCTTTTTTGCTTCTAGTGTTTTCTGTTCTGTTTTACATGCAGCTTCGTGACTCTTGGGCTGCAGGTCCAGCAAGATGTCAGAAATACAGTGAGATGCCAACTGAGAAACAGAGATCACAGGTCTGCGCTGCAATCCGTACAAGTCAGAGTATTAAGGTGAAAAGTGGGGACAAAAATTTAAAAGTAGGTCTAGAATGAAAACTGAGCAAGTGACGGAGTCACAGCTACCTGTCCAGCTGTATCTACTTATCTGCATGTTATATCTCATAGAGATGTAGATATATATCTCTATCTCCAGTTGTATAAATTAAAAATATTGTTTTGATTACATGTGATTCCAAAAATAGGCCCACAAAAATCTTACGGTCCAGGCCCATACAAATCTTAATCCCGCCCTGTCATCACCAGCAGAGAGTGGCTATGCACTCCACACCTGACAGATTTGCAATCTTCTCCCACCAGGCCACAGAGTAAAACCTCTCACTGGACTATCAGGGATTTGGCCCCCTCACTGCTAAAAGGGTAAGCAGGAGAGGGGACAACAGAAATAAAACTATTTTATTTTCGTTACCTACTACACATCTATGTAATGGGTGATGTAGAACAGGTATGTGTAGTGGGTGATGTATGATATGCTCATACATGTCACGTTTTTTTTGGGGGGGGGGCAGCATTTCATCCATCGCTCCAGGCAGCACAGTGGCTTGGGCCGGCCCTGTGTGGATGTGACCTTTTTATAGGCTTATTTGAGTCTTTTCACATTGTTTTTTTTATATATATATAGGGTTGGAAGCTTTTGATGTAATCTAAATAAAAGAAATGCGATAGAGCTGCTTCAGAAACGATTACCTGCTAATTATTGGACATTCTTTAGTACAAATAAATATATATACATACAATGTAAACCAGTAGTGTATGTTTATTGTGTATAAATATAATCAACATACACTACTGGTTTACATTGTGTGTATATATATATCTATTTATTTGTACTAAAGAATGTCCAATAATTAGCAGGTAATCGTTCCTGAAGCAGCTCTATCGCATTTCTATCTATCAAAAACTCAAATAAGCCTATAAAAAGGTCACATCCACAGGTATTTTTTTTCTCCAGCACTTTTTTTGCAGTCTTAGGCTAGCGTCAGACGAACGCAGTCATCACGTCCGTGTTGCCGCACAGTTTAACGTCCGTCGTAGCATTGATTTTGTGATCAATAGAGATCAACACACGAAGTACGTGCATGCAGGTGGCAACGGATGCCATTTAGGCCTCAACGTAAAAGCGCTACGACGGACGCCCAGAGTGCGCCACTTCCGCGTAGCGGCCTGTGTGCGTGATGACGCGACGCTAGACGCAGCGCATTTGCGACGTCCATCATATTGATGCCCAGAAGTTTTTTTTGGTCTGGCTGTACATGTCTTTTAATTTTTATTAATTTTGTTTCCCATAGTTCCCTTTTTTTTTCTACATCTGTTAAAAAAAAACAGACCGTGTGGTGTCTACAGTATCTTCCGTCAGTACGTCCGTCCATTATGCACGCACGCAGAGTGCGCTCCAACTGCATTTGTGTTAGCCTCAACCCTTTAGCCTCAACCCTTTGTTCAAAGTACACCACTTAAAATAACCTGAAAACTTCCAGACACTAGGGATGAGCCGAAAACCCCTGAGTTCGGTTCGCAATCGAACTCAAACTTTCCAAAAGTTCGAACTCGAACACGAACTCAATACAAGTCAATGGGACTCAGAGTTTGATTTTTAGAGTGCCCTCCAAGAGGGCATATATGCTAGATATTTGCCATAAAAGGTGTATGGGGGTTCGGGTAGTGCCCTGGGGGACAGGAAACAAGGACAAAAAGTAAAAAAAAAAGTTTTTAAAGGGATAGTGAGTTTTCCATGAAATAAGGGTTAAAAAAAAATAATGAAAGATTCCTTCAAATATCGTGCCTAGGAGGTCCCCATAACCTGCCCGTGAAGTGGCGGATTTCTAGGATGTATAGAAACATTTAAAAACAATGTCCGGGTCCGGGTAGTGCCCTGGGGGACAGGAAACATTCCGCCCCCACAAACTGGCAGGAAGCCAGATAGTAAGACGGCCGCCTGTGCCGCCTTACGCTAGCGCCGGCCCTGCCCCCGGTAATGCCGGGAGATCGCCTTGAAGGGAGGGGGGATCTGTTCGGATCCATCTCCCTCCCTATCGGGAGGTCCCACAAAAAAAGCCAGGCACCGCTTAAAAGGGGAGAGTCTCCCCTTTTAAGCGGTGCCTGGCTTTAACCCCTTAGGCACCGGGTCGCACTTCTGCGCCTTGCGGCGCCGAAGTGCGGCCTAGCTCCGGTGGGGGCTGCCATCTTGGATGGCGGCTCCATCCCGGGTCCCCCATCACTGCCAGACGTCCTCACGCATAGCGTGATGATGTCAGATAGCCGGGGAACCCCTAGCTGCCCGGAATCTCCTGGTGGAGATGGGGGTTCATTTGAACCCCGATATCTCCAGAACCGTGGCTGGAGTGTCTAGGGGGTCATGGGGGGTGTCAATCGAAAGGCCTGATCATGGCCTTTTGAATGATACCCAACATGACCAGGTATAAAGTAAAAACCTAAAAATAAAAAAACATGTATTTTGTTTTGTGTGTTATTTTTATTAATGCAGCAATATTGTTCACATTTCAATTATAATGTGAACAATGATGCTGCACTAATGATTTTTTTCTATGGTGTGCGTTTGCTAAAAATCACATAATTCCCCCCAAAAAATGTAATAAGTCCCCATTTCTAATTTTTGTACAAGCGCACCCCATAGAAAATATAACCGCAAATGTTCATGTGCTAAAAGGTGAAAAAAACACTTTACAAGCTGCAGATGATTAAAAATTCACGTTTTATTAAATTTTTTGTTATAATATACAGCCAGAACATGACGTATACATATAAAAATGATATATTATGAATCTGCCGAGTCTGCCGGAAAGAACGATATATAATATGTCTGGGTCGTATAATAAAATGTGGCTTCAAATCGCGTTTAAACATGATGAGCGAAAGTGGTAAAAATTAGCTCAGCACACAGCGGTGAAATGGCTCAGCAGTGAAAGGGTTAAAGGAACAGTGAGTTTTCCATAAAATAAGGGTTAAAAATAAAAACGAAAAATTCCTTCAAATATCGTGCCTAGGAGGTCCCCATAACCTGCCTGTGAAGTGGCGGATTTGTAGGATGTATGGAAACATCGCCATCACAGACCCACACACGACACCTGGCACCTCCAGTCTGCATACAATGTATCAAATTCATGAGACAGACTAATTAGAAGCACATGTTATTTCCAAACACTAATTAAACACCTGTTGTTTACGCCGTTTGAGAGCACAGGTCATTTAGAGATGAGAATCTTTGCACCTAGACATTATTTTTCAATTCAATATCTAATAAACCATTGCTTATAATATTCTGCAGTAAAGAGTCTCTTTATTTCTAGATTTTTTTTGTATTCCTTAAGCATGTTTTATACTTTTTTCCCCCAATTTTTTTTTTAAGCCGAACACGCCAAAAAGTTCGAAGTTCGTGAACTTGCGAACGGCCAAAGTTGGAATCGAACTCCGAACTAATCGAACTGAACAGCTCATCCCTACCAGACACCCCAGAATCCAACCCCCCTCCCCATGGTGTTTATGAAGGTTGAGGGTGTAAGCAGCAGTGTACAGGCTCAGAGTGCTGGGGAGACCCTGCTGCATCTTACCAGTTGTATGGGAGCAGGAGCAGAAGTGCATCAGAGTGATGGGAGCAGGAGTGCATCATGACTGGCCGATACCATCCTCTCTGGGACTGTAGGGGGCACCTTGCTGCACTGCCCTCTGCATTTTTTGGAATACATCTCCCATGGTCCTCAAGTAGTCTTGGTGTGGTGAGGAGGGGGGTGGATATCCCCCCTCAAATGTCTCCCAGCCTCAAATGTCTCCCACACTACAATGTACCCCTCCTCACATAACACGCACAATATATACTCCCCTACAACTGGAATATACCACAGGTACCCCCAGAATATTCCACAGGTACACCCCCCTCCCTCCACAGCATGGGTAGTGTACTCATCTCAGCAGGCAGAGCAGAGCAGAGCAGTAACAGCACAGCAAGGCTTCTCGGCGCCATCCTGCACTTTACCTACTTCAGGAGATCTGGTGTCTGTGTGGTGGGAGTTTCACCTTTTGTCCTCCCCTGCTCGGATTGGTCGTGCCCAGGGCCGGCCCAAGACATTGTACTGCCTGGATGAAATGCTGCGATGGATGAAATGCTGCCCTCCCAAAAAAAAACACGACATGTATGAGCGTCTCACAGAGCTGCACAGCAATAAAACTCACACTCATACACACTGCACATTGCTGTATCACAGAATCGGTGGCGGCTGGTGATGACTGAACCTGGGGGGGGCACCTGACCACAACCCTTTTTCTGGCCACACTCACAGTAATGTTTTAAGCCAACTTCTGAAATACATTTACTGAAAATTATCTGCTGCAGGCCCAGCTCAGATCATTAAATGTGTGGAAAAAGTTAAAGTGAGAGACGTTCATACACACTGCATACTAGACATGTGCACAGCACAAAATTTCATTTGAACTAATGGATTAGTCGTAAATTGCAATTTATTTAGTTGCTAAAGAAATTAGTTTTCAGTTCTTTAGTATGAAAACTAATTTCATTCATCCATGGATGGACATCCAGCAGAAGAGGCCATCAGGCGAAACGCGTCCTGGATTACCTTACCACCTACTTTTTATTTATTTTTATGTATTGTTAAATATTTATCAATAAACCCCTTTTTACCCCTGTACCTGCATCCTGTGCTTACTCCAGAGGAGAGGGAGGCAGACTATTTGAAGCCCCACAACCACTCTCTGGCATCCAGCCAAGAGTACCTGGAGACCACAGACGAATTCCGGCAAGACAGGAGGAGACAAAAGAAGGGAACCAGTCACCTTGATGGACTGGGATAGTGAGCAAGTCTGAGCCTGGCGTCCCAATAGGCTCTGAACCACGTGAGTTGATCAGCGTTATTCACTACTCAAAGCCCCTAACTCAGTGTTGCGCTATGTGTATCTTCTCTCTGTGCTTATTCCCATGAGGACAAGACCCACATAACGCGAGAAAGGAAGAATGCAGTACCCTGGCTTGCTCTCCACAAGCAGCAACCGCAGTACAGACTTCAGCCACTAGGTGGCAGGAGAACACTGAATATCTCTACACCTGACTCTTAACTTGACTAACAACTTAATACAGCTTGTCAATATCACAGTCTGACTAACAGGACGGTATTTACCCATATTCTTCGAATAGGACGACATATGCATATACTTTATTTTACTATTATGTGTCATTGTGTACAAGGGTGACCATCTGCATTATATATGTTTATAAACGCACTTCATTTGTCTATGAATAATTCTGAAGACCTCATATGACACACAACCCGCTAACTAGAGCTACGCACACCAAGTATACCACTAGTGCGACATTAACACACCTGTCTGTGGGCAGCGCCCGACCTAGATATACCTCAATTTATTATTCCTACCCAGCAGGAGTGTAGCACTGCTTTTTCATCTAGGACAGGCAGCAGCCTACATCTTGTTGAACAGGCGCCACTCAAAGGATTTACACCCCCATTTACTCATACAGCACACATTATGTTGAGCTTTGTAATACGCTTATACACCTTTTCCGTGTGATATATATATATATATATATATATATATGTTACGGGTAAAGCCAGGAGTGCGGTTAATCCTAGGATCACCCGGGTAATTCTGACATCACCCAAAACCGCTGGGTAAAGCTGCAAAAAAATGAAAATTTCGGACTTTACCCGGGTAATTTTAGGACTAACCAACTGCCCTTGGGTAACAGTCTGGAAGAGCTGAAAAATTCGCACTTTACCTAGATAATGTGTAAATCTGCAGCTTCACCCGGATAATCTGAGGACTATCCGCAGCTTCACCTGGGTAATCTGCAGAGCATCCAACCCCGCTTGGGTAACAGTGAATCTTACTATTACGCTAGGGTCAGATTGAGGCAGTGCGAACGCGCGTGCAGGCGCACATAATCACGGCCGTAGTAGCAGCAGATGCCGGGCAATGACGGCCAATATACGAAGTACGGTCGCACAAAAGTGCGGCCACGCAACGCAAGCGGCAAACAAACGCATTTTTTCGAGAACGTGAAACCACTAGTACTGACGTACAGAGTGCGCTGCGTCCGCTAGCGGCGTGTGTGCGTGATTAGGAGACGTCAGACGCTGCTAATGTCCGGCCAACATAACGTCCAGACCCAAAAAGTGTTTTATTGATGATCCGTACAAAATCACAGATGAAACTGCGCATCGTATGACCGCTATCGCGTATTCCATGAAAAAATACGTCCATTCGTTCGAACGCACTTTTTCACGGACAACGTGAAAAATGCGTTAGTCTGACCCTAGCCTTATTATGTGTCATATGTGCTTATATATAATTTATAAAACATAATAACCATCAGGTTACTCTTTATAATATCTTTATCTTCATAAAATTAATTTTCAGACAATTAATGCACAGAGTAAATTTATGGTTATTTAGTGTGGTTTGTGACTGTGGTTACAATTTCATTAAAAAATAACCAAAAACACAATTTTGTTATCGGTCAGATGACAGTTTGCAGCTTTATCCGGGTAATCCTCGGAATTCAGTCAACTGTAACCTGCTGAAAACCCAAGAAAAGCGGAGTACCCAGAGGTGTTTGGATACTTTGCAGATTACCCGGATAAAGTCTGATGTTTCGTTGCAAATGACACTTTATCCAACAACACTAGGGTAATGTGCGAATTACCCGGTAAAAATAGAGCAGAAAAGCAGGGTACCCAGAGGTCTCTGGATACGTTGCAGATTACTCGGGTAAAGTCCGAAATTTAATTTCACTTCGGACTTTTGCTAATGGAGCCTGGGTAATGTCAGGACTACCCGGGTAATTCTAATGTTTGTCTATGTAGATAAGGATCTACCTTAGACATAGAATGGTGCCACTGCTGTTAATACAAGGATATGTGTTTATTTATATGCCCTATACAGAGAGCAAGTGCTGCCTTTTATAAAGCCAAATGCATTGTATTTTGGTGTATACCTTCCAGAGAGTGTGAGCAGGGCCGGTGCTAGGCTATATTGCGCCCTAGGCCAGACCAGCTACTTGCGCCCCCCGAAAAAAAAACACGTGACATGTGTGAGCGTATCACAGAGCTCACACATGGGCATATACTGCCCCCAGCAGCTCACACATGGGCATTTACTGCCCCCAGCAGCTCACACATGGGTATATACTGCCCCCAGCAGCTCACACATGGTTATAAACTGCCCCCAGCAGCTCACACATGGGTATATACTGCCCCAAGCAGCTCACACATGGGTATATACTGCCCCAGCAGCTCACACATGGGTATATACTGCCCCCATAGCTCACACATGGGTATATACTGCCCCAGTAGCTCACACATGGGTATATACTGCACAGTAGCTCACACATGGGTATATACTGCCCCAGTAAGTAGCTCACACATGGGTATGTACTGCCCCAGTAAGTAGCTCACACATGGGTATGTACTGCCACAGTAGCTCACACATGGGTATATACTGCCCCAGTAGCTCACACATTGGTGTATACTGCCCCAGTAACTCACACATGGATATATATTGCCCCCATAGCTCACACATGGGTGTATACTGCCCCCAGTGGCTCACACTGGGTATGATGGGTCTCTCCGCCGGCCGCTGTCACGCTGCGCGCTGGCTCTGGCCTCTGGGCGCAACTTGATCATGGAAGACAGCTCGCGGTGGCTGTCCAATAGAGAGTGAGGGAAGCGGGGATAACCCCGCCCCCTCAGCATGGACAGCCACCGCGAGTCTTCCATGATCAAGCTGTGCCCAGAGGCCAGAGCAAGCGCGCAGCGTGATGGAGCGGCGTGACAGCGGCCGGCGGAGAGACCCGTCACATCATACCCATGTGTGAGTGTTGGTCTCTCGGCTGCACCCTAGTCGGCGCTGCTCTCTAGGCGGGCGCCTAGCTCGCCTAGCGGCAGCGCCGGCCCTGAGTGTGAGTGACCTTATATACAGATATGTGCTGAGTTAAGGCAGCTCTCTCTCAATGTGTAAGGCATATAGAATGAAATGCCAAGCACATATCTGTATATATAAGACCGCTCACACTCTCTGTAAGGTATATACAAAAATACAATGCATATAGCTTTATATAAGGCGGCACTTGCTCTTTGTATAGGACACATAAATAAATACAAAGTCTGTACCTTATACAGAGAGCAAGAGCTGCATTATATAAAGCTATATGCATTGTATTTTGGTATATACCTTACAGAGAGTGTGAGCGGTCTTATATACAGATATGTGCTTTGCATTTCATTCTATATGCCTTACACATTGAGAGAGCTGCCTTATATCAGCATATATGGCCACTCACACTCTCTCTAAGTTATACACCAAAATACAATGCATATAGCTTTATATAAGGCAGCTCTTGCTCTCTGTATAAGGCACAGGCTTTGTATTTATTTATATGCCCTATACAGAGAATACCCTACAGAGAGTGAGAGCAGCCTTATATACAGATATGTGCTTTGTATTTAGGTATATAGGGCAGCTTCCTCTCCATGAATTACCTAAATGTGCATCATGTCAGTTTCTGTATGAGGCAGCTCTGGAGTCACACACACAGGGCCACCTTATACAGACTGGCATCTTTACACCCAGCTTGAGATCCCCCCTCCCTCTCCCCCACTGAGCAGCTTGTGCTGCACGGCACACTTTTCGCTGGGGGGGCGGGAGGATTCCTCCTGTTCTCCCAGTCCCAGCTCTCTCCCCTCACCCTGTCTACATCTTGGTAGAGGCAGGATGAGAGAGAGAGAGAGAGAGAGAGAGAGAGAGAGCGAGAGATCTCCCAACCCCAGAGCTCAGCAGATTTATGTACTCACCGGCAGGGCCGGTGCAAGCATTTTTGTCTAGTCAGGCGAAGGTGTGTTTTGGTGCCCCCCCATCCGTGTCATGTCAAGCCAATCAGGATATAGGTCTCGTAATAATCTCTATATATATATACACATACATATATACACACACTAGGGTTGCACCAATACCACTTTAAGACCAATAATTTTTTTCAGGTACTCACCGATATCATGCCCACTCAGATACATATATACAGACCAGAACAAGCCCAGATCGATATATATAGAGACCTCAGACCAGAACAAGTCCAGATACATAAATACTGACCAGAAAATTCTCAGATACATATATACTAACCAGAACAAGCCCAGATACATATATACAGAGACCTCAAACCAGAACATGCCCAGATAAATATATACAGAGACCTCAGACCAGAACATGCCCAGATACATATATACAGAGACCTCAGACCAGAACATTCCCAGATACATATATATACAGAAACCTCAGACCAGAACATTCCCAGATACATATATAGTATGTATCCAGTATAGTATGCCCCAGCTCACATAGATATATATATTGGCTCCAGCTCACATGTATATATATTGCCTCCAGCTCACATGTGTATATATTGCATCCAGCTCACATGTATATATTGCCCCAGCTCACATGGGTATAGTTGCCCCCTGCTCACATGGGTATATTTGCCCCCTGCTCACATGGGTATGTTTGCCCCCTGCTCACATGGGTATATTTGCCCCCTGCTCTCATGGGTATGTTTGCCCCCCTGCTCACATGGGTATATTTGCCCCCTGCTCACATAGGTATATTTGCCCCCCTGCTCACATGGGTATATTTGCCCCCTGCTCTCCTGGATATATTTGCCCCCTGATCTCCTGGGTATATTTGCCCCCTGCTCTCATGGGTAGATTTGCCCCTCTGCTCACATGGGTATATTTGCCCCCCTGCTCTCATGGATATGTTTTGCCCCCTGCTCTCATGGATATATTTGCCCCCTGATCTCCTGGGTATATATGCCCCCTGCTCTCATGGGTATATTTCCCCCCTGCTCACATGGGTATATTTGGCCCTCTGCTCACATGGGTATATTTGCCCCCCCTGCTCACATGGGTATATTTGCCCCCTGCTCACATGGGTATATTTGCCCCCTGCTCACATGGGTATATTTGCCCCCCTCTCTCATGGGTATGTTTTGCCCCCTGCTCTCATGGGTATATTTGCCCCCTGCTCACATGGGCATGTTTGCCCCCTGATCTCATGGGTATGTTTGCCCCCTGCTCTCATGGATATGTTTGCCCCCTAATCTCATGGGTATGTTTTGCCCCCCCTCCGCACTCATAGGTATATTTGACCCCTGATCTCATGGGTATGTTTTGCCCCCCTGCTCACATGGGTATATTTGACCATTGCCCCCACCTCTCACCTCTCTGCTGCCAGGCCCACCGCCGTTCTTCTTCTACTCTGAGAGTCCGAGTCCCCAAACAGCGAGCAGCGGCTGGCAATGCAGCTTTGCCGCTCGCCTGGGATCGGAACCACATGACCCGACTAGCTGAATTCTCGCGAGATCATGCGCTGGTCAGGTCAGCGCATGATCTCGCGAGAATTCAGCTAGTTGGGTCATGTGGTTCCCATCCTTCCCAGGCAAAGCTGCATTGCCAGCCGCCGCTCGCCATTTGTGGACTGGAGAGTAACGTCGGCGGAAGCGGTGAGGATTTTCTCCCTGGATCCGCCCCGGGCCGGCGCCCTCTCAAACCTAGCAGAAGCCAGACAGTAAGGCGGCCGCCTTACGTTAGCGCCGGCCCTGCTCACCGGGAATCCGCATCAGTGAGCTGTGGAGGGGAACTCTGCTGAAGGTTCTTGGTGCTGCCGGTGGGGAATCCCCTGCCTTCACAGGGTCGAGCTGCGTACCTCCTCGTGCTTGGCTGCTGAAAGAGATTCGGCCCACCCACATGTGTATTGATCCGTTTTTCACTGCACTCCCCCTCCTGGCCGCAGTCACCTCGAAGAGATGCCGGCGCGACGCTGATACAAAAAATTTGTGCAGCGCCGGCAGCAAAAATATGCCGCCCTAAAATTTAACCCCAAAATTTGCCGCTAGGAGCAGTTGCACCACAATGCTTCATTGTCGGGCCATCCTTGGTTGCACCCCCCTTCCTGCTGCCCCCCCTTGCTGCTCTCCTCGCGGAGCTCAGTCTGTGACAGGGTGTCACGCTCATTCAAGGGGTGGCTGGAACCCAGTATGCAAGTGGTCACAGGAGTTGTAAATATATATCGCAGTACAAGAGGATGATCCGTAGGCAGTGGTCAATGAAAGCAAAAGGTCGGGGCCCGCAGCAGACTTCGAAAACGTGGCGGAGAGCAAAGGGTCAAACACAGATAAGGGAGAATAGGAATAAGCACTAGTTCAATGGACTAACAGCACAATACTGAAGCAATGCCAGAGAGCAGTCTCTGGTCTTTTATAGGAGGTGGACACGCCTCCAGCTCAGCATCCACCCCTCCTTCCTCCATTGGATTGGAGGTCGGTAACTCTGCCCTGGGCCATGCTGGGTTTGGGTCTGCTCTGCTTCCGTCCATCAGACCTATCAAAAGGTCATCCAGCCCCCGGGCACCATCTTGGCTAGATCCCCGTGTGCGGCGTCCTGCACGGCAGCGATCCGCGGCACCAGTCGCTGGTCGCCACATCAGACAGGAGACCATATGTCGCCGGGAGGGTCGGCCACCCAGGACGTGGGGTTCAGAGGACCGGAGGCCCCGACGGCGCGGAGTGAGAGGGCCCCGATGACCTGTCAGCACCAGGGGGAGAGCCGGCAAGGGACGAGGACGTACGCGGCCGGGGGTAAGGCGTGACACAGGGCTACAAGTGGCTTCCCTCCAGCCCCCGATCCCCAGGAGGCCGGCTGACCTAGGCGAGCCTGAAGCTCAGACCCAGTCAAACCGGCCCACTGAGCCATCGGCCCACCGGGGTTCTCCCGGTAGTCCCGATGGCCAGTACATGCCTGACCCCCACGCAGGAAAGGTAGAAGTCTATTTGATCCAGGTCAGACTGAATCTTCAATTAAAACGTTTTTAAGAAATGTGAAAAGTGAGACCTCTGAGACTATCGAACATTTCACCCAGGAAGGGGTAATATCTCCAGGAGAGAATCAGAAGCTATTAAGAACCCCTTAACAGATACCTCCTATAGTAATTCGACAAGCGGACAAAGGGGTTTATATAGTAGTATTAAACTACACACAATATACTGAGATTTATTCACAACCTAATAACTTATGAGACCCTACCAAATAACTTGGGACCCTACCAAAACAATTATGCGTAGGTTTGAACTGAAGTTTGTCTTAGCAGGGGTGGTGTACTGTATTTATACTTGGTGGAGAAACATCCAAGGTTTCCAGTGTGCCTTCTCCTCCAGCGCACCCTATAATTTTGGCCATAGGGGGATTAATTGAACCGATTGCAAAGTGTTATATTTTTTCTTTAAGGAACCGGTACATTAAAAAATTCCTACTTGTATTAAAGATATGAAAGTTTTTTACATACAATCCATGCAGTGTCAACTGAGTTAAATAATACGGTCCTTATCACCATGGGTATCAAAAGTTGTATATTATTATACTGTACCTCATGAAACGGGGGTGGAAGCAATGAGGGATATTCTCTCAGACTCCTCAAAGTATGATGGTCCTTGCATTGAATTTGCATTGGTCCATGCATTGAATTATTATCAACTAGGTGGAAAGCCTGCCCAGAGGGCAGTCTATTGTTGTTGTCGCCAGCTCAGAATTCACGTCCACATAGTTTTTTTTCAATGTCCTATCCAAGAGTATCTCTCTATATTAATACGTTTGTAATGCGTCCATCGCCATCCCATCCGCAACAGGAGGGCCAACTGAGCAGCTGTGATGGGTGCGCGCACAGCTGACAGCGCATTACAAAGGCATTTATATATTCGAGCAGGTTCCTCTTCCCTCTTAGATTGTAAACTCACAGGAACCGGACCCTCAGATTGTAAACTCATGGGACCCCTTAGATTGTAAACTCATGTGGCCCCTTAGATTGTGTTGTGCTTGGGCGGGCATTTTTTTGTAGCGTATACATTATGCGTATATTTAATGGCACGTGGTATGCATGGCATGGCAGGCTGGTATTTAGGCACACTGGTATTATGAGACACTGGTATTATGCATGGCAGACTGGTAATATGGCTGGCAGACTGGTATTATGCATGGCAGACTGGCATTATCACTGGCAGACTGGGATTGTGCATGGCAGACTGGTAATATGGCTGGCGAACTGGTAATATGGCTGGCAAACTTTTAATATGTTTGGCAGACTGTTATTGTGCATGGCAGACTGGTATTGTGCATGGAAGACTAGTATTGTGCATGGCAGACTTGTAATATGGCTGGCGAACTGGTAATATGTCTGGCAGACTGGTATTGTACATGGCAGACTGGTAATATGGCTGGCGAACTGGTAATATGGCTGGCGAACTGGTAATATGTCTGGCAGACTGGTATTGTGCATGGGAGACTAGTATTGTGCATGGCAGTCTGGTAATATGGCTGGCGAACTGGTAATATGTCTGGCAGACTGGTATTGTGCATGGGAGACTAGTATTGTGCATGGCAGACTGGTAATATGGCTGGCAGACTGGTAACATGGCTGGCGAACTGGTAATATGTCTGGCAGACTGGTATTGTGCATGGCAGACTGGTAATATGGCTGGCAGACTGGTAATATGGCTGGCGAACTGGTAATATGTCTGGCAGACTGGTATTGTGCATGGCAGACTGGTAATATGGCTGGCAGACTGGTATTGTGCATGGCAGACTGGTAATATGGCTGGCAGACTGGTAATATGGCTGGCGAACTGGTAATATGTCTGGCAGACTGGTAATATGTCTGGCAGACTGGTATTGTGCATGGCAGACTGGTAATATAGCTGGCAAACTGGTAATATGTATGGCAGACTGGTATTGTACATGGCAGACTGGTAATATGGCTGGCAGACTGGTAATATGGCTGGCGAACTGGTAATATGTCTGGCAGACTGGTATTGTGCATGGCAGACTGGTAATATGGCTGGCGAACTGGTAATATGTCTGGCAGACTGGTAATATGTCTGGCAGACTGGTATTGTGCATGGCAGACTGGTAATATAGCTGGCAAACTGGTAATATGTATGGCAGACTGGTATTGTACATGGCAGACTGGTAATATGGCTGGCAGACTGGTAATATGGCTGGCGAACTGGTAATATGGCTGGCGAACTGGTAAAATGTCTGGCAGACTGGTATTGTGCATGGGAGACTGGTATTGTGCATGGCAGACTGGTATTGTGCATGGCAATGTGCATGGCAGACTGGTATTGTGCATGGCAGACTGGTAATATGGCTGGCAGACCGGACACGGAGGAGATGGAGGCCGGACACGGAGGAGATGGAGGCCGGGCACGGAGGAGATGGAGGCCGGGCACGGAGGAGATGGTGGCCGGGCACGGAGGAGATAAACAAATCCTGTCCATTGGAGAGGCGCTGTGCTGTGCGCCTCTCCAATGGATCGGATTTGTTTTGTCCCTCGCGCACGCCAGCTGTACGTGTGCCGCGGCCGTTGGATGCGCGCGCAGCCAACCGCCGCAGGTTGTCCATTTTTTGGGCGACGGACACGCCGGAGCTTATCGTTTAATGATATAGATGGCCTTGCAGAATAATTATTTTAGGTTTGAGAATAACTGGTACCTTCGACGTACAGGAATGTCCAGGGGACCCTTAAAACATTCCTATTTAGGGAAGCCTACCACCCAACTCACTGACGCAACCATCAATCACGCTCACCTTGCAGTCCTCTCCTCCTGTTTCCAACCCCAACCCCTCTAGATTGTGAGTTCCTACGGGAATAGGGCCCTCATCTCCTCCTGTACTGTTTGTCAAATGTTGTTCAATGTATTGTAACCCGTCTATACTGTACCTATTGTACAGCGCTGCGGAATATGCTGGTGCTTTATAAATAAAGAATAATAATAATAATAATAAAGGGGAGCGGCCATGGCGCCAACATACACAAATGCTTATATGTACATAGTTGAAAAGGAAAACATCTTGAAAGATATGGGGGGGGGGAATATTATTGAATATGCAAGATTCATTGATGATGTCTTTATCTTGTGGTGTGGATTTCTTGAAGAGGCAATGGAGATGGAGGAATATATTAATGGATTTGATTCTCTGGTTAAAGTTACAGCGGAAATTAGTACGTCGATGGTACACTTTTTGGATGATGACATATTTTTAAAAAGAATAACTGGTTGCATTATTATCTCTTTTCAAAACCCACAGATCACAGCACTTTGATGGGAAGTAGTGCGCATCCAGGTCATTTAAAAAAATCCTTTCCTTATGCTCAGTTCCTTCGGGTAATACGTAATAATACTGGCGAGGAGAGATGTGAGGATCAACTGAATATATGAAAAATTTGTACGGGGTTACCACCTCAAGGGTTTGGATATGGTGCTGGAAAGGGCAGGATCTCCAAAAGAGAAGCGGATAAAGAGCGATCGACTCATTTTCCCTATGACATATAATTTGGCTTCGTACAAGATTACCTCTGTGGTGAATGGAAATTGGCACATTTTGGCAAATGATGATTCTCTCCATACAAAATTTAGGGATAAACCCATGTTTTGTTACAAAACAAATAAAAATCTACAGAACCTTTCAGTCCATACAGATCCAGTCCAGTGTTATGAGAAAGGAGCTGAAGCGTCTAGAAACACGGGCTGTAGGAGATGATTAGTCTGTGTCACATGTAGACATATGATTTAGTCAAAAACATTCCAACACCCTCATACGGGAAATACGGGAAAACTATATATAGCTTCCAGACCTGAAAAAGAGAGTTATAATCTCGAAAGCTTGTCATTTAAATTATTTATTTATTTTATTTAAAAACTATTTTACCAGGAAGGATACATTGAGATTTCTCTCGTTTTCAAGTATTTCCTGGGTTCAAGAACATTGTATTTCTGTAACAACTGTAACAATTCAAAGTAATAAAATGCAAGCTATTAAAAAAACAACACAAATATACAGATTAACAGAAAATAAATATGCAAGAAATATATTCACTATGTTACATGTTTACAGGTGCATTCTGTATTGAGGTATGTTAATAGAGATCTCTTAAGTGACTTTAGACTGGGGGAAGATTTGATGGCGTCTGGGAGGTTATTCCATAACTGCGGTGCTCTGTAGGAAAATGAGGATCGAGCTACTTTCTTTTTGTATTGTGGTATTGCAAGTAAGGTGCTGGTCCTGGGTCGGAGGTTATAGGATGAGGGAACTGCTGGGGGAAGCAGTCTATTCAGGTAGGGTGGTAGCTTCCCAGAAAAGCTCTTAAACACCAGGGGCCACATTACATTCATTGCGCTAAAACGGGGGCGCTAGGGAGAAAAACCTGTTCCTGCAGGTTTCTCCTTTGCATCCCTCTTTTAGCGTGATATTACGATGCAGGCGCTAAAAAAGCTGCCTGCATCGTAATGCCGCGCTAAGCCCCAGGATGCGTGTGGCAGCGTTAAGCGCCTCCATGAGCATCCCCTCAATGGAGTCCATAGGACTCAATTGAGGCAGACGCTGCCGGTCACATGACATGACAAGGCGAGATCCGGCAGGTCAGCGTAGTTGTAACGAACACTACTGCGTTCACCCCTTATCAGCGTAGTTAGGATCCTTATGGACAGATCTCTATGATACAGAGTTTCAAATCAATAAAGACTGTAATAGCTTTAATCCCAAACCAGGAAGGTAATACAAAATCCTGAATACCACTCAGCGCCAAATGGTTTCATGACCAAGAGGTCGCTGAGCGAAAGCACTTTAACTCTCTGTAAACAGATACAATGACTTAAGAAATGAGCATAACGTGATACAAGAATAGCATGGTTATACTGTAGATATATTTCAGATTGCTGATATCAATGGTCGTGGTACATGAAGCACATATAACAGAGGCAACACCCTTATATTTATTCTCAACCATACAGAGTAGGAACTCACTGTGTTCAGCAGCCTGCAGGGCAGGTCTACAGTCAGAGATTATGATTCTGTATTGTGACTTGGTTTTACACAGATTACTTGAAAGATAGTCCTGCCCTGCAGGTTGCTGAATATAACTATGAGCATAGATCGTGCGATTTGCTTTGCAATCAGACCAGATGTTACACAAGCAACTAGAACTTTTGGTTAAAGCTGCATCCAGAAGAGACATACAACAGATAACTGGAGCAATGACAAGGTCTCTCGAACTGGCGGGCAGACACAAAATTGGACGCCTTGCGTTTAGGACTCACTTGATTGATTAGACAACAGAGCCCTTGGGTGAGTGATAGGTTTACCAAACTGGCGGGCAGACCTCCAAACATGCAGTAAAACATAAACATGAATACTGAATACCGCACAGACAGAACACAAAGGGAATAAGCAAGAGAATCGTCAATCAGAAAAGCCGGGTCAAAACGTATACAGGGTCCTCGTACAAACAGGTTGGCATTGGCAACTAGCAAATCAATCAGCAAATAATACTAGACAGCAGGCGTTGCGGGAACTATACTCCACGTCAGGGCGACGAGCAGATCCTCTTGCCCTGTTTTAAAGGTCAGTGGCTCCTCGTCATTATGCCAAGCCCCGCCCCCTCAGATGCCAATCTGCCATCTCTAACTACTGGCACCCGGCCAGCCAGCAATGCCGCCGGGCGCCCTGACCCCCCAAAAAGTGCTGCAGGGGCCAAAGACGTTGCAGTAGGGATCCGCAGAGGGAGACTGGGGGACTTATTCTCCCAGTCCCTCGCTGCTCCCGGCGGCCAGAGGAGGCGGTTGGAGCTGCGGTCCTCTCCTCGGGATTAGAGGTGAGTATCTGATACATTTGGGGGGGTTTCTGCTGGTGCTGACAGATTCTGCAGCAGCGGGATCCGTTAGCACCAGGTCCAGACTGTGGTTAACTGTCGGGCTAACTGCAGCCGGACTGTAATTAGCGTTAGTATATTGTAATGCTAACGCTAATTAATACTTTGCGCTCCCCATGTTAATTACAGGGAGTGCAAAGTACAGTAACCTTGCGCTGAAAAGCGCAAGATTCTAATTGCTAATGGTTTTTTTAACCCATTAGTGTTTGGATTGTAATATGGTGCGCTAGGGCCACCAGGGCTAACGTTAATGCTCACTCACTCACTGGTGAGCGCTAACGTTAGCGATAGGAATGTAATGTGGCCCCAGGTTGGAAAGGAAGGGTGCGTCTAGATTCCAGCAACGACCAGTTTAGCTCTTTTAACATGTCACAGTGGTGGGTCTTGTAGTTATATTGTAGCACAAAGCGGCAGAATGAGTTATACAATGTAGTAAGTTTATGAAAGTGCGTTTGTGGGGCAGCTGCATACACTACATCTCCGTATTCAATAGCTGGCATAAGCATTTGTTGTACAATCTGCTACTGCGGGGCTCAGGCAGGATTTGTTTCTGTACAGGGCACCTAGTTTGGGGTAAAGTTTAGATGAGAGCTTTCCGATGTGGGGGCCAAAGGATAGATTTGGGTCTAACCACATAACTAGATATTTGAGGGAACTGACTGTGATCAGTGTGTCATTTGATTTTGAGGAAAAGACGGGGGGTTAACCCTTGAATGGCGCCTGTTTTGTGATACAGCGTGTGTAGGGTGTATGCTGCTGCCTACCTGGGATAAAGATGCAATGCTTTGCTATCGCTTGATATCAGGTTTAAAGAATGGGGTTAATCTGCGGTTGGGCGCTGCTTAGATCAATGTGATACTCTGTATCGCATTTACTAAGTGTTGGCTTAGTGTACACGGATGGGGTCACTTACATACACAGTGAATTGTTTGTGATGTGTATAACGTGTATATCAATGAAGAGAGAAATGTCCTTGTAAATCTCAGTTCAAAAAAACGTTTTGTATAGAGCGGAAATACAGTTGTATATGTTTAATGTGTTGCTGCCACCTTGTGGCTATAGTCAGTATTAAATGTACTGATAATTGTATAAAAAACAGATCTCTGATGCTTCTTTCTTTTCCAATTCAGCAGGTCTTTACCTATTGGATTAAGCAAAGGAAACATACATAGTGCACACTGTGGTAAAAAATCATTCGATGTATAGTCACAAAAATTTGAAACTTACTTGGATTAGAGCCTATGGTGTTACCAGGCTCAATCTTTTTCGCTTTTCCGGTCCATAGAGGTGACCGGTGTCCCTTCTTTACTGCCTCCTGTGCTTGCTGCAGGGGTCCGTCTGTAACCTCCGGGTCCTTCTGGTTAGTGTATCAAGAAAGGGGGGGGGCGGCTGCTGGGTCTCCGCTGTGCAGTAATGACAGGACGCGGGGGTTGTAAAGGTAAAAAAGGGGTTTATTGATAAACAATACAAATAAAACAGGTATAGGGGTATCCAGAACGCGTTTCGCCTCACTGGCCTCTTCTGCTGGATAATCCTTGTGTTTCTGATGTCCATCTTTTATACGCTGTTCGGTAGTTTCATCATCCGATTGGTCCTGGTTAGTTTTGATTTTCACGCGAGCCTAGTGCGCATGTGCATATGGCTCCAAGTGGTTGGACAGGTCACATGATGATTTTGGACCTATTGGCATGTTTCTTCTTGTTCTATTATTATTATTATTATTATTATTTATTTATAAAGCGCCAGCATATTCCGCAGCGCTGTACAATAAGCACAGTACAGACAGGGTTACAATACATTGAACAACATTTGACAAACAGTACAGGAGGAGATGAGGGCCCTATTCCCGTAGGAACTCACAATCTAGGAGGGTTGGGGTTGGAAACAGGAGGAGAGGACTGTAAGGTGAGAGTGATTGATGGTTGCGTCAGTGAGTTGGGTGGTAGGCTTCCCTAAATAGGAATGTTTTCAGGGACCGTTTGAAGGAAGAGAAGTTAGGGGAAAGTCTGACAACACGAGGGAGAGCGTTCCAGAGAGTGGGGGCTGCGCGTGAGAAATCCTGCAGTCTATCATGGGAAGAGGTGATGCGGGGAGAAGCTAGGCGCAGGTCACTGTTTGACCTTAGGGAGCGGGCTGGGGTGTATTTGGTGATTAGTGAGGACAGGTAGTGGGGCGCTGAGTTAGTGAGGGTTTTGTAGGTAAGGATAAGGATTTTGAACTTAATTCTGCAGTGGATGGGGAGCCAGTGAAGGGACTCGCAGAGGGGAGCGGCAGAGACAGAGCGGCGGGTGAGGTGAATTAGCCTGGCGGAGGCGTTCAGGATGGATTGTAGGGGGGAGAGGCGGGACAGAGGGAGGCCAGATAAGAGATTATTGCAATAGTCCAGTCGGGAGATTACCAGGGCGTGTATGAGTTGTTTTGTGGTGACATCGGTAAGAAATGGCCGAATTCTGGAAATATTACGCAGTTGGTATCGGCAGGAGGAGGAAAGAGACTTGATGTGGGGGATGAAGGAAAGAGCAGAGTCCAGTGTAACTCCAAGACAGCGAACTTGGTTTGATGGGGAGATGGTGATATTGGGTGATCGTGTATTTTGCCAATATCTCCGGTGTGTGTGATATGGTGTAGCAGTATATTTACTGTATAGAGAGAGGGATTTTCTTCTTAGAGGGGACAGTCTGGGTGAATCTATTGTTAAGGGATATATGGTCTCGATCTTTGTTCATCAATCTTGGTGATAGGTGTGATATCAGCCTCCGGAATAGTGCAAGGAAAATCTTGTCCATTCGTTCATTTGAAGGTGTATAGAGCTGGATGGTGAATATTTATTCTATCCCCGATGAGTAAGAATGTGGACCTCCCATGTTTTGAATCTACTGAGGGGCTGTGGACAAATTAAATCTTCTTTGAGAGGTCGATCGTCTTACATATGGATGTTCTATTTGTGCCAATGTTGGTATAGAGGCATTTAAATGAAAAATTGGGCTCTCATATCCGTTGTATCCTCATAAGTTTATTTATGATGGGGCATAATAAATATTTATCATCTTTTTTTTTTTTAACATATTATTCTTTATTAAGAAATTGGAAAGACATACATAGTCAATATCAACAGTGTATAATAGTGCAGTAAATAAATGAAAAGCTTAATACATTGCGGAAAACATTGGCATTTGCTATGAATACAGAGTCGGTGGGCATGAACAGGGGACACATGCCCATTTATCGGGTGGTGTAGGCTTCATAGTGGTAGGTGTAGCTTCGGGAAGGGAGGAGTGGGGGGGGAACTCAGTGGCGAATATGAGGTCGGGGAACAGTCCTGCCTACCTACCCGGGGCAGGCAGTTGTTTTGCCAATAATGCCAGGAGCGATAATGTTCAGCAACTTTACCTAGAGATAGGGCGACCCTTTCTTCCGCCGATCGGATATTTTCCACCTCACGTAACCAAACAGAAAGAGGTGGGGCGTTGGGCTTACGCCAGAACATCGGTATAACCAGGCGTGCAGCGTGTAGAAGTCTGACGGTGATCGATTTCCGAAATACTTTGGATGGGGCCTCAGTGTGGTTAAGTAGGCAGTATTCCGGAGTAAATGGGGGTGGCAGTTCCGTGACTTCGCAAAGACAGCAGTCGTGAACGGAGCGCCAAAATCCAGCGAGGACAGGGCAATCCCACCATACGTGGAGAGCCGAGGCATTAGGTGCATTACATCCCCAGCAGCTGCCGGCCTCCCCGTCAGCATAATGGCTTAATATTTGGGGAGTTTTATGCCACCTTGTGAGCACTTTGTAGTTGGCCTCTTGTACTCTTACTGCTGTGGAGCTGGTGTGTGCTAATAGGCAGATAGCGCTCCATTGGTGATCGCCGAAGGTTAAATTTAGTTTGCGTTCCCAGCTAGAGCGAGCGGGGCTATTCAGGGGTGACGTGGCTTGGAGCATGTTATACATTAAAGAGAGGCAGTGCGATGGGTATTTGCCTCTTTCTATTAACATCTCGTATTGCGTGAGCGGTCTGATATAGTCTGACAGTGGGGCAAGGGTTCGTAATGACTGAATGAGCCTGTGATGGTGGAACCTCCAGTATGAATGAGTTTGCGTGTGGGATGGGTAAATGGTCACAAGGGATTGGGCCTGTTTCATGTAGGAAATGCTTAGGTCTTGGGGGAGAGGCAGGCCGTCCGTGTCCATCGGGAGCAGGGATCTAGAGAAAGCTGGTAACCATTGCAGGGGTAGGAGCGGCGAGGGGAAGGGAGCTATGTCTGCTGAAGGCTTCAGTGAGCGCCAGGCTCTCAGGGTGGCGTGTATTAGGGGGTGAGGGTCGGTCATGGTCTTTTTCGTGGAGATTGGCAGCCAGGGGAGACAGGACAGGGGGCATCACGCAGATCCCTGCTCTATCGCGATCCAAGACCTTTTTAGCGAGCAGGTGTCCACTCCATTATGCGTTGTAGGTGCGAGGCCAGGTAGTAGTGTCAAAAATGTGGGAGTGCAGTGCCGCCAAACTGTTTAGGGGCCATCAGTAAGGCCAGACTACTAATGCGTGTTTTTTTAGAGTTCCAGACATATGTGGAAATCATTGTGCGGAGCTGCGCAAAGAAGGAGGGAGGTAAGAGAATAGGGAGCGCCTGGAAAAGGCTACAAGCCATTGCGGGTCGAGAATTTCCCAGAGGGTTTTATAATATTGGAGGTGTAGTCCGTCTGGGCCGGGGGCCTTGCCCACCGGAGTCTGTTTAATGGCTTCAGTTAGCTCTGTCCCAGTGATCGGCTGTTCCAGTAGTCGTCCAGTCTCAGGTGGGAGGGATTTGTCAAGATGGGCCCGTATATAATCAACAATAGGTGTAACCGCGGGGTAGAGGGATAGAGGGAGAGGGAGGGATAGAGGGGTAGAGGGAGCATGGATGTTGTACGTATCTGTGAAGTGAGTAAGTAAAAGTTCCATCAAGTCCCGTGGGTGTGTGAGCAGCTCTTTAGTCGGTGTGCGTAGTTTAGGGATGTACATGGCACGGTTACATTTACGTAGGGCATGGGCCAGGAGTTTCCCGCTTTTATTCCCCTGGTCATAGAAGAGCCGTTTGGTGCGTTTTATAGCGGTTAAGGCCCTTATATTAAGCAGGGAGTGTAGTTCAGCTTTGTGCCCCAAGAGTTCTGCGTAGGTCTGGTCTGATAATGTGTTCTTGTGTGACAATTCTAGATTTCGGTAGGGATGTGCGTTTCGGGTTTCGGAATTTCGGAACTTTCACGAAATTTCCCGATTCGTGTTTTCGGATGCGGCCGAATTTCCGAAAAATTTTAGATCCGAAAATTTCAGATCCGAAATGTTTTCCGAGCCGAAACTAAATATTTTCGGATTTTTCGAATGGACTTGAAATGTGTCAAACGAGGAGAACAGATGTTCCGAAAAACGAAAATTTTCCGAAAAACGAAAATTTTATAAAAACGAAACTTTTCTGAAAAAAGAAAATTTTTCGAAAAAACGAAAAGTCGATACAAAAAACGGGCAAAATGACACGAAAAATACGAAAAATGGTCGATATTCCGAAAAATGTGCAATTCCGAAAAACAAAAATTTCCGAAATTACGAAAAGTCGATACAAAAACCGAGCACAGTGACACGAAAATACGAAAAATGGTCGATATTCCGAAAAAAAAAAGGAACCCGAAAAACGGGCCGAACCGAATCGAATCGAAACCGAAATCGGTCGAAACGAGCCGAATCGAAAAGTTTAAAAATCCGAAAAATCGAACCGAGCCTAGATTTCGGATAAGGGTGTGTAGCTCGGACTCGCGGTGTGCCCGTTCTCTTTTGAGGCGCGCGCCTTGTGAAATCAGATATCCCCTTGCGACTGCTTTGTGTGCTTCCCAGATAGTCGGGGGTGGAGGATCAGGCGAGGTGTTTTCGATGAAGTAGTGTCGAAGCGTGTCACGCAGTCCCGGCTGGGTGGAGTAGAGGTAATGTCACTGCTCTGTATGGAGAGAGCCTGTGGAGTCATGGGTCGATCCCAGCGAGCAACCTCTCCAGTAAGTGTCCTTGGCAAGACACCTAACGGTACACACTCGCCACCCAGGACATACTTGAAAACGAGAGAAATCTCAATGTATCCTTCCTGGTAAAATCCTTTCTCAAAAAAAAAAAAAAAATCTAGCCGGGTCATTCAAAAGTGTCTCATTTAGTCGCCAATGCGCGAATTTGGGTCGGTAGAGTGAGGATGCAATCGTCATAAGGACTGGGCAATAGTCTGCCCAGCTCGTGGCGCCTATGGTGACCGACTGCAGAAGGTGCGCAAAGTTAGATGGGATGAGTAGGTAGTCGATTCGTGAATATCGGTCATGTATTGTGCTATAGTATGTGTAATCTCTGACTGTCGGGTGCATAGCTCGCCAGCAGTCAATTAGTCTGTTGTCGTGCAGATGGAGATGGGCCTGTTGGTGCACCAAGGGAGCCACACTAGATGTGCCTCGGGAGGTATCCACACGTGGGTCAAGTGCTAGGTTAAGGTCGCCCCCCATTAAGAGTATCCCCTCTGTGAATAACATTATGGTGCGGAGTATTGCACGCAGAGCTCGGTGTTGGCCCCTGTTGGGTAGGTAGACAGAGGCGAAGGTATAGGTCTGGGAGCCTATGTGCCCTTAACCAAGGTGTATCTGCCTCCCTCATCGTATTTAGTATCCAGGAGCGTAAAGGGGACATGTCTGGAAAACAGTATAGCGGTGCCGCGGACTTTACAGTTCGCGAAGTAACCTGTGGGGAAATGACGATTACGCAAACTCGGAGCATTGTCAAGAGCGAAGTGAGTCTCCTGTATCAGAACCAGAAGCACGTAGCTTAAGAAATTCCCGAAGGGCAATATGTCGTTTCGTGGGGACGTTTAAGCCCCCTGCGTTCAAGGTGAGCACCCTAAGGGTGTCTGGTGTGAATGTCATCAATCAAGAGTAGAATTAACAAATAACAAACAGTAGAATGCACTAATTAATAGAAACAGATGCGATACTTAAAACTATCAAACAGGTATAACAACAGAAAAAAGAAAAGAAAAATCAACAGAGCTGTCGCAACTCGTGCGTTAAACAAACCCGTGGCACCTATACAGGTGTCGGGAGAGACCACACGTACCACCAGGACAGGGGTGGGTTGCAGCTCAGTGGGGTACGTGGAGTGAGCGCCTTCTCAAAAGGTGTTAAGAAGGTTGAGAGGTAAGTCAAAGGTTCCGCTACCTCCGTGTGCGATGGTCACAAGAAAAAAAGGGGGCGGTGTCTTAGGTATAAGCAAGGTTAGTATGTAGGATGGCCACTAGCTGCCGAGCGTTGTGTCCATCTTAGAGGGTTTAAAGTCAGATTGACGATCTCATCCTTCCTGAGAACTGGAGGGAGTGAAAGTGGCTGGCAGAGAAGCTTCCCGTCGCGGGTATTTTGGTCTGGGGTGACGCTGCGGAAGCTGCGGTTCGGGTGCATAGGCCACCGTTGGGTCTGGCCAGGACAACAGGGTGGTAGGTGGGAGGTGTAAAGCTTGTAAAAACCTCCTAGATCAGCCTCGTTGCGGGCCGTGACCAGGCCATGTGGAGTGCGTACCTGTATCCCAAAGGGGTGCAGCCAGCGATATTGTAGGTTTTCCTTTTGTAGTGCCATTGTGAGTGGTTTCAAGGCTCTGCGGGTGTGCAGTGTGATAGGGGAGACATCGTGGAACAGGGTGATAGTAACTCCCTCAAATTTGATATGTGGCCGTTCACATGCTCGCCGCATAATCTCTTCTTTAACGCCGAAGCGGAGGAAAAAACAAATAACATCCCTCGGCGGGGCATCCGCTGGCCCTTTTGGGCGTAATGCTCTATGATAACGTTCAATGTCAATATGTGAGGTGTGATCGCGGTCGAGGATGGTGTTAAATAGGCAGAGCAAAATCCTACCCAGTTCTGCAGGTGACCCTTCCCCTTCACGTAGGCCTCGGATTCTGACATTTTGTCTGCGGCCACGATTTTCGAGATCTTCCACGTGGCGCGTCAGCGTGAGTAATAGGTGATGGTGTGCGTCAACACGTGATGAGGTTTCTGCGATTAAAGTGGACTGGTCTCTGTGACCGCTCTCCACTCGCTCCAAGCGGTCTCTGAGGCCCGTTATGTCATCTCGAAGCAGCTGGATATCTGCCGCCAGCGATTGGCGGAGGGCGGTGTTGGCCATCGTCAGGTCTTGTTTAGTCGGAAGAGAACGAAGGAGTTGAAGGAAGTCTGTTGGGGCCTCCCATGCGTCCGTCGTTGAATGCGAAGGCAACGAGAAACCACCTGGTGAGGTTGGCTCCATGGTAGGGGAGGCCGGCGACTCAGGCTGGCCTGGCGGTGGGGCAAACAATTGTCAGATACCGGGGGTGGAAGAGTCCCCACCGTGTCCGGGGGTCTCTGGCGCCTGGGAGGTTTTTTCCCACGACCCATGGTCCCTTTAGTATACGTCGGTGCAGGAGAGAAGTCGGAGGTGAGCGGAAGCACCTATTCTAGGTGGCCATGTAAATCAGCCGTCGCGTAGAAGAGAAAAAAAAAAAAAAAAGGCGCACGGATAGTTGGGGTCCACCGGAAAAATTATCTAGGAAAAATTGGGAAGAAAAGTTGGGTGAGCCGAGGGGGATCACCCGCAAAAATTGTTAGGTGGCTGCTTGCCAAGACACTGGGGGTGGAAGACACTCCGGTGGTCAAGTTGAGGTGCAGTGTAGGCCGGATCCAGAGGATCTCTGCGGGGAGTTCGAGGTGGTTAATGCGGGTCCTCTCGCGTGGGGCAAGGCGTTGGGACGTTTCATCCAGCGGTCCCCCCTCTAGACACCTGGCGATGGTAAGGGGCAGGTGTCCGATCGGTGCTCAAGGGGATCGGGAGGGGCCGCGTTCGAGTGCCGCCACGTGGGTGCCTGATGTGCACGGGTCCCGGGTGATAGGAGGAGTCCGGTACGGAGCGCAGGGGGGCAGTCAGGTGGCTACTACGACCTGTTCCTGGGGGTCGTGCTCCGATTGTCTCGGCTCCAAGGCGCTGTCGGCCACGTCCCCAGAAGTGGAGCCCCCTGGGAGAATCGGCCCCACGCGGTGCAGGCTCCCGGTGTGCTGCAGGCCCAAGGGGACCCAGCGGGACCCCCACAGCTACCCGAGGGCCCCGGAGAACTCACCCCGGCACCGACGCGTTCCAGCCGGGATCCCTGGAGGCAGTTCGTACCCCACTCAGGCAAAGGACCATAAGAAATCGTCCAAAACAAGGTCTTTGTGCAGGAGCTAACTCGTGGCACGTCTCTTCAGCTCAGCATCAGGCCACGCCCCCATATTTATTATCAATTGGTGTTAATTCTTATGAGAATACATTTACATTCCGGGAATTATATGATGCCCATGTTCGGTTTAATCACCGACTCTATTATTAATTGCTTATCCTTGGAGGGATGGGTTTCGATTCGTGAAGTGGACTCAATATCTTTAGGTTGTTCTATAGGGGGCGGAAGTCTTGTAAAGCAGGTGGAGGACACATATTTATGAAGTGTGGTCGATCGCCTTATGTTTATGGGACTTATTATCTTATGAAAGGGGAGAGCCTCATCTAGTAACTATGTAGGGTGCTGATTATTTTCTTTCTTTAGGAGGCAACTGCGTGATATGAGGGTTATCTGGTCTGTAGGCTGAGGGGGTGGGGATTTTGCCCTGATACATAGATGGGAATTTTTTAATTTATGTAGTTTAGGTGATGTTCCAAAGTGCATTGTTACAGTTTTGTCTGTATTTAGAAAAAGTTTGTTATCTGAAACCACTTTTCTACCTCTGTGAATTGTTCTTGCAGCATGGCTTCCAGTTGCAGGAGATTTGGTTTGCTGGTGTAGATTACGGCATCATCTGCATGCATGTGCAGTTGTGATGGGCGTGGGGATGGTACCGGGGTGGCACCAGGGTATTGGGATGTGGTGAGCCCAGCGTGCAGTGATCTGCACAGACAGAAGGGTGGAGTATGGAGGATGAATGGAAAAACTGACCGGTGTTGATTTTTGCAGAAAGAGAGGAGGCTGCTGGAATCTGGTAAGATGGTGGGGATCTGGTAATCAGGAACAGGTGGAGAGTTTGGGTCTCAGACAAGCTGGATAACTCAGGGCTAACAGAGAGTATGAACTTGCTCTGTCAAGGAATGAGTTGCAATGAACAGCAAAGCAGTACCTGGGGCGGAGCCCTTTATTTTGAATGTGTTATGACGTGCTTGGTGTTTAACTGGTTTACTGCTGGGTGTTAGCTCTTTCACTCCTTGCAGGTGTTATGCATGAATGCAGGTTTCAGGAACAGGGGCAACATAGGAAGTTATGCTGCCAGGAGCCACAGAGGATGGGGTGCAGATGGGGGGCATGACAGTACCCCCGTTCACAGTCACGCTCCGGGTGACCCAGGATGGGTAGTAGAACTGTCCAGAACTAGGCACGGGTCATTCTGGTGGGTGCTGGTTCCAGTATTCGGCGCACCACCGGAGGGCAGAATCAAGGTCAGGAGAGGTGATGCTGGTTTGGGTACGTGCCTTTCTCTGACACCGTCGTGCCTTGGTCTTGGTTTTCGGAAGGGCAGCAGAAGCATCAGGAAGGAGGGTGCCCATGTACCCAGATGGCAGTCTCCTTTCAGTATCATCAATCTCCTGACAACAGAGTAACCCCTTTTTGAATATGTCGAGGTCTTTGCGACAAACCACAGTCCCATTAGAAGCAGTGACTCGGTCCTCGGGTGAAGGGTCAGCTGATACTTCAGGAATGAGGGTGCCCATGTACCCAGGTGGCACCAAGGTAGGTCTCGCAAAGCATCCCTGCACTGCGTAGGGAGCTGGATCCTCAGGCGAGGGGTCTGGATCAACAGGGGTGTCCTTAGCACGTCTGGCCTTGGAGACGGATGGGCATAAATGGGAGGCATAGTCACCAACGAACCTAGTGCCCACATAGGAGGATGGCATCGGGTTAGGCATCTCCTACACTCCTCCCAGTTCCCATTCATCACTGGAGGAAAAGCGGTTGAGATGGGACTCGCTGAAATTTACATCCTCCTCACAATAATCCTGCTCTGGATCAGATTCATCACTGGATGAGCAGATGTTTCGCCATGCTTTTATACAGGGTGAGGAGGTGGTGGCAGCCTCTATCACTTCCTGCCTGGTGAGTGCGCTGTCCTGGGCTGTTTCCCTCAATAGCTCCTCTGGATCTGGGTCTTCAGAGGGTAAATAGCCGAGTGGTGTAAAATTATACAGGGGGTCATAACCCATATCTTCAGACTCAAGGATCGCCAGATCTTGCTGGCTGTGAGTGATGGGAGTTGTTGTTATACCCGGAGTCTGGAGGTACATAATCTCCATAGGGGTTGGAGAATCTGACTCCTCAAGCACAGTCTCATAGTCCATAGTAAGCGCAGGTTCCATTTCTATGGGCAAGGTGGTCTCTGTCTCCATAGGACTGGGAAGCTCTTCCTCTGCTTCAGGACTAGCCTCCAGCAAATGCAGTGCTCTTGGGGGTAGACCTTGATGCAGGAGGTTTCCTACAAGCAATCACAGGTGTCGGTAAACCATTTTCAGATGGGGTGTGTTTCTGGGCACTGGAGTTTTTTGTTTGGGGGCCTGTTTGTTTTGGGGTACTGGCTTAGGTACAGCAGGTCTCCTGGGTACTGGAGGTCTTACTGAAGCAGATTTAATCGCAGGGACTTGCTTGAAGTCGGTTTCTGCAGGAGGCCTACACACTGGGGCCTGTTTAGGAACAGTAGCAGGCTTTGGTGCCGGTGTTGGTCTGGTCCCTGCAGCGTCAGGTTTGGGGGGCTTTAGTGGGCAGCTAGAGATCTAGTGCCGTAAATCCCCGCAGTATAGGCACCGGTTTGAGGCCTGTCTCCAGGCATGTTCCTCTTCAGTCAGCGGATTATGGTGCTGCTTTGCAGGAGGAATAAACACCTTAGGCGTGGTTCCTAAATTGCCTTGCAGCAAACTCCTTAACCATGTCAATTAGGTGTTTAAGCAGGTCCTGGTAGACTTTGCTTATGAGCTCCGCCACGATGGGTAGCACTGCGGGCTCACTCATGTTTAGGCTGTTCATTCTGTCACGGGTGTGGGGATGGTACTGGGGTGGCACCAGGCTATTGGGATGTGGTGAGAACAGCGTGCAGTGATCTGCACAAACAGAAGGGTGGAGTATGTAGGATGAATGGAAAAAATGACCGGTGTTGATTTTTGCAGAAAGAGAGGAGGCTGCTGGAATCTGGTAAGATAGTGGGGATCTGGTAATCAGGAACAGGTGGAGGGTTAGGGTCTCAGACAAGCTGGGGGCTAACAGAGAGTATGAACTTGCTCTGTCAAGGAATGAGTTGCAATGAACAGCAAAGCAGTACCTGGGGTGGAGCCATTTATTTTGAATGTGTGTTATGAAGTGCTTGGTCTTTAACTGGTTTACTGCTGGGTGTTAACTCTTTCACTGCTTGCAGTTGTTATGCATGAATGCAGGTTTCAGGAACAGGGGCAACAAAGGAAGTTATGCTGCCAACAGTTGACAGTATAAATAGTTGATAGAAACAGCGCTTCCTCCGACAGCAGTGATCCCCTTCCCTCTGCTTGCTTCTATGTGTACAGTTGAGGCTTTGCAGACGTTGGGCAGATCATTTATGAATATTGTGAATAGCAGGGGGCTGAGTATCGAGCTTTGGGGTACACCGCACGTGACTCAGAGGTGGAGGGAAGTGCTGTCAGAAATGGACACATATTGCGATCGATCGGATACATACAATTGAAACCAGTTTAGTGTGCGATCACCAATACCGGAGTTTTTACGTTTTTGTAATAGGATGCTAAGGTCTACTGTGTCAAAGGCCTTGGCAAAAGCAAGGAAGATGGCTCCAGTTAGGTTTCCTTAGGTTCCATGTCAGCTTGGATATCATTAAAAACTTTTAAACGGGCAGTTATAGCTGAATGATTAGGACGAAATCCTGAGTGATCTGGGGCTAAATAGTTTGAATTTTGATAATAATCACGTAATTGCATGTAGACACATTTTTCCAAAATTTTTGACATTACAGGGAGCAATGATATCAGACGGTAGTTGGATACCAAAGTATTGTCGCCGCTTTTATGGATAGGTACCACCCTCACATTCTTCAAGAGTTTGGGTATGTACCTAGTCGCAATTGATTCATTGATTAGGGTTGCGACAGGTTTTGTTACGTTAATCCAATAAAAAAGGTATCACTATTTTGATTATACTGATACTTTGAATACTGATTTTGGCATCTGTGCTAACACGGCTTATCAAATCTACACTATATATACATAGTAACAGAAAACATGACAGACACAATGTACATGGGTAAAAATATATATTAATGGATACATAATAATATGTTAAGTGTACATATTGCACCATAACTGTCCTCCTCATATTTTAACACCTACTTTACATTAAAATGCCTTTTTTCCCCCTCTTTTTTTCTTGCTGTTCCACCCATTTTAGAGCTTCTTGTGCAATGGCAATGCGATATATTGGTTCAGAAGAGGTTCCCCCTGGTAGGGTGCATACCATTGTGGCCATTATGCTCTTTAGTGAATCTTGCCATGTAAAAAAGTTTAATTATCCCTGTATTTGTTGACAGCAGGCATTGGTTTCCTCATATGTCAGTGGGGCTATTTGTACATGTAATACAGCATTGGATAGTTGAGGGATACACACAGTTCGATAAGCTTATGTAATGCTGTTTAAAACTGTGTTGCTGCAATTACTCGGTTTTAGCCACCAGAGGGAGACAAAAGCCATATGGACAATGCGGGACCTAAACGAACTACAATATCTTTCAGGCTTTGCGGCAGGGACAGGAAGTGGGTGGGACAGGGAGGAAAGACGTAAGCAGCCTCGTACGGAGGAGCGCCAGTGTGAGCGGAGCGACGAAAGACAGAGGACGCAAGTGAGACTGCCAGGGATCGAGACCAGGCCGGAGAGCAGATGCTACCTCGAGGGCGCTGGAGATCGGGACAGTAACTTGCGGAGGCATACCCATCATCACCGGGAGGTTTGCACAAGAACTTCAGTTCCAGTTGGACCCCCTGTAAGGAGACCGCGACGATCCATAGGGAGTGCAGGCGGTAGGCTGTAGTTCTTGACTCGGAGATCGGATGGGCCAGAGAGCGGATCCGGTGGCACAGAGTTCCGGAGGACCAGAGGAGAGACATCCTCGACCAGACAGTGGGACAGACTGTATAATGGATGGATGAGAGGCCTTACAGGCCGAAAGTCCAAGTGTGTCCAATGGCACACATTACTGTGAGGTTTATTGCTGTGGAGCTCTGTGATATGCTCATACACAAATTTTGGCAAACTGACAAAGATCGAAGGCAGTGAAAGTCCCCATAGAGAAGTAATGGTTAATCTGTTTAGAGACACCGAACAGCAAAGAAATGTCCAGATGTCCGATGTTTTCATTTGGCAGGTTTATTCAGGCGAACGAACTCCATAGGTTTCAATGTTAAAAATATTCATGTTTTTACCCAATATCTAATAAACCGTTTATTCCTTTAATCCATAGTAAAAAATCTCTTTATTTATTGATTTTATTTTTTTAGTATCTTTTAGGCATTTTTCAAAATAAAATTTTTATTTTTTTTCTAATAGCATTTTTTCTTTTTTTCTGTAGCAGACCTTTTTATTATCATTCATAGGAACATATATGTTAATTCCAGACATTTTCGTTAAGTAGTTCTTTTTAAAACAGCAGGCGACGGGTTTGCGGCAGCATTCGGTGGCTGATGCCCTGCACTTCAGGGACCCTGTGGTGAATTCACCGAGGAAATTTGATTCCCAAAGTGCGGGGAACAACAGAACACTGAATTGTCTGCGTTATTTTGGTGCTCTGTGAATATCCTCTTTGTGGTGTTTTTTTTGCCACCCCCTGGAAAGTGCCAGCCTAGGCCTTGCCTACCCAGGACATACTTGAAAATGAGAGAATTCTCAATGTATCCTTCCTGGTAAAATATTTTTGTGTAAAAAAAAAAAAAAACTATATATATTTTTTTAGGGTGTCACCCTAGGGGGTGGTGTTACCCGGTGCTTGCCTCCCCCCCCCTTGAGACGCCTCTGACCTGAAGCAAACATTCTTGTGCTTTAGAAAATGTGACCATCTCATAATTGCAGAGGAAATTCCCCAGTGACCAAATATGTCTCTTAATGAGTGTCAAGTCACACTTAGTTCCTTCTTCCTTTACAATACTTCTTCTAATATTTATCTACTTCCAGTTTCCCCTAATATATATTTGTCTAAGATTTGTATGTCCACCAAACACGGAATTTGGATAAAACACCAAGGGCCATATTACAATCTTAAGTGTTAATGTGCGCGTTAAAAAAAAATGCGCTCAATTCCGTATTACATTATTAACGCGACAACCGCACGTAATCGTCTACCGCGTGTGACCCTGTGCGAACCATGCTGAGCTTACTGTACTTCACGCGTCCTATACTTAACATTATTAGCGCAAGTGCAAATGTGCGCACGATTAACGTGGTATCACAATCTATTAGCGCAAATTACCGCATGGGCGATAAAAGGAAAATCTTTGCGATTATGAAAAGCTGGTGCTAATGGCATATCTGAACAACCTGGCTAACCCCCCAAAAAAAACAGCCCATAACAAGGAATGCAGCAACAATATAATGGATGATGGCAGGTGTGTGTGTATTATTACTGTAGCATATGTGCTAATTTTGCATCATAGATGCAGAACCCGTCTCTGATGCCTCTGGCAGATGCAATTCAGATGCGTTTGATAGGTGTGTTTCTTCATTTTGATTGGCTGAATGGGTGCAAAACACTGTGCGCGCAAAGAGTTTTGCGCGAGACGGCACTGCGCCTGCATTTGTACGCGTACTGTTTGCGCGCGCAATTGATCAGCGGAAGAAAAAAGCAGCGAGGATTGTAATTCCAGTGGGGATTTGCACGCACAAAAGTTTAATGCTTGGCGCAAAGATTTTCGCTTTGCGCGAGGCTTCTTGCGTGAAGATTATAATATAGCCCCAACAATTTACTGCGTTGTGAAGAAGCCATATTAGAAGTAATTGATCGTTTTCGTCTCATAAGCCTTAATAGATACTATTCTATTATTCAACTCTTTTGTCCTTTTTTAGTTCCAAGATTGAAAACCTATTGAAACAAGACAGTAAAACAGCACAAAATGTATAACCAAACATTTTTTCCAGGTTGCCTATTCCTCAGTAAGTTAATATACAAATTGTGTCCCTTCTTGATTATTACATTTGTTATTGAAATGCTATAGCGTTAAACACTTTCGATCACAATATAAAATATTACATTTTACAATTGGAGCTGTCACTTGTGATTTTTTCTTCCTAGCCTCATGTTGTGCTACAACCTCAAAGGTTCTGCATTTTATTTTATTTATTTTTGTTGTTTCACTCTTAAATAAAGCCTTTTTTTATGTACAGTATAGGTAAGTGGTGTGTCAGACTGTGTGCCGCAGTAAAAACATAACCTATGAATTCAGTTGTCACGATATTAATGGCTTCCATTGTAATTACAGCATACAAAAACAAATTGCGCTATGGAGGAAATTTCATTAAAAACTGGAGCGCCATTTGACTGTCTAAACTTTGTGAACACTATTATTAAAAATGGATTCTCTAAGCAACCATAGGTAATAAAAATGTAAAATACGTCCTCTTATTGCACTCTCAAATAATTTCTTTCTTTCTTTCTGTAATAGTGGGAATTACATTATCATTACTATCACGCGACCATAATAGATACATATTTTCTAGGGGCTAAATTACATACCAAACGCTAACTGTAGCGTATATGTAAGCGTTAACATCAGGATAAGTGACTTGTGCCGCCCATATTACATCCCTAACGCTAAACAGGCTTGCATGAGCTTACTGTACTTCGCGCACCCTACACTTAACATGGGGAACACAATCAGTAATTAGTGTTAGGATAAGTAAGCACTGCGGAATATGCCGGCGCTTTATAAATAAAGAATAATAATAAGAATTATTACAAAGTCCTAGCACTAATTACTGCAGCGATGGGCTTAACGTATTTTCCAAAAAGCTGGTGCTAAATGATTCCACTTTTGCAGAATCATTTAGCACCAGCTAAACCCTTGCCTCCCAATAAATCTAATACTCATTTCTCATGTTGCGGGGAAAACGGCAGAAACGGCCAATTCTCCTTGCCTTGAGCAGAGTGAGACTAGGGACAAATAGCCCCCAGTCTCCCTCCGCGATCACTCCGCGACACTAAGAGATCTCGTGAGAGCGAGATCGCGCAGGACTCGCGGGACAGCATTGCAACCCTCCATGGAGTCCTATGGACTCACGGAGATGATACTCCCAGCAGCACAGTAGCACTATCGCAAGTATTCCCAAGGATAGCAGTGCATCCTGGGGCTTGGTGCTGAAGTAGCCCTTGCCCTGGAATCTCACGATGAAATGGGAAAGCAACGGGAAAACCTGCATGTGCAGGGTTTTCCATGATAGCGTCCCCATTTTAGCGTGAACATTGTAATCTATCCCTAGGTCTTTGCAACAAAATCATTGTGAGCAGCTGACCTTGGAATAGTATGATGGTGTAAATAATCTATATCTGTATTGGCGTGCATAGGACTCCATACAGCATGGCACATCCCTGCAGCAAGCTCTATGTCCAGCTAGCATTAGCAGGATTACAGAGGAAGCATGGAAGTACACTGGGAATGATTTGTTCCCAGTTTCCTGTCTCTCATGGTGAAGAAAGCTGTTGATCGAACCGCTGTTTCCCAAGTGGGATGAAAGGTAGGTATAGGATGCATTAAGTAATTTTTCAAAAGCATCAGGTTCTGGCAGTCTGTATTTCTTTGAGAAAAACCAACTCCAGAGGAGAATAACGAGCTGCCTGGGAATTGCCCATTCTTCTCCAGAAGCTAAGTAATGGCTCTTATGCAAAGGGTAGAGGCCTTTAATCCCTTCCATGCGGAGGATGTGCACGTCCAGCTGCATGGACACTTTGCTGCAGAGGACGTGCTGAGCTAGTTCTCCCATTGCAGTCAGCGATCGGCCTGGATTCTTGGGATCTTGGATGTCAGCCCAGTCTCCAGGACCCCGGCCGCATGAATAGAGGCATCGTGCCGGGCGCGATGACGTCTATTCCAGGCACCCCCACACCAGTGCAGGGAAGGTGCCTGAAGGGGAGGGGGGAGGTATCGCCATCCCCATCGGTAAGGGGTACAACAAAAAGGCAGGCACCGCTTTGAAGGGCACAGCCTGCCCTTCCAAGTGGTGGCTGCCTTTAACCCCTGAGATGCCGGTACGCGATTCGGCGCCAGATCGCAGCCTAGTTCTGGTGGGGGGCTGCCATCTTGGATGCTGGCTCCACCTCTGGGTCCCCCCTTGCTACTGAAATCATTGCACATGGCACGATTACGTCAGCTAGCCGGGGAACCCTTAGCTGCCTGGAGATTTCCTAAGGAAATCCCATGGTGTAGATAGGGGGTTCCTTTGCACCCCCATATCTCCTGAACGATGGCAGCTAGAGGGAAGGTCTAATTTGAAAGGCCAGAGCATGGCCTTTCGAATGATACCAAACCGACCATGTTAAAAGTAAGCAAAAATAAATAAAAAGAAAACTAATTTAAAAATAAATAAATTTTGTGTTATTTTTTTAATGCAGAAATATTGTTCACATTTCAAATATAATGTGATCAATGATGCTGCACTAACGATTTTTTCTATGGGGGGGTTTGCTAATAAACACGTAATTTCCCCCCAAAAAATGTAATGAGTCATTTCTAATTTTTTTAGCAAGCACATCCCATAGAAATTATAACCACAAAGGCTCGGATGATAAAAAGGGATAAAAAAAAACATGACACGCTGTAGATGATTGAAAATTCAAATTTTATTGCATTTTTTGTTATAATATTCAGGCAGGACATGACATATACATATAATAATGAAATATAAATCTGCCGAGTCTGCCGGAAAGAACGATATACTGTATAATTTGTCTGGGTCATATAATAAAATGTGACTTCAAATCACGTTTAAACATGAGCGAAACCGGTAGAAAATTTGCTCCGCACACAGGGGTGAAATGGCTCAGCAGCAAAAGGGTTAATATACAGTAAGGAGCTGCAATGACCGAGCTGCAAGATCGGAATAGCAATTAGCATTTGATGAAGGACAGAAACCATATCCAAAAGGGCGAGTCGAGATCTCCCACACCCCTCTGAGGATATGACACGACAGAAGTTCAACCAATGAGGTTAGAGAGGTGTCCCATAGGGTGAAAGAAGGAAACAGACATGGAGACGAGGTCTGCATCGCACGCTGCACACATGTAGCGTTGATCTGCAGTGAATGGACCAATGTGTGGACTATATAATGCTGTTTGTTCTCTTGATATGTTTGTCAACTGAGAAAGCTCTTTATAACGAAACTTGTTTTGACAGTTTGTCTCTTTATTTTGGTTTTATATGTTTTTATATGCTTTTTAAAGTGGCGGCTGGTGAGGTTTGAACCTGGATGGATGTCTGGACACCCCTCTTTGTTAGGTCCCATCCACATTTGTATTTTAAGCCCATCTCTTAAACATCTAAAATAAACTTACAGAAAACCATTTGCTGTAGGCCCAGAACAGATCACTAAACGCATGGAAAAAGAAACCGCCCTGCAAAGACAGAGCAATAAAACTAGTCAGTTACATTAAAAGGTTAGAAAATAATGTGAACCTCTACATCAGGGGTCGGCAACCTGCGGGCTGTATACGGCCCGCCGCCCCTGTTGTTAATACCCACGGGTGTCTGTAATAAAATCACGGACACCTGTCCCGCAATAAAAATCCTACAAGCGGCCGCTGGCACAAAGCGCGGCCACTCGCCTGGGATCCAACAGCCAGCCGCGATCTCGCGAGAACTCCACGAGATCGTAGCTGGCTGGTGTATGGATCCCAGCGAGCGGCAGAGCTTTATGCTGGCGGCTGCTCGTAGGAGGGAAAGCGCATGGCCGCTGCAATGACTCTCTCGGAGGGGCCTGGCAGAGCAGACAGGAAAGGTGACCTGGGGGCAATATAATATCCATGTGAGCTGGGGGCAATATAATATCCATGTGTGAGCTGGGGGCAATATAATATCCATGTGTGATTCGGGGGCAATATGGGCAATATAATATCCATGTGTGAGTTGGGGGCAATATAATATCCATGTGTGAGCTGGGGGCAATATTTCCATGTGAGCTGGGGGCAATATAATATCAATGTGTGAGCTGGGGTCAATATAATATCCATGTATGAGCTGGGGGCAATATATCCATGTTTGAGCTGGGGGCAATATTTCCATGTTAGCTGGGGGCAATATAATATCCATGTGTGAGCTGGGGACAATATATCCATGTATGAGCTGGGGGAAAATATATCCATGTGAGCTGGGTGCAATATATCAATTATCTTATTTAAGTTTAAAAAGTAAACATAGTTCTATGTGAAAGTCTTCTGGTGATGCTGATCGGCCGTCGGCCATTTTGAGGCCTTTTCTTTTTGCCACCTGGACATCTCGTTCTTTGTTCCCCTGAGACTCACCTCTGCTGGGGACTTGTCGGATGCAGAAGGCGGGGATGGAGGACCCCCATCCTCCGGCTGCACCTGCTGTCCCGCTGGCAAGGGACCCGGAGATGCGACCAGAGCGGTGCAATTTGGACCACCCTCCGCCTGCTAGTGGGATGGAGGCTTGGTTTGATGCCCTCGAGGCCTTTCTCGATCAGACTCCGGGGGATGAAGAGAGTCCACTTACCTGCCGTCCATGGCGGCGGCTGATGCGTTGCTGGGAGCTGACCAGGAGCCTGAGGACCTGGAGGAAGAGACACCGGGGGATGCTGAACCGTGTTTGATGGGAAGTGTGGTCGACAGTCTGGCGCGTGATGACGGAGCTACCTTGACAGAGGAGGTGATGTCTGCGGGGAAGCCTTCCCCAGAAGCCATGCTGAGGGAGAGACTGTTGGACCTGGTGCTGGTGAGAGGCAGCGTTGGCAGTGCGGCCGGTGCAGCCACCGGGAAGGCCCAAGGACTGGTTGCCCTTCTTGTCTGCCACGTGGGCTTGTATGTGGCGCGGATTTCGTTCTCCATCACCGGGTGCACTTATGCTGATCAACCTGGCCTATATGCCGTGACCTTACCTGTGTTGAAGCGAAGACCATTCAGAGACACTGGATGAGAATATTACCCCAGAAGCAGTTTCACCCTTTTTGATGTTATTTTTTCTTTTATGCATATCTTTTGTGAGGACTTTTCACTTATTATTATTATTATTATTTTTTTGTGCCCTTTTTGTGATATGTATGTCCCCAGCTGGGGACATCCTAGCAGAGACTTTATTCTCCTTTTACTTTGAGGAATTTTCTCTTTATTGCTACCCCCTCATTTTATTTTTGATCGTTTGCCACTTTTTTTTTCTTTCTTTTCTGTGAAGACCCCCCCCCCATATGTGTTTCTTATACCTGTGATATCTGGCCCTGCGAGGCCACTCTTGATGGTCGGTCTGTGACCCTTCGAATGCAAAATAGAAATCTTCAATTAAAAAAAAAAGTAAACGTTATTTAAAATCTACTGTGATTGTTGCGTTATTACAATATTATCATCATTTATTAGCTTTGTAGGGGAATGCGGCCCTCCATGCATTCAAAGTTGTTGCATCCGCCCTCAGGCAGAGAAAGGTTGCCTACCCCTGCTCTACATAATTAACATTACTATGGCGGTAATTCAGTATCAATCGGAGTTTACTGTTGGTACAAATAATGGTGACTCTTGCCATTGTTGAAAAACAATAAACTTGTGTGTTTCCCAAAGGGAAATTCAAACAATGGCAGGAGAATCTTCATCAATGAATTTCCCTTTTAGGAAATGACAACCTTTAACGTTGTTGCGACAATGGTAAACTACAGTGGTTCTTGAATAACCCGCTATGTGTTTCGTAGATATGTGATACACAGTGCACTTTACTGTGCATTTTATTGCTGTGGAGCTCTGTGATATGCTCATTCCAAACATTATTGTGAGTTTTATTGCTGTGATACGCTCATACACACGGCGCACATTGCTGTGAGTTTTATTGCTGGGAAACTCTGTGATATGCTCATACACACCTCACATTACTGTGAGATTTATTGCTGTGATACGCTCATATACACTGTGCATAACTGTGAGTTTTATCACTGTGGAGCTCTGTGATACAGTAATATGAGGTGTATATGAGTGTGAGTTTTATTTCAGTGGCTTTCTACATTCACACATCCATAAATTGCCCTGTTCTCCATGCAAGTTTTGCTTTTCTCTCCCTTGTTTGCATTGTCATCCGCAAGCTCAATTCTCTCAGCATGTTATTTGAGAGTATTTTTAAATTTTAATTGTTAACTTCACACCCCATGTTTCAAATAATTGATAAAAATTTCAACAAAAATCACTTGGTAGTGAAGGGGTTAACGATAGGGCCAAACAAGTGTTTGACGGATCATATAGGGAACAACACACATACAGGGTTATTCAGAGAGAGCCAATCTGGGCCTGAAATGGCACTGAACAGGGTATTTCCCTGTAAGGCGACATTTCGAGGCCATTCGGCTATTCAAAGAGCAGGCAGTTTGCCAAATTTTGGTGAACTACCAGCAAGTACAGTGCTGTTTGAAGGCAGTGAAATCCCCATAGAGAAGAAATGGTTTAATCTATTCAGAGACACCGAAGAGCAGTGAAAAGTTGCCGAAGTGCCCTGCTGTTTGGTGGTTTCATTCGGCAGGTTTATTCAGGCAAATCCCATAGGCTTCAATGTTAAAAATATTCCTGTTTTAATTCAAAATCTAATAAAGCGTTTATTAATTTAATCTGCAATAAAAAGTCTCTATACTTATTGATTTTTTTTTGGATCTTTTAGGCATTTTTTCCTCAAAATATTTTTTCTGTTTTTTTGTAAAACGTTTTTTCTTTTTTCTGTAAGAGAACTTTTTATTAACATTCATAGGACCTTATATGTAAATTCCAGGCATTTCCGTTCATTAGTTTTTTTGCGTTTAAATTTTCACACTTTCTTTTTTTTGTGCCCTGTTCGTCAGCTTGTCGGCTCTCTCCGGTGGCTGGTCTGTACTGTGTTCGATGGCTCGTCTGCTTGTTCTGACGTGTTCGGCGTGTATTTTGCGGTAGTTCCGGTGGGTTTTCGGCAGGTGTTCAGCATTTTTTAGGCAGTTGTTCGGCAGGTTATCGTCAGGTATTCAACAAGTTTTCCCTAAAGTCCAGGGACTCTGTGGTGAATGCTGAACTTTGATTCCCCAAAGTACAGGAAAGTGCGAGGAACAAGAGAGAACCGAAATGTCGCGACATTTCAGTGCTCTCTGAATAACCCCCATAGTATGCAGATTTTTGGTTGCTGTAAAAACACTAGGACCCATGTCAAGACATGTCTACGGGCATGATGCTTTCTGTAAAAGTATTTAGAATTACAATGGACGGACGTACTGCGCTCATGTGACCTGTCCTAAGTAATTGGGATATTGCCATGAAGACAGTTGATTTAAAAATAGTAAAAACGGGTAACAGAGTCAGAAAAAGAATTATGGGTTTGCAGTAAGTATGCTATTCTATGAAGTGAACGTTTCATGACAAGGAAGTAATTTCCACAATGACACAATAATGAAGAATGTTTACTGAAGGACAGTTTGACGTACTTGATCTCAGCCATAAATACATATTTGAACACTCATTGTTGTAAAGTAACTTCCTTCTCTAATCTATTCTTCTCAGCGCGCCTTTGCTTTCATTTTCTCGTTTTCTCTGTCATACATACTTGGTGAATGCCTACATTTATGTAACTGTAGCTCTTTTTGCAGAATTGCCATTTCTCCTGTATGTCAGATGTCACTGCAGCTCTAAGACGCCTGCCTTAGGAACCCCGATTTAACTAACCCAATGCCATGGCCCAGATTTCATAGGGGGTTGCGGTTCTAGGGAAATCACACAATGTAAATCCACTGGTTAGTATTGTCAATTAGATAATAATTTAGGAAAGAAAGTATATTTTGTTGCGACTGTGTTTATGTGAGTACATACTATACAAATGTGTGTATACAACAATGTAGGCCGGTGTCAGACGAGCGCACTTCTCCAGTCTGTTGAAGCGTTGTGACGTTTCAACGGGGCGTGCAACATGGTGTAGACCGTGCACGAGTTGGGCGTGCCACAACAGACACATATAGACACTCATACAGGATACACTCACACAGGCATCCCAGACCTATATAAAAGCCTCAGATGCTTTTGTTTTTCTGTAGAACTGCCAAAATATGCTAATATCCTTTCCAGCTCAAGTTCTTAACTTTCAGTAATAAAAACACAATATAACATTTCCAATCCATTGTTCTGTGCAGGAACGAATACGAATATGCATACGTAAAGTGCGCAAGTCCCAACGCGTTGCGCAATTTGTGGTTCCTAACTCCCTCTGACACGGCCTCCGTTGCTGCTCTCTCACATGGCGGTCTACACTTGAGCCATACCCCCAGACCGGGTGAGAGAAATGGTGGCGGGGTCGGAATCCTGCTCTCTCCCTCCTGCACCTACCAGCATCTCCCTCCACCTCCATCCCTCTCCTTCTCCTCCTTCGAGACACACTGCATCCACCTGTTCTCTCCTCTGGCTCTCAGGGTGGCAGTCATCTACCGCCCACCTGGACCAACCTCCCAGTTCTTTGACCACTTTGCTACCTGGCTTTCTCACTTCCTGTCTTCTAATCTTCCATGCCTAATTCTCGGCGACTTCAACATTCCCATTGACGATCCTTCCTCCCCTGCTGCCTCCAAACTTCTTTCACTCACATCCTCCCTTGGACTCACACAATCCTCCCTCCTCCCTACCCACCGCGATGGTCACGCTATTGACCTTGTCTTCTCCAACCTCTGCTCCATTTCTGAGTTCAACTGTCGCCCTTTCCCCATCTCTGACCACCACCTTCTCTCTTTCAACCTATCTGGACTTCCTAAACACCCTGCTCCCCCACCCCGCACACACACTCGCAGAAATCTACATGCTGTGGACCCCCATCAATTCTCCAACCTACTTCACCACCTCCCTCATACCTCATCCTTCACCTGCCCTGATGCTGCCACTAATCACTACAACACTACTCTTATCTCTGCTCTAGACACTCTTGCTCCTCTTCGACTCTGTAAGGCCCCACGCCGCCAGCTTCAGCCCTGGCACACCCTCCAGACACGCTACCTGCAAAGATGCTCCCGCACTGCAGAGCGTGCCTGGAGGAAATCCCGCTCTGAAGCTGATTTTGTTCACTTCAAGTTTATTCTCCGGTCATACACCTCTGCCCTCCACTTGGCCAAACAATCCTTCTTCTCATCTCTTATATCTACGCTGTCCTCCAACCCTAAACGGCTCTGGTCCACCTTCAACACCCTCCTCTACCCACCTGCACCTCCCCCCACAGCTGCCTTCAGCGCTCAAGACCTGGCAGACTACTTCCTCAGTAAAACTCTAAATATCAGACGCAACATCCCAACACAAGATAGTTATCTGCCACCTCCACTCCCACAGGTCCCCTCTGCCACCCTCTGCCGCTTCCTCCCAGCCACTGAGGAGGAAGTCAATTCCTTATTGTCCTCCTCACATCTCACCACATGCCCGCTCGACCCCATTCCCTCGCATCTAATTCCTCCCCTCTCCTCCTCCCTCACCCCTGCTCTCACACACATCTTCAACCTCTCTCTCTCCACTGGCTCCTTTCCATCCGCCTTCAAACACGCGCTAGTTACCCCTTTACTAAAGAAACCATCCCTAGATCCCAACTCTCCATCCAACTACCGCCCTGTATCCCTGCTTCCCTTCACATCAAAGCTCTTAGAAAAACTAGTCTTCAACCGCCTCTCCCTCTTCCTGTCCTCCAATTCCCTACTTGACCCCCTGCAATCTGGCTTCCGTCCCCTACACTCAACTGAAACTGCCCTCACCAAAGTCACCAACGACCTCCTAACTGCTAAAAAACACGGCCACTATTCTATTCTCATCCTGCTTGACCTCTCGGCTGCTTTTGACACTGTTGACCACCCCCTCCTTCTACAGACCCTCAACTCTCTGGGTCTCGGTGACACTGCACTCGCTTGGGTCGAATCCTATTTATCCAACAGGTCCTTCTGTGTGTCCTTTGCTGGTAACTCCTCCTCCTCATTGCCTCTATCTGTTGGTGTACCTCAAGGCTCTGTCCTTGGTCCTCTGCTCTTTTCCATCTACACCTCCTCCCTGGGCAAAATCATCAACAGCTTTGGCTTCAATTACCACCTCTACGCTGATGACACTCAGATCTACCTCTCTACCCCTGATCTCTCTCCCCCTGTCCTTTCAAAAGTCAGTGACTGTTTATCTGGCATCTCCTCCTGGATGGCCTCCCACCACCTAAAGATCAACATGTCGAAGACTGAACTCCTACTTATTCCTCCCTCCAATGCCTCCCCACCTCCTGACTTCTCTATCACGGTGGAGGGTATCACCATTTCCCCATCAAACCAAGTTCGCTGTCTTGGAGTTACACTTGACTCTGCTCTTTCCTTCATCCCCCACATCAAGTCTCTTTCCTCCTCCTGCCGATACCAACTGCGTAATATTTCCAGAATTCGGCCATTTCTTACCGCTGTCGCCACAAAACAACTCATACACGCCCTGGTAATCTCCCGACTCGACTATTGCAATAATCTCTTATCTGGCCTCCCTCTGTCCCGCCTCTCCCCCCTACAATCCATCCTGAACGCCTCCGCCAGACTAATTCACCTCACCCGCCGCTCTGTCTCTGCCGCTCCCCTCTGCGAGTCCCTTCACTGGCTCCCCATCCACTGCAGAATTAAGTTCAAAATCCTTATCCTTACCTACAAAACCCTCACTAACTCAGCTCCCCACTACCTGTCCTCACTAATCACCAAATACACCCCAGCCCGCTCCCTAAGGTCAAACAGTGACCTGCGCCTAGCTTCTCACCGCATCACCTCTTCCCATGATAGACTGCAGGATTTCTCACGCGCAGCCCCCACTCTCTGGAACGCTCTCCCTCGTACTGTCAGACTTTCCCCTAACTTCTCTTCCTTCAAACGCTCCCTTAAAACGTTCCTATTTAGGGAAGCCTACCACCCAACTCACTGACGCAACCATCAATCACTCTCACCTTACAGTCCTCTCCTCCTGTTTCCAACCCCAACCCTCCTAGATTGTGAGTTCCTACGGGAATAGGGCCCTCATCTCCTCCTGTACTGTTTGTCAAATGTTGTTCAATGTATTGTAACCCTGTCTATACTGTGCTTATTGTACAGCGCTGCGGAATATGCTGGCGCTTTATAAATAAAGAATAATAATAATAATAATAATACACAAGTTGAGCAAGAGTGCAAATTTTGCAGAAAAACTTCAGGGATTTCTTGGTTCGGGAGTCCCTGAGCCAAAGAGGAGGAGCTGTGCACGGCAATGGACAAAAGGAGAGTGAGATCGGCCAAAATAAAAATCAAAAATAATTGGGCAGAGGCTGTCAGTAGCCTCTGCACAAATATTTACTGGCAAAAAAGGAACTCTATTTTCAACAGAATATCCGTTTTAAATTAACACAGTTTATTCGTATATTATAACATTCATAAATATTTGAGCCCTGTGCTTTTTTTTTACATCCCTTTGTGTCACCTATTGATTTTTTTTACCCAATTAAGGAATTTTCAAAGGTATTCAGATTATGAAATAACAAACTGCATGATTATAGTTGATGGTATACTAACAGCCATTTCCAGGTTTTCTACAGAATCCCTTGAAATTTGCAGTTATGTTCCTTTTGATTTTCTTAAGCTTTGTTGTAATTCAGTTTTGTTTATTTTGCATTTTAGACCATTAAACTTAATTTTGTTTTGCTTAGAAGGGTTAGAAAGCATGGAGTATGTGAGTCCAGCCCAGTTATATATCTCTTTTATGTATATGAATTGGCGTTTGTAATTTCAGAGATCTATACAAGCTTTGTTTTCCATGGATACACCTGACAGTAGAATAGAGTGTTTGAGCTCATTATGGGTGCATTTTCATATATTTTTAAAAAATTTACTTTCCTCGTTATTCTCTGTGCTTCTGTCTCTTTCCACACCCCATAATGTTTCAAATGACACCTCCCCGACCCTGTCCGAATCTGTCTTTTACTTCTAACTCTCTTTTACGCATTCATGCCCCAAAGTCATTGCCCTTTGAGGATCTTTCTCCCATCTCCCCTCAACTCTGTAATATTATTCTAGTTGTCTTGTTCTACATCTAGTCCTCCCTATTATGAGATGGTGCTTTACCATTCCCTCTTTGATCACTAAGCTCCAAGTCCCCCCATTGTCTTTGTTCTTCACTTCCACTGTTGTATCACTGTGTAACATTTTATTTGTAGTCCCAGTGCCCCAAATCCCATTTACTCATTGTTCCACTCATGTCCATCCCGGTTCACTGCACCTAACTGGGATTTCCCTGTGCTCCACAATGGGCTATATTACAAAGTTTGTGCTAACTTAACCAGAGCTGTTGTAAACTTAACAACTCCATTGACTATAATGGCTCTGGTAAGTTTACAACAGATCTGATTAAATTAGCACCAATTTTGTAATAGAGCCCAAAGTGTTTTTTTACTTACATGTCTACAATGTGTTATTATGGATCCATTGCTCATCTGTGCCCATATTGTCTCTCTCTTCCTCATATCTCGAACTGTTTTACTGGGCCCCACATTCCTCCCTTGCATGGACTCCCCCATTTCCTTGTACCCCTGTCCTCATTTTACCCTGACCATGCCCATTTATTTTCAGTTTCCCCCGTTATTTGGTGCACTTTGGAAGTGGACAGCAAATGTGGAACTTCTTACACTGTGTGGACACAGAGATCAGTGCTTCCGTTTCTCTATTGTGCAGCCATTGCAGGGTACTGTCACTATCCACCACGATAACTAATAAAATCGTCCCTGCATGCAGAATGACTAACCTACACTCTCGATTCTTCGAATGGTCGGTGCGACTACCTCTTACCAAAAACCAGAGGAGAAAGCTTAGTTCTAGACATGTGCACAGCACAAAATTTCATTTTGAACTAATGGATTAGTCGTAAAACGCAATTTATTTAGTTGCTAAAAAAATTCGTGTTTAGTTCTTTAGTATGAAAACTAATTTCATTCATCCGAAAACCAGCGGATACAATTACTATTGCAGTGGCTCCTCAGAGGGCTGAGATCGCTGATCGCTGCTTGTTACAGTATCACTCACTTTCAGCACAATGTGTCAGGCAAAGCTGTTACAGTAACTGACTGCTGCTCATCACAGCGCTCAGAGTTTCAGTAAAACTAGTAAATAATATTTTTATATATAAGAGGTTATAACAATATTATTCAAATAAATCACACTGAAGGCTCATAATGACAGAGTAACTGTGAGAGCTGGATACTAAATGTATCAGACGTATAAAAACTTTATAACAAGTAGCACTGGGAGAGGAGAGGGACTTTATATAAAACGTGTATTATAGATGAGGAAAGGGGGATAGTGCTCCTGGATAATATAAAATGTATGAGACCTAAGCCCCTATTATTCAGAGTGGGAGGGGAGATAACACACGTTTTATAAAGTTCCTCTCTTCTCCCAGCACTGCTTGTAATAAAGGGGTTTTTACTATCCAGCCCTCCTCTGTCATTAGCTTTCAGTGTGATTTATTTGAATGTTTTCCTTCACCAGCTGCTTTTATCATCTTGTCTGCCTCATAGACATGCAAGGGTTAAGTAAAGGTTTCCTCTCCTGTGCTGGCTGGCTGTGCCGCGAGTGAGTATTCTGGAGCTCTATCGCTGTCAGAATTTTGGGTAGAGGACGGGAAGGATTACGCATACAAACCTTTTCTGTAGCTTTACGATGTTGCGCTCTTCATTGCTGGTCTCCTTCACTCATCAATGTAATATCACAAAAAGGACTGAAACTAAAATGTAGTGCATTTTAGTTTCTTTCATTTTTTGTACTGAGCAGTTTCGTATCTCTTGAGTCATACGAAAACTAAATCATCCCAAAATTCGGACTAAATCATTTTAGTACTAAAACGAATGCACATGTCTACTTAGTACACATACACAGGGTTAACAGCAAAGGAGCTATAGGAATAGGCGCAGATGACTGCTCTCTCAGACAGGATCACCTCTCCTATAAGGGTAGGGCAGCCTTAATCAGGCATTATGTATTGCCACGGGTGTGGTGTGATTAATCAGTGCCGAGAATTACAATGCCCCAAGACCTTATATATAATTTTAAGAAAAAGTTAATAAGAGTGCAGCGCATGCCGTGGGAAGCACTGCATGTGCTGCACTCATCGATTTTTTTTTTTAAATTTGCATTTATTGATTGCTGGGTGGTAGCAGCAGTTGTAAGTGTTCAGTGACTCCTTCCATAAAAGTATCTGGCTCTCCAGGAGAGACTAAGCGCTGCACTATTGTATTATTTTGTAGTTATATATCATTTTGCTGCTCTGATTGGACAAAAGCAACACACCCTCTAAAAGAGTTGCCTAGATAGATACATACATACATACAAAAACACCAAGGGTCCGGAAGTGCAATAAATCTTGTATGACAAATGTTTCAATTGTACAGAATTAGCCTTTAACATAGCATATCAATAATGTTTTACATCCACATAGTGGGGGATATTTATATTTTGTAGTGGATCTCCAGCTTACAGTTATCTCAGATTATTCGGTATTCCAATTTCCAGCATACAAACTTTTCTGGCGGTAAAGCAATTCCGGCATTCCTGTACTGGAGGTTGTTGGAAGGATTCAGACTCTCATAAGTGTAGGCAAAAAACAGGATTTATTAGGTTAACAACATACAATTAACTGTATAAATTCTGATCAGAATAAAAAAATTGGGGTTCATAGGTGGTGGGGATACGCGTTTCATCTACCGCTATGTCGGCTTCATCAATCCCAGTAATCAACTGTCAACATTATTACTGGGACTGATGAAGCCGATATAGCGGTCGGCGAAACGCGTATCCCCACCACCTACGAACCCCAATTTTTTATTCTGATCAGAACTTATACAGTTAATTGTATGATGTTAGCCTAATAAATCCTGTCTTCCGGTACAGGAATGCCGGAATAGCTTTACCACCAGAAAAGTTTGGAAGCTGGAAATTGCAATACTGAAGAATCTGACATAACCGCAAGCTGACGTTCAACTACCACAGCGAGAGGAGATCCGCTACAAAATATAATTATTCCCCACTATGTGAATGTAAAACATTATTGATATGCTATGTTTAAAAGCTAATTCAGTACAATTGAAACATTTGTCATACAAGATTTATTGAGTTTTTGGACCCTTGGGGCTAAATTACAATCCTAGCGTTAAAACGCGGGCGCATGGGAGGAAAAACTGCGCCTGCAGTTTTCACCCTTGCGCCCACGTTTTAATGCTGGATTACAATGCAGGAGCAAAAAATGCTGCCTGCATTTTTACCGGCAATTAAAATCGGGGATGCTCGCGGCAGCGCTGAGCACAGCCGCGAGCATCCACTTGATGGAGTCCATAGGACTCCATTGAGTTCCCCCTTGTCAATCACATGACCAGCCGGATTTCGCCACGTGAGAGACTAGGGGGGGGGACTTTTTCCCCCAGTCTTTCCCTGCTTCTGCTGGCCCGAGGAGGCGGTTGGAGCCGCGGTCCTCACCACGGGGCAGATGGTGAGTATAGGCTGCATTTTTTTAGTTTTTAGCCTGGTGTTAACGGATTCTGCAGAAGCTGAATCTGTTAACACCAAGTCCTGGCTGTGGTTAACTTTTTTGCTAACCACAGCCGAACGTTAATCAGCGTTAGGACTTTGTAATCCAGCACTGATTAACACTTTGCGCTCCCCATGTTAAGCATAGGGAGCGCAAAGTACAGTAACCTCGCGCTGAAAAGCGGAAGGTAACAAACGCAAACGGTTACTTAACCCGTTTGCGTTTGGATTGTAATATGCGCTGCAGAATATGCCTGCGCTTTATAAATAAAGAATAAGAATAATAATAATAAACACCGCAGCAAATGTTAATGCTCACGCAAGTGAGCGTTAACGTTTGCGTGAAGAATTGAATTTAGCCCTTGGTGTTTTTGTATTTAATCAGGCATTAGCTCTGAGTTAACCCTATAGGGGAAAGGGGCATTCTCCATTCGCCTGCTAATAAACCTGTGTCCACTACCCTGCCCCTTATCACACTGTCACAACTGGTTTGGCCTTCCATTGCCAAATGGCTTCTCTAGATATGTACATGCAATGTTATATGTTTCTAGGTTATTTTGTGGTTCTTATCTATTCATTTATTTTATGTTTTGATTGTAAAATACTTTTGAAGTTCCGCTATTTAACCAGTGTTTATCGTGGCTACTAATTCATATACTGTATGTTCATGCTACTCAAAATAACGCAGAACTAGATTTTGTTTTTAATTGAGCAGAGAGTTTTATCTGTGTGTACTTTTAGACTGATCCTTAAGCATAATGCCTCATTTTGTTATCTTGTGCACTTTGTTCTTCCACTAATTGTTGGGAATTTTCCAGTCAGGTACAGTGTTTCCTCCTGGTCTCATTAGAAACATTTATTTAAGACTTACCTGTCATGTATTTTCTTCTAGATAATTGACTGCTACATAAAATCCTTTATTTTTAGTTTGCCTTAATGATTTGTTCTTTTCTTTCATACAAGAGAGTTTAGCTTTATTACGATAGCCAAACTGGTTTGTACAGTTTTTGTTTAATTATTTATAAGCTAATGTTATTAAACTGAGGCCGGACAGGCCTACTTTATCACAAGATAAAGGGATGTTAATGAATGTCTTTTGTTAAGTTTGTTAACAGTAGGAGATGGGATACTAGAAATAATAAAATAAGGATGAAAATTTCAGGTATCCAGAAGCAATAACAAATAAAAAATATAACAAAATGTACAGGTACAGTGAAATATAGATATAAATTCAAAATCATATCAAAGTATTAAGTAATAAATAACATATTTATTTATTGATTTATAAAGTATTTTACCAGGAAGGATACATTGAGATTTCCCTTGTTTTTAAGTATGTTCTGGGTTCAAGAACATTGAAATGTTACAGTCGTTACAGAAATACAGAGTAATACAATGCAACCCATAGTTAAGGTACAAATGAACATCTGGAAACCCTAATTGGGCAGTGTGATGTAAACAGTACAAAGGAGGGGCCCAGGTGATACTGATTAAAGGTAAAATCAAATGTCGGGGTGTAATAGGTCCTGGTAGCTAAATATCCATAGATATCCTGAAGAGTAGAGAAAAAGAGAGGGAAATTAATGAGTGTTTTAAAGCTAAGATATAGCTTTTTCAATAATTAATATAATGTACATACTGATGCAGCTTGAATTAGACAGAATAAGGGTTTGGTTGTTACAAGGACACTCCTTTACAGTTAGGGTTAATTCATATAGAGTCAACATTTAGACGTATACAGTATATGTTTAGGATTGCTAAATATAATTATATTTTTATAAAAAAAATTTACCCCGTTCGTCAGCTTTTCGGCTTTTTTTGGCGGCTGGCCTGCGCTGTGTTCGGCGGCTTGGCAGATTTTTCCAGACGTGTTTGCCGTGTTTTTGCAGCGGTTCGAGTGATCTGATACTTCTGATCGTATCAGAGGCGTTTTTCGGTGGGTATTCGGCAGACGTTCGGCGGGTTTTCAGCATTTTTGCGGCAGATTTTCGGGTCTGTACCCTGGACTCGGGACCCGGCGGTGAATGCTGAATTCACCGAGGGGGGGGATTCGATTCCCTGAAGTGCAGGGAGCGGGAGAGCACTGAAATGTCAGACATTTCAGTGCTCTCTGAATAACCCCCTATATATTATTGGAGAGTTTATAAAGGGTAGTTATATGGAACGTATTTATAAAAGTAACCATTTGAAATTTAAAATTCCATGAACTAGTGAACAGCAAGGTGACTTTATTTTACTGGTTTACCACTCTATTTCCTGAGTAACTGACCAGATAAGATACCTTGTAAAATGTCTGAAACAATAAAATATGATCCACAAACAAAACGTAAAAACGTGTATAAAAGTAGGACTAGCAATAAAACAGTGCTGAATCATGTTTATCTACGTACAGAAAAACAATATGTCAATCATGGTTTCCAGGACCTAGTATTGATCCCCTGTTAAAGAATCAACGTATTTAAAAATGTCTCATGTTGCAAAATGTAAACAATAAAATGTGTAGCGGCAAAAGAATTTAAAGGAAATAATACAGCTAATTTGCTGTATGTCTTTTATTACCTTATTTTGGGTTTCAAGAGTAATTTATATCTAACATACCACCAATAATAGGAACCTATATCCTGCATCACTGATGAGACTACCAGGACAGCAGGCTGTTAGTAGGGACCATCAGGAGGGAGGCCTGTCTCCACCGCTAAGAACACCTAATTCGAATTATATGAGGCCCTTGGTCAGACTTCAACAGTGGTGAATATGTTTCCAGCACCTTGGCATTTCATTGTCAGTACATACAGGGTTATTCAAAGAGATTCGAAAAGTCACCGCACGTTCGGTGACTTGTCGTTCTCTTCAATTCGGTTTGTTTTGCCGATCCCATTTCGGTGACCCTGCGGTGTATTCAGCAAGCACCACAGGGCCCCCGGATTGCAGGGAAAAGCTGCCGCAAACCTGACGAAAACTAACTGCAAAACCCAGCGAATGCGCGCAGAAAACCCTCAAAAACATCTGGATTAAACTGACGAAAACCACAGAAAAAACCAAACATTACCCAATCGCAGCCTTCGACACAGCAGAAGAGGCAGTGAATAAATTAGGAAAACAGTTTGTATGAATGTGTGAAAGTGAAACACTGTTTGCAAAGAAACTACTGAGCGAAAATGTCTGAAATTTGCATATGAGGTCCAGGGAATGATAATAAAGAGGGCTGTTACAGAAAAAATAAGTAAACATAAAAAAATCAAAAAAAATCGGACTTTTAAAAAAAAAAAAAAAATCTGAAAAATGCTTACAATATCCTAAAAAATCTATAAATAAAGAGACTCTTTACTGCATAATTTCATAATGAAAGGTTTATTAGATATTGAATTAAAACCGGAATATTTTTAACATTGAAGCCTATGGGATTCTCCTGAATAAACTTGCCGAATTAAACCACCGAATGGCAGGGCATTAGGGGAACCTTTCACTGCTGGTTTGTGTTCTCTGAATAGCCGAAGCAGTGCTTTTTCATGGGGAATTCACTGCCCTCGAACAGGCACCGTATGTTCAGGCAATTCGCCAGGATTTGGCGAATTGCCTGCTCTCTGGATAGCCGAATGGCCAAGAAAGGTAAGCGAACGCTGATTTTAGTGTTCGGTTACCTTTCTCAAGCAATTCGGAGCTCTTTGAATTACCCTGATAGTGTTGCTGTATTCTGTATTCTATCTGCTTGTATCTTTGGAGGAGAAGTGGACCAATGGACCCCACAGTGAAGAATGTATTACTACCCTATAATTTGACTGCCTGCTTCTTTACCAGAGCCACTTCTTGAGCACTCTTTGGCATGTAAATAGTAGTAGCCACTACTACTCGTGGCTGACGTTTATTCTGGATATTGTTTTATTATCCAAGCAATATCACACTATCACTTTGTGCTTTGATTTCATATTTTCTAGGTATTCACTGCAATTGTAATTCGTGTTCAGAGTAATTTACTTACACAGTGTGCATTAGCATGTTACGTATTGCTATTTAGTGTTTCCAGCGCTATGTGGGTCTTGTTTTTCGAATGCATTATTAGTTTCGAGCCTGGTTAAAGAGCATTACAGGATTTCATGTAGTGTTAAAAATAATGTAATAACGTCATTCATTTCTTCCATAGGATCTATAATACTGCTCATTCGAAATGAAAGTCTTTATCTCCAGACCTAAACCCTATTGAGCATCTGTGGGGCATCCTCAAACGGAAGGTGGAGGAGCACAAGGTATCTAACATCCACCAGCTTCGTGATGTCATCATGGAGGAGTGGAAGAGGACTCCAGTGGCAACCTATGAAGTTCTGGTGAACTCCATGCCCAAGAGGGTTAAGGCAGTGCTAGAAAATAATGGTGGCCACACAAACTATTGACACTTTGGGCCCAATGTGGACATTTTCACTAAGGGGTGTACTCACTTTTGTTGCCAGCGGTTTAGACATTAATGGCTGTGTGTTGAGTTATTTTGAGGGGACAGCAGATTTACACTGTTATACAAGCTGTACACGCACTACTTTACATTGTAGCAAAGTGTAATATCTTCAGTGTTGTCACATGAAAATATATAATAAAATATTAACAAAAATGTGAGGGGTGTACTCACTTCTGTGAGCTACTGTGTATACCAGGGAAGTGCGGTCAGGGGTGGCAGGTGAGGCAGAGCCTCACCTGCCATTAAGGAATGCACTGCAGTCAAACTGCCCTGTTCCGCGTTCCCCCCTGCTGTCTTCTCCATCCGCCACACATTTTTTCTTCCCAGCAGCCTGAGCCTACACAATTTGCGTAGCAGGACGCTACGCAAATTGCGTAGGCTGCCAAGAAGTGGGCAGTGTGGCGCATCTGTTCAGTGAACAGACGTCTGAGCACTGCCCACTTCCTGAATATTGCTCTCCCAGTGCCTCAGAGGCCCTGGGAGAGCAATGGATTAGCTTGGACCAATAGGAAAACACTATTGGTCCAAGCCATTCAAAAAACGTTTGCATAGGAGGCATGCCTCCCATGCATTGATTGGTGCAGGACAGTCATGTAACAGAACCACCTGCCCAAAGCATCCTAATACAGAACCACCAGTCTAAAGCATCCTAATACAGAACCAACAGCCAAAGCATCCTAATACAGAACCACTTGCTGTCAGGACCCCTGTCTGGAGCTCTCCAGCACCGCACGTAAAGCCCGCCGCAAACGCAAGAAAGGCAAACCTGGTGTTGCGTTGTCCTGAATGCAGGACAGCACTTTCTTTTACCAACTTTGTTCACAGCACTGCAGGCCTAACAGGTGCCTCTAATCACCAGACTGTTTTCCTACTTAAGGGTGGAGCACCCAGAAGGCAATGCTTCTGCATAGTTTCACTAAGCCAGCAAGCCCAGTGGATTGTGATCCTGATACCTCTGCTATTCAAAAACTATCTGGTGAAACCCCTGCCTCGAGTATCCTGTTCCCCGTGTTCATCCTCTGCCCTCCAGAGACTGCTTACAAGACCCCAACATCCTGGTTTCCCGTTGATCATCTGTCTTCTGATTCCTCAGCAAACAAGATTCCCTTCAGCCCTTTTCCTGTCCTGTCTCGTATCCCCAGTAAGTCTCCTACGTGTGTCTCCTTGTATCGTGTTTCCTGCATCCCTTTGTATACCCACCAACATTGCATATCCCTTTGGTTTCTCATTTAAGTTCTGCCCTTCACCCTGCATAATCTGGATTTATTTTATCTGAATCTGGCAATAAACCCCTGTTTTCCCTCACCTGGTTTCCATTGTGTCACTGCATCCTGAGTTTGGAACCTTGCCTGCCACACTGGTTCCTGACACTTGCCCAAAGCATCCTAATATAGGAGCAGCGCCCTGTCCTCTGTTACAATGCTCCTGTGGAGTACTAAAACCAGCCAGTTCCCGGGGAGCACTGAACAGCCAGATTCCAGGGAGCACTGAACAGCCAGATTCCGGGGAGCACTGAACAGCCAGATCCTGGGGAGCACTGAGAGCAGCCAGATCCTGGGGAACACTGAACGGCCAGTTCCTGGGGAGAACTGACAGCAGACAGACTCGGGGGAGCACTGACAGAAACCAGACTCTGGGGAGCACTGACAGCAGCCAGATCCTGGGGAGCCTTGACAGCAGTCAGATCCTGGGGAGCCCTGAACCTGCACCTACGTAACCTGTGTATGTCTGGCTCTGATACTAGCCAGTGCCTCACCAGCCACTGACTTCACCGCACGTCACTGGTGTATACAGTATATACAGTTGTGTTCAAAATTATTCAACCCCCACTGAAATTGAGTGTTTTGGCCAGTTTGACATTGATTTTGATCATTCAGTCATCTTGCTTACAATTAAATCAAAGAGGCACGTGTAGGTCAGACAAATATAACATAACATTTAGGCTAAGGTCAGACGAAAGCATTTTTAACGTGCGTTTAACCGCACGAAATCACAGCCGTGCTAGCAGCAAATGACATCCAATGCCGGGTAACATACAAAGAACGGCCGCACGAAAGTTCGTCCGCGCAACGCAAGTGGCAAACGAACGCATTTTTTCTAGAACGTCAAACCGCTACTACTGACGTACAGAGTGCGCTGCGTCCGCATAGCGGCGTGTTTGCGTGATTGGGAGACGTCAGACGCTGCTAATGTCCGGCTAACATAACGTTCAGACACAAAAAGTGTTTTATTGATGATCCGTACAAAATCACGGACGAAAATGCACATCGTATGACCGCTATCGCGTATTCCGTGAAAAAATACGTCCATTCGTTCGAACGCACTTTTTCACGGACAACGTGAAAAATGCGTTAGTCTGACCCTAGCCTTATAATGAAATAACCACAAATGTCTTTTCTGTGCTCACATCATTATCAGTTTTATTCAACCCCAAGTGACATTCAATCTTAGTACTTAGTACAACATCCTTTTACAGTTATAACAGCTTTTAAACGTGAAGCATAGCTTGACACAAGTGTCTTGCAGCGATCTACGGGTATCTTCGCCCATTCGTCATGGGCAAAAGCCTCCAGTTCAGTCACATTCTTAGGCTTGCGCACTGCAACTGCTTTCTTTAAGTCCCACCAGAGGTTCTCAATCGGATTTAAGTCAGGTGACTGCGATGGCCACTCCAAAATGTTCCAGCCTTTAATCTGCAACCATGCTCTAGTGGACTTGGAGGTATGCTTGGGATCATTGTCCTGTTGAAAGGTCCAACGTCTCCCAAGCCTCAGGTTTGTGACGGACTGCATCACATTGTCATCCAATATCTCCTGGTACTGAAGAGAATTCATGGTACCTTGCACACGCTGAAGATTCCCAGTACCTGCAGAAGCAAAACAGCCCCAAAGCATGATTGACCCCCTCGCCATGCTTCACAGTAGGCAAGGTGTTCTTTTCTTCATAGGCCTTGTTCTTCCTCCTCCAAACATAGCGTTGATCCATGGGCCCAAACAGTTCTAATTTTGTTTCATCAGTCCACAGAACACTATCCCAAAACTTCTGTGGTTTGTCCACATGACTTTTGGCATACTGCAGTCGACTCTTCTTATTCTTTTGAGACAGCAAGGGGGTGCGCCTGGGAGTTCTGGCATGGAGGCCTTCATTACGCAGTGTGTGCCGTATTGTCTGAGCTGAAACTTCAGTACCCACATCTGACAAATCTTTTCTCAGTTCCTCAGCAGTCACACGGGGACTTTTCTCCACTCTACGCTTCAGGTAGCGCACAGCAGTCGAAGTCAGCATCTTCTTTCTGCCACGACCAGGTAGCGTTTCAACAGTGCCCTTTGCCTTGAATTTGCGAATGATGCTTCCTATGGTCTCCCTTGGTATGTTTAACATCTTTGCAATCTTCTTATAGCCATTGCCCTTCCTGTGAAGAGTAATCGCCTCTTCTCTTGTCTTCCTGGACCATTCTCTTGACTTCACCATGTTTGTAACCACACCAGTAAATGTCTAGAAGGAGCTGAGTATCACAGTCATTTTTAAAGCTGCCTAATTGGTGCTTATTATGCTTTATTGCTGCTCCGTGACATCCACAGGTGTTTTCAATACCTGATTGAAAACACTTGAATGAACCTCTGTTCTTCAGAGTGGTAGTCTTTAAGGGGTTGAATAATTGTGTCAATGAAGAAATCACAAAAGAAACATTTACTACTGTATTACAAAACCAATTGATGTCATTTTAGTTGCATATGGTTCTTTAAAAAGTCCTTGTAGGATTTCATTCTGAATACAATTACAAATGTACACTAAATTCCCTAAAACCCTTTACAGCATTGGGGGTTGAATAATTTTGAACGCAACTGTATATCTCTATCAATGTAAATGTAACTGCATCAGTAAAAGAGATGAATGACATCATTCACTGCAATTTTTAAACTTCCACAAAAAAAATTGTGTTTCAAGGCAGGATGCCTATCTATTTTTATCCACATGTCCCCTACATACTGATTTCCTCATTGTTTAAAAAAGATCATATTACTCCTTCCTTGTGGGGAATTTCCTGCCTGGGCACATTTTTTACTAAATAATTTAGTTCCCTAAGTGATGACACATACTGAGAAGTGAGGTAGATATTCTACTAATATATCTAGACCACACAGAATGACCGTGGAATAAGCAGTTATAAATTGTAAGAAGCACGTGAAACAAACAGGTCTATTCAAAGAAAGGTGAACTCAGGAGAATGACTGGAGAAGTGAATCATTCTAGGTCAAAATAGCCAAACCAAAAAAATTCTCCCATTTATCTCACTTTCCAAATTGGCTATTTGGTCTAGATTGTTCTCTTCTCCTGCCAGTTCTTTTGGTTTTCACCTTTCTCTGAATAACCCTGATGGTTTAGTTGTATAGAATTTGCTACTTTGAAAAAATAACATTGGAAGATATGTTTTTAACTGTTCCATTACATGTTTTACACTTCTGATCATATAAGGTTTTTTCCATATGTTCATGTAATATGAGGAGCAAAAGCTGAAAGCATCCACAATCCCTTCGGTTTGTCCAATATAAAAAATATATTTTTAAAATAAAGAACTCTACTTAAAATCTTGCGCTGTATGGTCAGCTTAAATGTTTTGGAGCCCCAGGAACTAATTATTAGAACATGCCAACATTGGCAGCTGTCAAAAATGTTATAAACATGAGGTTTTATTACTCCCTACTATAGGCATCACAGAGGAGAATAATGATACTAGCAGGTCTATTCACTAACAGGGTTATTCAGAGAAAGTTGAAACTCAGGAGAATTGGCAGGAGAAGAGCACAATCTAGACCAAATAGCTGCTTTGGAAAGTGAGATAAATGGGAGAATTTTTCTGGTTTGGCTATTTTGACCTCGAATTTTCACTTCTCCAGTCATTCTCCTGAGTTTCACCTACAGGGTTATCCAAAGAGATTCGAATTGCTTGAGAAAGGTAACCGAACGCTGAAAATCAGGGTTCGGTTACCTTTCCTGGCCATTCGGCTATCCAGAGAGCAGGCAATTCGCCAAATCCTGTCGAATTGCCTGCACATACGGTGCCTGTTCGGTCCCTGTTCGAGGGCAGTGAAATCCCCATCAAAAAGCACTGCTTCGGCTATTCAGAGAACACAAACCAGCAGTGAAAGGTTCCCCTAATGCCCTGCCATTCGGTGGTTTAATTCGGCAAATTTATTCAGGAGAATCCCATAGGCTTCAATGTTAAAAATATTCCCGTTTTAATTCAATATCTAATAAACCGTTCATTATAAAATTCTGCAGCAAAAAGTCTCTTTATTTATAGATTTTTTAGGATACTTTAAGCATTTTTCTGAATTTTTAAAAAAAAAATTAAAAGATTTTTTTTTTTTTTTTTTTTTTTTTTTCAGTTTGCTTATTTTTTCTGTAACAGCCCTCTTTATTATCATTCCCTGGACCTCCTGTGAAAATTTCAGACATTTTCGCTCAGTAGTTTCTTTGCAAACAGCGTTTCTTTTTCCCAGATTCATACAAATGGTTTTTCTAATTTATTCACTGCCTCCTCTACGTCACAGCTGCTTCGGCTCTGTGTGATTCGGCTCCTTTTCGGCTCATGTTCGGCTCCTCTTCGAAGGTTAATCCAGATGTTTTTGCTTGTTTTCATAGTGCATTCGGTTACTTTTCGTCAGGTCTTCGGCAGCTTTTCCCTGCAATTCGGGGACCCTGTGGTGTTTGCTGAATACACCGCAGGGTCACCGAAATGCAATCGGCAAAAGGAACCGAATTGAAGAGAACGAAAAGTCACCGAACGTGCGGTGACTTTTCGAATCTCTTTGGATAACCCTGATTGTGAATAGACCTGTATGTTTATATTTTTAATAATTATTCTAGCTCCAGTCCTGTGTGATGTTGGATGGTAAATAATGTATGTAGAAGGGGTGGGGTGCTTTGAAGAATTATGAAAAATGGATGTTATTCAACCGTGCTATTTGCCCTTTTAGCTGACTTGGGTGCAACCTAAACCCCAGGAATAAAGAAACAATGGATGGTAGTGCGCTTACATCATAAGGGGGATCGCTATATTAAGCCCAAAAGGAAAGGTATTCTCCCCAATACCTCAAAGTCACAAAGTACACACAAATAGGGCAGCGCTCCTCCGTATAAAAGGAACAATACAATATGTGAGTGGAAAACAAAAAAGAAAAGTGTTTCCTTACAGCAGAAAAGGTGTATTCTTTTCCTTTAGTCTCATTAGATTTTCTCAGTAGGGGAATGCACGTAATATCTTGTGTATACCTCAGAAAGAGAGAAAAAATATACTACATAGCGTAATATTGTATGATTATCACATTAACAGTATTTTAACGGCCAAGTGGGCACTCACGGTTTACGAGAGCTTCCATCTCTCATATGGTCGCCTCTCAAGTGTTAATGGGCCAACTTGATTGCCCGTGTCTCCAGGTGGATGAATCTCCAGGTGTTAGTCGTCTCCCGAACTGGTAAATACTCGGAGCAACAAATGAGAATTTTTTTTTCCTTTTTTTTGGCTTTCAAAGAAAGGCTTTTAATTTTTCATATACAGGTGAATATTAAAACGATAAAAAAGCATAGGGGCAAGCAGCTAAACGCGTTTCGCGCCTTTCCAGGCGCTTCATCAGTAGCAAAAAAACGGGAGGGAATTACCGTCCTGATACAATACCATCTTTTTATATTGTATAAGGGGAGCCACCTAGCTCGATATGTCCCGGCACGTTGATCTTGGCTCTGTCCAATGACGTCCATCGCAACGGTCTCCATGGATCCCCATGTAAACAGAGGGGTGAACCACAGGCACGGGGCAATCTTTGCATATTGTGACATCCCGGACGGTCGATAAAGGAACTGTTTATTCATTCCATTAATCAATTTAGATCTTTTTTGAGGTATCACTGGAAATGCCAGGGCATGAATTTGACCAGGTTTTATGTAACAATAAAAATAAATTAATATTTAATTCTTTATTTTTTACTTTTTCTTTCTAACACAGCAAATTTTTCACTTGTCAATTATAAAGGGAGCAATAATGCTGCACTAACTCACCATCTCATTTCTCATGTCACCAACAAGTGTGAAGGTGATGGCATAATCTGTTATTAAGGATTGTTACATCAAAAACCTAAACTGCCACACTGCAGTGAGAAGCACTGGGGGGACTTTGGAACCCCGCTTCACTAATCTTTACACCTCATAAGTTCAAGTGAGGCGTCATTGGACCGGTCAGAGCCTGGCCTTTGCAATGATATCAAACATGACCATGTCAAATCTAAAAGAAAGACAAAAAAAACTTTTTTTATTGAAATATTTTTAGTTCCAAAGCGACGGCATTGTCCAATTGTCATGTATAAGATGAGCAATACCACTGCCTTTGCTCAAAATCTCATTTCCCACCTTGGGAGCAAGGTCAGTGTTTTATATATAGTCACATTATTCATAAAACACCATCCTCCAAAACCCAAAAAAATTTTGGTTAAAATTGTATATTTTTAAAATGCAGTAACAGGTTCCCATTTCAATTCTTATTTTAACAAGAATTCCCCATAGAATATATAACCACAAAGGTTTGGATGATACATGGGAAAAAATTATTTTACACGCTGCAAATGATTGAAAACTTAATGGAAATGTACTCACACAGTAACTGCCTGGTTAGATAAACCCGTATCTGCTCTATTAAATAACCAAAAATATGTTTACAATTCACTAAATTCCAAAAAAGCCCACCAAAACATTCAGCTCTAGGCCCATAGGTTATTCAAAGAGAATCGAAAAGTCACCGCACGTTCGGTGACTTTTTGTTCTCTTCAATTCGGGGCGATTCGGCGATCCCATTTTGGCGACCCTGCGGTGTATTCAGCAAGCACCACAGGGCCGTCGAAGTGCAGGGAAAAGCTGCCGCAAACCCGACTTAAACTCACTGCAAAAACCCGATGAATGCACGCCGAAACCCGCAAAAACATCTGGATTAACTCGCCGAAAACGGCGAAAAACCCGAGCAGGAGCCGATCCCACGCAGCGCAGCCACCGAAAAGCCGACACCGCAGACGAATGCAGTGAATTAAATTAGCAAAACAGTTTGCTTGAATGGTTGAAAAGTGAAACGCTGTTTGCAAAGAAACTACTGAGCGAAAATGTCTGAAATTTACATATGAGGTCCAAGGAATGATAATAAAAAGGGACTGTTACAGAAAAAATAAGTAACGTTAAAAACAAATAAATAAATAAAATCAGAATTTTTTTAAAAAAAAACATCCAGAAAAATGCTTAAAATATCCTAAAAAATTTATAAATAGATTCTTTACTGCAGAATTTTATAATGAACGGTTTATTAGATATTGAATTAAAACGGGAATATTTTTAACATTGAAGCCTATGGGATTAGCCTGAATAAACCTGCCGAATTAAACCACCGAATGACAGGGCATTTTGGGAACCTTTCACTGCTGGTTTTTGCTCTCTGAATAGCCGAAGCATTGCTTCTCTATGGGCATTTCACTGCCCTCGAACAGGTACCGTATGTGCAGGCAATTCGCCAGGATTTGGCATATTGCCTGCTCTCTGGATAGCCGAATGGCCAAGAAAAGTAACTGAACGCTGATTTTCAGCGTTCGGTTGCCTTTCGGCAGCCATTCGGATCTCTTTGAATAACCCTGTTAATCTGGCCCTGTTTTTGCAGAGGTCATTACTGGAACCTGACATCAATTGTATTGTAACTCTTTCTGTGCGCATAAATTTATGCCAATTACAAAGACAGGAATTTTGTCAGGAACAGGGATAATGGCAGAGGCAGGAATGGAGAGACAGATGTAAGGTCAATATCAGGTAAATATTGGGATAGAAAGGATACGGAATAGAAACCGTGGTAAGTACAAAAATAAGGAGAACGAGAAGAAGAGGCTAGATTAATGGGCTTGTCCTTGTTTTGTAATGGGTGGAATCATTGTTGGCAAGTCATATGTTTGTTTGGCAAATAGCTTAAACCATTATATTTTGAGCCCTGCGCTACATGAGAATTTATGGCAGACTTTGTAAAGGACTTCTAAAACTACAAAGGTCACATCTGACTGCAATACACAAGGAGCACTGTTACATCAATTGTTTAACTTCCAGAAGACCGAATAGATACCCATTGTCCTAACCAAAATGATATTCTTACACTTCACTTCCCTCATTTGAAGCTTTGGAGTGCTTCTTCTTCTAATTTTAAAAGAGAAAATGGCATATGCACAACTCTTGAGCAAAACTGGTCAGTCTCCACATTCTCATCTTTCTAAAAATTCTGTTAGTGATCCCTAAAATCTTTCTAAGTATCCTTACTGCCAAGCTACCAATGATGGCAGGGTCCCCCAGACACTACCAGCGTAGCATTGGTAAGAGATTGTGTCACAAACAAAATGCTCATTTATGTTTACTGTCAGAGGTCACACATTTTATCCTATTAATATAGTTATGTGCTGTAAAACTGAGCTTTGATTTTTCTCTGCATTGTACAAGTATCCAGAAGCTGTGTCCCACCTCACGCCGCCTTTTCCACAAGAAGGGCCAGACTGGATATATCCCTGAAAGATACATTGACAGCACTTTTCCTGTGCTGATCCTCACTAGCACTGGAACCCCAGATCACTAACAGTTTAAAAAACACACCTCCGGTCACGTGACATGAAACACAGGTTTACCAGAATAAAAGGCTACGCCCCCTGTTACCAGTGTTCAGTATTGTTGCTCCATACCTCGTAGAGTGAGTTTCTATACTCTGTTTTGAGAACCTAGCCTGTGTGTTACCTCTACCCCATATCTAGCTCCTGTGTTATCCCTCTGTGTCTCTACCAAATTCCCACCGTGTTCCATCCTACCCAGTATTCACTGTGTCTCCAGTCTCCCACTCCAGCTCCAGTTACTACGTCTCCCAACATCCAGGGAATCTGGTCAGTTACAGTCTGTTCACCCACTCCTGTGTTTAGATACTGTATATTGAGCCATATTCCCTCAACCCGGTTCCACCCCAGAACCTGTATGTGACAAGCTGTACTTGAAATAAAGATTGATGTGGTTATTTATGTAAAAGAGAATGTAGTTGTTCTGTAAAGAATGAGTTGGACCATTAGTGCTGGTTTGATCCTACATTTAAATATATAGAAAACTCTATCTAGGGTTTCTTTGTGTTTGAGGATAACAACAGAAACAGTGATAGCAGCAATTGACAGCAGCAGCAAATGACAATCCATATGAACGAATATAAATTGGCTCATTATTTTGTGAAATATTTATAAATTGTTTATTTCAATGTAAATTTTGAAAAGAGTTATAAATCAGAAAAATTTGCTAACATGTTTGTAAACGTATTACCACATTTCTGAAACAGATTGAAAATCCGAGCAAATGTATAGTTATATCCTTCAATAGTTTATCATTGTCACAGTCTACGCAATATTATTATTATAAAATAAATTATTATTTAAACCCCCCCCCCATGTCAGCTCTCACCAAAATAATAAATACAAAAAATTGTGTTTGTCTGAATAGGGGTTAGACCATTGTGACCACTTAAGAATGTTTAGCAACTAGTATAAAAATCACAGTTGATAATGAAATGACGTTAATCTACACTTAATGTACAACAATAAATAAACATATGTACAGAGTCGTTTGAGGTCCTGCCTGCAGGACTTTGCTTTTTATCAGTAGTTATTAAGTTCAGAAAACAAACTCCTTAGAGAACTTATTTTAGAGTTATTCCATAATTAATATCCAGGTTTTACGAATTACATATAAAAATTATACTTATTTTGACAATTTACAAAATATCTAGAACTGCAAATGCTACATAAACGCTACATTCTGGCCATACAGTAACATTGTTAAAGAGCCAGAACATGACTATATTCATGAATCTTGTTGGTTTTTAAGATATTAGAAAGCATTTTCCCATCTAAAGAACTTCTTGTGTGTTCTTCGCTTTTTCAAACATTTGCATGATCCTTGTGGATGGTACACAACCCTCTCGCAGTATTGTGATGGTTCCTAAAAATAATAATGAACTTGTTAGTCTACTTGATAATGCAAAGATATTCTATTTGCAATTAATATTGTATAAAAATATATTTTTATATAATATATATATATATATACATACACATACACTATATTGCCAAAAGTATTCGCTCACCTGCCTTGACTCTCATATGTATGGGTGAGCGAATACTTTTAGCAATATAGTGTATATATATATATCTATACACACAGTATAATAAAATTAATATGAAGTAGTTATTAATGGGACATTCCACTGGTTTCTGATCCTTCCTTTAACCAATTCCATATCTTAAAGCAAGTATCTCGTGATAAAAAATAATTTTTATTTCCTAACTTTAGCAAGTAACAAACATTTGTTTTCTTAATCTAAAAGCATGCCCTTTATTAACCAGCCAAGGGCTCTATCACCTCCTTCAAGCTAACGATAGCACTCACGTTAGCATTAGCTTAAAGCAGGTCAGCGCGCCGCACAGATCGCCTCCAATTTAAAAAAAACTGTTACTGCTCGTTAATTTGCAATTCATAGCACGAGGTTACTGTACTTTGCGCTCCCTCTACTTAACATGGGGACGCAAAGTGAAAACAAAGAGTAACTACTGTTAGGATCACTTGGTCCTAACGCTAGTTACTAAAAGCTGGTGCTAACTGAAGTAGTTAACACCAGCTCAGAGGTGTAGCTAACTGATTCCGCTTCTGCAAAATCAGCTGCAGCTCAAAACCCCCCCCTCCCCCCCAAAATCAAACACTCACCTCTCTTCCCATAGCGAGAAAAGCGGCTCGATCTGCGGTTTCTGGCCACTGGGAACAGAGTGAGGCTGGGGAAAAAAGTCCCCAGTCTCCCTCCGCAATCACCCTGTCAACCAGTAGGATCTCGCAAGATTGTGCAGGTCAAGTGGCCCGGCAGCACAACCCTCCATGCAGTCCAATGGACTCCAGGAGGAGATACTCGCGGCTGCCCATTAGCACTGCCGTAAGTAACCATATGTTAGCACTATGTTATGGGACAGGCTGCTGAATCAGTGCCTACCCCGTTATATGGTGTTAAAATGGGGATGCTAAGGGAAAACCTGCAGGCACATGTGACCTGGCTCCATGGAGTCCTATGGACTCTATGGTGCAGATGCTGCGGACATCGCATCAGCGCTGCACCCAGCATCCGCGAGCCTTGTGGCTGCTGGACTCAGTGCCTGACCCATATTCTGCTGGTGAAACCATGACGCAGAGGGGAAATTAGCGATCGCTAATTCTTCCCCTTAGCGTCCTGGGTTTTACCACAGGGTACGCAATAGTGGAACATGCTTAGGTCAGAAGGGTGAAGTCCACAAACTCTTCTTTTAAACTTGATACTGATAGAAAATAGATAATGGATGTAAACTAGGAAAAAGGTGTATTTTAAAATCCCAATATGTTTTTCTTGAATATCAGATAGGCCATACAGTCGCTTTTTAACTAGTTGTGTAAATATACATGTATATATATATGTTAATATGTGTATATATCAAGTGATCACTGAATGAAGAAGCATTGCTTAAAGTCAGCCATGGAACCCCCCCCCCCAAAAAAAATATGTTCTATTCAACAGCATGTATGTAATATTCAGGATCCCTTGTGGATTTCTACAGAGGATCTCCAAAACTCATCAATGGCTTTACTATACTTCTCTCACAGAAGGACCAAGGATACTGGCAGGTACTTACAGGCTCTGTCTAGGATACGCATATTAAAACAAAATATTCTAAAAATAATGTGTTTTGCAGTGACTTTAACTCACCTTCATCTATTTTTGTGCAAATTACCACCGTAGATCCCACCAATTCATTGGAATGGCCATCACACAGAATCGCATCTAGTCTTTCACTCAGACGTCTGAAAAAGAGAAATTGTAATGTAGGTTAAGTATCTTTTATTAAAGTCTTCTCCATTAAATAACTTCTGTTATTTTTTTCTTTATTTCTCACTATACGTTTTGTCCATAAATGACACTGCTAGAAAAGCTGACTTCTCTTCGCAGCGCTAGTTTATTCAACTCCCTTCAAATTCATAATTTTTTATCACAACCTGTTCTGGGAACCATTCGGCTTCTAATTAGAACAATAAACTCTGTGCTGTACACTGAACAATATACTTTGCTACATGTCAGTGCCCTAAAAAACAGAAGACACAATTATGTATCTCCTTCTCTCTTCTTTGTTTAATATGTCCTTGTTAAAACTTTCTAGTAAATCCCTGAATCTTCTAATGCTCTATAAATCTCTTCCCCATGTTCATGTTTATAGACTCCTCATTTCACTGGAATGCCAGTTTGCTGATACAGGGCTTATAAACACAAGTGGTCCCCAAACACACATCAATTAGTTTGTGATGGAATAATGTTTATGTATTACTTACGTAATAACCATGTCATGGTGGGTGCTGTCGGGTTCTCCGCTTGGATTAGCTGACGTAATTGCCAATGGTCCAGTCATGTCAGTGAGATGGGCTGTGACTGAGTGGTCAGGAACCCTTATCATTATAGAATTATATGTCCCAACTTGTTCATATGCAGCTCCTACTCCTAAAAGAAAAAGGAAATCTAGTGAGAACTCTAGTCTCATGCCAATGGAGTCAAGTACATATAATAATAGGCTATAATATATGAGTATTACAAACAGAACCAGGTTACTGAGAACTAGGGATGAGCTGTTCGGTTCGATCAGTTCGGAGTTCGACTCGAACATTGGCAGTTCGAAAGTTTGCGAACTTTAAACTTTTTGGCGTGTTCAGATCGAGGTCGAAAAAAAGTTTTTTTTTTAAAAAGTATGAAAAAATACTAAAAAATCTAGAAATAAAGAGACTCTTTACTGCAGAATATTATAAGCAATGTTTTATTAGATATTGAATTAAAAAACTACCTAATGTCTAGGTGCAAAGATTCTCACCTCTAAATGACCTGTGCTCTCAAATGGCTTAAACAACAGGTGTTTAATTAGTGTTTGGAAATAACATGTGCTTCTAATTAGTCTGGTCTCATGAATTTGATACATTGCCTGCAGACTGGGTGTGGCTCCTGCACATGTATGAACAAACACTGTGCTTGTTCTGAATTCTAAGAAGTGTTCATTTCTACTATATGATCCTCTGATATGCTGTTTAACCCCTTAAGGACCAGGGCTCTGCAAAGCCAATCATTAAGGATGTAGATGTTACGTCATTTGTCATCAAGGGCTTAATAAAATCTTTATCACACTCCTTAGATTTAAACGTAATATTCCAGTATTTGTATATCATGTACCTCTCCAAAGGGCCTATGTGAGCATACAATTATTATTGTGTTAGAAATGTCTATCATAAAGCGTACAAGCTGAGTCCCTAGAGTCTCTGACTATCCATTGTCATATATACCTTGCTTTATACATACAATACATTCCCTCATCTAACAGGATAGTAGCCAGTTCCTGTGCATTTTAACCCCTTAAGGGTGGCTAGGTGTCGTGTGTGGGTCTCTGATGGCGATGTTTCTATACATCCTACAAATCCGCCACTTCATGGGCAGGTTATGGGGACCTCCTACGCACGATATTTGAAGGAATTTTTCATTTTTATTTTTAACCCTTATTTTATGGAAAACTCACTGTTCCTTTAAAAACGTATTTTTTTAAACTTTTTGTCCTTGTTTCCTGTCCCCCAGGGCACTACCCGGACCCCATACACCTTTTATGGCAAATATCTTGCATATATGCCCTCTTGGAGGGCACTCTAAAAATCGAACTTTTGAGTCCCATTGGCTTGCATTGAGTTCGGTTCGAGTTTGAGTTCGAACTTTTGAAATTGTTCGAATGCGAACCAAACACGGGGGTGTTCGGCTCATCCCTACTGAGGACATAAATGGTATCTAGTGACATTATACAGTACATGTAATAGTAATTATATAAAAGACTAATGCATTAGTCTTTCTGCTTTTTGTATGAGTTCAATGATTTGTATGAAATTATGCTGTTGCGTACAGTATAGGTGAGATATGTATAAAGGATGGGTTTTCCATGCACATGTTGGCCCAGAGAATCTTAACTTACCCAGGTTTTTCAGCCATTCCCCTTTCTGTACAATGCAGCTAATGCCACCAGGATATACCAAATCCATGAACCTCCAGAGAAGAGCGCTAAATGGAGGATTGACCACTCGCAGTTGATCAAGGTTAGATATACAGATGCAAATGGGTTTTTCTGAAGGTCTCTCCTGTTGATATATGAATCACATGTTGATGTAATGATACAATTAAACTATGTTTTTATTTTTCCATAAAACAGCACATTATATGGTTCAAAATCGATACCTCGAACCTTTGTTTGTCTTGTAAATAACATGTTTGAGTCATATTAGCTTGAATGTTCTATGGTATACTAGTGACTATGTTATGGAGGAAAATAATCATCTGTTTAACAGTAGCGTAATTATCCTTGGCACTCCCAGTGAATCACTATGGATGGTTACCCTGAAGCAAAAAATAAAATTGCTCCATCCATCCGTTTTGGTTTATCTTTTATTGAGTCTCCTTGGATATAGTTCACTATTTTTGTATCGCTCTGATATGGTTAGTAGTCATTTTATCAGTAGTCATCTTATCCCAGAGCCAGAGGATAATCCCACTGTATGTCTTGTATATCCTTTATTATTTCTGTTCGCTTGTAATGATTAGGTATAAGATAATGCCCTCACCTTGATGGTATAAATCCTGTTGATTGCCTCTGGGTGTTTGCAGGATGCAGCGAGAGCATAGACTGTGTCAGTTGGAATAGCACACACCCCTCCAGTCTCTAATATATTGGCAATTGTTCTCAAAGCGCTTGTACGACGAGATTGTGGTAAAACACACGATGAGTCTGACATGATATCCTTCCTCTTTGACTCTTGTTTCTGTTGGTAGAAAATAATATCATCATGAGAAGAGTTAACAGATGAGGAATTAATCACAATAGGTTAAATTGTGTTAAATGCAATAAAGACTATTGGAGTTATTCAGAGAGCACCAAAATGTCACCTCCATTTCGATGCTCTACCATTCGCCGCACTTAGGCGAGTTAAATTCGCCGACCCTGTGGTGAATTCAGCATGTACTGCAGGGTCCCCAAAGTGTGGCGAATTGACTTGCCAAACGCATCTGAAAAACTGCCGCAAAACCGCCGAACAAATCGAAAAATCGCTTTGAACCTTTACTCTATCTTTTATGATAATGGGGCTATATCTGGAGTAAATGCTAGTACACTTTAGGTAGCTCTAGCAGATCTATATGGGCCGTGTTGATAGCAGTCACAAATAATGGCAATATTGGCGAAAAAAAGTCAAAACACGCCAAATGCATCCAACGGTCTGCCGAACAGAGGGTCAACCAACCGCCAGAAAAAAAACAACAAATCACCGAACACTGGTGAAAAAACAAAACAAAACGCAACTTTTAAGAAGTGTTATAAAAAATCGAGTGCATGAAAATGCCTGGAATAATATATAAGGTCCTATGAATAACAATAAAAAGGTCTGTTACAGAATTTAACCCCTTCACTGGTGAGCCATTTCAATTCTTAAAAAAACACGTTTTTCTTTTTTTTATTATTTGTTTTTCTTTACTTTAAACATGGTCATGTTTGGTATCATTGGAAAGGCCTGCTAGCTGCCAACCCTGCTAGCTGCCAAGAGTCAGGAGATATCGGGGTTCAAAGGAACCCCCTATCTCCACCACAATCTTTCCTTAGGAGTCAATGAGGACGTTCCCCACACGTCCTCAGAAGTGAAAGGGTTAAAAAAATGGCATGTAAAAAAAACGGAATTAAAATGTTTGGACTAAAAAATTCTGAAAAATCATAAAAATTAAATAAATAAAGACACTTTTTGCTGCGAATGAAAAGAATAAAATAAATGTTTAAGGAAAACGGGGATTTTTTTTTACATTGAAACCTATGGTATTCGCCTGATTAAACCTGTCAAATGAAACCACCAAAAATCAGGGCATTTCACTGATATTTTGGTGCTGTTCAGTGTTCTCTGAATAGATTAACCATTACTTCTTTATGGGGATTTCACTGCTGTCGAAGATCATCATATTTTGCTGGCAATTCGCCAATATTTGTGACTGCTGTCAACACGGCCCATATAGATCTACTAGAGCTACCGAAAGTGTACTAGCATTTACTCCAGATATAGCCCCATTATCATAAAAGATAGAGTAAAGGTTCAAAGCGCCCAACTACAGCAGCTTAGTAGCCAGTAGTTCCACAGCTCCAAATTGGCGCATTATATGGTAAATATACAAAAGCTCACAAGGTAACTGCCAAAAGCAATTATATAGACTCACTCTTGAAAAAGCCAAATGCAAGAGTCATGTGTGGCGTGCATTTTTAACAGGTTTATGTTATGTATTGGGGACCTATATGGTCTGGAACACTTTTGATCTGGCTATACTAGTGTTACTTTGCCTGAAAATTTATATGGTGGTATGCTTGCTTTAGTCAGGGTATAGTAGGTAGCTCGAACTGCCGTGGTATTAGGCATTTAGAGTATATCTGTTAGCAGTGGTATTGATTTATTTTGCCTCTGTGACGTCTTTCTGTACAGTATAATTGCCTTTGGCAGTTACCTTGTGAGCTTTTGTATGTTTACCATTTAATGCTCCAACTTGGAACTGTGGAACTAATGGCTAGTAAACTGCGGCAATTGGATAATTTAAACCTTTGTTCTAATCCTTTATGATAATGGGGCTACACCCGGAGCTAGTATACTTTTGGTAGCTCTAGTAGACCAATGTGGGCCATGTTGATAGTAGTCACTTGATTTATATTTTATGCTTTTTTTTTTTTTTAGTATGTTGTTTGACTTTCAATAAAGTAATATATATGGTTTAGGATCTGTATATTCTTGTTTTTCTACTGTGTATACTACAGGGTTTAATATCATCCATACAGTTCCTATCTCTCCCTGTTTTTTTTATCTCTTTGAATAACCCCTTAAATCGTGAAAAAGGTATACTTATTTTAGGTATGTTCTCTTTACCACTTGCTTCCATTGATTTATTACAGAGAAAATAAGATAAGTGGAAAAGGAACCAACACTATAGCTATACACATGTCCTCCAGGGCCGGACTGTAGCTGCAAGTTCTGGCTCTGATTTAGGTACAGAGAAAAGCTAACTATTTCGGGCACCAAATGCCTACAATTTAGAGAATAATAGGATACTGGTATCATAGGAGGGGCAAAGAGATAGGATGATGGTGGAATGGGCGAGGTGCATAGAATGGCACAATGGGAAGTAAGTGGACCTAACATAATGAATTAATGGGGGTAATTTGAGCAGTCAAAAAGTTATCAAACTCTTTAAGCTTTCAATGGACACAGAGCTAATCTGTCACTGCGTGTCCTTTCTGATTGCTACACTATTAGCGTTTGCTTTTTTGTCTATGACACATTTTTCTAGTGTTTAGGCAAGCAGAAATCACAATAAGGAGAATAAGCAACAATCACCAGAAATCAGCAATATTAATATTGTTGTGTTTTACAAACATTATGTATAAAGACAATCCTATTGTTTAGAAGGAAGTTTACATTATTAATTTATCTTACCTTGAAGATGGCCGGTCCCACTGGAATCAGTTCTTTGCCAAACATACAGTTTGCTAGGGAAGCCAGAAGTCCATAGACACAGACTATGCTGAAGAGTGATAACACAGTAACTAAAACAAATAAAAGCTTGAGGTTAATGATAAAGTGCTAAATTATTTCCTCCTAACAAGTAGGAAGAAAAATATGAAGCATGTGATAAACAGTTAAGGCAATAACATTTGTTCAACTTTTTCAGTTTGTCAAGTTCAGCACTATGACAGAAAGGTGAAACACCAATAGAAAGATTTAAGACACATATGTATCCTGATTATAAATAAACATGTTACTTATTAGAGGAATAATTGAATAAAATAAAGAGTAAGGACATGGGAAGAATAAATGAAATAACAGACTGGTCAAATTGGAACAGGTGAGGAATAAGACATTTGAAGAAAATAAGTTAACCCTTTGTGAACTTGACAACATTTCTCTGAAAGACGTGAATACCTTTGACATGCTGAACTGATTTTTATATGCTTTAAATGCCTTTTATTTTTCTTTAGTAAACACATTGTAATACCTTGCACTGCATTATATGGAGGTAGGTGCCAAATTGGAAATAATAGTAAACATAAATTAAGGAGAAATGTCTCCCTAGTTTCACACAGACAATTCCAATATAATATTATTAGCAATATGTACCAGGGAATAAAAGAGTAACTTGAATATTTGCTTTACATGAGTGCAATAAAGTATGCCCACCTATAATTCATGAGACCTTTAAAGAATGACCAGTCTTACTTCAACATTTTCACAAACTTACTTTCAAGAGGGAGAGGCAGCCGTCCGAGGGTGAAGAGAAGGAAAGACACAACAGCAATTTCCATGAGGAGGGTTACAAGGAACATGATGACATTGGCTTGCATTGCTGTAAATGAGAAAAAATGGGAAAATATAAAATAATTTTATATGAATATATATCTTTAAATTATAACCTTAATGGAAATAAAAATTGTGTTATAATATCTCTTCCCAAGAAAACAAGGAATGTATTCATATTTAATTTCATGAATGTGGGGTGTAGAAGTGCAGAAATCTTTCATACTAAAAAAATGTTACACAAAATTACAATTACACAAAATAAATAATTTTCTTATGGTGCTGCACTCTTAGAAACACAATGGCATTACAATTATTTTGTGTTATTGTGATTTTAAAGTGTGCTCCCACCCGTTATATCTTGTTATGCAAGAGAACGCTTTAAATAATTTAGTACATTACTATTTTGAAACTTTCTGCGATTTACCGTGTATATTTAAAAACACGAATCAGTTTCCAACACTAGTTATACATATGTCCCATCATACATACCCATGATCATCAGGAACACATTAATTATAAGGAAAGCAACGGCACCAACTGTGAATCCTCCATAAGTATCTGCAGTCAGGCCTAGAGCAGAACCTGCAAAACAAATAGTACAATTTTTTAATATATAATTATATATATTATATAAATATATTATTTCTATTTAATAAAATATGAAAAGAAAGATATTTACTAGAACTAAAAAAAATTACCTGCAAAGCGCAGCCAGACCCAGGTAGCCCATATAGCGGAATAGCAAAATGGCAGCACAGAACCGAATCTTCTACCTCCTTGGACATCAATCCTGCAGACATATAGTTGGATGATCGTTCCGGGAATAAGCACCCAGGGAATGGATAGATATTCTTCACTGGAATATCTTAATGTGCTCTGGATTGCAGCGATAGAAGCCAGACCATTGCATATGTAAAACAGAGGGTCTGAAAAATGAGATGAGGCATTGTCCATAATATTTAATTCTTGTCCCGATTTTCTTAGGAGGCTTCTTCCAAACAGCAGGACCTCTTGGAACTTTGAACTGCTCATCACAACTCTGCCTATCGGTATCAACACTTTTTCTGCAATGGTGTTCACAAGACTAGCAAATGTCGAGTACAGTGAAATAACTGTAAATATACTGCAGGTAACTCCAAAGAAAATATATGCAGGTGTACTTGGAATCTGTTGGATTGTGGAGATAGTCACCAGGACAAATGCTATATTATGTATTAATTCTAATATATCCTTATTTAGTGACAAAAAACAGAGAACACATGCTGCCACCAAGAAGAACCAGTCACCAACCATAAACTGTCTGCTAACAGATATACTTTTGGGAGCCAAAGCGACTGTTAGGGTAAATTCTTCCCAAGACTTTACCAGCCAAAAGGTCCCATGAAAAGCAAATTTTGTAGCAAAGTAAATATCATCTCTGAGATAGCTATAGTAGCTGGAGCAGAGCTGAGATAGTACATTAATGCTGATCCAAATTGCTCCCACATAAAATGTTTTAATGTACCCAAAGCAGTAAAAAGCCATGATGAATGGGGAGATCGTATCGCACAGGTAACCCAATGCCATAGGTTCAGCATACTTAGTATTTTTCTTTTTCTCTTCTCCTGCTGTTTTTGTAGACCCACTGTTTGCAGATCCAAGAAGAAGGACATTAAATAGAGCATTGCCGAAGCCTGGGAGTACATATCTCTGGGTGATACCTTTCAAAAGGAGTGCTGCGCCGCCATAAAGTCCACATAAGACTATAATTAATTCAAGGACACCTGAAACCACTAGAGCCCAACGACCAAAAAGTCCCACAGCCTCAAAAATTAATGTCATTGTTAATGCCCCAAACACAAAAGGCATTATATAATTGACCGTAGCTGAGCAAAAAGAAAGGATGACTGCAATGAATATGTATGATACAAGTCCAGCAACTGCGCTCTCATTGATAGGAATAGGAGGGAGAGAGGTGGCAATCGAACTATTTTGCAGGATTAATGAACTGTTCTGTGGAATGGCTTCGGACCCAACAACGATGCGAGTAGCTCCATAGCTGCTCCAAAGAGCAGCGAAGGCTATGAAGGAAGTCCCACTTAGATGGTCATACTTTCGGAAAGACAGGAATCCAGCTATGAGTTGGGCAACTCCACCAATGAGGATGAGATGAACACCTGCAAGAAGGGGAGATTAAAAATGAACAGAAATCCTTTATAAAATACATAGGGCTTTTCTCGTCTGTAAAAGGTACAAATGGGGATTTCAGTTAACAGTACTGTGTTTTTTATGTAATCCTTATCCTATGTTATATATGTACTGTATTTCAGTGCTATAGATTATGCAGGAACCTGCCCTTCTGAACAAACAGAAATGCCCTCTGAATCTAAATAAAGCTGCATTTTTGACACACTTGTGATTTCTCTGGATCAATACATTTTGTATAAGCTTAATATTTTGTGATGAAAAATCAGAATCTTAAGCTAGGTTATCATGGAAATTAAATCTTTGATCTTTACCTGCTAGAATGTTTTCTGCTCCAGAAGGAATGATCGAGGTGTTAAATAGTGCAAAATTCTGCATGCACACTAGGAAAGCGCTGACAGCATTTGCAAGTAGTCCCAGAACAGCAGGTTCGCTGTAAAACACAGCAGGGAAACCATCCATGATGCTGTATGTTCAGTGTATATATATATATGTCGTATACACAGAGCTGCTATATCGTCTGGTCACTTTTTATCGTCTTCTCATCAAGATCCTTCGTAACTGGAAAACCTGAAAAAATGCACAGCGCTGTCATTACATCTGCTGCTGAAATTCACATAATATATTTTAATAGTGTGCGGGCACCAATAGCATGTTTATTAGAAGCAAGAAAACTACTTTTTAAACACAGATAAATGTAAAAATATTAGGGAAGGCATAGCATTGCTTTTGTAGGAGACACTCTATGCATTGTGACCACTAAATGCTATTTGGTGGTCACTTTGTATTTAGTGCCGGTACAGAGCGATTTTGGTGGGGGAATCCAGGCTCTGAGTGCAGAGGCTTAGACTGAGGGCTGAGCTGAGATTCAGGGAATTCAGAACCTTCAGTGCCAGCTCCTGCCAGGGGCTCTCAATGCTCAGACATAGAATCCTGCTTCCTTGTGGTCATGTGACATGCTGCAGGATGCCGGCAGGGTGTCACATCTAGACGAGGGAGCCCAGCACTGGATTCCAAATGAGTTTAAAACTAAACTAAATAGTTAAAACAGCAGGAGATTGCAGTGGAAATCAGGACGAGTTAATGATTAACCCCTCTATTGGCCCCTTCCATTTTTACCCCTAGATTATCCCTTTTACTATAATAAAAAGATAAAAATATACAGTCGGTATCACATAAGGTGCATCTGATAAGTATTAGTATGGACCGAAATGGAAGAGACAAGGCCAACCCACTCACAGCTTAAGTACCTACAGAGGTACAACCCAATTATCAAGACAAAAATGGAACACCTCTGTGTAAGAATGCCACATTATTAAAAACCATAAGCCGAACCCCCCCCCCCAAAAAAAACAACCAAACAATGCAAGGATTTAAGGAACTTCTAAAATAATAACTGCATAACCTGATCAAGAGCAATATACCATTTTTTTTACTTTTTTATTTTTTTACTGAAATTGCGTAGATTTCACTATTGAGACATTACAGAGAAACAAGGTTGGCAGATTGAGACCTAGAGCAGATGCAACCACTGAGAATAGATGCTCTATTATAATGCAGCATATTAAGAAAGATTGCTGATTGGTCCAGGAATTTATTTCTAATAATCTCTTAAGTACAGGACAGCAGACTAATTGGCAACCTCCAACCAAAAAATTTGATCCAATAAATATTTATTTTTTAACATCATATATCTCTATATAGACAAATGCCCCTTTTGACTATATTCCCAAGCGAAAACATAATAAAGCAGCCTCATATTTCTGCATTAAGAACAGAATTTATTTTCGTCCACGAGCAAAACCAAAAACTTTTAACACTTTTTAATCACTGTTTAACATTATATTACTTAATAAAATGTATTATTTAAATTGTTACAGCTTCTAGTACAAACATTAATATCCTAATCTTTTTCTATAATATCCAATTCTACACCAGAGCCTGTGACTTACCTGAAATGTTTCTGTCTCCTCTCCAAATTGCCAGGTTCACGGTACCTATCCTCCTCTTGATCAGCAGGTTATATATAGGGACAGACATGTACATTGGGAGGAGTTTCGAGTCTTACAGTGAAACCTGTGACTGGCTGGAATACTTGCATTTCGCAATCTGGATATTTTACTCACCAGCCTGGTTCTCTATTTCCTTATTCTACGACAGAATGTGATCCTTCTCTCTTGATGTCCTGAAGGCATTTATTTCTGCATTTTCTGTGTTCCAATTAAAGGATTTGTGAACGCGCAAGACAGGAATAGTTTTCTTTCGGCAACTAACAGAGAAGTTCTGCTTTTCTTCAGATGCCGGAACAAATTGATTTTGTTTTGAACAGATGACAGCCACATATGATTAGCATCATAGGAAATGAGGTCCATCCTCATCTCTACAATGTCAAGAGATACGTTATAAACTATCAATATCTAATTTCAATATTTCTATCTTGAAAATTGAGAAAAAAAATAGAAAACAAAATATATTGGGCTATTTACAGTCTTAAATTAATTGATTTTGTTAGCAGGAGAATGGCTGGAGAATGGAAAATTCTAGGTCAAAATAGCCAAACCAGAAAAATTCTCCCATTCATCTCACTTTCCAAATCGGCTATTTTGACCTAGAATTTTCCATTCTCCAGTCATTCTCCTGCTTTTCACCTCTCTCTGAATAACCCTGTTAGTGTTTCTTTTTGTAGATTGCTTATGTTTTACTTCTTGGGGTTTCAAAACAACATTTAAGGCTAGGGTCAGACGAAAGCATTTTTCGCATCGTCCGTAAAAAAGTGCGTCTGAACGCATGGACGTACTTTTTCACGGAATACGCGATAGCGGTCATACGATGCGCAATTACGGCCGTGATTTTTTACAGATCCAAACCAGGAAACTTTGGGTGTCTGGACGTTATGTCCTAATCACGGACACATGCCGCTATGTGGACGCAGCGCACTCTGTATGTCAGTACTAGCGGTTCGACGTTCTTGCGAAAATGCGTTCGTTTGCCGCTTGCGTTGCGCAGCCAAACTTTCATGCGGTCGTACTTCGTGTGTGGGCCTGCGTTGGACGTCATTTGCTGCTACCACCGCTCAATAAAGTGCAGCTAAACGCACGTTCGCACTGCGTTCGTCTGACCCCAGCCTAAGGGTCTATTCACTTAGGCTAATGTCAGACGAATGCAGTCTGAGCGCACTCTGCGTGCGTGCATAATGGACAGACGTACTGACGGAAGATACTGTAGACACCACACAGTCTGTTTTTTTGACGGATGTAGAAAAAAAAAGGGAAATATGGGAATCAAAATTAAATGACAGGTACAGTCAGCCAGACCAAAAAAACTTCTGAGCGTCAACGTGATGGACGTCGCAAATGTGCTGCGTCTAATGTCGCGTCATCACCCACACAGGCCGCTACGCAAATGCGGCGCACTCTGGGCATCCATCGTAGCGCTTTTACATCGAGGCTTAAATGGTGCCCGTTGCCACCTGCTCTTCCGGTCGGTGCACTTCGTTGCGATTCGTCAAGTCAAGTTCTCCGACCCTGCGGTGAATTCAGTATTCACCGCAGGGTCCCAGAAGTGCACCGAAGGGATCCACTGAACACCGATGATAAACCCACCGAACGCAGCCGACGATCCACTGAACACTGTCGAACAGACCGCCGAATGCATCCGCAAACCGCCGAACACAGCCGATGATCAACCGAACAGACCGCCGAACGCCGCCTAAAAAGCCAATCAGCTGCTGAACAGGAGTTAAACCCCCCCTGCAATTTTTAAAAGGCGTTTAAAACAAAAAAATGCATGGGAATAATATATAAAGTCCTATGAATAATAATAAAAAGGTCTGTTACAGAATTTAAATAAAACGCCATTTAAAAAAATCAGAATCAAAATTTTCAACGAAAAATCCAGAAAAATGACTAAAAAATTCTAAAGACTGAAGAGACTTTTTGCTGCATATGAAAAGAATAAATGGTTGAATAAAAAATGTATAAAAATGTGAATTTTTTTTACATCGAAAGCTATGGGACACTACACTAAGAAAAATTTGAGAATATACCCACTGTATTTCTTACTGTAAATAACCTACTTTGGCCAGTAGATGGCGCCATCTACTGTCAAATTGAGTTACAGCAGTTTGAGCGACTGGTCTATTTTCTTCTTTTTTTCCCTGCATCGACTGTTGACAGCTGCTGAAAGCCCGGTGTAAGGGCATCACCAGATGATTTTACACCGTTTTAGCTGTTTGGTGGCACCTTCTGCAGCCCAAAAGCAACTTAAATTTGTTTGCTCATTTGCTTTTGGGCTGCAGATCACCAGATCGAGATATCTCGATATCGGGGCACTGGTTGGTGCCTTTGAAGCCTGAGGTATCTCGATCTCGGCAGTGAAGGGGTTAAACCTGTCACCCGAAAGCACCGAAAATCTGGGCATTATGCAAAAGTTTCAGGGCTGTTCGGTGTTCTCTGAATAGATTAAATATTACTTCTGCTTTATAGGGAATTTCAATGCTGCCAATGGTCGCCGAATTGCGGCGATCTGAGGTGAATTCCACCGTACTTTGCTGGCAATTCACCAATACTTGACGAATTGCCAGTTTTCTGAGTAGCCGAATTGCTATGAAATTGCACAGTATGGTGAAATTCACCATTCGGTACAATTCGGTGGCAAGTTCGGCAGTCTTTATTTATTTATTTATAAAGGATTTTACCTTTAAATAACCCCTTTAGTGAATAGACCTGTTAGTGTCTCGAGCTCAATTTTAGTGTCTAGAAATATCTTCAATTTTATGGTCAGAGCTCACACATGGTAAAAGGTGAATGATTATAATTATGTGAAAAAAAATCTATGACGGAAATTCAACTTGGGATAGTTTATTGCTTTATGTAGTTATTGATTAACTTGAGAATCCTATCCGTGTTGCACTGCAAAGATTGGTAACCGTAAATTAAACAATGACATTAGCAGAAGCAGCCGAAAGTGTAGAGAACATATAAAAGGAGTTATAGCATTTTCTTAGCAAACTTAATTGTAAAGAATATTATTATTTAAAAGGTTTTAACAACAGGTTAAAAATAGTAAATTATTTCCATTTTGTTTTAATCGACATATACACAAGTACACAATTCCTATGATTTAGAATTTTATATAACTTTTGTATATTATCATACGCACAATTTTATACTCTTGCTGCAGTGCCAGCATTAATCATTATATATTTACGCAAAAGAATTTCATGGAGAACTGGTTCAGCAGCACATGTTGTGCAATATAGTCAGACACTCTCTTCCAGAGCAGGAGAAACCTTCAAAAATCCTGTTCTCCCTACTTATCTGGTGATTTTGCATTTCAAGGCTCTTCTTGTGAATTAATATGATGACTGCTCCTAAGGAAAAACACACAAAGCAATATTTATTTTAGTTTGACTGGCAGTGCAAATATGAAAATAAGTATCTGACAGGTGTTTATGCAGCATAGTCTGATATTAACAGGATAGAAGTTAACCTCCAAATTGGCCCTGAATTGCCCCAGACGGGGAATTTCACTGTTCAGTTTCCGTTTCAGACCAATTCAACCATTCACTAAACTGTCAATTTGCCAAATAGTGGTGAATTGACAGCAACATATGGCGGCACTGACAGGTTTAAACAGGTAAATGCCATCGGATTCAATGCAAAAACATCATATCTTTTTTTTTTTTTTTAAATATTTTTTAGAAGACATTTTTGTATTTTTTAGGCTAAATGTTTGTTTTTCTTATTTTTTTAAAAGACTTTTTTATAATTTTTTAAAGGCCTTTTTTTTATTTGGTCACGTTTTACTCCATTTTTACTGATTTATACTCCTAGGAGACTAGTAGACTTCTTTCCATAAAGGTTAATTTCTTGGGATGCAACCTCAATACTGATCATAATCTTCCAATATCAACTGTTTCTACATTCATTAATACCAGGGCTTAAGATATGTACTCCAACATTGGTAAGCAGACCACAAAGTTCACATGTGGCCTCAAACCACGTGGTATAGCATTGCTTACTATTTTATTTTCAAATGTCTGAAGAAAAGGAGACATGAATATAATGTAAGTGTTCAAATTCACCAGAACCGATGTATGCATGTTGCCTTTTATGTTTCAATCTGTAAAAATTACTTGTAGCACAATTTTTATTTTTTTCTAAAAAAGTTTTTTTTTTTTTCCAAAATTATTATTATTATTATTATTATTCTTATTTATAAAGCGCCAGCATATTCCGCAGCGCTGTACAATAAGCACAGTATAGACAGGGTTACAATACATTGAACAACATTTGACAAACAGTACAGGAGGAGATGAGGGCCCTATTCCGTAGGAACTCACAATCTGGGAGGGTTGGGGTTGGAAACAGGAGGAGAGGACTGTAAGGTTAGAGTGATTGATGATTGTGTCAGTGAGTTGGGGGTAGGCTTCCCTAAATAGGAACGTTTTAGGGAGCGTTTGAAGGAAGAGAAGTTAGGGGAAAGTCTGACAGTACGAGGGAGAGCGTTCCAGAGAGTGGGGGCTGCGCGTGAGAAATCCTGCAGTCTATCATGGGAAGAGGTGATGCAGTGAGAAGCTAGGCGCAGGTCACTGTTTGACCTTAGGGAGCGGGCTGGGGTGTATTTGGTGATTAGTGAGGACAGGTAGTGGGGAGCTGAGTTAGTGAGGGTTTTGTAGGTAAGGATAAGGATTTTGAACTTAATTCTGCAGTGGATGGGGAGCCAGTGAAGGGACTCGCAGAGGGGAGCGGCAGAGACAGAGCGGCGGGTGAGGTGAATTAGTCTGGCGGAGGCGTTCAGGATGGATTGTAGGGGGGAGAGGCGGGACAGAGGGAGGCCAGATAAGAGATTATTGCAATAGTCGAGTCGGGAGATTACCAGGGCGTGTATGAGTTGTTTTGTGGCGACAGCGGTAAGAAATGGCCGAATTCTGGAAATATTACGCAGTTGGTATCGGCAGGAGGAGGAAAGAGACTTGATGTGGGGGATGAAGGAAAGAGCAGAGTCAAGTGTAACTCCAAGACAGCGAACTTGGTTTGATGGGGAAATGGTGATACCCTCCACCGTGATAGAGAAGTCAGGAGGTGGGGAGGCATTGGAGGGAGGAATAAGTAGGAGTTCAGTCTTCGACATGTTGATCTTTAGGTGGTGGGAGGCCATCCAGGAGGAGATGCCAGATAAACAGTCACTGACTTTTGAAAGGACAGGGGGAGAGAGATCAGGGGTAGAGAGGTAGATCTGAGTGTCATCAGCGTAGAGGTGGTAATTGAAGCCAAAGCTGTTGATGATTTTGCCCAGGGAGGAGGTGTAGATGGAAAAGAGCAGAGGACCAAGGACAGAGCCTTGAGGTACACCAACAGATAGAGGCAATGAGGAGGAGTTACCAGCAAAGGACACACAGAAGGACCTGTTGGATAAATAGGATTCGACCCAAGCGAGTGCAGTGTCACCGAGACCCAGAGAGTTGAGGGTCTGTAGAAGGAGGGGGTGGTCAACAGTGTCAAAAGCAGCCGAGAGGTCAAGCAGGATGAGAATAGAATAGTGGCCGTGTTTTTTAGCAGTTAGGAGGTCGTTGGTGACTTTGGTGAGGGCAGTTTCAGTTGAGTGTAGAGGACGGAAGCCAGATTGCAGGGGGTCAAGTAGGGAATTGGAGGACAGGAAGAGGGAGAGGCGGTTGAAGACTAGTTTTTCTAAGAGCTTTGATGTGAAGGGAAGCAGGGATACAGGGCGGTAGTTGGATGGAGAGTTGGGATCTAGGGATGGTTTCTTTAGTAAAGGGGTAACTAGCGCGTGTTTGAAGGCGGATGGAAAGGAGCCAGTAGAGAGAGATAGGTTGAAGATGTGTGTGAGAGCAGGGGTGAGGGAGGAGGAGAGGGGAGGAATTAGATGTGAGGGAATGGGGTCGAGCGGGCACGTGGTGAGATGTGAGGAGGACAATAAGGAATTGACTTCCTCCTCAGTGGCTGGGAGGAAGCGGCAGAGGGTGGCAGAGGGGACCTGTGGGAGTGGAGGTGGCAGATAACTATCTTGTGTTGGGATGTTGCGTCTGATATTAGAGTTTTACTGAGGAAGTAGTCTGCCAGGTCTTGAGCGCTGAAGGCAGCTGTGGGGGGAGGTGCAGGTGGGTAGAGGAGGGTGTTGAAGGTGGACCAGAGCCGTTTAGGGTTGGAGGACAGCGTAGATATAAGAGATGAGAAGAAGGATTGTTTGGCCAAGTGGAGGGCAGAGGTGTATGACCGGAGAATAAACTTGAAGTGAACAAAATCAGCTTCAGAGCGGGATTTCCTCCAGGCACGCTCTGCAGTGCGGGAGCATCTTTGCAGGTTACGTGTCTGGAGGGTGTGCCAGGGCTGACTGGCGCGTGGGCCTTACAGAGTCGAAGAGGAGCAAGAGTGTCTACAGCAGAGATAAGAGTAGTGTTGTAGTGATTAGTGGCAGCATCAGGGCAGGTGAAGGATGAGGTATGAGGGAGGTGGTGAAGTAGGTTGGAGAATTGATGGGGGTCCACAGCATGAAGATTTCTGCGAGTGTGTGTGCGGGGTGGGGGAGCAGGGTGTTTAGGAAGTCCAGATAGGTTGAAAGAGAGAAGGTGGTGGTCAGAGATGGGGAAAGGGCGACAGTTGAACTCAGAAATGGAGCAGAGGTTGGAGAAGACAAGGTCAATAGCGTGACCATCGCGGTGGGTAGGGAGGAGGGAGGATTGTGTGAGTCCAAGGGAGGATGTGAGTGAAAGAAGTTTGGAGGCAGCAGGGGCGGAAGGATCATCAATGGGAATGTTGAAGTCGCCGAGAATTAGGCATGGAAGATTAGAAGACAGGAAGTGAGAAAGCCAGGTAGCAAAGTGGTCAAAGAACTGGGAGGCTGGTCCCGGTGGGCGGTAGATGACTGCCACCCTGAGAGCCAGAGGAGAGAACAGGCGGATGCAGTGTGTCTCGAAGGAGGAGAAGGAGAGGGATGGAGGTGGAGGGAGATGCTGGTAGGTGCAGGTGGGAGAGAGCAGGATTCCGACCCCGCCACCATTTCTCTCACCCGGTCTGGGGGTATGGCTCAAGTGTAGACCGCCATATGAGAGAGCAGCAACGGAGGCCGTGTCAGAGGGAGTTAGCCAGGTTTCAGTTAAAGCTAGGAGGTTGAAGGAGTTTGAAAGGAAGAGGTCATGGATTGCTGTGAGTTTGTTGCACACAGAGCGAGCGTTCCAGAGGGCGCAGGAGAAAGAGGACAGGCGCTGAGGGATTATGGGAATGAGGTTGCTGGGCTTGCAGGGAGGTGATTTATGTGCAATGGAGATAGGATGAGATCGAAGTATTGGATGTGTTGTGGGGCCAGGGTTAGGGGATATGTCACCTGAATAGAGTAACAGCAGGAAGGTGAGAAAGAGAAGGTGGGAATGGGATTTGTGGGAGTGGGAGTGATTGGCAGCACGAGAGTTAGAGGGAGACCATGTTCTGAGGAAACAAAGGAGCTCATGTGAGGCCATCATGTGGGACGAGAGGAGGGAGGGAGAGATGCAGATAGTGTAGGGGTCGGTGGTAGAGGGGCAGGAGTTCCATTTAAGGAGAAAGGTAGAAGTAAAGAGCAGAAGCGTGAGAGAAAGCATGATATAGACGTGCGTTTACCCAGAGTAAAAGTGGGCCTTGCAGTTCCTTCCTCCAGTCCCGCAACTCCAGGAATCAACTCTGCGCGTCCACTTAAGATGCCACTTGATGATGTCACAGGACCCAAGGCTCAGTGGAGCTGGTCTTAAATGTTATAAAGGGCGGACTGTTTACTTTTTAACTGCCTAAATGCAAACACCTGAAGCTGGATGGGCTGTGTCAATAGGGCAGGAGATTCACATGCTAATTAGCAAAGCACATGGTGGAGAAAAACAAAAATAAATAAACAGAAAAAAACCAAGGAAACGTTATAATGTGGGTGCCTGCGAATACTGGGGGTCCTACCAGCAAAAGTATGCAGGAGATCAGTTGAGATGTGGGTGTCTGTGAATAATGGGTGATAATGTCTTACCAGCAAAAGTATGCAGGCGATCAGATGAGATGTGGGTGTCTGAATAATGGGTGATAATGTCCTACCAGCAAAAGTATGCAGGCGATCAGATGAGATGTGGGTGTCTGAATAATGGGTGATAATGTCCTACCTGTGGAGAGAGGAGACACAGGACTTAGGGATCGTGATGGCGTAGGGGATCTTGGATAAAACTCCAGGAATCAACTCTGCGCGTCCACTTAAGATGCCACTTGAGGATGTCACAGGACCCATGTAATCATGTCTTTAATTTTATATCTCTAATTCTCAAAGCTGGTTTTCTGCCTCAATATATTTTTGATTACAGATGATAACAATCCTCAGATCCTGTGATGAGGAATGAACTTCCACTCATCAGGTTTGATCTACAATGTATTATCAGCATTTAACAAGCACTTTTTCCATAAAAAAATTAGGCTGAAATTCTACCTGCAAGCTATATGCATGTTATACGGCGATAAATATGGTGCTCCGCGGGTGGCAGCATAATGAGGGGGCGGGGATTATCCCTGCATTGTGTCACTCACTGCTGTGCGCTAGAAACTTGGATCATCCATCCAACCTGGCCGAGTGAAGGAGCCACTAACCCGAGACAAGGTATTTTGTATCAAGAAGTTACGTATTGTTGTCCTTTTTCTGAAAAAGTAGACAAAACCAGTGGTTGCTATAAACTGGTGGTTGCTATATAGAAGAAAAAGGAAATGACATATTCCGAAGTTAATCTGTCAGTGTCAGTGTTTTCAGTGATGTTTGTAACACCGACAAACACTCAATAACCCTCTTTATCACAATATTCGTTTTGGAATTGTCCTCTGACACTTCTGTCCCATAAGTATTCTAGACTATTGTGGATAAAGTGACTGACTTTGCATAGCAAAGAAAACACTTGTCTATGGTCTGAGCTATGGCTGTTATGGCTGAATGTCTGTATTTGTCAGTTCTTGTATGAAAATACCATTTACTTGAGGAGTCTTATTATATTAGTCATATTCTGGTGGCACTTGTCATCAGCTTGTAAATGGTAATGTAACAATTGCTGGCATTTTAAACTTAGTTGATGTACAGTATTCACGGTATCTGTGGATTTCTAGCTTTAGATTACTATATATTCAACATTATTTGTCTTCTTTAAAAAAGTAATGTATCTTTTAACATAGGCTAAAATGGCAACAGCCATTGGGTTGTCCCTTCTGGTTCCACCAAAAAGCATCTGTGAAAAAAAAATAATATTGTTGATGTGCATACTTGATGTTATAGTTGCCACTATCACCCCCCCCCCCCCCCAAAGCAAGAAAAGCTTCAGGATGATTTTCCCACGGGCTTATTGTACTTGTCAGTGGAACAATAAAAAGATGACTATTGCATCATTTTACTTTTTTCCAATGCTTACATGACATCATGGCTCACAAGTTTTTCTTTTGTGATTTAAGTAACTTGTGTCACTGTCAGTAACTGTCACTTCTCAGAATTTGTTTGTGTGAGTCAAAATATTATTTCTCATTTTTCCTATACCATGACTGAAGAGCTAAAGATTCTTCCTCTTACATTAACCCTCCCTTTCTAACGTACCACATGAACCATAAAGTTTCCGCAGATGACCACAATCCTTCTGTAGAAATGACAGGCAAAAATTATGCCACATGTGGGCTGTTGGTCTATTATTCACTCAGGCTTTTTCTCAAGCATTGTAGTCATGAACCATCAAACATTACTTTCATAAAACATACAGGGTTACTCAAAGAGAATCGAAAAGGCCCCGCACGTTTGGTGACTTTTCGTTCTCTTCAATTCGGTGCGATTTGGCGATCCCATTTCAGCGACCCTGCGGTGTATTCAGCAAGCACCACAGGGCTATCGTAGTGCAGGGAAAAGCTGCCGAATACCTACCGAACACTCACCGCAAAACCTGGCAAATGCACACCGAAACCTTCAAAAAACATCTGGATTAACTCCGCCGAACACGCCGGAGAAACCTGAGCAGCCGCCCGTTCACAGCGCAGAGCAGCCGCTGGAAAAAGCCGACACCGCAGACGAATGGAATGGAAAAAAAAAGTACACTTGGATGTTTGAAAAGTGAAACGCTGTTTGTAAAGAAACTACCGAACGAAAATGTCTGAAATTTACATATAAGATCCAATGAATGATAATAAAAAGGTCTGTTACAGAACGAAATCCTAAAAAATCTATTAAAAGACTTTTTACTGCAGAATATTATAATCAACGGTTTATTAGATATTGAATTAAAACGGGAATATTTTTAACATTGAAGCCTATGGGATTCGCCTGAATAAACCTGTCGAATGAAACCACTGAACAGCAGGGCACTTCAGCAACTTTTCACTGCTGGTTTTTTTTCTCTGAATAGACGAAGCATTGCTTCTCTATGGGGATTTCACTGCCCTCAAACAGGCACCGCATGTGCAGGCAATTTGCCAAGATTTGGTGAACTGCCTGCTCTCTGGATAGTCGAATGGCCAGGAAAGGTAACCGTATGCTGAATTTCACTGTTTGGTTACCTTTCGGCCACAATTCGGATCTCTTTGAATAACCCTGATAGTCTTAAAAACTATGGTGACCATAGTGACCATTGTTTTTAGACTATTAGACCTTAAAACTGCTGTAGCCAAATCAGTCAAAATCTTACTTTTTTCTGTACACACATCTACAAGTGTAGCATAGAAAACATAATCACTTTAGAACGGAATTATTATTATTATCCTTTATTACTATAGCGCCACAAATTCTGCAGCACTTTACAAGATCAGTATACAAGGGATTGATACATTAGAATACCACACATGGATGATGACTTTGCCTGATTCAGGGGGACCCTGCTTCCAAGGGAATTTACAATCTATGAGATGTAGCAGTATTTTGTGAGGTAGGTGCATCCATATCAGGGTTTGGAGTGCCTAAGACAGTCCTATTCACAGTGGTGTACTAAGGGGGGTGAGTGGGGCGGTCTGCCTCGGGTACCACTCAGTAGGGACTTATTAGGGGTTGCTGCCCGAGGGCCCGCTGCCGCACTCTTACATTGCAATCTGATCCCGGCGGTCAGGGGTCAGGTCCTGGGAAAAAAGGGCGGGAACTCACGACGAATTCTACAACCCCTATTACCCGAAAGAAAAAATATATATATCGCGAGTATAGCAGTACGTGGTGATACCATTTTTATTGGGTTTACATTACATTTAAAAGACAAGCTTTCAAGAGTGTAAACTGGAAACTATACTGATCAGTGAAAGGTATCACTACGTACAGGTATGCTCGTGATTTTGGCAACTGTACTAACGCGTTTTATATATAATACATATATCACATACATATATAAATATATCTATCCAGGTACAGACCCCCAGAATTATATACACAAGCACAGACCCCCCAGAATTACATACACAGGCACTGGACCCCCAGAATAATATACACAGCACTGAGCCTCCAGTATAATATACACAGCACTGAACCCCCAGAATAATATACACAGCACTGAGCCCCAGAATAATATACCCAGCACTGGTTATATGGATATATTTGCCACCAGCTCACATGGATATATTTGCCCCAGCTCATATAGATATATTTGCCCCAGCTCATATAGATATATTTGCCCCAGCTCATATGGGTATATATTGCCCCAGCTCACATGGATATATTTTCCCCAGTTCACATGGATATTATTGACCCAAGCTCATATGGATATATATTGCCCCAGTTCACATGGATTATGCCCCAGCTCTCATGGATTATGCCCCAGCTCTCATGGATATGCCCCAGCTCTCATGGATATGCCCCAGCTCTCATGGATAATGCCCCAAGTCTCATGGATAATGCCCCAAGTCTCATGGATAATGCCCCAGCTCTCATGGATATTGCCCCAGCTCTCATGGATAATGCCCCAGCTCTCATGGATATGCCCCAGGTCTCATGGATAATGCCCCAGGTCTCATGGATAATGCCCCAGGTCTCATGGATACGCCCCCCAGCTCTCAAGGATATGCCCCAGGTCTCATGGATAATGCCCCAGGTCTCATGGATAATGCCCCAGCTCTCATGGATATGCCCCCCAGCTCTCATGGATATGTCCCCTAGCTCTCATGGATATGCCCCAGGTCTCATGGATAATGTCCCAGCTCTCATGGATATTATTGCCCCCAGCAGCTCAGCTCATCTCTCTGTGGGCCTGAAACGATGCAGGCCGTCGCTGCACATTGCCGGCGGCCGCGTGCTTCCTGCTACGAACGGCCGCTGGCAGGAAGTGCAGCCGCTCGCCTGGTATCGATGAAACAGCCTGCCGTGATCTCGCGAGATCGCGGCTGGCTGTTAAATCCCATATAATGTAGCAGATGTGATTGGAGTTAGCGCAGGACCAAATTAATCTTTCATTCTTTTATAACGTCAATCGATTAATCAATCAATTCACGACTTAACCAATTATTCAAGAAGATCCAGAATGGACATAATTTACATTCATTTTGATATGTAAACTAGAAGTAAAATTCATTAGATATTCAATCAATTGAATTATAACAAAACACAGATCATTTCCAGCCAGTAATGCAACAAAATTATTTTTATTACAGCAAGAGATATATATATATATATATAAATATATTTATTTGAACAGATAGCAAGTATTTGAATATATGTTTGCACTATATCATGGGTCACAGTTCACACATTTAAACATAGCCTAATTTGCCTATCCACATCATGATATCTATTCCACTTAGAAAGTTACAAAGAAGTTATAACAAAGGACAGTAGAGTTCATTATCCTCATCCAAATCTCAAATCAATTTAACTATGACACAGATACAGTCTGATTTTATTAGAATAGGAAAATCTCGGTATACAGACGAGACGATCACGCTGCAGCAGCGATCTGATACCTTATTCTCGAACTATAATAATCATAATCAATGATTTATTGAATATGAGATTGGCTAAAGACAGATAAACTATTTGTCAACTTTCTCAGCTAAATCAATCAATCTTCATACTTACCTCTGATTGACTCAGTAGACTAGCGGTCTTGAGAAGCGCATTCAGCATGCAATTATAATTCTCTCAGGTGTATAATGCGTTGCTGTTTGATCTCTATGGAGACCTGTCGCTGTTCAAGTATGGATAGTGGGATATGTAGTGTGTCTCTGAACATCTGGGAATACCAGAGTGAATTAGTGCTTTGAGTGAGTATCTGTAACGGGCAACCAGGCAGGTGGGTGAGGTTGCGAGCCCAGAGGTGCAGTGACACAAGGAGGCAATGGGTTGCAGAAATAAAGGGGTTTATTTAGAAAAACATCTCAGATCATGAAGGGATAATACAGGAAAAGGGATGCGGACAGACAGACTGACCACACAGGGACGGTTCTTGAAGCGGGATAAACTGAAGTAAAAGGAAAAGTCCAGTATGCAGGGAGTCTATGATTCCCAGGTAAGTCCTTTAGTTAAATGCAGGGGTTCTCCTGGATGGAGCCAGAGGGGTTCTCCTGGATGGAGCCAGAGGGGTTCTCCTGGATGGAGCCAGAGGGGTTCTCCTGGATGGAGCCAGAGGGGTTCTCCTGGATGGAGCCAGAGGGGTTCTCCTGGATGGAGCCAGAGGGGTTCTCCTGGATGAAGCCAGAGGGGTGCACTTAGATGAAGCCAGACAGGTCCAGGGGTATGGAAGGCGGTTGTCTGGTAGGCTAGTAAGCCGTCAGATCATCTGGTAAATCCTGCACACAGGCTTGTCAGCGAAAACAGGCTCCTGGCTGCACGAGTTCCACTTGGGAGTGAAGTTTGATGTTGAAGCCTCTAGGTAAGCGTGTGGTTGAGTTATATAGGGGTAGCCAGCTGAATAATGAGATACACCTGCTACTTCGTGCAGAGCTGGATACGGCAACAGTTATTTCTGTGGCAGCAACTGAAGGGTGCTGCCCTGCAGTATAATGAATGCGATAGCGTGTTTTATCATCTGCGGCGCCGCCGCCGGCGAGGAGCGTGACAGTATCCAGTGAGAGTATTAGTCAATTAAGACGTGAGAGTGCATGAGGGTCTCTTTTGTTAGAGAGTAGTGTGTCAGCCCACTTGTAAGACCCAGTGTGTGACCCAGTGTGAAAGACCCTGAACTCTCTCGCTTGCGTGGTATATCTTCTCAAGTCTACACCCATTTTCTCGTCGCTGACCAATCACAGAATTCGTTGTAAAATTAAAATGACCATTATAATTCAATTTTACAGATTATTTCTCGTCGCTTGAGGGCATTATAATATAACGAGATATTTTGTACATACAAAATATCTCATTTATACTCATTAAAATTTATTATTTCTTGTCCCTATCTCTTGTTAGGTTCTACAAGGCCATATTCTCATAAATCGTCCTAATTGTCTGTACCATCCAGGCGCACCAAGCAATGCCTCCCTGCTTCATTAGGGGCTATCTCTACCTGCAATGCAAAGAATAGACATGTGGCAGACCTTGGCTTTCACCAGATAAAACATTCAGATGTTTTTTTAATGTTCTAATCTAACATCTCTTACTCAATATATGGAATATATATATATATATATATATATATATATATATATAGATTATATAAGGCACTGTTGGTATACAATGGTGCAAATATCACTGAGTAAATACTGTAAATATTTTGGTGATGTATCTTCTATCTATCTGTTCAGAAAACAAAATGGATGCCAGTGCCATTTTGTCTCTATAGATAGCATTTTTCGCGATAGCTTCAGCGTATTGCAAGGCCGCATCTGACCTGCCAGGCAGCTTCTTGCGGCGGATGCATAACTCATAACACGCCCGCACGGCTCTCAATCTCGGCCACACCTGATGATGTGTGTGTAGCCAAGACAGAGCCCGCCCATACAGCACCCGGGAGATTCAAGGAGTCCCAGGGAGTGCTCGCAGCTAGGAGATGGTTTCACACTCCCCAGGCCAAAACCCTCACAGAAGGTGGACAGTAAATATGTAAACAATAATAAAAAACTTACTCTATCAGGGTTATTCAGAGGTGAAAAGATGGAGAATGGAAAATTCTAGGTCAAAATAGCCAAACCAGAAAAATTCTCCCATTTATCTCACTTTCCAAGTCGGCTATTTTGACCTAGAATTTTTCATTCTCCAGCCATTCTCCTGCTTTTCACCGCTCTCTGAATAACCCTGCGTGTGTTCATTAGTGATGAGCCGAACACACCCAGTTCGCATTCGAACTCGAACAATTTCAAAAGTTCGAGTTCGATCGCGAACACGAACCGAACTCAATGCAAATCAATGGGACTCGAAAGTTCGGTTTTTAGAGTGCCCTGCAAGAGGGCATATATGCAAGATATTTGCCATAAAAGGTGTATGGGGGTCCAGGTAGTGCCCTGGGGGACAGGAAACAAGGACAAAAAGTAAAAAAAAAAACGTTTTTAAAGGAACAGTGAGTTTTCCATGAAATAAAGGTTAAGACTAAAAACAAAGAATTCCTTCAAATATCATGCCTAGGAGGTCCCCATAACCTGCCCGTGAAGTGGCGGATTTGTAGGATGTATAGAAACATTTAAAAACAAAAAAATGACGTGTCAAACGACGGTAAATGGTTTTCCTTTAATCTATTCATAAACAACTGCTTGGGACGGCAGCCTGCATGAAAAAAGACGTTCTAGGACACGCAGAACAAGTTTAGTGATTTTTTTGGCTAAATTATGGTGAAACTTATGCAGGCTTTGGATGAAATTAGCAATAGGTGCTTTAAAATTGGGCCTTTAGTGTCGGCAACAGTGCCGTCACACCGTAACCCCGCTGTGGTATTGTGGAAGAGTGCAGGGTTGGACCCTGCGGTCAAATATTAAAATGATATGAATCTGGTACAGGCGTCAGTGCACCCAAATATTTGTCTTTGGTGGCAGCAAGTGCCTTCACACCATAACCCCTCTGAGGTATTGTGGAATAGTGCAGTGGTGGAGGTTTTGGTAATGCAGAAGAGATCCCCGATCTATTCAGTTACATCAGCAGCTATAACAAAACCGGGTCAGCAATGTTTAGGCACTTGTACTGCGCTACTGTATATGGTGAGAATTGGCGCACACCAGTGGCAACAGGAAGCAAACAGAACAGGCAGGGAATACACAGAGAGAATAGTCAAATGGCAGGCAAAGTCGGCAACAGATCGGGTCCTCAGAACAAGCAGGGTCAGTAACAAGTATACAAACTGATTCGGTAAGCTAGCAATGCGGGAATAAAGGCTGAGACACACTGAGCGTGTAGCGACGCACAGCGTAGCGAAGCAAAGATAAGCAAACATTTTGCAGGGTGTCTACACTACATTACGATTGCTTCTCACCGCACTGGACAAGAATCCACTAACTAAACTAAAATGTACACACAAAAACGTTTTATTTTCACAAAGCACATGTTATATAGGCAGAAAAAGGTTTCTACTGAATAAAATACTTCAAAATTACTGTTAATTTAATAGGAATTGTATAAAAATATTAAAAAAAGGTAACCCCTCATCATATATATTATAAGGACACGGAGCGCTGTGTATACAGTAGGGATGCATGATACCACACACAGACATATACGTATATATCAACACGCAGACCTATATATACGTATATATCAACACGCAGACCTATATATACATAAAGAAATCACTACCTATGTGGTAGAACGTAACCAAATAATACCAGAACAAAAGAAAGTGTAAATAAAGTAAATAGTGAAAGACAGAAAGGGACTACCCCTATATAATTGATGAACTACAGTTACTCTGATGGAACATCAGAGTACTAATGTCTCCCAGAGACCAATTGTTTAATAATTAACTTTTATTGAATGAGGTAAAAAACAGCAAACAAAAAACATGAATAGACAGTGCTCACAAAACAAAATGTGTTAAAACCAAAACCAATTCTGCTAGAAAAATTGGAATATAGCGGCAAAAATGTAATCAATAGGCAATACAATGAGTAACCTTCAAGGGTTAACTCAAATTGTAACAAACCAAGATAGGTAGCCAGATTATAATCATAGAATGCTTGCGCTAAAAAAAGCAGAAGGGTGAAGGCACAAGAGACTCCTGTTTGCAAGAAATGGCTCAAATAGCCCAATATAAGCGTATTTCAATGATAATCCAGATACTAAGTATCAGTGGAACCCAACACAAGGGTATACATACACATAGGGAATCGAAATACAATTTCCATGAGAAAAACAAGGAGCTCTGGTCAGAGAAGCGCATCCGACGCACGTTTCGCCAGAAATGGCTCGTCAGGAATGCTTACGGACTGAAAGGAAAGTGGGGTATTTAAATTCTCGAGGTTCCATCCCAGCAAATAGAATTGGCCAATGGGACAAGGCTGCAACAAATAATCCAATCACAAGAAAGTCTTAGAGATTGACAACACGGAGAACCAATGACAGTCGATGTTTGGTTTAGCTACCAAGGAAACTAGTAAAGCAGGCGAATCTCGCTAATTTATTGTATCAATGTAAGTAGAGACTGCCGTGTTGGAATAAATTAGATTGATCCCCATGTAATTAAGTAGTTCCTATTGTCAAATTTAATACTGGAGTAAGATAAAACTGGGTAATGGATAAGGATAAATGAATGAAATTGACAATTAAAGCATAGCGGAAGTAATCTGAAAAAATAATACCGAAAAAAATATAGGTAATGAAACCAATAAACAGATAATGATAATGCTGATATATAGAGTGGCAATCCTAGAGAGGCACGAAAAATAACGCTGAAAATGAATATATGGTAACACGAAAATGACAAAAAAGAAGGGAGATTTGTCAACCCGATCATTATTGGGTAATGTATGATGAATAATAAACCCATATCAGAGTCACCAATTATTAAATGGTCAAGAAAGTTTAAATGGATGGTAATAAATAAGGCCATAATAGGCTGATATCAGCGGAATGATGGTCATATAAGAAAAAAATAAAATAAAATTCGCTGAACAATAACTATAATGATGGGAGGAAAAGCCAGAATAGCTAACAAACAATAATGAGCAATGAATGCCCCTAACAAGGTATATGAATGGCGAGTTATCAGTGATGGATAAGTTGATAATGATGGCGATATAATAAAAATGTATGCAGCAGCCCCAATGGTGAGATGATAAAAAAGGAAGTTTTTGAGATGATTATAGGCATGGAGATGGAAGATAAATATGAGAAAAATACAAGTTTGCATAATAGTTTAACCAAAGGGTTAGCAAAATAATGATGTATAGATATTACATGATGTATATATTGAATTCTGGTGAATGAGGATATAAGGAGGGACAAGGAGCAAACAATGTGTACAGTAGTTGTATATAAACTATATATTAAATGAAGATCAAATGGTCAAATACTCAAATAAAAGGTGTATAATTAAAGTCTTCATTAAGACCAAATGGATACAGGGTTTTAAGCGTGTATATCCAAAAGGATTCTCTCTGACAGAGAGTTTTGTCAAAGTTTCCTTTTCTAGGTCCACAGACCAACTTTTCGATAGCTTGGAATGAGAGACATGAGGGATTTGAATCATGCTGATTTCGAACATGTCTGGAAACAGAGGTCTCGAGGTTGTTATGTACCGAGTTAATGTGTTGAAGGATGCGGCGTTTAAATTGTTGTATCGTTTTACCGATGTACTGTACACCACATTCACATGTGATGAGATAAACAAGTATTTTGCTGGAGCAGTTCATAAATTGCCTAATATCGTAGTGACGTCCGGTAATGTTACTGGTAAATTGCTGTGATTTTTTGACAAATTTACAAGCTTTGCAATGGGTACAAGTATAGACACCCTTGGGTTGTTGTAACCAGGTACGTGTATTAGTTTCTGGTTGTAGGAAGCTATGAACCAATTTGTCACTCAGGTTTTTTGTCCTCCTTGCAGTGAACGAAGGGTAAGGGGTAAGAACTCTTTCTAGAGATTTTTCCATATGTAGAATAGGCCAGTATTTTTCGCAGATGGTTTTTACTTTAGGCCAACCGTTGTCATAATTGGCAATAAATCTTATAAGGGTTTTGTCATCTCTTTTTTTCGGAATCAAGAGTTCATCCCTTGAAGTTGAAAGTGCCCTATGGTATGCTTTCTTTAAGCATTTCCTCGGGTAACCCTTGGAAAGAAAGATGTTTTTTAAGAGGTTAGCTTCTAGTTGGAAGTCTTGGAGAGATGTACAATTACGTCTGGCTCTCAAATATTGGCCTATTGGTATCCCTCTTTTGAGGTTTGGTGGTGGTAAGAGGACCAGTTTAAAAAGTTGTTGGTTGATGTTGGTTTGCGGTGGAGTGTGGTAACCAATTCTAGATCTGAATTGATAATGATATTGAGATCAAGGAATTCAATATTGGTACCGCCAACCACCAGAGTTAGACCAAGTCCAATTTCATTGTTGTTCAAGAGAGCCACCCATTCATTCAACATCTCAATGGGACCCTGCCAGAGGAACAGAATGTCATCAATATAACGTAACCACTTAGTGACGTAATTAGTAAATCTCTTCATCTCAGTGGAGAAAACAATCAATTTTTCCCACCAGGCAAGATATAAATTGGCATAGCTGGGGGCACAAGAAGTTCCCATGGCTGTGCCACGAGTTTGCAAATAGAAATGATTTTGAAATAGGAAATAATTGTGATTGAGTATATACTCCAGGAGAGCCAAGACAAATTCAGTTTCTTGGTCAGAATGTTTACCACTCAAAAAGTACTTTATAGCTTGTAAACCCACTGCATGAGGAATATTGTTATATAATGAGATGACGTCAAGACTAACCAAAATGGTACCAGAGGAAACATGAATCTCAGATAGTTTGTGGAGAACATGTTGGGTATCTCTGACATAAGAAGGAGTATCAAGTACCAAAGGACGTAAATAACAGTCAATGAATTCACTGATCCGTTCGGTCAGTGAGTTGTTACCAGAAATTATCGGGCGACCAGGTGGAGCAATGAGAGATTTGTGTATCTTAGGAAGACAATATAAGGTTGGTATAGTCGGATATTTTGGGAGCAGGAATTTGTGATTTTCATCAGATATTAGTTTAGACTGTACACCTTGTGTTAGTAAAGAATCTAAACTTTTAGAAAATACCAGCGTGGGATCACTTTCCAATTTCCTATAACCATCCTTGTCATTAAGATGTAGCATACACATTGCAATATAATCATTGCGATCCATTAATACCAGGTTACCTCCTTTGTCAGATTGTTTTATGACAATGTTACAAACATCCTGTAATTCATTAAGCGCCAGTTGTTCAGTCTGAGATAAATTAGATTCCCATTTAAGGTCTTTATTTTTAATGGATTCGATCTCAGATGTGACAAGATTAACAAACACCTCTAGATTGGAAAAATCAGAAAATGGTGGAGTAAACTTAGTTCTCAGCTTGAATTTTTGTGAGAAATTAGCCGAATCAGGTGGACATTCATCAAGGAGAGCCAACAAATTCTCAAGATGTACATAATCATCACTAGACACTCCTAGATTTTTGGCTTCCCTTTCTTTCTTTTTTTCCATAAAGATGTGTAAGGCCAACCTCCTCGCAAATAGATTAAGATCCTTAATCCAACTAAATTTGTTGAAATGAGGAGTGGGGACAAAGGAAAGACCTTTTTGTAATAGAGAGAAATGTCTAGGGAGGAGATTAAAGCCTGAGAGGTTAATGATAGAATTAACAGAGGAATCTGTTACCACTTTTTGGTGGAGTGGTCGTTTTGACGCATCCCTTTGTATCCCCATCTTTGTCGGTCGCGTAATCTCGCGTCTGACGGGGGGTCTGACTTCCAGTCGTCCACCCGAAAAGAAACATGTTTGGGTTGATTTCGAGTTGGGGCCCTACCCCTATTGTAACCCAAAGGGGGAACCTTTCCAGTCTCAGTTTCGTCAGATGAGGTCTCACAGTCAGTAGAGGAGACTGTATCATTATTGGGATTACCAGAGGGGCGCCTACGATGTATACGATTTTTTTGTTTAAAGATATTTTTAGTTTTAAAGTCGTTAATGTCGCGTTGGAATTTAAAGTGTTTCTTTTCTTTGATGGTTTTTTAAAATTCTCAAGATTTTTCTGGAGTCGTGTTTCCATGTGATTGAATTGAGGGTCAGGTTTAAATTCCTCAAGGGCAACAATGTTCTCAGCAAGGGACTTATTAATACCATCAAGATGTTCCTTTTCTAAACGGTTCAAAAAAGTCATAAGTTTGAAGGAACAATCAAGCAATAAGGAATTCCATTCTTCAACATGTTCATCAGTAATAATACGATTCGGTAAAGTTATCTCGGGTCTTAGACCTCTAGGTACCAATTTGCGTTCAATATATTGTTCTAAACTGTTAATTTCCCACCAGCTTTTAATTTGATTTTGATATAATTTTTGAATATGGTTAAATGATTGACCAATATCACCATTTAATTTGCTAGTGGGTAAAGGTACAGTGGAAAACACAGCTGATAAGTCATCATTCCAAGTAGCTGTATCACATAATTTCTTTAAAAGGTCAGACATGTTTGCTCAGTGAGACACCTTATAAAGATAATTGATATACAAGTGATAAATGCACAAATAGAAAAGTTACTAATTTGGTATTGAAACCAGGAATGGAGAAATCACTACCTATGTGGTAGAACGTAACCAAATAATACCAGAACAAAAGAAAGTGTAAATAAAGTAAATAGTGAAAGACAGAAAGGGACTACCCCTATATAATTGATGAACTACAGTTACTCTGATGGAACATCAGAGTACTAATGTCTCCCAGAGACCAATTGTTTAATAATTAACTTTTATTGAATGAGGTAAAAAACAGCAAACAAAAAACATGAATAGACAGTGCTCACAAAACAAAATGTGTTAAAACCAAAACCAATTCTGCTAGAAAAATTGGAATATAGCGGCAAAAATGTAATCAATAGGCAATACAATGAGTAACCTTCAAGGGTTAACTCAAATTGTAACAAACCAAGATAGGTAGCCAGATTATAATCATAGAATGCTTGCGCTAAAAAAAGCAGAAGGGTGAAGGCACAAGAGACTCCTGTTTGCAAGAAATGGCTCAAATAGCCCAATATAAGCGTATTTCAATGATAATCCAGATACTAAGTATCAGTGGAACCCAACACAAGGGTATACATACACATAGGGAATCGAAATACAATTTCCATGAGAAAAACAAGGAGCTCTGGTCAGAGAAGCGCATCCGACGCACGTTTCGCCAGAAATGGCTCGTCAGGAATGCTTACGGACTGAAAGGAAAGTGGGGTATTTAAATTCTCGAGGTTCCATCCCAGCAAATAGAATTGGCCAATGGGACAAGGCTGCAACAAATAATCCAATCACAAGAAAGTCTTAGAGATTGACAACACGGAGAACCAATGACAGTCGATGTTTGGTTTAGCTACCAAGGAAACTAGTAAAGCAGGCGAATCTCGCTAATTTATTGTATCAATGTAAGTAGAAACTGCCGTGTTGGAATAAATTAGATTGATCCCCATGTAATTAAGTAGTTCCTATTGTCAAATTTAATACTGGAGTAAGATAAACTGGGTAATGGATAAGGATAAATGAATGAAATTGACAATTAAAGCATAGCGGAAGTAATCTGAAGCCAGAATAATACCGAAAAAAATATAGGTAATGAAACCAATAAACAGATAATGATAATGCTGATATATAGAGTGGCAATCCTAGAGAGGCACGAAAAATAACGCTGAAAATGAATATACGGTAACACGAAAATGACAAAAAAGAAGGGAGATTTGTCAACCCGATCATTATTGGGTAATGTATGATGAATAATAAACCCATATCAGAGTCACCAATTATTAAATGGTCAAGAAAGTTTAAATGGATGGTAATAAATAAGGCCATAATAGGCTGATATCAGCGGAATGATGGTCATATAAGAAAAAAAATAAAATAAAATTCGCTGAACAATAACTATAATGATGGGAGGAAAAGCCAGAATAGCTAACAAACAATAATGAGCAATGAATGCCCCTAACAAGGTATATGAATGGCGAGTTATCAGTGATGGATAAGTTGATAATGATGGCGATATAATAAAAATGTATGCAGCAGCCCCAATGGTGAGATGATAAAAAAGGAAGTTTTTGAGATGATTATAGGCATGGAGATGGAAGATAAATATGAGAAAAATACAAGTTTGCATAATAGTTTAAAGAAAGGGTTAGCAAAATAATGATGTATAGATATTACATGATGTATATATTGAATTCTGGTGAATGAGGATATAAGGAGGGACAAGGAGCAAACAATGTGTACAGTAGTTGTGTATAAACTATATTATTAAATGAAGATCAAATGGTCAAATACTCAAATAAAAGGTGTATAATTAAAGTCTTCATTAAGACTAAATGGGTACAGGGTTTTAAGCGTGTATATCCAAAAGGATTCTCTCTGACAGAGAGTTTTGTCAAAGTTTCCTTTTCTAGGTCCACAGACCAACTTTTCGATAGCTTGGAATGAGAGACATGAGGGATTTGAATCATGCTGATTTCGAACATGTCTGGAAACAGAGGTCTCGAGGTTGTTATGTACCGAGTTAATGTGTTGAAGGATGCGGCGTTTAAATTGTTGTATCGTTTTACCGATGTACTGTACACCACATTCACATGTGATGAGATAAACAAGTATTTTGCTGGAGCAGTTCATAAATTGCCTAATATCGTAGTGACGTCCGGTAATGTTACTGGTAAATTGCTGTGATTTTTTGACAAATTTACAAGCTTTGCAATGGGTACAAGTATAGACACCCTTGGGTTGTTGTAACCAGGTACGTGTATTAGTTTCTGGTTGTAGGAAGCTATGAACCAATTTGTCACTCAGGTTTTTTGTCCTCCTTGCAGTGAACGAAGGGTAAGGGGTAAGAACTCTTTCTAGAGATTTTTCCATATGTAGAATAGGCCAGTATTTTTCGCAGATGGTTTTTACTTTAGGCCAACCGTTGTCATAATTGGCAATAAATCTTATAAGGGTTTTGTCATCTCTTTTTTTCGGAATCAAGAGTTCATCCCTTGAAGTTGAAAGTGCCCTATGGTATGCTTTCTTTAAGCATTTCCTCGGGTAACCCTTGGAAAGAAACATGTTTTTTAAGAGGTTAGCTTCTAGTTGGAAGTCTTGGAGAGATGTACAATTACGTCTGGCTCTCAAATATTGGCCTATTGGTATCCCTCTTTTGAGGTTTGGTGGGTGGTAAGAGGACCAGTTTAAAAAGTTGTTGGTTGATGTTGGTTTGCGGTGGAGTGTGGTAACCAATTCTAGATCTGAATTGATAATGATATTGAGATCAAGGAATTCAATATTGGTACTGCCAACCACCAGAGTTAGACCAAGTCCAATTTCATTGTTGTTCAAGAGAGCCACCCATTCATTCAACATCTCAATGGGACCCTGCCAGAGGAACAGAATGTCATCAATATAACGTAACCACTTAGTGACGTAATTAGTAAATCTCTTCATCTCAGTGGAGAAAACAATCAATTTTTCCCACCAGGCAAGATATAAATTGGCATAGCTGGGGGCACAAGAAGTTCCCATGGCTGTGCCACGAGTTTGCAAATAGAAATGATTTTGAAATAGGAAATAATTGTGATTGAGTATATACTCCAGGAGAGCCAAGACAAATTCAGTTTCTTGGTCAGAATGTTTACCACTCAAAAAGTACTTTATAGCTTGTAAACCCACTGCATGAGGAATATTGTTATATAATGAGATGACGTCAAGACTAACCAAAATGGTACCAGAGGAAACATGAATCTCAGATAGTTTGTGGAGAACATGTTGGGTATCTCTGACATAAGAAGGAGTATCAAGTACCAAAGGACGTAAATAACAGTCAATGAATTCACTGATCCGTTCGGTCAGTGAGTTGTTACCAGAAATTATCGGGCGACCAGGTGGAGCAATTAGAGATTTGTGTATCTTAGGAAGACAATATAAGGTTGGTATAGTCGGATATTTTGGGAGCAGGAATTTGTGATTTTCATCAGATATTAGTTTAGACTGTACACCTTGTGTTAGTAAAGAATCTAAACTTTTAGAAAATACCAGCGTGGGATCACTTTCCAATTTCCTATAACCATCCTTGTCATTAAGATGTAGCATACACATTGCAATATAATCATTGCGATCCATTAATACCAGGTTACCTCCTTTGTCAGATTGTTTTATGACAATGTTACAAACATCCTGTAATTCATTAAGCGCCAGTTGTTCAGTCTGAGATAAATTAGATTCCCATTTAAGGTCTTTATTTTTAATGGATTCGATCTCAGATGTGACAAGATTAACAAACACCTCTAGATTGGAAAAATCAGAAAATGGTGGAGTAAACTTAGTTCTCAGCTTGAATTTTTGTGAGAAATTAGCCGAATCAGGTGGACATTCATCAAGGAGAGCCAACAAATTCTCAAGATGTACATAATCATCACTAGACACTCCTAGATTTTTGGCTTCCCTTTCTTTCTTTTTTCCATAAAGATGTGTAAGGCCAACCTCCTCGCAAATAGATTAAGATCCTTAATCCAACTAAATTTGTTGAAATGAGGAGTGGGGACAAAGGAAAGACCTTTTTGTAATAGAGAGAAATGTCTAGGGAGGAGATTAAAGCCTGAGAGGTTAATGATAGAATTAACAGAGGAATCTGTTACCACTTTTTGGTGGAGTGGTCGTTTTGACGCATCCCTTTGTATCCCCATCTTTGTCGGTCGCGTAATCTCGCGTCTGACGGGGGGTCTGACTTCCAGTCGTCCACCCGAAAAGAAACATGTTTGGGTTGATTTCGAGTTGGGGCCCTACCCCTATTGTAACCCAAAGGGGAACCTTTCCAGTCTCAGTTTCGTCAGATGAGGTCTCACAGTCAGTAGAGGAGACTGTATCATTATTGGGATTACCAGAGGGGCGCCTACGATGTATACGTTTTTTTGTTTAAAGATATTTTTAGTTTTAAAGTCGTTAATGTCGCGTTGGAATTTAAAGTGTTTCTTTTCTTTGATGGTTTTTTAAAATTCTCAAGATTTTTCTGGAGTCGTGTTTCCATGTGATTGAATTGAGGGTCAGGTTTAAATTCCTCAAGGGCAACAATGTTCTCAGCAAGGGACTTATTAATACCATCAAGATGTTCCTTTTCTAAACGGTTCAAAAAAGTCATAAGTTTGAAGGAACAATCAAGCAATAAGGAATTCCATTCTTCAACATGTTCATCAGTAATAATACGATTCGGTAAAGTTATCTCGGGTCTTAGACCTCTAGGTACCAATTTGCGTTCAATATATTGTTCTAAACTGTTAATTTCCCACCAGCTTTTAATTTGATTTTGATATAATTTTTGAATATGGTTAAATGATTGACCAATATCACCATTTAATTTGCTAGTGGGTAAAGGTACAGTGGAAAACACAGCTGATAAGTCATCATTCCAAGTAGCTGTATCACATAATTTCTTTAAAAGGTCAGACATGTTTGCTCAGTGAGACACCTTATAAAGATAATTGATATACAAGTGATAAATGCACAAATAGAAAAGTTACTAATTTGGTATTGAAACCAGGAATGGAGAAATCACTACCTATGTGGTAGAACGTAACCAAATAATACCAGAACAAAAGAAAGTGTAAATAAAGTAAATAGTGAAAGACAGAAAGGGACTACCCCTATATAATTGATGAACTACAGTTACTCTGATGGAACATCAGAGTACTAATGTCTCCCAGAGACCAATTGTTTAATAATTAACTTTTATTGAATGAGGTAAAAAACAGCAAACAAAAAACATGAATAGACAGTGCTCACAAAACAAAATGTGTTAAAACCAAAACCAATTCTGCTAGAAAAATTGGAATATAGCGGCAAAAATGTAATCAATAGGCAATACAATGAGTAACCTTCAAGGGTTAACTCAAATTGTAACAAACCAAGATAGGTAGCCAGATTATAATCATAGAATGCTTGCGCTAAAAAAAGCAGAAGGGTGAAGGCACAAGAGACTCCTGTTTGCAAGAAATGGCTCAAATAGCCCAATATAAGCGTATTTCAATGATAATCCAGATACTAAGTATCAGTGGAACCCAACACAAGGGTATACATACACATAGGGAATCGAAATACAATTTCCATGAGAAAAACAAGGAGCTCTGGTCAGAGAAGCGCATCCGACGCACGTTTCGCCAGAAATGGCTCATCAGGAATGCTTACGGACTGAAAGGAAAGTGGGGTATTTAAATTCTCGAGGTTCCATCCCAGCAAATAGAATTGGCCAATGGGACAAGGCTGCAACAAATAATCCAATCACAAGAAAGTCTTAGAGATTGACAACACGGAGAACCAATGACAGTCGATGTTTGGTTTAGCTACCAAGGAAACTAGTAAAGCAGGCGAATCTCGCTAATTTATTGTATCAATGTAAGTAGAAACTGCCGTGTTGGAATAAATTAGATTGATCCCCATGTAATTAAGTAGTTCCTATTGTCAAATTTAATACTGGAGTAAGATAAACTGGGTAATGGATAAGGATAAATGAATGAAATTGACAATTAAAGCATAGCGGAAGTAATCTGAAGCCAAATAATACCGAAAAAAATATAGGTAATGAAACCAATAAACAGATAATGATAATGCTGATATATAGAGTGGCAATCCTAGAGAGGCACGAAAAATAACGCTGAAAATGAGTATACGGTAACACGAAAATGACAAAAAAGAAGGGAGATTTGTCAACCCGATCATTATTGGGTAATGTATGATGAATAATAAACCCATATCAGAGTCACCAATTATTAAATGGTCAAGAAAGTTTAAATGGATGGTAATAAATAAGGCCATAATAGGCTGATATCAGCGGAATGATGGTCATATAAGAAAAAAATAAAATAAAATTCGCTGAACAATAACTATAATGATGGATGAAAAAAGCCAGAATAGCTAACAAACAATAATGAGCAATGAATGCCCCTAACAAGGTATATGAATGGCGAGTTATCAGTGATGGATAAGTTGATAATGATGGCGATATAATAAAAATGTATGCAGCAGCCCCAATGGTGAGATGATAAAAAGGAAGTTTTTGAGATGATTATAGGCATGGAGATGGAAGATAAATATGAGAAAAATACAAGTTTGCATAGTAGTTTAACCAAAGGGTTAGCAAAATAATGATGTATAGATATTACATGATGTATATATTGAATTCTGGTGAATGAGGATATAAGGAGGGACAAGGAGCAAACAATGTGTACAGTAGTTGTGTATAAACTATATTATTAAATGAAGATCAAATGGTCAAATACTCAAATAAAAGGTGTATAATTAAAGTCTTCATTAAGACTAAATGGGTACAGGGTTTTAAGCGTGTATATCCAAAAGGATTCTCTCTGACAGAGAGTTTTGTCAAAGTTTCCTTTTCTAGGTCCACAGACCAACTTTTCGATAGCTTGGAATGAGAGACATGAGGGATTTGAATCATGCTGATTTCGAACATGTCTGGAAACAGAGGTCTCGAGGTTGTTATGTACCGAGTTAATGTGTTGAAGGATGCGGCGTTTAAATTGTTGTATCGTTTTACCGATGTACTGTACACCACATTCACATGTGATGAGATAAACAAGTATTTTTGCTGGAGCAGTTCATAAATTGCCTAATATCGTAGTGACGTCCGGTAATGTTACTGGTAAATTGCTGTGATTTTTTGACAAATTTACAAGCTTTGCAATGGGTACAAGTATAGACACCCTTGGGTTGTTGTAACCAGGTACGTGTATTAGTTTCTGGTTGTAGGAAGCTATGAACCAATTTGTCACTCAGGTTTTTTGTCCTCCTTGCAGTGAACGAAGGGTAAGGGGTAAGAACTCTTTCTAGAGATTTTTCCATATGTAGAATAGGCCAGTATTTTTCGCAGATTTTTACTTTAGCCAACCGTTGTCATAATTGGCAATAAATCTTATAAGGGTTTTGTCATCTCTTTTTTTCGGAATCAAGAGTTCATCCCTTGAAGTTGAAAGTGCCCTATGGTATGCTTTCTTTAAGCATTTCCTCGGGTAACCCTTGGAAAGAAAGATGTTTTTTAAGAGGTTAGCTTCTAGTTGGAAGTCTTGGAGAGATGTACAATTACGTCTGGCTCTCAAATATTGGCCTATTGGTATCCCTCTTTTGAGGTTTGGTGGGTGGTAAGAGGACCAGTTTAAAAAGTTGTTGGTTGATGTTGGTTTGCGGTGGAGTGTGGTAACCAATTCTAGATCTGAATTGATAATGATATTGAGATCAAGGAATTCAATATTGGTACCGCCAACCACCAGAGTTAGACCAAGTCCAATTTCATTGTTGTTCAAGAGAGCCACCCATTCATTCAACATCTCAATGGGACCCTGCCAGAGGAACAGAATGTCATCAATATAACGTAACCACTTAGTGACGTAATTAGTAAATCTCTTCATCTCAGTGGAGAAAACAATCAATTTTTCCCACCAGGCAAGATATAAATTGGCATAGCTGGGGGCACAAGAAGTTCCCATGGCTGTGCCACGAGTTTGCAAATAGAAATGATTTTGAAATAGGAAATAATTGTGATTGAGTATATACTCCAGGAGAGCCAAGACAAATTCAGTTTCTTGGTCAGAATGTTTACCACTCAAAAAGTACTTTATAGCTTGTAAACCCACTGCATGAGGAATATTGTTATATAATGAGATGACGTCAAGACTAACCAAAATGGTACCAGAGGAAACATGAATCTCAGATAGTTTGTGGAGAACATGTTGGGTATCTCTGACATAAGAAGGAGTATCAAGTACCAAAGGACGTAAATAACAGTCAATGAATTCACTGATCCGTTCGGTCAGTGAGTTGTTACCAGAAATTATCGGGCGACCAGGTGGAGCAATGAGAGATTTGTGTATCTTAGGAAGACAATATAAGGTTGGTATAGTCGGATATTTTGGGAGCAGGAATTTGTGATTTTCATCAGATATTAGTTTAGACTGTACACCTTGTGTTAGTAAAGAATCTAAACTTTTAGAAAATACCAGCGTGGGATCACTTTCCAATTTCCTATAACCATCCTGTCATTAAGATGTAGCATACACATTGCAATATAATCATTGCGATCCATTAATACCAGGTTACCTCCTTTGTCAGATTGTTTTATGACAATGTTACAAACATCCTGTAATTCATTAAGCGCCAGTTGTTCAGTCTGAGATAAATGAGATTCCCATTTAAGGTCTTTATTTTTAATGGATTCGATCTCAGATGTGACAAGATTAACAAACACCTCTAGATTGGAAAAATCAGAAAATGGTGGAGTAAATTTAGTTCTCTGCTTGAATTTTTGTGATAAATTAGCCGAATCAGGTGGACATTCATCAAGAAGAGCCAACAAATTCTCAAGATGTACATAATCATCACTAGACACTCCTAGATTTTTGGCTTCCCTTTCTTTCTTTTTTCCATAAAGATGTGTAAGGCCAACCTCCTCGCAAATAGATTAAGATCCTTAATCCAACTAAATTTGTTGAAATGAGGAGTGGGGACAAAGGAAAGACCTTTTTGTAATAGAGAGAAATGTCTAGGAGGAGATTAAAGCCTGAGAGGTTAATGATAGAATTAACAGAGGAATCTGTTACCACTTTTTGGTGGAGTGGTCGTTTTGACGCATCCCTTGTATCCCCATCTTTGTCGGTCGCGTAATCTCGCGTCTGACGGGGGTCTGACTTCCAGTCGTCCACCCGAAAAGAAACATGTTTGGGTTGATTTCGAGTTGGGGCCCTACCCCTATTGTAACCCAAAGGGGAACCTTTCCAGTCTCAGTTTCGTCAGATGAGGTCTCACAGTCAGTAGAGGAGACTGTATCATTATTGGGATTACCAGAGGGGCACCTACGATGTATACGATTTTTTTGTTTAAATATTTTTAGTTTTAAAGTCGTTAATGTCGCGTTGGAATTTAAAGTGTTTCTTTTCTTTGATGGTTTTTTAAAATTCTCAAGATTTTTCTGGAGTCGTGTTTCCATGTGATTGAATTGAGGGTCAGGTTTAAATTCCTCAAGGGCAACAATGTTCTCAGCAAGGGACTTATTAATACCATCAAGATGTTCCTTTTCTAAATGGTTCAAAAAAGTCATAAGTTTGAAGGAACAATCAAGCAATAAGGAATTCCATTCTTCAACATGTTCATCAGTAATAATACGATTCGGTAAAGTTATCTCGGGTCTTAGACCTCTAGGTACCAATTTGCGTTCAATATATTGTTCTAAACTGTTAATTTCCCACCAGCTTTTAATTTGATTTTGATATAATTTTTGAATATGGTTAAATGATTGACCAATATCACCATTTAATTTGCTAGTGGGTAAAGGTACAGTGGAAAACACAGCTGATAAGTCATCATTCCAAGTAGCTGTATCACATAATTTCTTTAAAAGGTCAGACATGTTTGCTCAGTGAGACACCTTATAAAGATAATTGATATACAAGTGATAAATGCACAAATAAAAAGTTACTAAATTGGTATTGAAACCAGGAATGGAGAAATCACTACCTATGTGGTAGAACATAACCAAATAATACCAGAACAAAAGAAAGTGTAAATAAAGTAAATAGTGAAAGACAGAAAGGGACTACCCCTATATAATTGATGAACTACAGTTACTCTGATGGAACATCAGAGTACTAATGTCTCCCAGAGACCAATTGTTTAATAATTAACTTTTATTGAATGAGGTAAAAAACAGCAAACAAAAAACATGAATAGACAGTGCTCACAAAACAAAATGTGTTAAAACCAAAACCAATTCTGCTAGAAAAATTGGAATATAGCGGCAAAAATGTAATCAATAGGCAATACAATGAGTAACCTTCAAGGGTTAACTCAAATTGTAACAAACCAAGATAGGTAGCCAGATTATAATCATAAAAACTTGTATTTTTCTCATATTTATCTTCCATCTCCATGCCTATAATCATCTCAAAAACTTCCTTTTTTATCATCTCACCATTGGGGCTGCTGCATACATTTTTATTATCTTGAGAATTTTAATGATGATTATGATGATGATGATTTTAATGATTTAGTGATGATTATGTACATCTTGAGAATTTGTTGGCTCTCCTTGATGAATGTCCACTGATTCGGCTAATTTCTCACAAAAATTTCAAGCTGAGAACTAAAATTTACTCCACCATTTTCTGATTTTTCCAATCTAGAGGTGTTTGTTAATCTTGTCACATCTGAGATCGAATCCATTAAAAATAAAGACCTTAAATGGGAATCTAATTTTATCTCAGACTGAACAACTGGCGCTTAATGAATTACAGGATGTTTGTAACATTGTCATAAAACAATCTGACAAAGGAGGTAACCTGGTATTAATGGATCACAATGATTATATTGCAATGTGTATGCTACATCTTAATGACAAGGATGGTTATAGGAAAATTGGAAAGTGATCCCACGCTGGTATTTTCTAAAAGTTTAGATTCTTTACTAACACAAGGTGTACAGTCTAAACTAATATCTGATGAAAATCACAAATCCTGCTCCCAAAATATCCGACTATACCAACCTTATATTGTCTTCCTAAGATACACAAATCTCTCATTGCTCCACCTGGTCGCCCGATAATTTCTGGTAACAACTCACTGACCGAACGGATCAGTGAATTCATTGACTGTTATTTACGTCCTTTGGTACTTGATACTCCTTCTTATGTCAGAGATACCCAACATGTTCTCCACAAACTATCTGAGATTTATGTTTCCTCTGGTACCATTTTGGTTAGTCTTGACGTCATCTCATTATATAACAATATTCCTCATGCAGTGGTTTACAAGCTATAAAGTACTTTTTGAGTGGTAAACATTCTGACCAAGAAACTGAATTTGTCTTGGCTCTCCTGGAGTATTATACTCAATCACAATTATTTCCTATTTCAAAATCATTTCTATTTGCAAACTCGTGGCACAGCCATGGGAACTTCTTGTGCCCCCAGCTATGCCAATTTATATCTTGCCTGGTGGGAAAAATTGATTGTTTTCTCCACTGAGATGAAGAGATTTACTAATTACGTCACTAAGTGGTTACGTTATATTGATGACATTCTGTTCCTCTGGCAGGGTCCCATTGAGATGTTGAATGAATGGGTGGCTCTCTTGAACAACAATGAAATTGGACTTGGTCTAACTCTGGTGGTTGGCGGGTACCAATATTGAATTCCTTGATCTCAATATCATTATCAATTCAGATCTAGAATTGGTTACCACACTCCACTGCAAACCAACATCAACCAACAACTTTTTAAACTGGTCCTCTTACCACCCACCAAACCTCAAAAGAGGGGATACCAATAGGCCAATATTTGAGAGCCAGACGTAATTGTACATCTCTCCAAGACTTCCAACTAGAAGCTAACCTCTTAAAAAACATGTTTCTTTCCAAGGGTTACCCGAGGAAATGCTTAAAGAAAGCATACCATAGGGCACTTTCAACTTCAAGGGATGAACTCTTGATTCCGAAAAAAAGAGATGACAAAACCCTTTATAAGATTTATTGCCAATTATGACAACGGTTGGCCTAAAGTAAAAACCATCTGCGAAAAATACTGGCCTATTCTACATATGGAAAAATCTCTAGAAAGAGTTCTTACCCCTTACCCTTCGTTCACTGCAAGGAGGACAAAAAACCTGAGTGACAAATTGGTTCATAGCTTCCTACAACCAGAAACTAATACACGTACCTGGTTACAACAACCCAAGGTTGTCTATACTTGTACCCATTGCAAAGCTTGTAAATTTGTCAAAAAATCACAGCAATTTACCAGTAACATTACCGGACGTCACTACGATATTAGGCAATTTATGAACTGCTCCAGCAAAATACTTGTTTATCTCATCACATGTGAATGTGGTGTACAGTACATCGGTAAAACGATACAACAATTTAAACGCCGCATCCTTCAACACATTAACTCGGTACATAACAACCTCGAGACCTCTGTTTCCAGACATGTTCGAAATCAGCATGATTCAAATCCCTCATGTCTCTCATTCCAAGCTATCGAAAAGTTGGTCTGTGGACCTAGAAAAGGAAACTTTGACAAAACTCTCTGTCAGAGAGAATCTTTTTGGATATACACGCTTAAAACCCTGTATCCATTTGGTCTTAATGAAGACTTTAATTATACACCTTTTATTTGAGTATTTGACCATTTGATCTTCATTTAATAATATAGTTTATACACAACTACTGTACACATTGTTTGCTCCTTGTCCCTCCTTATATCCTCATTCACCAGAATTCAATATATACATCATGTAATATCTATACATCATTATTTTGCTAACCCTTTGGTTAAACTATTATGCAAACTTGTATTTTTCTCATATTTATCTTCCATCTCCATGCCTATAATCATCTCAAAAACTTCCTTTTTTATCATCTCACCATTGAGGCTGCTGCATACATTTTTATTATATCGCCATCATTATCAACTTATCCATCACTGATAACTCGCCATTCATATACCTTGTTAGGGGCATTCATTGCTCATTATTGTTTGTTAGCTATTCTGGCTTTTCCTCCCATCATTATAGTTATTGTTCAGCGAATTTTATTTTATTTTTTTCTTATATGACCATCATTCCGCTGATATCAGCCTATTATGGCCTTATTTATTACCATCCATTTAAACTTTCTTGACCATTTAATAATTGGTGACTCTGATATGGGTTTATTATTCATCATACATTACCCAATAATGATCGGGTTGAGAAATCTCCCTTCTTTTTTGTCATTTTCGTGTTACCATATATTCATTTTCAGCGTTATTCTTCGTGCTTCTCTAGGATTGCCACTCTATATATCAGCATTATCATTATCTGTTTATTGGTTTCATTACCTATATTTTTTTCGGTATTATTTTGGCTTCAGATTACTTCCGCTATGCTTTAATTGTCAATTTCATTCATTTATCCTTATCCATTACCCAGTTTATCTTACTCCAGTATTAAATTTGACAATAGGAACTACTTAATTACATGGGGATCAATCTAATCTATTCCAACACGGCAGTCTCTACTTACATTGATACAATAAATTAGCGAGATTCGCCTGCTTTACTAGTTTCCTTGGTAGCTAAACCAAACATCGACTGTCATTGGTTCTCCGTGTTGTCAATCTCTAAGACTTTCTTGTGATTGGATTATTTGTTGCAGCCTTGTCCCATTGGCCAATTCTATTTGCTGGGATGGAACCTCGAGAATTTAAATACCCCACTTTCCTTTCAGTCCGTAAGCATTCCTGACGAGCCATTTCTGGCGAAACGTGCGTCGGATGCGCTTCTCTGACCAGAGCTCCTTGTTTTTCTCATGGAAATTGTATTCGATTCCCTATGTGTATGTATACCCTTGTGTGTTGGGTTCCACTGATACTTAGTATCTGGATTATCATTGAAATACGCTTATATTGGGCTATTTGAGCATTTCTTGCAAACAGGAGTCTCTTGTGCCTTCACCCTTCTGCTTTTTTTAGCGCAAGCATTCTATGATTATAATCTGGCTACCTATCTTGGTTTGTTTACAATTTGAGTTAACCCTTGAAGGTTACTCATTGTATTGCCTATTGATTACATTTTGCCGCTATATTCCAATTTTTCTAGCAGAATTGGTTTTGGTTTTAACACATTTTGTTTTGTGAGCACTGTCTATTCATGTTTTTTGTTTTGCTGTTTTTTACCTCATTCAATAAAAGTTAATTATTAAACAATTGGTCTCTGGGAGACATTAGTACTCTGATGTTCCATCAGAGTACCTATATATACATATATCAACACGCAATATATATTATATATATATATATATATATATACACCCACACACAGAACTTAGACCATATATACAACATACGCACATGGGGGGTGGCATGTGGACAATCTCAACTAAATGTGCCCCCCCCCAATTTGGCTGATCCCTCCAGAAGAAATGTTGAACCCGACAGAGCAGAGAATATATATATTACTCTCTGTTCTTTATCGGGTTCAACATTTCTTCTGGAGGGGTCAGCCATATTTGGGGGGGGAATTAGTTGCCAAAATGTGTGTGATACAAGTCTGGATATATTTATTCATAAGAATATAGATATATATATATATCATGAAAAAAAGGTGAGGATCGGTAGGCGCTGTTGTCTAGGTGTGAGTACTAGTTTTGATTTTGCTTGCCGTCTAGGAAATGGCACAGATTCTCGAATTGGGTGTGCAGATATCAGAGAAAGAAGGAGGGGGGGTTCCTAGTGGCGCAACAGTTATATACAACAAGTTTCAATGTCGTACCTTGAATCAACAGATGCATATATATCTTTATGATTCACAATCATGCAACTTCACTAGTGCAATTTCAGAGTAAAAGTGCTGGTGTCACAATTGGTGTGGTATTAAAGTGCAATAGTTTATGCAATATCAAAAAGTGCAACAGTTCATACAATATTAAAAATGCAACAGTTTATGCATTAATAAAGGCAACAGTGACAACCTGAGTGCGTAGGGAGGGCTTGGTATGGCACGTTGATAGATATTGAGAAAGGGGTGGCGCAGATGTCTGCGTCAGCGTTATGGTGATTGGTGCAGTCTGAGTGTACAAAATGACCTTACACTTGTTTCTCGTGTGTATTTGAAGGTCTACTGTCCTTAGTGTCTTTATCTTCCAGAAGTCCTAAGGTAACAGAATGTGCACTGAACGTGCTCTGCCTTGTGCTTGATACAGCAGTTCCTCCTATAACGTTG